>JAJTTP010000008.1:0-1200000 GCA_023313575.1 Eutypella sp. D-1 | reverse complement strand
CAAGCTTGACATGAACATAATATGGGAGGGACGGAGTGACATTGAGTTGGAGGGCAAGATAGTCCCCAAGCTGGTAAGATCTTGCCAAGAAGACTTGATGTTTTATTTGTGCATTGCTAAACTGGATGGTAGGGAATCGAGCATGTGCACCTGAAGGGTAGATTGTCCGTTTTGCTTGCTCCCTTGACGAATGTGATTCCTCTGGTAGGTGCCTTTCCCAGTCCGTTCTCGCCTGATTTGTATTAAAACTTGGAAATCAGATTGGGGCTGCGCAGGTCGCTTTCATCAACCCCCCAGAGCTCAAGCTCGACTTCACCAACGCGGCGGAAGTGGCAGATTGGGCCCTGGTGGATAAGGCCGTCCGTAAGGTCATCATTAACATCATCTCCTCCATGGCCGTTCTCCCCAACCGTTACCTCGTCAAGCTCGACAGCAACAACGACTACTTCAAGACATACCTACCTCACCTTGGCGCCTTGCGCCTGACTGTTGAGAGGGCCACCGGCATTAGCTGTCCAGAGAAGACTGGTGCCAAGAGGCTGTTGGCTAAGATCGTCAAGGATGTTCCCGACTGCTACTGCAAGGTCAACGTCGGTGCCGACGAAGAGTGGCGCACCTCGGTCCGGAAGAATGATACAGATCCAGAGTGGAATGAGACCCACGACTTCCTCGTTGCGGACTACGAGCAGAGGATTTTCATCGATGTCCAGGACGACGACCTCGGCGATGATGACGACATTGGCATCGCTATGATCACTGTCAAAGACATCTTGCTCGGCGGCGGCTCACGGGAGTTGGAGCTCACCCACAAGGGCGAGCCCACCGGCGCCAGGGTTACCGTACACGCTAGGTTCCACCACTTTGTCGACGACGCGGGTGCGATCACATCCACCCAGAGTGAAAATGAAGGCCAGATTGTCGGCCTGGCCACGGTGCTTATCGCCAGCGCACTCGGGCTTCCGGGCCAGCGCGATGAGCTGAACCCCAGTATCAAGGTGACGTGGGGAGGCAAGGAGTTCCGCACCGCGGCCAAATCCTATAGCCCAGGGACGGATATCTTCAACCCTTCTTTCGACCAGGCCTTCAGAATCCCGGTGACGGCGGACTTGCTCGCCGACCCCGGAAGCTTCAGGATTGCGCTGCTAAACAAGAACGACGAGACCGGGTCGGTTGAGGTCCCTTTCGAGGACGTCCTCCAATCCCCCGGTTTAGTCAAAGAGGAGAGCTTTGAGGTTGGCTATGGTGCGAGTGTTAGGGCGAGTATCTCACTCCGAGGCTTGCAACCGGCTCATTAAGCCTGGTTCCTGCACGGGTTTCGATGGTTGTCTGTTCGTGTGAAGTCAAGCGATATGTAGGCCTGAACAATATTTGTCTTATACACAACCTGTTATCCATGCTAATCTCCCAATATTGTAGCCAGCTCAAAGGCCACTAAGCTATAACATGATCGCAGTGATCCTTAACCAGCAATACTTGCTATAGAAAACAGCCTTTTGACATATAGTATACCGGCTTCCCTCGCTGCTTTGTGGTCATTCCCTATCTAGATCTCCGTGCTTGGTAGTTGTGATAGCACGTGAATGGATAAACGTATCAGACACATGCCCGTGGTGCAAGTAAGTGAGAGAAAGACACTATTCCACATCAGTGCAGCAACAGCACTACCAGTGCCTACCTGGACTATTTCGTACCTTAGTGTCTCGATCGATGCTGCCGCTGTAGCTAGGGCGATATGTTGCCATGCGGCAGCGATATACAGCCCAAGACTACAGGACAAACTGCACAACAGAGCTAATCGGTAAGTTCGCCAAGCAGGAAATGACTCCATTGCCCTGTATGGATTCCCATCGTTGGTGTCGTCCTCTTTCCAGCCATGAAACTTGGATAAGAGTGGAATGAAGAGCAAATTGAGAACAATGCAAAGTATGCTACGATCCCATTACTAAAATGTTTGTATCGCATACGATAATATTGGGGTTTAAGAGAAAAAATAGAAAAAGAAACCTACATCAGGCCAGGGTTAATCACTTCCGTGCGAAACCGGTGGGCTACATCAACTAGCCCAAGCGGATCAGGCACCTCGGCGAAGACTTGTGCTTCAGCCGTCGTGATCCCGCAATGCCAACCTCCTGGCTGGAGCCTCGCACAGGTGGAGAAGTACCCGACACGAACTTCTTCGATACGAATAACGCCGTCTGCCGTGGACTCTACCACCATATCAAACATCGTGTATGCGAGCTTGCCATCCATCATCATCTCACTTCGAAGCGGGGGCGGAGGGGGGTTCAAGGGTATGAAAGATGCTATATGTAGGTTTTGTGCTGTTCCAGTAGCTGCGCAACCCGCTAGGACCAAAGCTGAGAGGAATTGTTCCTGCGGGTCAGCTTCAGGGCCCAATTAGAGTGAAGGGCATACTCACACAAAAATACAACAGTGATGCAGGCTGTCATCATCAAGACGTGATGATAACCGATAGTCGGGACGAATCTACGCCACCCAGTCCGTGTTACAGTCCTACTCGAGCTGGTTCCTGACTCTCGTGTCGGGGATGACGTGCCCGCGGGACTGTCAGAGTCTACCGGAGGGCCTGTCTGCCGACGAGAATCATGGGACTGCATAGTTGCTGTAAGCTCCAGGTATACCCGGGCGAGAAGTCAGGACCGCAAAAGTTATGCGCTAGGAGGTTGCAATCAAACAAGCATTGGATGAGCCTGAGCGTAGGATTCTGTGACGCGGTAGCAGCGAAGCCCACCAACGCTGCGCTGGCAGTTAAGATGGCAGGTTCAAAACAACTATTAAATGGAAGTGAACTGCATGGGTCCCGAATTGGGTCCTGTAAGCTGGATATAGAGTATATGTAGGGAGAGTTTATATTTACCCGACTCCATTAAGAGGGGGTTCCTTGACTTTGACCAGGGAGACTGATGTATCTTTTGTATGGGGATTGTAACGGATTGTTATTTTTCCGGGTTGTTTATTTTTGGGCTTAGCGCGATTACTATGCCTACCTAAACCCGGGAATGTAAGCACTTAATGCTTTCCAGGTACTTGGGTAGAATGCTTCAAGGAGATACCTACATGCGATATTGGGCTGCTCCGTTCGATGGCACTTCAGTACGGAGTACGGCGCAATAAATTCAACTCTTAAGCTCTTGTTGTCATTCTTATTCCACGCCCTTCGAACGATAGCATAGCTCCGGTCATAGACCGGCCGCTAAGGCGATGTCATCGTCAACGACGAGGCGAGATCATGGCCATGAAGGAAGGGACTCTAGGCAACGATCTTCGCAGTCGTCAGAGTTGCGGGAATCAACGGTTCATGAGGAGCTAGGGGGGGCTCCAAGCCCCAGTCAACGCCGGTCTTACAAGCATCTACGATCGTTTCTATTCGCAGTGGTTGTTTTCCTATCAGGTCAGTCATTGAATGGCTTTCATCGCAAAGACTCAATGAGTACTTGCAGACCGCGGTATCCTCTTCTTAGGTGGTAATCGTTGTATCTGATCTGAATGAGGTATCGAGCAAGCCCTGTTAATGTCAGGCTCTACTACCGGCTCGCTGGGCAATATCTACATCGTGTCACTCTCTTACCCGCATGTTTCCCCCCCAGCGCCAGCTCCTGAAGACAACGGGACCTTGTCCGGTGCATTTAGTGCACCTAGCGACGCAACCAGTCTTCGTGAGACCCGGGTTGGTTACCTCGGGCTATGCGCAAGGACTAGCTTCGATGTGTGGATCTGTGATACTCGTCCGCCTAACCTGGTACAGGCTCTGCGTGATGCCAACCAAACTGACCATCTCAACCTGATCTGGGCTGCAAATCAGTTTCGGACAGAAGCCGTCACGTCAATCTTCTTGTACGTCTTTCGTTTTGACCTTTGCGACCACTTATCTGATATGACCATCTGTAGATTTATAACTGTCGCCGCTGCCTTCTTGAATCTCATCGTTGGCATCTTGTATCCTACTTCTATTTCTGATGTATTCAAGGTCTCTTGGCTCGAACGCCTGAGCCGATTTCTTCGCCAGCCTTTATACTTTCTTGGCCCCACATTCTTGTCGGGCTTCATGACGACACTGGTGATATTCGCCGCCTTCACCGCGGCGCTCTGGCAACATATGTCCGGGGCTATCTACACGTCAATGGCCGGTGTCCTGGCATTCGATGCAGTTGTATGTCGCACTGGTCCCGAGGCGGTCGCGATTGCCTGGGTCATCTTCGCTCTGGCGACTTGTGGCGCGATAACTTTGATTGTCGAAGGGCGATGGAGACCGAGTGGCTTGAGGTCGCAGGAATCCCTGGCTCATTCTTCGTCGTCGGGAACAGGTACCGTCAACGCGGAGGAGGATGCTGAAGCGAACATTGACATGGCAGAGCAGCCACCGCAGCCAGCATGGCATCAGCCGCAGGTATTGCCGAACCTCGCGTGGTTACTCTACCTGGCGGGCCAGGGCGGGGATCCCGAGATGACTGTTAGGCAGCGTAACACTGCTACGTGGGTTCATCGAGACGACCGAATGCATCCAGGACACGCAGAGACAGTAATTGAGGAGGCCTGATGGAAATTCTTTATAGGATAAAATGGTAGCGCACGACTTTTAGACATGGTGATAGCCCGTAACCTCTTCATTCCTAACCCTACGACCGGACCCAGTGAGATATGAACAGTGAGGCTATGGCTATGGCAGTCAGTAGGCCGAGTCCTATACCTACGCCTGCCTTGATACCGGACTCGAGGGGTTGCGACAGAATGATTGCGAGGGCAATAACAAGGATGAGAATGATCAAAGCCGTAACAAACATTGCGAAGCGTTCTCTTTTCGCCCATGCGATTATTAGACTGGTCCACCTATTGACAGCTTCCAGGTTAAAGGCAATGAGTACGAAAGGAATGGACACGCCTGCTGATACCGACACTATTGCCCCTGTCAGTAACATCGGCACCAGGATGTCGGGCGATCGACGGATGGATATCTTACAGATTATCGCTACGACGGTAGGGAGAGGCATCTTCCCATCGTTATTGTATGGAAATTCATCGAGCTCAATGGTGAAGAACGAAGTCATGAACGACAATGGAAGCTTATCGACCGGTCAGGCCCTTCCTAAATTGTGATTCTCCTAAGGGCCTAAGACAGACTTACAAAAATCACCGTAACCACGGTGAAGAGCATAATTACGTTGCCCTGTCTCGCTGTTTCTTCAGCCTGTCGTCGGGCTAGATCGAGCTGGTCGGCAACCTTCTTGTTATAAGATGCAGCAACATGCGTCTGGCGTGATGTATACTCTGCTTGCCTACGTGCAGAGTGTGCCTCGGATAAGTTGGCATGCTGTTGTTTTAGTTTGAGGAGTGAGCGAATCTTGGCCTAGTTAGCAGCATCGATCTAGTGCATAGAAAGGTTCTACGCACCGACTGAATAGATCTTTTTGTCAAAGTCTCCATTCGCTCAATACGAGCGAGGTGGTTCTTAAGCACCACATTGCCCTTGAGAGCATAGCCTTTGCCTCCAGCGGTAGTGGTGTCTACATCATCTAAAGGGCCTGAATTACCGAGCAGGCTGTCTAACTGTTCAGCCACGACCTGCTGATCTTGAAGCACTAATTTCATTATGCTAAGCTCGTCTCTTATATCTTCAGCTTCGCCCAATAACTTCGTCTCTAGCTCGATTCGAATACTCATTGCGGATAAGAGCTCGTTGCTTGCAGCGGACGCATCCAAGAGTACGCGAAACTCCTGAAAACGCTCGGCTGTCTTGTCCATCTACGGCTATATTAGGTATGTTATGTGTGAATGAGCAGACGAAATCATTGAGAACGTACCACCTGGCCAATGGCATGCTCGACAAAGTCAAAAAAGTGAAACTCATCGGGGATTTCATAGTGGTCAAACACATTGATGCACGTGGACGCTATAAGGCGGCACAGATCCTCAACATTAGTGATGGACTCTCGTCTGACCCTTGTCAAGTGCTGTGTGATGCATTGATGGATGTTGAGCGGGTCATTCTCCCGAACCACGAAGTCATTCCATGTCCTCGGACCATCTGGGCCAGAGTGGTTGTTCGACACCGGATTAGTCTGGCCAGTGGCCCATGAATCCCATCGCATTGGACAGCAGCTAATGACGGTGTCTAGAACTGATGTTAGTGTGCATACCGCCTATTGGGTTTGAGCGTCGTTACCGTCATCCAGTACCCATAGCCAGAGCTGGTCGACCATGAACATCTTTGGATCCACGTCAATGAATTCGGCCGTGTACCTCTGGATCACTTGATCATGGTCTCTTCTAGAAGTGCTGGCAAGGTGACTGTAAAAGTAGTGGTCGAGTGTGCGCCGGATTTGCAGCGGTGGTACTTCTCCACTAGTCCCAGGTTTTAGATACCCCTGAATAAGAATCTTATGAAGCATTCCGGGAGACAAAACAGTTCCTTGGTCCGTGTTCGCCTCGCCATGCTCGTCCACCGAATGACTCCGACCACTGTGGTTCTCGGAGCCACCAGAACCTGATCGCCGTTCCCCGCCGTCATTATCCGGGACACGATTACGCACTGGTAATGGATGAGAGGCCCACTCCTCGATCGCCATATCAACAGCCTTAGACATAACTTTGAAGTCTCTTTGAATTTCGAAATGCAGGTAAGGTAGCTGAGCTTAACGTTAATGGATGCACGAAGAAGCTTGCATAATGGAGTCTCACAAATGCTCCAATATATCGACCAACTCCCGTACTAGTTTCCTCCGGTCCCGACTTCATAGCCTGCTGATCAGTCCCGTCATGGCCTTTATCTCGCGATTGAGTCATAAGTCCAAACATACCCTGACCTTTCGGCAGAATGGCCGAATGAAAGAGCCTTTCGAAGTGAACATGAGGTGGTGGTCATTCTGTGTGCGCCGCATTCCGAGATCGGCAGCAAGAGCTTCCGTATATTGACCCGTGCGCGGAGTGCGCTCGGCAAAATGTCTTCGTACTAGAGTCTCAACCCACTCGATCTATCTAGTCAATTAGTAAATTACCTACACGAAACCTTGTTTCATATCCCCTCACGTTATTGGCGGGCAGATGATACCACCGAAAAGAGGGCTTGTCCTCTTTTTCCCCGGCGCGGGCATCTCTCATGATGCCCTCAGCTCCTTGGCCGTACAAAACGTCGTAAATGGGTACCGTTTTCTCAATCCTCTCCTCCGATTCACCAACATAGAAATCAACGATAGTTGCCTGGAACGCGCGACAAGCAACCATTTTATTCTGGTCGTCCAACGGAGCTGGATTCCGCGCGACCAGGGTCTGGGTTCTTGTCGTGGCTCGCCGCAGTTGCTTGGAGACCCTAGGCCCGCGGAGGACCTGTGCAGACCTCAGTAGACGCAGAATGTCCGCGTTATCGCTCGCAAGACTCTCCAGCGTCACTCCACGGCTTGACCTCACATTCCTGGCTGCTCCGTACTTAAGCAATAGCTTGACCATGTCAGTTTTTCGCTCTGCAACCGCCTTGAACAGTGGCGTCTCTCCATTGACATCTCGCAAATCGACTTTCGCGCCTGAGTGAAGTAGTATCTGCGCCAAATCACTGAAACCCCCAGCAGCGCACAAATGGAGCGCAGATTGCTTCAGTTGAACGTTGACAGCGTCGACGTTGGCACCGTACTGGAGTAAGAGCTCGGCGCCGGGTAACAATGTCGGCCCGCCCTTCGCGGCGATCGCCAACGGTTTCCAGCCAGAATGATTGGCTACCTCAGGATTGGCCCCTTTTTGAAGCAACACCTTTACCAGTTCGTCGTGGCCGTTGGCGAGAGCCAGGTGCAGGAGGGTCTCCCCGGACCCAAGCTTTCTTGCCCATATCAGGCTGGGGTTTCTCTCAAGCTGGCTTTTGACGAGGCCCGCTTGTCCATCTTGCGCAGCTTCCAGGATAGTTTCTTCCTCCGAATTTGAAGTAGGGGCGATGAGATCCATACGAAAGTTCAAATTGGGTTTCCTAACTTTTTGTTTTTAGCTCTGCGGTTAGTTTAGATGCTGTAATCTAGTTCTGCGCTAGTAGCCGGCAGCTACGCGGCAGCCTTCCAAGTAGCAGAGTAGCATAGCAGCCTTAGCAGCCCGGCAGCCTTCGGAGCAGCCCTGGCGGCCCAGAATATTATCCATATATTGCATGTCGAGTATATGTATTTAGTAGATAATTTGGCTCTTTTTTTGCAGGGGTACAAACTTGCAGGCTAATAGGGCAAACCTATTAATTTTTCGTTTTGTCTGTGTAACTAGTTATATCAAACGGCTACCCCTCCGCAAAGTAGGTTTGATAGATTGCGCTGACATGTTGCACTAGCTTCATATAGCTAGCAATCGTTTACAGCGCATGTGTGCTACCCGTTGAGTTACTTCCTTATCTGGGACATATTGGTCCCGCGTCTAGAGAAAAGTTGGGCCAAAAAAAATCTATATAGTGACTCCGTTTTACTCCGGTACTACGTCCCTTCATAAAGCGAGGGCATCATTCCTACCAGTTTTTCTGTATAAGATCAACTTTGCGAACACCGCTAATACTCTCGGTACGCCGCCGGAACCACTATCACAATGGCTCCCAACGTCGAGGCCGAAGCGCCTCACAACAACTTTGATGTATGTACCCTCAGTACCCCTGCAGGGGGTTGGAATAGCGAACCTCAAAAGTCATTTGTTCTCGCTCTCCACTACTTGCGATCGATTACTCCAGATGGAATATGCAGGAGCAATTGATTCATAAACGCAAGAAGAATGGATTGACTGACACTTAGCTCTCTAGACCATACTCGTTCTCGACTTTGGTGTATGTGATTTTGGGCGTCCCTTTCCCCCTCTTTCCGCCTGTCTCAGCGGCCTCGGAGTCGATAACGGAGCTTCGTTACTGCCGCCTGGCCCCTGAGACCTCTTAAATGGCAATTTCTAACTCCCGTAATTGAAGTCTCAAACGAGCCATCTTATCCTGCGTCGCCTTCGGGCTCTCGGCGTCTTCGCTGAGCTGCTTCCCTGTACCACCAAGGTCAATGATCTGACATGGAAGCCCAAAGGAATTGTGTTCTCTGGAGGTATGAAATCCCTTAGTGCATAGTATACGCCAAGGTCTGACTGAGTTTCTAGGCCCTTCTTCTGTCTACGACGAGGGCGCGCCCCGTAAGGTTTCCGTCTCCGAACCGTGCTGTAGCCTGTACTCATATGTGTAGATGTTGATCCCGCTGTTTTTGACCTTGGTGTGCCCATTCTGTGAGTGCTTTCTACCCATAACACAACTTTATGAACCTAGACTAACACGGAGGTATAGCGGTATTTGGTATGACTTCTGAAGCATTGACACATAGCATGACACTAATACTATTGGCCCAGCTATGGTTGTCAGGAGATCGCGTGGCGGATCGACCCAACGAATGTTGCCCGCGGAGAGGCACGAGGTTTGCAGCCTTAAAACCCCATCTAGAATTATTTCTGACCCTTTCATCGTAGAGTATGGCCATGCCGATGTCAACATCGTCAAGGTTAATAGTCATGCCGACCGGCTCTTCGCTGGTTTGGGAGATGCAATTCCTGCGTTCATGTCCCACTTCGACAAGCTAGTTAACCTGCCTGCGGTCAGTGAAATCAATTTGCGTTTCTGGGCAAATTACTGATTCTAGCAGGGCTTTGTGGTCATTGCTGCCACTAAGAACTCAGAGTACGCCGGTATCGCCCATGAGGATAAGGCCATCTTTGGTTTGTCTTTCCCAAGCTGCCTTGGTGGCACAGTAAGGGAAGATGCTAACGGAAGGTGACTAGGCGTCCAGTTCCATCCTGAGCTCGAACACGTTCGTCACCCCAAGACATTAATTACCTTGGAACTCCCTCTGACATTCAAGTCTAGACACCCCACGGAACCGAGCTCCTCCGCAACTTCAGCGTTGATATATGCGGAGCTCAACCAAATTGGAAGATGGGCGATTTCGTCCAGCTCGAGATCGCTCGCATCCGAGATCTCGTCGGTGACCGAGCACTCGTCCTTGGGGCTTGTAGCGGTGGTGTGGATAGCACTGTAGGAGCTGCCCTGATGCGTGAAGCCATCGGGGACCGCTTCAAGGCCATCCTCATCGACAATGGATGTATGCGTCTCAACGAGTGCGAGGAGGTCAAGGAGACGCTCGGAAAACACCTTGGCATTAATCTCACAGTTGTTGATGCTGGCGAGCTGTTCTTGAGTCGCCTTGCGGGTGTTACTGATCCCGAAAAGAAGCGCAAGATTATTGGGTCAACTTGTGCGTACTTCAAGCTGTCTTGGATGGGCTAGTGACAGTGGTACTGACTACATTGAAGTCATCGATCTGTTCGAGAAAGAGGCTATCAGGGTACGCTCCACCTTTTCTGACAGTCCATGTGGCTTGCTAATGGAGTTCGCAAGATCGAGAAAGAAGCAGAAAATACCCCCAACACCGGGAAGGTCGAATGGTTTTTGCAGGGGACACTGTACCCTGATGTGTAAGTCGCTGTGAGCTAATTGCTGAGTCCAAGCTAATGACATTTCAGTATCGAGTCTTTGAGCTTCCGAGGCCCTTCGGCCACTATTAAGAGTAAGAGAGTCAACGAAGTCTCACGAGCAGAAGAATGCTCCACGTAGTCGCACAAAAGAAAAAGCGGACAAAAACTGATATTAGAAACAGCTCACCACAACGTAGGCGGTCTGCCTGAGGTAAGAAATATCAACGTCCCCAACGCGAAAGTATCTTAACTGACCAGCGTGTAGCGAATGATGAACGGCGTAAGTCGAACCACCCTGGCAGGGTTTGAATTACACTGACTGACATGGCTCGTTTAGCAAGGCTTGCGTGTAAGTACACTTCACATATTTTCATCACGCAGAGATGGGCTGACGTGACTTGTGTTACAGCTTATCGAGCCGCTTAGGCTTTTGTTCAAAGATGAAGTGAGGGTAAGTTAAACTTGAGAGATGGAATCTTGTCTTCA
This sequence comes from Eutypella sp. D-1, assembly GCA_023313575.1. Lineage (NCBI taxonomy): Eukaryota > Fungi > Ascomycota > Sordariomycetes > Xylariales > Diatrypaceae > Eutypella > Eutypella sp. D-1. The sequence goes on along the minus strand of JAJTTP010000008.1, from coordinate 1,189,047 downwards.
AAATAAAATATTAAATGCTAGTTATAGGCAATTGGTCGGCAGCTCGGCATACACGAGTCGCTAGTAAATCGCCATCCCTTCCCCGGTCCTGGCATTGCCATTCGCATCCTCGGCGACGTTACCAAGGAGCGAGTAGAGATCGCCCGGAAGGCCGACCACATCTTCATCACCATGATCAAGGAGGCTGGCCTTTACGACCAGGTGGGTCACGCACGTCGCGCGGGCGAAGTCGGGTGCAAGCTAATTCTCCTCTTCTAGATATCTCAAGCCTATGCTGGTCTCGATACTAACCGTAGTGTTGGTGTTTTTGGTGATCAGCGAGTCTGGGGTTACATCATCATTCTCCGCGCCGTTCGTACCAAAGATTTCATGAGCGCGGAGGTGTTCAACTTCGACAACTCCTTCCTCGCGGTAAGTCACGTCTCGGTGGTACTTCGGAGTCCCAATACCATTCTTCTTTATACTAACCTGTCTTACCCAGGATGTTTCGCGCGCCATTTGCAATCAGGTAGAGGGTGTATCCCGTGTCGTCTACGATTTGTAAGTAAAAGTCTTCGTCTCCATTGGCCTCAAGCTAACAGTTCTAGAACCTCGAAACCCCCCGGCACTATTGAGCTGGAATAGGTGGCATGATGAAGGGAAAGCAGACAGAAGATGGATCACTTGCCGGCGTGAGCTAGGAAGAAAAGATAGGAAAATGAATTCTATGGCGTTTGGAGACTCTTATGGAAAGGCAAATAGAGTAGGAAGGGCGGGGCGGGGGTAGAAATCAATGCATCATGATGCTAGCAGTCTTTGTAGGGGATACAGAGAGCTCAAGCCACGACTTTCACTTGCCACAACGCCTGAACTTTTCCTGAAACCAAGTACTGCTATTATACAGGTATATCGATTCCCAAGGAAACCATTCCTAGAACCATCAGTGTTTCTAGCTGCTGGTTCTTCATCGGCGAGTTCTACTACCTAACGTCTGCTATGCCCAGCCTTCGTCTACCTATGCAAGCATCCTTATTGCCAAGGGTCCGCTATTAAGATATCAACCCTGGCAATAGCCCCTTTTTAGGTTATGCCCCTTCAGATGATACATAGGTGTGCTTGTGCTTTTTGGTATGGATCCCAAGACATCAAGCGGTCACTCTATAATAGTAAGCACTCAATATTCGTAGGGATCATGGTATATTAAAGGGAAGAATAGGTCTATCTAGTATGGCACCGTTGCATTCTTTTATGGTGATGGTGGTTATGGTGGTACAACCTAATAGTACGGATCCCCTTCATGATGAAGTGTACCATCAGAATTCATGTCCCTTTCCCTCCAATACATGCCCTCCTTGAACTTCTTCTCAGGGTAGATATCCGACCTAACGAGGACGCAACAAGGGACGACCTCCACATATTCAACATGATCCTCACGCCAACGCCGGTCTTCGACGTAGTCATAGCCCGGTGGTTTGCGCACTTCGTTCAAGCTAAACTCGTGAAAAGTCGGCCATCCTTCTAGAATATCGTGGGTGATCTGGGGCCATCTCCCTTCCTCGGGGCGGTTTTCGCAGAGTGCCTCGGCGCTATTCCAATAAGGCTCCATCACACCTTTAAGCGCCTTCTTGGTAGACTCTCGGCTGAAAATCTCATTCAGTCTTGCCCAGGTTGGCCCGTCGTATTCGTCATGGCCAACAACGATAATCGAGTCTCCGTTGAATATTTCGGATACGATGCTGGGATCCCAGAATTGATCAACGACGTGGATGAACTTCTCTTTCGCGATGTATACTGTTTCCGTCTCAGGGACTCTGCTGCACACATTATACATGGTGGTGACCATAGCGATATCATCGTCGGCTTGACAGACGAAGCACTTTTCTTGTTCGAGGACTATTCTCTCAACATAGGTGTCTTTGTCAATTTCAGTGGCCATATCTGCATCAAGGATGAAGTCCCTGTCGCTCTGGAACCAGGTGTAGCCACTTGATGTTGTTGATGCGACTTTGATCATGCCGCCTTGCTTCAGTGCAACCCGTCGTGATTCTTGACACACTTGTGCGATTGCAGGGGGGGACTGCAAGATAGGGCCCACTCTCGCCTTGTAGGGGCAATCGTCGTCTCCGAAATCCATCATCATGGCATGTCGTGTGGGGATGGCCAGATCCCATATCATCTCGCGAATATCTAGGGGAAGCTTCTTGAAATTCGGCAGCTGTGGAGAAGTCGCGGAAACAGTTCTGTCAGGTTGGATATCTTCGAGCTGTTTCCGAAGCTTGCGATTTTCTGCCTCTAGTTCTCGGTTTTTGGTGACCTATTCAAAACGTTTGTCAGTTAGAGACAATGACCACTAGATGTCGGTGAGTTGATATCTTACAAGTGACTCTATCCAGTCTGCCAAATAATGTTTACCGCGACCTCTGGTCCCCTGGTTGGTAGCCATCTTATTGTTCAGTCGTTTCGTTATGGCGGAAAAGGGAGACTCTTCAGATGTTGAAGGTAAACTGAGTGATTCAGAGAGGCGACACTAGGAAATTTGGCGTAAGAATTCCTGGTGATAAGGGGTTGCCAGAAGGATTGTTCATCCAAGTGAATATATATAAATGTAAGTAGGGCACTCTTGTGAGTTTTTTCTCATACCATCTACAAGTGAGGTGAGGTGAGGAAAGTGAGAAATGGTAGAATTTGAAGAACATCCGGTCATATTTATAGTAAAAAATAATGGCAGCCGATGGCAGCGCAATCAGCCGATGCTGTCCTGCCATTGAATGGTACCGTTGCCGTATAATAGAGTCATTGTACAATAAGGCCGGGGGGCATCATTGAATGCAAATAGGTAGATTAGGTAACCAAGTAACATACCGGTACCGACATATTATGAAGAAAAGCAGTGAGAGGTGGGGGTAGGAGTTTGCACCGCAGTGAGTGAATGAATACATACACACTAGCTAGACATTGAATGGACATCAAACTCCCTATTGTTACATTGCTGTCCAAGCTGCTGTCTGCATTACAATACCCACGGTTATCCTAAGAATTGAAAAGGAAGGAACGCGTGAAATAAGACCACTAGCGTACCTGTCTGTGAACAATGTGATATCAAAGGAGGAACAACTAGATGATTCCAGGTGCAAGCTACTAAATATCAATGGAAAAAGCAGGATTAACAATACGAAAGTGAATATAGCTTGAGGGACGTTAAAATTTAATGCCTGTTGTTTTCTCAACCCCTCCCCACTTCCTCTCTCTCTTTCAAGTAACAAGTCTGCCCCTATGCCTCTTCTATTATGAAGGTTGCTATAAGGGTCTTGTAGATCAGGTAAGCAGCTCTTAGTATCTGCCTGTCTTCTTTGTTCGTTGTCAAGAGTTGGTCCAAAAGGCTTCAAGTGATTTTCAGTAATGCTAATTAACCTTTGTTGGAATCCCCATAATAGGGTACGGATATCAGGAGCCAACAGCAACCAAATCTTATGATCTCAGGAGACCGTGTAGGCCTCTAAATATATACTTCAAGTCATATACTCTTAGAGAATATTGGACAGATGGGGCTGTAATTGTGATGTATTATACAAGCCCCTTTTCTACCCCATGCAAGGACTGTCTTCAAATCTCTTACGTCTTGGATAGTTTAGGCAAAGGCTACGGGCAATCACATAGCTAGAAACGACACAAACCGAAGCAATGAACTGCTAATAATAATAGCAAGGGGTTAAAAACAGGTTGGAGAGTATGCGAAGCCCATCACGCAGGATTGTTGCAAACCATTGTTCAAGCTACATGCCATGTACAAACTCATGACACTCAGCACCTAAGGGATGTGCTTTGATATGAGTTACATTATGTAGCTTGGCTTAAGTATGAGCAAGCATGTTGCCCAGCTGTATAGTTGCAAAGGGCCAAAAACCAGGACAAGCAGAGGTGAGGGACACAGAGGACAGCTGGACAGACAGAAAATGAAACCTGAAAGCATGGAAGCTGCATTCTTCTTCCAAGGTGCAGGGCATAGCCAACTTTGACAAGCGTTCCTAATACCAACTCATCATACCTACCGATAACAGTAAGTAGGCATTTTATAGTAAACATATCTAGATACCTATCGAAACGCACATGCTCTCCACCCGAGCCTCTTGAACTCCGGGGTCGGTGATATACGCGCTGGACCAACTGAGCGAGACGGGCCAATGATGTCGGTGGCTTATCACAGCCGAGCCATCGCGCCTAGTTATCTACGCTCAGACAGGCAAGCGCGATGATAAGAGGGAAAAGAGGCGCCGCCTTACTACATCAGCGTATAGAGCCCTAGCCGCATGTCTCTAGCGACATGCCTAAAATAATCTTCCGTATGTACTTAGTGTACTTACTCGCTTCGTCGAGGGCCCCGTCCGGACTAAACCGCACGCGCTAGCCGTTCCTCCCGCGAGCGTGGCACGTGTTCTCGTTGATGGTGTGGTGTAGTGCGCCGGCGGCTGGCGGCGTCTGCGGCGCCGGCGATGGGTCTAGATCGGTTGGGCGCTCCCTTGGTCTCTCTCACCTAAGCTCGCCACGTTCTGGGCTAACCAAGGTTACGCTATCGACTTGCTTAATTAAGCGGTGCCATGACACGATAAACCAAGGAACGGTCAGATCTTGGGAAGCGAAGACTTGCATCTTCGAAGTCGGCCGAGAAGCGACGACAACCTCACTCAGTCCATCCCATTGGGGACTTATCCCCCCTGCTTACTGCCAACCCACCTACCCAAGCACGTTAGGGTAATCAATCTAGTAAGTAATAATATACATCCCCGGACTTAATTCATTGTACCAAGTCGGTGGAACAAGACCAGAAGCGCTCCTACTACTAGTTACTATGGAGCGGAAAGGACAGCGAAAGATAGAGAAGGCCGAATGTCGGTGCAATGCTCCTCCTCCGCTCCAGAGCCTATAACACCGCCCACTCTACCCAAAAATAGGTGCACGCAGCTGCTGATGCATTGGGTTTCGCTTCGATTCGCATCAGAACTCAGATCACGGGGTCGCTTAATTATATTGCCTAAATATCCCACATACTATAATGACATAGACAAGACTTAATAGGTGGTGGTGGCATACCTGGCAAACACATCTTGGAATCTATCACTTCCTGTTCGAAAAGTTCCATCGCTACCGGCGGAACATTTACCGCCGCGGACCCGCGTGTTCCGGGTTAATGATTGAGTTGGGGGTGGCGGGCAGCCCATATATATATGAAGGGAGAATGTCGCGCAGATATGTGTGGTGGGTGGGCATAGGTTAGGTAGACGGGACACCATACCCCGCCTCTAGGCAAACCCGGACCGTCATGACACTTTGAAGACGGACATGAGGTAATGGATAAACTGTATCCGGGTTTGTCTCTTCTACAATGTACGTTAGGTAATTCTCCTACTTCGTCTCATATGATTTCTTGTAAGACAGTTGAGCCTCGGATATATGTGTCTGCATCGAAGCGGTCTTCCCCCAATACCTATGAAGACGACCTACTCAGGAACCCCGCGAGGGGGGAACTGGCAGATCTCTCGGAAGGGGACGAAAAGAATGAAGCGATTGATTTGCAGCCAAGCTGACAAGAAGGAACACCGACCACCTGATCAGCGGTGGTCCGCCCCAGATGGGGGGGCCTTATCCTGGATGGAGCTTGCCGAATTAGGAAGCACCCAAAGCACCCAGAGCGTCTTTTTGCCTCCAATGACCGGAAGCCACCCACTCGGGCCATCCGGAACAGAAAGGTGCGAAAGCAGAACTCGGTGCTGCACATGGGGATTTGTGTTGGGCTATCTATCTGGGCTATCGCGAGGACCACTCGTTTGACGGAACATCGCCCGAGTACTACTGTGAGATCCTGGGGTAGTTCTACTAGGGCGGCACCCTTGAGAGAAATCTTGGTCTGGTCGTGAGGTGGATGGGAGAAAGCCTAGGGCAAACGAGAATGTAACAACGTTGCGAGATTCGCGAATTACACGGTAGTACTATATACGGCAGAGACGGAATACACCGAAAACGGCCATTCGTGGCAGTTAGAATAGTACGTAGAATAGCGTGGATTGTGCTGTGTATAGTGAAGAGCCCGGGTGTTAGGACGGTTTCTATTTAGTAGCGACTGGACCGAAAAGCTCACGATAACTACTGATGATGACGGGCCCCGGTTGGCTGATCGCCGAGCCTGGGGGGCTTAGCTCAAAGCAGAAAGTCGATAGATTGGGCTTTTCGACTAAAGCGTGTACGTCAGTCTCACATGGCTTGAGGTGCTTCGGTGTGGTCTGATTCAAGTAAAGGTGACCGCTCTCACATGCGAAGCCCCCGCGCGAGGCCGCAGCAAGGCATATACAACATACAAAAGACTACTATGTACGACCTTCGAAGAAAGGAAACTGTGTCATATAAAACCGGTTGATGCTATATCTAAATGCCGCCTTGCCTCAAACCAAATACTGTCATGGGGGAATTGCGTGTAAATGGGCCCGGCCAATTGGGATAAAGTGGTTTTTGGGGTCTAGCCGGCCATATAAAGATTCGCATTGGTCCGAATGACCGCTAGTTTCATGTTTTAAAGAGAGCGAATGGGAGTTATGTATGTGAGTGAGTGTGTGTGTGTTTTCGGCAAGCCGTGGGCAGAATCCCGGTTAGTGATGCGGGCTGGTAGGCCCGCATCATGACATCCTGACAGCCTAACTGGTAAACGTAAGACCTTTGGGAAGCCACACCGGGAAAGGGAACACAGGGAACGTATTCTCTGTGTTGCTTCAAGCTAGAGTGACGTTGGAATACAATGCTAAGCAAGGAAGCTCCTCCAAGGCATGCATACTTAGGTATATAGGTGACTAATAAAGTGTGGCCCCCTTCGTCCAGAGAAGGTAGGTGGGCTAGCTCGGAGGAGGTGACGGAGGCGAGTCAGTTTTGTAAGGCCGAACAGCAGCATGTGCTATAACTACCCGAGTCATAAAGCTCCCCCATCTCCCGCGTGGTATTAGTCCCTAGGAACCATTCTAGGATTTCTAGCCGTTTGTTTGAATTTTTTTTGGGTTCTGATCGTATGTTTACACGTCGTGTGTTTAAACGGTACTTGTTTGAATCAATATATGTTTCTTAGACGCAAGCGTATACCCAAGCCCTGATACTTCTGAGAAGACCCACAGGCTTGCCATTTTGCATGGTGGAAGACATATCCGGGCATTGACTAAGTTTTGACGACGACCTGGATGAGAAAAGGATAGAATATACGGCGCATAGTCCCACTGAGACTGATATCTGGAATTCAGGGACTGGGCACCTGGGCACCTCGGCGGGTTTTGGTTACAGTTGCATTGCGCATCGGCGTCACTCAGTGTCGCTCGGCATTGATGGTTTTGCTCCCTCGGGATACCGGGTCGCTGGAAGAAGAGGACGGTATCACGCTGCACACGAAGATATAAGAAGAGAGTCGACATCGAAATTGTGCGCCTCCGTACAAGTGTCAAAATGTTCGGGGTTGCCCCATTCACTGCCCTCACCCATGCCGACCACGGGGAATACGCCAAGAATTCGGCGGAGGCGCAACAGAATGTTCCCAAGAGGCCGTCGACGGCTCTATCGTTCAGGGAAGATCAACGGCTGGTCGGTCTGCGATACGACCAGACGAGAGAGGCAGAGCCTCCCGTCCCAATTATCCCGGCGCGGTCCCCTCTCCGACCGACCCCGCGGCCTACGCACCCTAAACACCCCACGCACCGTGCCTCGAGGTCTCTGGATTGCCCGCCACAGCGGCCGTCATCCTGCCTATTGGTTCCGGGCAACGGGGGTGTGCCGCCTCCCCGACCGCCGCGCCCGGACGAAGAGCACCCGGCTCTGAGGACTATCACGTCTGGTGGTATAGGGTCTCAGGGGGACGACTGGAATTGGGACTACGGCCAGATCAGGCCTCCTCCGATCCCGCCGTCACAATCGGTATGGGAGGAGAGCGACGAGGAAGGAGACGAGTTGGACAGAATCTCGTCAAGATTAAAGATAGCGGCGAGTCTCCGGCTAGGGCCGCGACCCAAGGCAGCGTCGCTGGACTCGATAGAAGAGGGTGCTGGGAGGAGGAGCGAATCCAGCACCAGTCAAGTCAGCGTTCCCCTATCATCGCCATCGTTGTCGGATAGCAACACCCTCTCCACAACAACAACCGCAAATACAACCACACCATCTACTCCGGCGTCAGAACATTTCGCAGATAAGCTTGCGAAATCCTTAAGCATCCGATCGCATAAATCATCTAAGGCTCCGATCAAGCAGTTAAAGAAGAGACCACCCAAGAAAGAGACGGGTGCATCCACGGATCCTTGGATAATAGGTCAGTAACTTCGAGGTTTAATTTTTTTGACCAACCCGACATCATTCTTTGGTTGGTTACATTATTCGTCATCATTATTCAATCACATCCATAACTCAAATATCTTTTGTTCAACATCAACACCAACATGATTCGTTTATTTCATTATCTTATCAGGGTATTAAACATCAGCACATTCCAGAGATGTGTAATGATATGAGTGGGCAGAGTTGTATGATCTATTTGTCCACGGGGTCTCAAGTGGTACAGGTCAAGAAGGTGGTGCTTGTCCACTCGACCACTCTATTTATTCCATGTGGTGTTGTGGTGTTGCTTGTTGCTTGCTGTACGAAGGAAGTTGGGAAGAAGTATTATGGTTGTTGCTCCGTGCACTTCTACTCTACCAAGTCTACCCTCTATTTGTTCCCTCTATTTGTTCCATCAGTCCGTGCTCCGTTCTATCTATGGATGGATCGTGTTGGGGTACTTTCCCAGGTAATGGGAACCCTGGAACCTCGGGAGCTTTTCCATTAAAGGTTACAAGGATTGGGACCGCTTGGACCACCAATTAAATCTGCTGAACTGCTTTAATCTGCTAATGCGGATAATGCGGACAAAGCGGGTCCCCGGTCTTCTGAAATCCCTTGATCCTGTCAGCCTGTGTCCTCCCACACCCCCCTCCACTCCCCTCCCCTCCCCTCCCTTTTCTCGTCTTTTCCTTGCACCAGGCAGCCCTAGTTGCCTAGCAAGCCCTAGGTTAGGTGTCTTTTTTGGTGTCCTCCGTCTCAAGCCGCAGAGCCCCCCGGGGCCGTCTTGCCTTTTTTTATTTTCTTGTTCTCATGCCTTGGCCACTAATGCAGACAATGGAATGACTAAGCTAGAACTAACTGGAAATAGAACCGTTAGTTGGTCTAGGCACTCGAGGGACTCCACAGCGGGTTCCTCCTACCTTTTCCCATGCGACTAAAAACACCGGATCTGATCGTAATAATTCCCTCGCAACCCCTGAAGCAGCAGGTGCAGCAGGTGCAGCAGCAGCAAGCCTAGTAGCAAGAAGTACTTCAAGAAGTACTGCAACAAGTACTGCAACAGGCCTGGCAGGTGCAGTAGGTGTTGCATTAACAGCGCCTTCCTTACTTGACAGGTCGCCAAGACCTAGTACTTCTAGTGGTCGACCCAGTATCGACCAAGCAAGCAAAGCAGGCAAAGCAGGCACAGTAGGCAAAGCAGCCCCCAAATCAGCCCAAGGTCACCTGCAACCTTTTGGAAGTATCCCCCGAGTTGGAGCTGGAGCGGGAGCTTCGTCGTCTCATTTTAACCGCGTCAGCTTCTCCCGACGTCGCGCTTCCACTCTCTTTTATCCCTTGCACAAACGCAACGGTATCATCATGACCGACCGAGACAGCGGCTTTGGTGCAAGTGGTGTTGAGAACAGTCAGAACCCTGAAACTGAAACTGGTGCCGAAGCTGTCGTCGACGAAGAGGTCAAAGGTGGTGGCGGTCGTGCATTTCCTTTAAAAACTCCTTCGAGAGCAACCGACGCTCCTCCATCAGAATCGCAACCGCAACCGCAACCGCAGCCACAGCCACAATCGCATTTGGAACCAGATTCACCAGTATCGCCACGTCATGGTGGTATTCGACGACGACGACGCGCAGACATCGACAACGGCGATGCCGATGCCGATGCCGACGACGACAACGATGACGTTCCGACGACCGACCCCGCCCATCCCCATTCCGACCTCCACTTCCCCCCAAGTATAAGAGTTATATCGGTAGAAGCAGAGAGGGAATCCCAAAAGGTGAGATCGCTCTATGAACCAACAGGAGGTCTCAACTGGGAGGATGGCAAGAGACCTGCATCGCATGATGGTCGTCTCGAGTCGCAAGTGGATGTTCCGTCAAACGGGGATGAGAATGACGCGTATGGTTTCCTTGAACACAATCCACCTTTTTATTTATCTTTACCTTCTCTGTACTGACAGTATTTCTTCTTTCGTAATCGTATAGGCAAGACGACCCCCAACCTGGTCCGGATACTCAGGCCTCAGCTACTACTGCGTCGCCACCCGTTAAGCGTCATGTCAACTTTTCCCGCCCCCTCGAACTCGCCGGTGGAATTGAAGACTGGGAAGGTGTCGATGTAGATGATGTCGATCGTTACGGTTTCATAATACCTCAACGCCCGGACTCACGACGACCAGCCACCTCGAGCGAGACTAAGTCGGTACATTTCTCTCCCTACAAGAAACGGAATGTCTTAGTGCGGAGAGACTTCGCCTCACGCTCTTTACAAGTCAGAACTGGCCCCGGCAGGAGAATGTCGACTCGTTCGTTACATTCGCATATGTCCGAAAGGTCGACTGCCTCCCGTCGCTCCACCCGCTCAGTCGTGCGTCAGGCTACGAATCTACTACCGCATAATAGAGACCGCAGATTAGTGGACGAAGCCGGCAGCACGCTGTCCCTGCAACCCGGCCTGAATAATATCGCCGAGGATGAGCTGGCAGAGAAGTTAGCCAATGAGTTAAAGTTCAAGGAGGTGGAACGCTCGGAGAAATGGCGTAAGATGGCCAAGGTGGTCAAACAAGGCGCCGATGGCCAGGGAATGATATTTGAGTTCGACTTGAAGCACCCCAAGTTAGTTAGTCGCACTTGGAAGGGCATCCCGGATTGTTGGCGCTCCTCCGCCTGGTATTCCTTCTTGGCCGCCAGTGCGAAAGCCAGCGACACCCCCTTCGTGACGGATGAGGAACTCAAGGTCGAGTTCCGTCGGTTCGTGGAATTGCCTTCCCCGGACGATACCCAGATTGACATGGACGTCCCGAGAACCGTCAACCAACATATCATGTTCCGGAGAAGGTATAGGGGTGGTCAGCGTCTCCTCTTTAGGGTATTACATGCCTTATCTCTTCAATTTCCCGAGACGGGTTACGTTCAAGGTATGGCCCCTCTGGCTGCCACCCTCCTCAGCTACTACGAGGAGGAGGCCTGCTTCGTAATGCTGGTACGGCTCTGGCAGTATCGCGGCCTCAATCAAATGTATGGTACTCGCGATTCTGAACTTGGAGAGTTGATGAACATACTGGGTGATTTCGAAAAATACTGGTTGGCTGGGAAGGATGTCACTAAGCAACTTGTAAGTCGTATCATGCCAATACCGTCTATCTGCGTACTGGAGACTCATAAAACGCCCAGGATGAACTTTACATCCACCCAACCGCCTACGCGACCCGCTGGTACATGACCCTATTCAACCTTTCCATCCCCTTTGCGGTGCAACTTCGCATATGGGACGTCTTCATGTTACTCGGTTCTTCGCCCTCGGAACCACTAAGCCCAGCCCTGCCAGTGGCCAAGATCATCCCCGAACCCGCGCCCGCTTCCCAAGGCCTGGAGGTACTGCACGCTACATGTGCTGCCATTATTGATTGTCAACGGGAAACTCTTCTTGACTCCGACTTCGAAAATGCGATGAAAGCCCTCACATCATGGGTCCCTATTAAGGATATCGAGCACTTCATGGCGGTCGTCCATATAGAGTGGAAGCAGCACATGGCCAAGCATAGGAGGCTCTAAGGCATGAAGCTTCTTATTCCCGAAGTTTATCACTAAAGACTCTCATCTCCTCCAATGCGATTCGTCTCGCTTTTTTTTTTTTTCCTGCGACGACGATCATCGATTCCGACACAGGCCTTAAAATCGTCACCAGAAACTCAAACCACACTCCTTAATCCTAATTCGCCGTCCCAGTCGCGGTCACGAATCACGAGAGGGTATACATTTGACCTCGCTCTCCTTTGTCTATGAAATAACGTCGGTAGGAATGCCCACGCTTACTCGCATCGTTTGGCGGCGAGGAAGGAACCTCTTTTTTATTTTATTTTCCTTCTCTCTTTTTCTTTTATTGCCATCGAAAAGGACATTTACAACTTTATACCCCCTTATTCTATTTTTTTCATGCACGTAATTATCTCTCTTAGCGTTCCGAGCAGAGCAAGTCACGGAGTTGTTTTTGTTTTATCGAGAGATTCGAAGGGAGCTCACAAACAAAAAGTACAATATACTGGTGGTGTGGCGCTCGAGGACACATGGAGATTGGGGTGCGGTACGCGGGTGCGGTGCTGTACATCGTGTATGTATTGCACCACGTATGTACTTATGGTAGGATACCCCCAGCTTTGTTCCGGAGAGTTAGCTTCCTCCCTCCTCTTGAATGGCGCGGCCGGAGGGGTGCACGCCCTACTACTTATTACTACTACCTAGGTAACCTTATCCTTGTGGCCATATATTAGCAACCCTCGAAAAAAGACAATAAAAGAAAAATGACATGTAAAATTTTCCTCCCTACGGGCTACATCAATGCTAATGTGAAATCTGACGCCATCGCGGTCTGTGTGTATGGAGGGAGTACATTTTGTCTCCCATCAACAAAGTAAAGCTGTAGTTTAGTTACCAATCTGACTTCTCAAGTCAGGTCAATTAATTGCCAAGCGCCGGAACTAACCGGCAAGCGGCGCCTCCTTCCCCCCTTAACCCTACCGCCGGAGACGAGAACGCACGGAATGTGGAATGTATGTGGACGGATGGCGACAGCATGAAGGAAGGAAGTGTGGTATGTCGACCGACCTCTCATCCTATCGGTTGCGCCCGTTCGTGATATTAGTTAGGAAGAATCGCTCGGTACATGTATAGTGCCATCGGGAGGAAATGCCGTACTGTCATTATTTTCGAGCGCCGGGGAGGCCAGGGAGGTCGTGCGGAATAATGTGTAGACTTGCCAGCTTACGCGCGGCATATTGCTTCATTGTTTTTCTCTATTTTTTTGGTTGCTTTTGATCCCGTCTATAATTTTTGGGCCTCCTAATTAATATCCATCTATTCGTTACTTCTTAGTGTTCAAATACAGATTGAGAAGACGACAGGGCCAGGCAGGCAACGCACGCTCTCCTCATCATGTACTCTCACTCCATCCTGTTTCCTTCCATTCTTCCTTCATCTTCAGCTGTGAGGGGGGACGTGGCTATGAATAGAAAATGTATATAGACAGGATGGAAGAAGAAAAAGGTAGGAGGCGGGGTGTTAGAGGTACATAAAAAGCGAGCTGCTGTGGGCATCGAGCCACCATCACAACCATCACCACCTACCTACCCTACCCGCCGTGCGCCATCATCCACTTGATGCAAAATGAAGTACCACAAAATAACAAAAAGAAAAAAAAAAAAAGATTTAAGAATTAAAAATAGCAAAAAGCTCAGCGATAGGTTGCGAGTATGGGACCAGGGGATAAGGAGTGATAGGTTCCGGCCGAACGTTACCTCTCCCCGGTGGCCATTGATCAGATGGTATCCCCCTTAGGGTGTCCGACTCGAACCCGTTACGCTTACGAAAACCCAACACGAGTTTATCTGGGGCATTGACCAAGACGCATCCTTTACCGATCGACCGGATCGATTGGACCGGGGTTACAAGCCTTGCGAAACTTTGCTCTTTTTTGCACTTAAGGCACCTGGGCACCTAGACAGGCAGACAGCTTGCTGCTAGGGCGGGGTGGCCTCGGGAGAGAGTGAGAGAGAGGTAAGGTACCTTGGTGGGTAGCTTGGGTAGCTCTGGCTATGTACGTGTAGGTAAGAAGGTGCGTACGTATGGAGGTGGGAAGGAAGGTGCGTGGGGAGCTATCTATATAAGGCAATTCCAGGTCCGCTCCTGTGTCCCTATTGTCATCTGCACTTGCCTCTATAAAGGGACAATCATGGATGGCAATCCCCGTATCAGACCACTGACCTTGGAAAGCTAGTATCCATAATGGGTCTTGATGTGTATGTAATGAGAGTAGACAACACCCTGAGCCGAAGTATATGTTTTGAAATCATCGAGCAAGAGAGATGTCATCACGGAATTCAAGTCTTCGAAAATGATGTATTGAAATGAGACAGGGAGCTAAGATGGTATATTCCTCGCAAAGTCAATGCCCATAGGGCCCGGTCAGACACGGGAAACCCCCGCGTCCCCCCAAACTCCAAAAAGAAATGTGCAAGTAGGTACAAGTGAGAGGACAAGACACGGCCATGCGAACGTATATATACAAGATGGTCCCCTCAGATCGTCAATTCTCCTCCCTTCTCCTCCTCTTCCTCTCCGTTACTCCTACTCTTACTCGTCACCGGTGCCGAAGACCTCCATGTGGACACGGGATGCGTCGACACCCTTGCCGACGAGGTAATCCCGGACGTCGGTCATGAAGCCGAAGGGTCCGCAGACGTAGTACTCAGCGGCGGGGTTGGCGAGGAAGAGACGGTCGGCACCGACCTTGTCGAGGTCGACGCGGCCCTCGTGGTGGTAGTCGACGCCGGCGACCTCCTTGGGCTTCTGGACCTCCGAGAGGAAGAGCGCCGCGTCGACGTTGGGGTTCTTCGCCACCGTGTCCTGGATGTGCGGGTAGAACGCCCGCACCTCCGAGTTGTGTGACCCGTGTACCCACGCCACCGGCCGCTTCGAGCCCGCCGCCACAGTGCTGTTGAGGATCGATACCATCGGCGTGATGCCGACACCGGCACTGATCAGCGCCAGCGGGCTCGTCGAGTCCTTGGTCGCTTCCGGGTCCACAAAGAACTCGCCCGTTGGGTGCGTCAGCTCGATAATGTCGCCCTCGTTGTATCGCTCGTGTAGGCGGTTCGAGATCAGGCCCGGAATGCCCGGCTCCCGCCCAAGCTCCTTCTTGATGCTGAGGCGGTAGTAGTCGCTGCGCGGGGCCTCACTGAGCGAGTACTGGCGCGGCTGCAGGTGGCCCATCTCGGGGATCTCCATGTGCAGGGAGATGTACTGTCCCGGCTTATGCAGGGGTAGGGGCTTGCCGTCCTCGGGGACGAGGTAGAAGCTAGTGATGAGCGAGGACTCGGGGACCTTGCGCTGGATGCGGAACTTGCGCCAGCCGGTCCAGTTGTCCTTGGCGAAGCCGTCGTACAGCTGGCCCTCGCGCACGATGAAGATGTCGGCGAGTTGCGCGTACGCCGCCGTCCACGCCTCCGCCACCTCGGGCGTCACGGCCGGACCCAGCACCGTCGCCACCGCCTCGATCAGGTGCTTGCCCACGATGGCGTACTGGTCCGCCGTCACACCCAGGCTGACGTGCTTGTGCGCGATGCGCTCGACCGCCGGCCCAAGCTTGCCCAGGTCGTCGATGTACGTCGCGTACGCGACCACGGACGCCGCCAGGGCCCGCGGCTGCCGCCGCGTCGTCTGGCTCACCTCGCTGAAGATGTCGTTCAGCTCCGGGTGCGCCTTGAGCATGTTGCTGTAGAACAGCGCCGTGATGTCCACGCCGTGCTCCTTGAGCGCCGGCGCCGTCGACTTGACGATCGCCACCTGCGCCGGTGTGAGTGCGGGTGCCATGGTGTTACGGGTGTGGTGGAAGGTCCGGGTAATAGATGTCGTCAGGGGAGTGGTTGTCGTTCTTGATCGCAGGAGCCGCGTGGAATTTCGCAGCAGATATGACATTAGAAGAAAAGGTTTAGCTATGTGTGTTAAGCTCGTGGCAATGGGGATCCGTCTGTCGTCCCTAAGCCGTCGTTAAATGGAATGTAGGATATATGTATAAGAGAGTTGTTATGGTCGAGTTAATCTCTGCCTGGTAGCTTGGCTATGCTTTGTTACTTTTTGTGTGGTCTGTTTGTCTCTCATACTCCCCAGCCATATCAGGATGGGGGCCAGGTCGCATGCTTTATATATGTATCAGGGACCCCTATCGACGAACGAATCAGAGTTTTCCCCATTACTATTACCCTACCTTCGGGATATCAGGGGGGACCCCACGTGCAAAAGCCGCGCCCCGGTTCGACGGGCGGGGAGCAGCAGTAAGGGCGACCCAGAATATGGCAGATCTCGTCGCCCGGCGGCGTGCCCAGCAGGGTGATAGAGGCATATTTTCGCCGCATCCCGGGCCCTGGATGGTACCACATTACTCGCCCTTGACCAGGTTTGGGCTACGGGCGCTGTCGCGCGACCCGGGCTACCGGGGGCTGCGCGCGGGAACTTGTCAAAAAAGTTCAGTCAGTCAGGCTCAGGGCTGACATGGCAGATTTGACAGGCGGTATAAACTACTACGCCCACACACACACACACCTCCCGAAGCCGAGTCTGGAGCGAGTGCGGGCTAGGCGGAAATAGCGGATGTGGCTCTGACTAGTGACGAAACGTGGGCACACGTATAGCTTTCTTGTCGGGTTCGTGGTCCCACCGGGACCAACCGAGTCGTTTGGGTTCAAATAACCTTCTCCGCGGCCTTGGCATCAACTATCCCACCGGACCCTCTTCTCCTCCCCCTCCACCAAATCCAGGAAAATGCGGCCATGTAGGTACCGAGCTGCTGGAAGTTCTGGGGAAGGGGGCGGCAGCACGGCTCATGCCGCTAATATATATCTTCCCGTCTATCTATCATTGAGATTATAGGATAAGTTAACGCCTCCTAAGTTGTGAATCGGCCGTCTGTTCTCTTGGTCCAAGAGACTCCTCTGGAAGATTGGGACCGACGAGCGCCTGGTCGCAGGCTGGATTGAACTTGGTCTATTAGGGTAATACCTACGTCGAGCGCGCATGCTGTAAGACAGCTGAACTGGTCCGGGCTGGGCTTTTTCCAAACTGCGCGGAAATGCAAGAATTCGTCGCCATTTTTAACCTCATTTCTATTACTTTATCGTGGCACGATGCTGATCAAGCATGGAGTTTTTTTTTTTTGGTCTGGGCTAATTACAAGGGTAAGTCAGCTGGCTAGAACCCTCCGCGAATCTTACGATGCTGTCATGGTTAAAGGCATAAAACCCCACAAATCCAACGATTTGTATCGTTTATTCGCACGTGCCTTTGCTTATAAGTTCGTATGCCGTCAGTGACATTCCGCTGTTCGCCTATTACTATAACACGAGTTTTCATTGGCTATGTCGCAATACACACAAGTGATCGGCGGGAACTAAAAAAGACGACTATGTAACTAGAGCCTGAATTTCTCTGTTCCACTTCTCCATCCGACCAAACATCTATTGATGATCAAAAGAACCGCGCCGCGGAATTGGCCCGTCCTCGCAAATATCACTTGACTATTTACGACGACACTCTAATGTCCTCGTCCATCATGCGAGGCAGCTCTTCCTGCTTCGTGAACCAGCGTGGGAGACGATTCTCCCCTTCCTTATAAGGGTGGCCAGCTTCTTCAAGAGCCAAGTCATTGACCCAACGGCCGTTCCCCTTAATACCTCTCGGTTTTCCATCCTTCTCCGCAGCACCGGAGAACATCGCAGCGAGGTAGAACCAGGCGAGCGCGTTTCCGGCCGTGCAGACTTCGTCACTCACGCCCGTTTTGGCGGCGTGGCTCATTCGCTTCCATAGTTCATCGTCCCTGAACAGCTCCACCAGGTGTTGAGCCACGGCATCATAGTCCCCCGGTTCAACCAGGAAACCGTTCTCCTTGTCCTTAACTTGAATAGGAATTCCGCCAGCGAGCGTGGCGATCACTGGACGCCCAGCATGTAGCGCCTCCGATACCTTAACCTCAAAGCCCTCCCTCGTGGAGAGCTGTAGGACGACGTGGGCATTCGCAATCAACGTGTTCAACAGTTGGTCATTAGCATCTAGCCGCATGACACTAATGTCCTTGGCAAGATCGGGGTACTGCATCTCGATCTGATCTAGAGTCTCGTCGTAGACCGCATTCCCATCAGGGTCGTCAATTGACCCATTACCGGCGCTAGATCTTCATCAGAGCAGTTCATACACGGTAAGACCTCAGCACCACTTACACGACGAGTTGCGGAATCTCTTGGATCTGCGCGGCCTCAGCAAGGCGACGGAATTCGGCGTACGCATCAATAACCGTAGGAATACCCTTCGCAGGGTCGAAGCGAGCTATCTGCACGATATACTTTCCTAACGGGAGGTTAGCTCGACAGTCTTATACAATACTAGTTGTCGACGCACGGCTCTGGAAATCTAGTTGGGTCCTTGAAATTTGATGTCAGTGTCTACCGGTCAACCACATGGGATACTGCATGGAGGACTCACATCTCTCGGGCTCGGCATTGCGCGTTGTAGATGTTCACGTAGTAGGCTGCAATCCATTTGTCCAGGGGTTTGTTCAAGCCGTCGAGCCTATTGCAGTGGGGTCAGAGGAGAAGCATGGTGAGCCTGGTGTTGAGTCAAGTGTTAAACGCACCAGTCAGTCGTAGCTGGCATGTAGGTTACCATGTCCCGAGGCACATTGCCGGGGACAAACTTCGGGATGGGATGGCTGATGAACAAGTCCGCCTGTTGAATATCATTCCAGAGAAATTCCCAAACTTCAGCTTGAGGTGAGCCAGCCTCGGCTATGAGATCGCTACGGATCTGGATGTGGGAGCGGTCTGCGGCATGTTAACATTTAACGCTTACAATCGATGGACCTACTCGTGGTACTGGTCTACGACTGAGGAGGTACGTACTGCAGCTAGGTTAGTGTCTATGTCAAAAAGTTTGATAACTATAGGGCTCAAGATTTTAGGAAAGTAATAGACAAAAAGGTTTTTTGCGTATCACTGGCTACAACACGATACGTACCAAAGAACTGGTCGGTTTGGAGTAAGCTTCTTGATCAGAGGAATGAGTCCTGGCATTTGAGGATCATCAATCTAGATCAGCATAGCATTAGCCCTGTATGCCAAAAAGTCGGAGGATTAAGGGTGCTAAAATGGCATACCACGATGACATCGGCGCCTCCCTCTTCAACGGGCCGAAGTGGACCCCCTTTAGAGAGCCAGTACCGCTCGGCGTTCTCGTTTATCCACTCCTTGATTATAGCTCTCTCATCTGGAGAGATGCGTTGGCCAGGCTTGGCAACTCCTTGCACTATAAAAATAGGGGTTAGTACTACTCAGTACGAGTTCTTTGCACGCAGATGCCCTGAGCGCATCATGTGGTCCCAATCCAGAAGCGTCGACACCTCTTCAAGACCCTATCGAATCATCGTGGATTCATAATATGCTTACATATGTTGTGCATGTTTTTCTGCAAGGCCGAGAAGTTAGCAGGTTTTCCAATACGGCTCGTCGACGTGTCGCGACAGGCAGTAGCGCTAGGTGCGGTGTCAATGCATCCAAAAAACTTACCGTGCTTCGGAAAACACCAGGGCGTGGCTTAGGAACTATTAAAGGGGTTGTCTGATTAGCTAACAGGATCAAAGGAAAGGGTTCCCCATACAACCAGAAGAGAGATAGCTCGTGACGACATTACGCACCGTACCACGATAGGTCGACACCGACGAGACGACAGAGCCGGACAAGAGCATGCCTCATCAGTGCCACTCCGCCACCTTGGGGGGTGGCACTGAAGAACGCGATCTTGGTGCCTTTTTGCTTCAGCTGCCCTGCAAAATGCATGAGAGAGTCCCAGGTCTCCTTGCTGCAGGTGAGGTCTCGGTGATCTTCAGCGCGGTTGATCTGTGCTCTGAACCCGGCATCCACCATCACAGCTCCTCGAAATCCGACTTGCAAGAGGGGAGTCAGGGAGGGGCCGAAATTCCTAGTTTGTCAGTTAGTGGGAAGTGGGCGATGGCGGCGAGTGGTTTTGGCCTACATGACGCATTTCCGAGCCATTGAGTCGGCTTGCTCATCGAGTTCTTTCTCGTCCCACGAACTGGAGAGATCCTTCTTCTTTGCCGAAAGAACAATGGGGACAACATCGGCCTCGAGCCATAGCCGGGAGCAGAGGGTAGGGCTGATATCGGTTACCCGAGCGGCAAGGCCAGCGCCCATGAATTTGACCAGGTTGCGCTGCTCATATCCCTGAACCCTCTGGACTACGAAGTCGGCAATAACATCTCCAATGTCCTGGGGCTTGTCCTTGTCCAAGGGTAGATGGGAGACGAAATAATCAACCAGGTAGGTCTGATCATGAGCAGCGAATGCCACAGATGCAGTGTCGTCTTTGACAGCTGCCGCAATGCCAAGAAAGATGGGCTAGAAGAAGTCAGTTGGCGAGTAACACAATCTATCCGTGAAGAGAGGGACTGGACTAACGGTTAAAGGTGGACCAAGAGTTCCCTGTTCCTCTGCGACCTTGCTCATCCGACGCTGCCGCTTGGTGGTGAGGAAGGCAAACCCATTGTCAATAGGATCAGCCATGGTGCTGTTTCACTTTTTGCGATGAAGGTCGTTAATAGTAGTCGTATGATGCTGCGATAGGTACTTGTGAGGATAGAGTCTATATCGATCTAGAAAATAGCTCTCTATATATCCTTGGGCATATAAACTATCTTAGCTAGCAGTTTCTTAAATGTTTTCTAGTAGACAAGTTGTGAAGACACACGAGGTTGGCAGGTTGGTTGGGTGCATTGGGTTAGGTAGGTATGCGAATGCAATACGAGTCGGGTCCCGAAGCACACTGTAGATGGTACGATGTAAGCTGTAAGCTGTAAGCTGTAAGCTGCGGGTGGCGCCGACTGGGCTGAAGAAACATCTGTTTGAGGCCAATTTTACACGTTGAAATTCGACAGGCGGCCGGGACAGTTATATTTTTCGGTGAGGCCTTGGCGATATTAAGTATACTTAAGTATGATACATTGAGGGATGGTCCCGAGGTCTATTCATGGAGAGGTTAGTACGTCGAGCTTTATCGTTTTAGACCACTGGGCAGGTAGATTACTCGCTGTAGGTCTAGATTAGGCAGTGTTACACATCAATGACGTTCTATAATGCTTCTCATAGGTAGAGGGAAGGCGGGGTTGATTCATGCACTCTGTATACGTTAATACCACACCTGTACGGTAGCTGCTAGGTACGAAATATGAAGGCATCCAATTAAATCGATTCATCCGCAACATGCAACACATTAAGTAAATCATATTACCATACTTAGGTACCTAAGTACGTACATACCCAGGTAGGTATCGACCTGTTCCTGTCTTGCCTGTTAGGTTTGTCTTGAGATTCCGAAGCGTCTATAGGTCATCTTATCTGCCCATATAAGCCTACAAACAGGTCAGCATCCAGAAGTACATTTTCTTTTATCTACATGACTTCAAGTTACCACCATGGCTATGACGTAAGTCGATACCAGATTCCCAGATATCCGTACGTAACTACATCTAGGCATTTGCGTAAGACACTATTGACACTGTTACATCCGCACTTACCGGGTACGCACATCGCTTGTGTACCGTACGTTACCCTTGCTACCGACCGGGTCAACCGGTATTCCGGACTTCCGTCTCATCGCAGCTTCATAGGTAATTGGTTGATTGGTTTAAGATCCAATAATCAACCCGGCGACTATCGATACAAGCGTATCACTTGACGTATATCTCCCTAAGGCAGTCTTTGCAAGCACCACCGAGCATCCGCTCCTGCGTTGATGAACTTTGATTCGAAATGAGATGTTGGATGTGCATACTAGCAGACGGACTGACTGAAATCCTAGTCAGTACCCCCAGTGACATACCTGGCACCGCACGGCCGCGAATTGTTGCATAGCGCGCGCCTTACATGCAGGGGCGGGACTGGGCAGCTAATAAGGTACGATCATAACACCGCCTTAGTTAGAACAGCACATCCACAGATCGGAGCGGGCCGAAATACCAGTGCACCGGTTAACGCGATTAAGATTTACCTAAATCATAAGATCTGCTTTAGAATAAACAAGGAGCTGATTATGAGTAGGTGCGTTCTTAACACCTGTAGGAGATGGTTACGTAATGCGGGCTATATCGTATTCCTAACAGTCACAGGCATATCGATCGCTAGGACGATGTCATAAGTGACTAACGTTATTCACTAGGTTTTAGGCCACGTAAGGTTTTAGGCCACCCTCCGGGCTTAAAAAGCCCGTTTTTTATCTATTTTTCTACCTATTAACTCCACCTGTTATAAAGGCCTTAAGCCATTTATTTTACCTTTATTTAACCTTATTTTAATAAAAATTATTTATATTATTATTAAGGTACTGTTATTATTATCGTTATCGCTATTATTACCGTTATTATTATTGTTATTATTATTATTACTGTTATTATTACCGTTATTGCCGCCGCTTTTTAAAATAAGATTTTATATACGATTTTTATAAATTTAATTTATTTATATAATATTTACCGGCGTTTATTTTATTAATTTAATAATAATAGCTTTATTTATTTTATTTTTTTATCGTTAAAACTTTAACGTTATTAAAGCTTTTTTTAATAATTACCCGTTTTTTATTTTTTTTATTTTTTTTATTAAGCCTTTATTAATGGTTTATGTTATGGCCCGACTAGGCTAAGTGGGGGCTGGTAACTTTATTTATTAACGGTATTGCCGGAAAAATAAAAACATAAGCCAGCCATATTTAATAAGCTATAAAAAAAGCCATATATAAATCCGTTATAATCCATGGATTTAAAAGTATTAATTAAATCCGTTACGATTTAAGGATTTAATATAACCATATATTTTAATATTAAAAAAAAATATAAATAATATATAGTTATATTTATTACCTTTTTTTTAAATAATCTTTAAGCCTATTAGCTTATAATATAATTTAATTATTTAAAGCACCTTTTTTTTTTATTATCACCAGACGTAACTATTTATTATTTAAAACCCTTAGCACTTTTATTAATATAAACCCCTTAATTAAACTAATAATTAGGAATAAACCAGCCGTTACAGTTTAAAAAGCGGTGTTTTAAGTTATATTAGTTAAAGTAATTTATTAAATAAAAATAAGCTATTTTAAGTTATAAGGTATATATAAAATATTTTTTAAATAATACGGTTAATATAATTAATAAAGGTATTTATAATATCGGGAGGGGTATATTTATATATTATTTTAAATAAGTTAAAAAGCTCGAGCCCGGCGTTATGTTAAACATTAATTATATTTAATAATATTATTTTTCGGGTTTTTTAATAATATAAAAAGAATTAAACGTTATTAACGTAACGGGTATTAAAAAGGGCCCGGCGGCTGATAATTTTTTTATATTTTTTTAATAAAGTAAAAAAAATTTTAACGTTAAATAATTATAATTTATAAGTAATATAAAAAGGTAAATAAAAAGTAATAATATTATTATCGGTATAATATTTAATAAATTCGTACGATATATGGCTTAAATAATTATTAAATATAAAAAAGCGGTATTTATTACGCGTTTAAAACTTTATATATCGATTAAAATATTATAATTACGATAAGGTTATATCGGTATCGGTTTAATTATTAAGGTTTATTTAAATAACGGTTTTAAAATTAACGGTATTATAAATTTAATTATATTAAATTTTTTTACTTTAAAAAATTATAAACGGTAAAAAGTTATAACTATTAATTTTAATATATTCGATAATAAAAACTTATTTACAATTATTAAGTTAAATAATAAATGTAATTATTTTTAATTTAAATATTAAAACTTTTACACGATTTTTAATACTTTTTATAACTTTTTTTTATATTATAAACGTTTTTAATAATTGTTTTATATTTTAAAAAGATTAATTTATATAAAATAAACCATTTTATAAAAATCGTTATGTTAATATTATTTTTACGGTATTAATTTAATTTTTTAACCTTTTTAAACGTTATTTTTAAATGCCGGGCGAAAAGATTACGATATTAATTTATATTTAAATGATTATAATCTTTTTTAATATTAAGTATTTTATAAATTAAGGTTTTAAAAGTTTCGATCGTTAACGGTTAATTTTATACGTTAAATTAAAAGGCGGCGGTTACGATAATATTTTTTTCGGCGGGATTAAGCCGTTATTAACCGGCGTAATCTTTAACGGCGTTTTTATTATCGCAGCGGCGGGCTTAAAAAGTTAATCGAAAAATATCGAAAATTAAAACGGTTATATAAAAAGAATAAATATTATTTTTAATTATTTTAAAAGCTATTTATATATAAGCTTTATAAATAAAAAAGTTATAATTAAAAATAAACATAAGCGGCGATTTTATAATTATAAAAAAATTAATTAAAAAAGGTTATAATAATTTTTAAAATAAAGTTTAATATTAAATTTATTTATAAAGTTATTATAATATTAATTAAATATAACGTTATAAATTAATTATAATAATAATAATAATGTTATTAATTTTATTTAAAATAAAAGTTTAAAATTTTTAAAGGTTTTAATAAACTTAAATAAAAGTAAAATAAATGGTTTAAGTACTTTATAAAAAAGTGGGGTAAAAATGGTAAAAAATGGAATATTAAGCTTATAAAGTGGCTTAAAACCCTGCGTGGCTTAAAACTTAATAAATAATATTAAAAGGATTATAAGCTTATTATATCCCGTGCTTAAAGCATAAATTTAACAATAACACCATCTTTTTTTAAAGGATAAGCTAATAATATAAGCTGTATATAACTTAATGATCTTTTAAAAGCTAGTGCGTATATGTTATAAGGAGCCTTTTTTTAATTAATAACGCATATATGTGACGGCTGGTCTATTCCTAACTATTAGTTTAATCGAAGGGTTTATATTAACAAAAATACTAAGGTTTTAAGCAATAAGTAATCACATCTGGTAATAATAAAAAAAAAGGTGCTTTAAGTAATTAAATTATATTATAAGCTGGTAAGCTTAAAAATTATTTAAAAAAAAGGTAATAAACATAATTATATATTATTTATATCTTTTATCCTTAATATTAAAATATATGGTTATTATTAAATCGTTAAAATTATATTTAAATATAACGATCCAATATCGTTAAGATTATTACCGATTTAACCGATCTTTTCTGGTTATATAGCGCATATGGCTTATTTTAATATAATTATTTCTTTTTTTAAAACTTAAATCAGGGATTTTTTCTTATTATATTTAACCCTATTAAACCTAATAACCCGACCGGTTATAACATAATTTCTCCTTTTTTAAAGTTTTATCCTTAAAACCTGTTCCGTTTTTTTTACATGCTTTAATAAGTTCTTCTTTTTTCTTTTTTTTTTTACGTTTTTTTTTTATTATATTTAATCGTATATTTAAACGTATTAAACTTTTTATAAAAACTACGTAACGCGATTTTTTTTTAACTGTTATATTATCCGTTAATTTTTTCGATATGGCTTTTTATTTTTATTACGAACGTTACCACCTTAAATATAAGGTTTCGGAATCGGACTTTTTTTATTATTCTTTTTACATTTAAAAAAACCAGCCTCGGTATAACGTTTTTAGCCTTATTATTAAGCAGCTTTTTAAGGTATCTTTTTAACATCGTAAATTAAAAACGGAACTTAAAAAGGTTATAAAAGTTAAAAAGCATGCGAAAACGCGTATTTAACATATTTAAAAACAGAAAAAAATATGGTATAAAAAGATAATAAAAGCGGTCTCTTATAACATCGATAATTTAAAAGATTTAAAAAAGTTAAAAGTAAAAAAATGTCGGGCGGAAAATACGTATCTTACGGGGTTTATTAAAACGTCGGTAAATCCTAAGGTTATTCCGGATTTTAATTAGTTTAAAATAAATATATCGGGTAATTTTAATTAAAATGCTATTTTTATTAACGTTAAGTATTTATTAAATAATTAATAAGTTTTTATATATTTTCGGAGTTATTATATCCTTTTTATTTAACTTTATATTTTATTCGTCTATTTTTTATTTACACGTTTAAGATTTTCTTTACTTTATATTCGTTTATTTTTATTTCGACGTTATTTTGTTTTATTTTTATAACGTTTATATTTATTACGTTTTCGAGTAAAGAAATATAAAAAATTAAATAAATCTTAACTTTTAATAATAAATTTAATTCGTAATTATTTTTTAATATTTTTTTAATAATTAAGTACGGTCCGATATATTTATAATCGAGTTTTTTACTAAATCGTTTTATCGTAATATTTTTTATAGCTAAATAAACCATATTTCTTTCCGAAAAAGTTAATCCTTTTAACCTTTTTTAATTATAATATTTGCTTATTTATTAACGTATAAGTTTAAGTTTTTCCTTTATTTTTTTATATAATTATTTAAGTTATTCTAATATTAACATAATTTTAATATTATCCGGTCCTTTTTTATAAACATCTTAATAAACGTTTAAAATAAATCCGAAATTAACGTTAATAAGTATCGTTCGTATACTTTTATAATAAGCTATATTATAAGCTAATTATACGATAAATAATTACTTTACTTAATTATTTTGTTTATAATTAATATATTATCGAAAATAGGTTTTTAACATTTAATTAATTCGTTCTGTTTATCCGTTTACTTAAGGTTTAAAAATTATCGTAAGTTTAAAGTTTAATCTTAATCTTATTATAAAACTTTACCAAAATTTCGATATAAATATTATTCCTTTATCGGAGATAATTTCGAATATAAAGCCGTATATTATTATAATATATCGTAAAAAAATATATACCATTTACTTTATATCAGTATTTTCGTTATATAAAATAAAATAAAAAAACTTTATAAATCGGTTAATAATTACGAATATATTATTATAACCGTTATATATTATTAAATCTTTTAATATTAATAATTTAGTAATAAAATCGAATATAATAAACTCCTATAATTATTTATTAATTAGTAATAATTATAATTCTCCGTAAGGTTTATATCGTTTTATTTTAATTTTTCCACATATATTATATCGTCGTCGTATTCGTTATATTATTAATTTTATTTTATTAAATATATAAATCCGTTATAATCGTTTAAAAAGTTTATAATCTTTTAAGTATCCGTATAAAAGATATTCGTAAATCTTTTATACTAACTATTTTTACAGTTTTTATAATATTTATAACTTTTTTATTTATTTCTCCGTTAATAATTTATTATTATATTATTCGATTTATTTATATAAATTATTTTAAATAATCTTAATAATAACAATTTATCGTTATTTTAAATATTTTTTTAACGTTTATCGGAATACCGTATATTTAATTAATATATACTTTTTTTTTATAACAGATTATTTATTAATAACATTTGCTCGTCCGTTTTTTAATCCTTTTTTATAAATAATGATATAATCGAATTCCGTAAAATATTTGGCGTATCGTAATTATTTTCCGTTAAAAGTTTAAGTAATAAAAAAATATGTAATATTCTTATAATCGGTATAAACCTTAACTTAATACATATTTTTTATAAAATAATATTTAAATTTTTTAAATACGTTAATAATAATAAAAAATATTTTATCGTAAATCGGATAATTAAATTCGGTTTTAATAAGTTTATAAAAATAAAATGCGATAAAGTATAATTTTTTTTCTTTATCTTATTATTTAATTTACGTTCCGAAAGCATAATCCGAAGCGTCGGTCTTTAGCTTAACAGGTTTTTTAAAATCGTATATAATAAATATTAATTCGTTAATAATAACGTCTTTTAACTTTTTAAAAACTTCGTTTATTTTATTAATTTATATAAACCGTTTATCCTTTTTTATTAATTCTGTAAAAAATGTTATAATATATTTAAATCGTTATATAAATTTCCGATAATAATTTATTAAGCCGAAAAAAGCTTATACTTTTTTTATATTAATAAGCATTTTCCAGTTTTTAATAATTGCGATTTTTTTAAAGTTTATTTTAATATATTCGGGGGTGATAATATATTTAAGGAATTTTATTTTTTATATATAAAATATACTTTTTTCGGGTTCTATTAATAAATTAATGTTTTATAATATTTATAATACTTTATATACATATTTTTTATGTTATTCCTTTAATTCCGAATAAATAAAGATATCGTTAAAATAACAGATAACGAAAATATTAAAATATTTTCGTAATACGTGATTAATTATGCGTTAAAACGATGTTAATGCGTTAATTAATCCGAAAAATATAACTAAATATTTAAATAAACCGTATTTCGTTTTAAAAGCTGTTTTCTATTCGTTTCCGGGTTTAATTCTAATATAATAATATTTATCCTTAAAATTTAAAATAATAAACCATTTAACTCCGTATAAGCGGTTTTTTATTTTAATAATAAATAATAATAATATTCGGTTTTTAACGGTAATTTTATTTAATTATCGATAATCGATTATTAATTATAATTTGTTATTCTTTTTAAATATAAATATAATAAGGTATCTTATTAATAATTTTAATTATCGAATATATCTTTTTATTAACTTATTTTTAAAATACTTTCGTAATTCCTTAAGTTCGATTTTATTAAAGTTATAAATTTTATAAAATCGTAACGTCTTTTTTTTTATAAAAATAATTTCGTAATCTTATTTATTACAGTCTGGTAATCCTTTTTTAAATTTTTCGCAAAACATTTTATCGTATTAATAATATTATGGTAATACGTTACGTATTTGTAAAAGTATAATCGTTTTTTTTTTAAAATGCTATTAAAAAAACGGAATCGTTATCGTATAAATACGATAATTTGTTTAATCCTTTTTTTATATCTTTTTTTTTTAATTCGTTATATTTTTTTTAATAAAATTTCTGTCGTATCCTTATACCCGTACTCGTTATCCGTTAAATATTAAAATCTTTTTTTAAATTATCGTTAATCTTTAAAAAATAAAGAAATATTATTTAGCCAGTTTTTTAATTAATCGATAAATTATATTAATATAGCCATAATTACCTAAAGATTATATCGTATCCTTTTAAAGGTATAATATTAAAAATAATATCTTATTTTTATTTTTTAATATATATATCGAATTAATCGGTTTCCCGTAATATTTTTCCTTTATCGTACCGGAAAGCATAACCTTCGGTTTTTATTATATTATAAAAGTATTATTTTTCTTTTTATAATAATTATAACTTATTATATAATTTTAAAGTTATATAATTACCGTCGGCTCCGTTATTTATTATAACGGTATATTAATTATCTTTAACCTTTATTCGTATTATAATATATCCGTATCGTTTTTAAGCTTTTAAAATAGCTTATAAATATCGTATTACGTTTTTAAGCTTTATAATATTACTTTATAACCCTGGTATAAACGGCTTTATCTTTTTAAATCCTTACCGTAAATTCGGGCGGTATTATATAAATTGTCGTAAAATTTTTTTTTATTAAATTCCTT
Organism: Eutypella sp. D-1; assembly: GCA_023313575.1. NCBI lineage: Eukaryota > Fungi > Ascomycota > Sordariomycetes > Xylariales > Diatrypaceae > Eutypella > Eutypella sp. D-1. The sequence goes on along the minus strand of JAJTTP010000008.1, from coordinate 1,159,666 downwards.
TTATACGTATAATTATTTTTTTACTTTTAAGTTTTTATAAAAATATTTAAAACTAATCTTATTAAAAGTTATTCTTTTTAATAAGTTTTTAAACGTATATAAATCGGCGTTTAATAACTTATTTTTTTAGTATCGGATTTTATATTCTTATTATTCGATTTTGTTCCGGATCTTTATAGCTTTTAACGTTTAATAAATATATTCGTTATAATGGCATACCTAATATCCTCCGGGGCAAAATATTCTTTTTAACCACTTTTATTTATACGGTACGCGGTTATAATAATACCGAATTTTTTTATATTATTATTAATCGGTTTCGTTTTCTTTTTATTATAAAAAATCGAATCCTTTTTTAGCTATTCGTTTAATTCGGTTAATAATACCGATTTTTCGTTCTTTATACCAGTAGCATTTATATTTTCGATAATTAACAGGGTGTTTTAAAAAATGCGGTATCTAAATTTAAATTTTTTAATTAATAAATTTATCTTAATTACAAAACTATTATAAATAAATTTTAAATCGTTATTTTTTAAAACATTATTAAAATCGTTTAACGTAAATGCTGTACATTTCTTTTAATTTATAATTTTATCGTTTTTTAAACCAGTTAATTAATCGTTTTATCTTTTTTTTTTTACGTAATAAGTTTCCGTAAAAGCTTTTTTTTTATCGTTATTAAAGTATTTATTTTATTATTATTAACGTTATCGTTTTATAACGGCTTAAATTAATTATTTAATTTTTTATAATCTTTATTAATAAATGTTATTATCTAAATATACGTAACGGATTATTCCGAACGTTCTTCCACCGGCAAAAAGTTATTTTCTTTCGGGCATAAGTTTTTAATTTACATTTTATTTAAATCTTTTATATTTTTTTAAAAAATATCTTATTTTATTATAATTATAGTATTTAATTTATCGCTTATTTTTTTATATCATATTAAATAACATTAATCTTAGTACCGTCCCGTAAAATATATCGGTAAGTTTTTAATCCTGATTCTTATTATTTTAATATCCTTTAAATCTTTTAAGTACATAATATCCTTTTTTCTTTTATCGTCGTTTAAATTATTTATTATCGATTTTAATTATTAAAGTAATAAACTTATCGAAAGCATTTAATTTATTTTATATAATAATTTTATCTTTAACCAAATTTTTAAATCCTTAATAAAACATATCGATAAAAAACTTATTATCGATTTAATTTATTTTAATAACAAACTGCTTAAATTACGTAACGTACGTATAAGTTACCCCTTTTTATTTAAAGGTTAAAAGTTATTATATAACGGCTCGGGCCTTATCCGGATTTCCGTAATTAATTTTTACCTTTTTTTTAAAATTTTTATACTTTTCGAAAAAGCATTTAATTTCCGTAAATTTTTTTTTCTCTTTTACTTTTATAAAAATACTTAAAATGGGTTTAAATCATTAAATTATCCCTTCGGTAAAATATAATATAATGTTAAAAATTTTATTAGCTTCCGTAATATATATATAACGTTATTAATATAAATAAGTTACGGTTACAATAAAAAAAAGTCGTATAAAGGTAATACCATTATAAAATCTAGGTTTTTTAAGCTTAAATTTAACGGGTATAACCTTTTAATTCGTAAATATAATTACCGTTTGCTCGATTTATTCGATTCGTTCGAGCAATTATTAAATAACTTATTAAAAATTTTAACTTAAAAAAACATAATATCGGATATTATTTAAAGCTAATAATATTATTAAATAAAAACTTATAACATATAATAGCTGGTTTATTTTTAATTATTAATCTAATTAAAAAGTTTATATTAACAGGAATATTAAAGTTTTAAATAATAAGTAATCATATTTAATAATAATAATAAAAAATGCTTTAAATAATTAAGTTATATTATAAACTAATAAGCTTAAAAACTATTTAAAAAAAAAGTAATAAACGTAATTATATATTATTTATATCTTTTATCCTTAACATTAGAATATATAATTATTATTAAATCGTTAAAATCGCATTCGAATATAACGATCTAACATTGTTAAAATCATTACCGATTTAACCGATCTTTTTTAATCGTATGGCGTATATGGCTTACTTTAATATGGCTATCTCTTTCTCCAGAACTTAAATCAGGGATCTTTTTTTATTATGTTTAGCCCCACTAGGCCCAATGGCCCGACCGGTCATAACAATATATTTAAACATAAACTTAAAAACCATACACTTAAAAACCGCATACTTAAAAACCGCATACTTAAAATCTGCACATTTAAAAACCGCAGCAAACTTAAAAACCGTATATTTAAAAACCGCATATTTATATTTAAAAACATATACTTAAAAACTGCACATTTAAAATCTGCATATTTAAAAACTGTATACTTAAAAACCATATACTTATATTTAAAAACCGCATACTTAAAAACTGCATACTTATGCTTAAAAACCGCAAACTTAAAAACCGCACATTTAAAAACCGTATTAATTCTAAGAAGATTATACTGATGGTAATAATGATGTTATAGAATCTAAGTTCTATAGTCTAGTACGGGAGTAGCTGGGACCGTCCAAATACCGCTGGGCTAGGGTCGCCCTTACCAGTACACTTAAAAACCGCACACTCAGAAACCGCACACTCATACTTAAAAACCGCATACTCACACCAAAAAACCGCACACTTATACTTAAAAACCGCAAACTTAAAAACCGCAAACTTAGAAACCGTAAACTTAGAAACCGCATACTTAAAAACCGTAAACTTAAAAACCGCAAACTTAGAAACCGTAAACTTAGAAACCGCATACTTAAAAACCGCAAACTCAGAAACCGTAAACTCAGAAACCGCAAACTCAGAAACTTACGTAGCAGCTCTCGCGACGATAATTGTACATGGGGTTAGAAACCGAACACGGTTACAAGATGAACGCCATGATACTGGACTCTCTATAAGTCTCGCGCGGGGTGAGTCTCAGCCAATTCTTGTTCAAAGGGGGGGGGGGGCAACCCGAAATCCCAGAGGTGGTGCATCTGCCATCTCCGAACCGCCTTACATTTCCAGGTCCTGTAGGCAAATCGCTGTAAGCGCGACACGCTATTTGCGAAACGGATCTCTTCATATTATTACTCCAAGGACGCGAAGGCCCCGCCCGTTGCATGCGCTCGACTGACGGCACAGAAGAAGCCCCAGCTTTGAGGGCTGGCAGACACGTCTCGTTCAGGCCTTGAGCAACGTACTTGGAAACCTATCGAGCGCGTGCCGTGAGGCGTTGCTAATAGCCCTTTTATGGAGGTAAGTGCTGGGATCTCGCCTTACATCTCGACATTGGACAATAGAGAACCGGGGTCCCCAACCGCAAAAAAAAGACCTGGTCCTGGAGATAGACCGCGAGTCAGCTGGACAGCGTAGACTAGATGGAATTGGGTGGCGTGCGGACACGGTTCGGGGATGTTTTTGTCCGACGGGCTCATCAAATACTCGAGGTTAGTGTCATAGTGCCATAGCGAGCCGGCACAGCAATGCATGGGAGGGTTCAGATGTATATCAGATATTAGCCCCGAGCATTTGAGCCCACAGAGTAGGTCGTGGAACAAGCGCCTGACAGCTAAAGATCATCTGGGTGTTTGCCAAACGCCGAATTTCCGGCAAGCCCCCATCGCCCCTCGTAGTATGTAGCGATCAAGCGTGTGGCGCACGCAGGGTGCGGGCTTGTGCGATGTGGTGTGGTGAGTGGTGTGGTGCATTGCATGCGCGCACCCGAGGAAATGGCTTGGCAAGGGGGTATTGCCTCCCCACGCCGAGCGCCGGCAGTTATCGTGAGACCTGCCCACCGGCACTTGTCAAACACGCCACGAAGAGAACAAGTTACAACGGGAAGTTCTGTTTAGAATCAGTCGTTTTTTTTCTTAATCAATCAATTTATACCCTACGTAGCAGCTCTCGCGACGATAATTGTACATGGGGTTAAAAAAAGACACGGTTACAAGATGAACGCCACAACGAAGAAACTTCGGATACCTGCGCGCCCAGAAAAAAGAGAAACCGTTAATCAATCGCGCATGAACCTTTTTCGTCGTGCCCCGCCATGAAAAAAAGCGTCTGCTGCAATATACACGCACGCATGGGTATCAAATCATAACCGCCCGTTCGCTGTACTCCCAACCAACACCGCACTGGATTTCCTTCTTTTTTTCCTCCTTCGTTCTTTGGGTTGGGGCTTAGCCCCTAGGTGAGAGCGAAAAGAGGCGCGGGCACCAGGTTAATGTAGCCGCCTTGAGTTTGGGGTTTGTTTTGGGGTATCATCCATCATAATGAGAAAAAAGGGACTAGTGGGTATTTAGCATGAGAGAGGCGTCAAGCTAATGAGTCCGGAAGAGGGTGTGCTGACGTTGTGGTGGACGATCGATAGAGAGGGATGTGCTTTAGTTGATCACATGCACGATCCGCACTCCTTGTGCTTGCAAGAGGAGCAGCTGTTGTTGATGACGAGGACACAGCCGCACCGGCAGCAGTGTGTCGCGTAGGGACCCATTGCGATGATGGTGATAGTTTTTTGGTGTTGAATATGTAAGTTGTTGTAGTTGTGAATTGCCTGAAGCTAATTGGCGGGCTTATAAAATGCCGGAGTAGTTTTTTTTTGTTTTAGTTCGCAGTCGAGTGTGATGATGGACAAGCTGGTGTGTTGATGATATCGAGAGAGAGAAAAGGAAGAATAAAGGGAAGAAACGAAGGGGGCGGCACACCCTCTTTATCTGCATCTCCCGAGTCTCAGACGACTTGAGCCAGCATGGCCTCCCCTTCCTCCGTAGCCGGCGGGATTGGCCGTGGGGTGTTTGCCTATGGCAAGATTAACCTTTATTTTCGCCCCAGGCGCCCAAATACCCCAACGACGTCAAGCTGCTGCGGCGCCCGCGAAGTCTAATTCGCGTAGGCCGGGTAGGTCGCAGTCCGTGCTACCCTGTCCTCCTGCAAGAGGAGAACCCAAAACCCAGGGTTTCCAAGGATTTTCAGCCTTTCGGCTCGCAGCCGTCCCCCCAATTGAACCAGTCAAACCCGGTCCTGTTCCAGCACGGCTCTGCGCTGTCTGTCCGTTTCTGGGAAAGGCAGGGAGGTCGAGAACCCCGCATCCTTCCGCCTCGATGGGCGCCTTGGTGAGAGGTCAGGGAGGGCAGTGAGCCCTGCTTCGACAAATCATAGCGAAGGAGGCGTGTTAAGCCCCAAGACCCCCCACGCCAACATTGTTTTTCATTAGGGGATTCCAATATATAATGGCTGATATCGGGTAAAACCGGAAAGCCTCTGCTTGGTCGATCGGGGCACCAGGCAGTCAAGGCTCCTCCGTCTCCTCACAACCTCGACAAGTAAGACAAGTGCGCCGTACGTATGTTGCCACGGTATTTCGTAGATCTTCTCGCCAATCCGCCAATCCATCAGTCTGCCAGTTCTGCCAGTCCATCGAAGGGATGAGTCAATTCAGATAGTCAATCCAGATGGGAGAGATCCTCCCCTTTTGTTTCATAGGTGTATGAAACAGTGGCAAGATGATCGTAGGTAGACTTTAGGTTGGGCCGGTCGCGTTAGAGAGATGATAAGCTTCTCCTCCCTTACACGTGTCCACACATTATGCAGGGACTCGATCCCAACGAAGCAACGGCCAGCGGCCTTGATGGGCTAAATGCATCTTGGCAGCTTGGTTCTTGGGATCTTCGGAGTTGACATCGGCGATGATCACATCGGAAGGGATTCAAGGCTTGGATTTGGGTATAATTTTGGGGGCAGATGGAAGATGCTGGGTCTTGGGTTTGACATAGCAACCAATCGCATCTGTTACATATAGGGAGCTCTGATCAAGGTTACATTGACTATACGACGCCGCCGCGGTAAAGCAAGACCCCTATAGCGTCCTTGCCTCCCAACTCCCTGCTTGCCTGCCTCCATCATAACTTATACTACTACCGTCCTCGCATACTACACTACATATACTTGATGTACCCCGCACGCTCAAAAAACCTGGCTTTGCCTAAGAAAGGCTTAGTATATATAAGCATAAATCTATGCATACCTACTCCCCGGAGTCCATGGAGTGGAAAGCCACTACCACTAATATATCATTTAACTACAACCTTGACACCTTATCCACGGATAGAATCTTGACCTATCTTGTCTATTCTCCATGGATATATATATGTAGGTGCACGTCCAGGCGCCGGGTGCGCACGTCTTTGCTTGCGTACATACATGGAGTGGACCTGCTGCCCGCGGGTCACGAAAATGTTGTGGGTTGACATGTGCGGAGCGGAGCTCGCCGATATCGAGAAGTAGTACGACAGCACCACGGAGCGGCCAACGACGGCTTAAGAGAGCTATGTAATAGCCTTGGGGATGATCAACTCCTAACTATTAGAATATGAGAACCTCATAGGCGATCAATAAGTCGGTGTCGTGCCAGTGTGCATAATTGTCAGACTGTATCGCATATTTCAACAGTTAGGCCGCCAGTCAGTCGGGCAATGGCCAGTTACTCAGTACTCCGCAAATTCCGTACTCGAGCGCAGACAATTCGTCTAGCCTACCAGCTACGTCACGTCCGTATATGTGGGTGTGGGTGTTGATTCCCTTAAAAGGTGGTCTTTGGTCCATGTGTATAGCTAGAGCCTTTTGTAGAGATGATAGGCATCATAACTCTTAAGAGATCCATTATGCATTTGGAGTGGAAATTATTTCGAAAAGGCGCGAATGCACGACGATGCCCAGACTAATAACCCCCCTAGCGGGAACGCATGCAGCTTTTCTTATCGGCGTTATAAGTGTTATGAAATGCTATTATAAATAAATGGCCTACCGTAGCTGCCAGCCAACCAGCCAAATTTCGGAATAAATCGCACACTTCTCCTGTCAGTCTTATGTCGACTGTTTACTTGCCTTCTCAATCCCTAGGAACAAGATGCATATTTTCATTTCTTCAAGGACAGTTAACGATGTCCCCTCTTGCAATTCTATACTCTTTTGAAGCCGCAAGTGGTATTCAGTTGTTCTTGACAAAATTTCCCAAAAGAAAAACCACACAAAAATCCTAGCGGTTCTCTCCGAAATTTGGCTGCTAGTCAACAAAGCCAGTAGGCAGGGAAAGGTAAGCCCGGCCCGTCGGGCCAGGATTAACATAATACCTATGACCATGGAGGTACTCGACAAGGGGCAGCAGAACCAGAGAGCTGGGTACTAGATTGGTAACGTGACCGACGCGATGACAGGCTTCTACCTGGGAAGGGAAAGGGAACAGGCAGGGCGGCGAGCAGCACGGATCAAGGTATTCGACTTGGATAAGGCCCCGGTCCGGGAATAATGTCCGCGCCGATGTGGACCCCCAGACTAAGCCCGCCAAGCCCGTTCTTATTATTCAAGCGATAGTTTTTTTTTTCTTTAATGTGCGTACCGGTGTACGGTGTAGCGTGATTACCTATGTACGGAGTAATTTTAAACATGAGAAATGGATTCTTCTTCCTTGTGCACTGCTCCACCGAATCGCGGCTCCGCGATTTGGCGGCTTTGGAGGCAAGGAAGCTTTCGGCTGGGATTCGCGGGATCCGCTGGCTATTTACCATACTTCATACTTACCTAACTGGCAAAGTGGCAGATTGGAGGCTATCATACTACCATAGTATCAAACTATCTGCATACATATTTAGCACGAGGAATCAGTCTGTAGATAGGCAAGTAGGCCGACGTCACGCAGGAACAGGGCATCGATGGAGAAGCGCACGGTCCCGTCGATCAGCACGTTTTCCGGCAGGTCGTCACACAGGGGGGCATAAAAGACACCAAAACTATCGGAGAAGCAATATTAAACAAGTGATTCTGTGACTAAAGTCAATCGAGATCACGTGAATGTGAATAGATTCCTGCAAGGCGGTAATGAAGACGGAAACGCTTCTGATGCATGCATACACGGGTAGTAGTAATAGTGAGCGATAGTGGCGGTCTGCGCAGGAAGGCAGTGTCAATACGCCTCTGTCGCACAGACAGACGCCATGTTTTCTAATGGGTAAGTAGATATGTAGGGCTATCGATATGTATGTAGTGTGCAGACCCGAGTTGTCGGGGCTGGGCGTTGTTGATGTGCGGGCACGACAGCAAGCCCGGCTTCCAACGTTGTCTGAGGCGCATCTTGACAGGTACATCCTACATGTGCATGCGCATATATGTAAGGGGAAAGGAAAGGAACATTAACACTTCCATCACTGACCTCATCGGGATCGGGGAGGCTTGCCCCTCCACCTTCTTTTGCAACGAGGTTCATCTACAGGCCCGGCTCCGGAGTGGCCGAAGGAATGACGCACTGCTCCGCCAACGTCATCATGGCATAAACCTCGTATGCCTCCGGGGCCGAACTCCATACCGCAGCAGATGACGAAGAAAGATCTATGTATTAATATATCGTGGCTACTGAGATATACGGCGTCTACATACGCACGTCGTACGTAAAAATAAATAAATAAAGCTACAACATGGTCACAACCGTTTGCTTTCCGACGGACCGTGTAAGCTCGCAGATGACACGGGTGATGAGGCGGCCGTAATCCTCGCCCGTTTGCCGCAGCCGCAATCCACTCCACTCCACTCCACGGCGCGACCGCTCGATTGGAACAGCTCTGCGGGGCGGAGCGGGCACGGACGACAAAATACCTTGACACATACATTACACTGGGTATCTCCTGGCAACAATGAGATACTACTTTACTACTACGCACTAATTCGAGCACAGACCGGATGGGAGCGAGACCGAGATATCCATATCCTTTTTTGACATCATATTGATCTCGTTTAGCCGGGGTTCGTTGGCCCAATCGTCCCAAGTCACCGGCGGGGTCTCCGGGTATGTGGGTTAGGTTTGCCGAGCGTTGCTGCTGTCATCTCTCTCTCTTTCTCGTCCGGACCGCTCGTATTCAGAAAAAGCGGCGTCGACTTTTCTTCCTTCTTCCATCCTTTTCCTTCCTTCTTGGCTGAAACGATGTTACGAGTTTGCATAGACCGTTGGACCGTTGACATCACAATAGCTAAATGTAGTTGATATCTTCGTGACTACTCAGCGAGGAAGTGGACTGCGCCTATGAGAGCTACGAGACGGGATGACGGAGATAATAATTCGGGTGTAAGGTCAATTTCGAGACCTGGAAATTTCCGCCGACGAGAAATACTTCTTCATAGGCCGCCAATTCAAGTCTCAAGACCGTTTGTTGAGTTGGGATCTTGGAACGGCACGGATGCATGACCTGATAAGTAACATATCATTGCCGTCCATATTCGTTTGCCATGCGCGGAATTCCATCAGGATGAGGGTGAGAAGATATCAATATCAGTAGGATTTAAGATGACGCCGCGAAGGAAGTTTCGATTATCTTTATCCTTTTTTCCCAGAAACTGTTATATAGTAACGTATAAGTAAGCCGACCAATACTCGGATATTGCAATCTCACCTCCGTCAGCTTTTAGCTTTGCGCGAAGAAGGAAAAGAAAAGGAGGGGAGGGGTGAATAGAACGTCGCGAAAGACGGGGGCGACGAGGGACTGGCCTGCTCAATTTCAGGGGTTCGTTAGTTCCAGGGCTTGGCTGTGCTGAATATGCCGTTAAGGGCCTAGAGATGCTACCGGGTTTGGACAAGCGTCAGGAACAGCGACCTGATTGGGTCGCGGAAGGGTTGGCCGATCCGCAGAGACGGTGCGTCCAAGGAGTCGTACCCGGCCCGTGCATTGATCACCTTGCAGCGGCGGCGGCCATGTGAGCTTTAGTGGGGTTCACGCCTTATGAGTGGCCGTCCGAGCGCACTGTGCCTCAAATAAGGTGAGACATTCGTTAGGAGGCAGCCCCTGAATTTTACAGTGGCCATTCGGGCTGCCTTTACTGGGAAGCAGTTAGCGACTAACTAAACGGTCGTTGGAACCTTTAACGCGTAGAGTACGAGTAGGGCATGATAAGTGCTTAAAGTACAAACAGGAAAACTTCTTGGACAAATGTTCATAGCTTCGAGACCACAGAAATACTAACAACTTCTCGGACGGAGCTGAACTTTGCGCTAGAGATAAACTATGGGCTCCGACGTAGGGCTTTTTTCGGGTGTATATGCCTACATAAGCATGTAATCTTGCGAGACCGCGCTGAAAAGGGGTTGGAAGTGAGACATAGGCTTGATGAGAGTAAGACTTTGTTTAACGAGGCGTCGTTAAGGCTCGCTCGACGAGAACTTAGGATAGGTGGCACGCTGCCACCACGCACAGGTTGTTAGGGATCGAGTCACGAGAAGTGAATCATACCAGCAGACATACATGTATGTATGCGGAGTCGCGACCGTATGTATGGCTTCACTCGGCTTACCTGGTCGTATGCTACTGAAGTGACATACTTACATAGGTAGGATCCTTCATATGCAGATATGTAGGGCTAACTGGAGCATGTCTGCATGTTCCTACGGATGTCAGTGGGTATCGGTATAGAATGGAGGCTAGATCGAGCGCTCGAGCTTCAAACTTCAGCGGGAGGAAACACATTGACAGATACGGATAGTCACGGGTCATGACTTAGATATTAAACTGTAAATAGATTTACTGGTGAGATCATTGCAATGTCTGGATGGGGCGGGAAAGATGGATCATGGCGGCCGGCGGACATTTCCTTCAAGATTATACCAATAACAGAATGAAAGTAGACGTTAATCCAGCATCGATGGTGACAAGGCAAGGGGTTCGGCAAATGTATTTCAACCCAAGAATAGTAGAGATCAGTTACCTTAGCGTCTCCTCTGCCTTGGTATTGGTAGTTAGTACGGAATAGAAATTTCCTGGCAAGCTGTGTAGTACTTGTAGTAAGTCCGTTTGCCAGCGGTCTAGCGGCCTCCTAGTGAACAAAAGGGGGAGGGCGGCGGGAGGCGTCGAGATCACCAAATGTCTACTCCGTATTTATGTAGTAGTAAGTACATATCCCCATGTGAATCCTTCGAGAAAGTCTCGCGAGTCATTTCTCCATGGCGAGAAAGCGTTTGGCCAACGAGACGCCTTGTTGAAGAAGGAAGATATCGGTTTCACAAAGACGAGTGGCATTCTAACTATGTGGCTAGAGTAGACGAAACGGCGCCACGGATAACTAAGATAGATGATCCAGCCAATCGTATATTTGAGGTCGATATTGGTGATTCGCGAAATGGGATGTGTTGGTTGTTAGGCTTTGAAAGGGGAGGCAACATCGGGATTTCAGAACCCCAGCTTTGAGGGCTCCAGAGGAACCAGAGCCATTCATTCAGTGGGACGCCTTCCGTAGGATATCCATTTTCTTCCGTGACTCCCTCTTGCTGCTGCTACGCTTGCTACGGAGGATCGCACTTTGGCAAGTGCTGGTTTCGACCTGTCAACCTTTTAAGCTGGGGATACGCTAATACCAAACAAGGTCAATACCCTGTCAAAAAGGGAATTTCTCAATTTTTCGCAGGGATTGGCCGGCAACAACTGGCAGGGACTACCAAGGGATTATAGCTTGGCATCTGAACGGCCCCATAGTGCTGACGAAGATCCCGCCCGCCCGCCGCTGGCTGCACTCCCCCCCCCTCCAGCCCTGGACTGCGTCTTTCGCTGTCGTTCCCTTTTCAGGAGGTTGCACTGTATTTTCTCTGACGCCGAATACCGCCTACCACTCCTTTTTCGGCCATCGTTGTTGTGATCGCTCGATTTGATTGGGCAACTTACCTCGAATGCACACCTAAGACCTGCATATGCACCCACGGTTTCATACATACATGTACCGTTGCGCTTCTGGACAGGAACAGGATAGGACAAAGACGGGATTACATAGTTAAGAGTATATCCAGGATCCTAGGCTTCATTTACGCGACCAACGGGCGTCAACCATCAATCCTGCATCGTTTATAAGAGCAATTAAAGAGGGGGGATCTTGCGTAACCTGATTTTCCAAGTATATGGATACGAGGTTTGACGTACATACCTACATGTAGGTATGTAGTTATGTAAGTGAAAGTGAGTGTAGGTATAGGTAAAAGAGGGCGTAGGAATTGATCAGGCATCAATATCAATTAAGCTTCACGGGCTTTCCGTACGTATAGTTACGGGAAATTGATGAAGTTGCTTCGAGAACAATTCTTAATGATCCTCGACGGGGACTTGTAAAAGGGCGATAAAAATATTAATTCTGCGGCGGGGTGGTTGCTGTATGTATATATTCAACTAATAGACTTGAAGGCAAGGGTAACCTTTTATGCCCTTAGCGTTAGTTTTAGGAGGTACTTACAGTTGGTAGGAAAGAAATACAGTGTGTAAATTAATGTGATACACTGACTGCACTTTAGGAGCTGCAACCATCTTTCTTTTTGTTCCTGGTTCCTGCTTTTTGCAACCACACCCGATCCATCTGGTCCATCCACAGCAGCTGGATTGTACCTGCCTCCCTGCAAGATCTCCTTAGCGCCTTCTCATTTCCACTTTCCCACAGCTCGGGGTTGCCCAAAATTTTGTCTCAAATTCTGGCCCGTTTTTTTTTTTTTTTTTAACCTGGGTAGTCACTTCCAGGCTATCCAGTTCCAGTATTCAAGACGGGACTTGTTCATTCATTTTCAAGCTTGGAGTGTTTGGTCTGTTTGGTGCTTTCCAAGGTTTATTCGACGGTTCTCTCAACTGTAGTTCTCCCCTCTACAACTTCTCGGATTCTCGAATTCCATGAAGCGACACTCCACACTCCTTCAAAGTCTTCGTTTTTTCGTCAATTTATGGATTAGTTACTTAGTAGATAGTGTCCTGAAAGCCTTAACCGCAGTCATTCATTTAAGAAAAATAGATATACATACATTGGTACTAAGTCCAATCCCGAACCGCCCACATCAAAATAAAAGTCACGGATAACACGCGGGCGATCGATCGATATATCGGAAAACGTACGAGCAAAACAATCTGGGGGTTCCTTTTTTTTTTCTTGATAGCAATCACCGCCTCATTATTTACACGACAACCACTCGATCATTCTTCATTCCAACGAGGACCAGGACCGACCCGATTTGCAAAATCTCTGCAACCTCTACAACTTCTGCCTTCTGGATTTTGGATTCTGGACCGTTCATCTTCAGTGACCACAGCATCGGAACACGGCATTTATCCTGCTACAAGCCTATTCTGCAGGAACTATCATTCTTCGTGTCACGTACAATATCATCAAATTTACGTGTAACTATCCTATCCATCCCTGGTCTGTTCTACGAGCCGCCGTCGCCGCCACTCAACGTCTATACCACCACGGCGTCGACTACAACAACGACAACGGTATCCAACCATATCCGACGAGCGCAACATCAACATTCCTTCAGGTTCATCCGTCCACTCCTTTAAACCGAAATCACCCAATCTGTGCGATCCGAAAAGGTCCGGTTCCATCCCGCTCGATCTGTCGCTTTGAACCTTGAATGTGTGATCTTCTTCCGTCACATCATCCAGGTCCCATGCATTATACCAATTGACCGGGCTATCAGACGGTGAAACACAGTCGATACAAACAAACCTTTACCGGGTTAGTCTCACCCAAAGTGCTCAGTCGTTACCCATCCCCAATCTCTTTATTATTACCATGTCCCTGGGCCGTATACAATGTCACTTGTATTGCTGTGCATATCATGTCATGTCATCAGACGTTCCACTTACCGTACCGGAGTGGATGCATCGGCTTCACCCCCTCCCCTGAGCCCAACCGCACCCCATGACCTGTAAACCCTGGATCAATGCGGAGTTAACTTCGTTATAGGGCCTTCCTGGTTTTCTGTGCTTTAACGGTCAATTAAACTCAGACGACCCCTCACGACGACTTCTCTGGTCTTAACATAGTCAATCATTTCGAATCGAGGCATCTGGCTTGTCTTCATGACAAAGTCTGTGCTATAATTGGTTTCCTTTAGGTCAATTGTGACCGAGATACAGCGCCTGGCCTCACACACGGACTAACCAAAGGTATTTCGGTTCACCCACAATCACGATGAATCGATTTAGAACGAAGAAACGTGGCAAGGAGGAGCCCACCCCCCGTCCTTCTCAAGATTCAGAATCTTCCACACCTTTCAGGCCCTTCAGAAAAGGCAAGAAGCAGCAGGAGACGGAGAAGGTGGTGGAGGTAGACCTGTCGCAGGCACTGCCCTCTAACGATGACTTCCGTACAAGTTTGTTGATGTCGGGTTTGTCTGCACGGTTTTCCATGCTGAGAGAACAGGATGACCCCCATACCAAGATCGGGAAGGCCAGTGACGATAGTGTGCTATATCCCAAACGACAATCAAGGCTGGATTATGCCGCCCTACGAGGATTGGGGGACATCGCCGAAGTGGAGTCCATTAAGGCTACTGCCCCATTTGCTCAGGCAGACTCATATCACTCATATCATTCCGATGATGCCGACTCTCTAGGAGGAAGCGTGATGAGCCGTGCCAAACCGACAGAGGGTAACAACCTGTTTGGTGGACGCCAGAAGATCTACAAAATCCCGGTTGGAGGTAACTCAAAGGGGTCAGCCGGGATGGGAGGGCGAGCATTATACGAGGATGATGTTGCCATGTCGGCATTCCAAAAGTGGAGACAGGCCGAGAAGGAACGGACATCGTCGGATGAAGAGGAAGACCGAGAAGAGGCCAGAGCTGAGGCCGCCAACCGGCTGTCCGGCAACCAGGATAACGACTCTCACCGTGTCGAGTCCCCCTTCCTAGATGCTTGGAATCGCAAAAGAGAAACCTCGTCAACCACGTCTTCGGTGCCATCGCTGGCGAGAAACTCTACGGCGGCCACCTCAGTGACATCGTCTCATCCGGCCGCCTCCGTGAAGGATTGGCAACCCAACTCAATCGCGACCACCTCGAGCAATTCCACCCTCCCACCGGAACGAAGTGTCACTCGGACAAGGCGCCTTTACGAGACTGGACTGAACAAAGACTTACAAGAGCAACAGTCCTCGGCTGTGTCACGGTTTGAAGCTCTGTCACGGCAGCGCACCCTAGGCACGCGAACGCCAGACCTCGCACCAGGATCAAATTCACCAGTAGCCACAGTATTCAAGGAGCGGTTTAGTGGTGATCGAAAAGTACTTGCGAAGGCTAGTGCCCCTAATTTACGATCGATCAGCCCCCCGGCTACGGCATCCTCGGCTGGTACACCGGATCTGAGCCTTCGTGCTCCTAGCAGGACAGAAGGCAGAGCTGGCTTAGGTGGGGTTCCTCCCTTGAGCCCACCGATCAGTGAGAGCGACGACACGTCGATTCTTCCCATACAGCCAAACGACCGAGGAAAGGCTACAGCACTCGGCGTCTTCCAGAAACCATCCCAACCATACGACGAGTCGAGATATGCTCAAAGGCAAATACAGTTGCAACAAGGCCGCGAGACCCCTACTCAGAGACACCGCCCGGAGTCCAACGAGTCTTGGGCTGATAACAGGTCTCGGCCAACCTCAGCTCAAAGGCAGACATCTGAACCTGGGCGTGACGACTCGCCAACTACGGTCACCGAACCTGCCATGAAAGAGGAAATTGTAACGTCGTCATTCTTGCTGGGTGCGGACGACGACTCAGAAGGTGCTATATCGCCGCAGCCCCCCTCGCCTAAGTTGGTCGTGAGACGTCCATCCGACGGGCAACACCCGGCGCTCCGTGACTCCGCTATGCCTACTCCATTGTCACCTTCGAAGGTGAGCGGACAGCCATCCCCGACTGAAGAGACTTCTCCATCTTCCGCCCCCAATCCCAAAGGTGCATCTCCCGTGGATTCTCCCACGCTCGGACCGACATCTGGTCTTAGCGGAATGGTGCGCCAGCATCTCCGGGCCGGCAGCAATGCTTCGTCTATCTACGGCTCGGTGCCCCTCTCGGCAGAACTGGAGTCACGCTTTCCTGCTGACCCAGAGGATGCTAATGGCCGTAACAGAATGACATTAAAATCCAACCCCTGGGACGCACAAAACAATGATTGGACTGACCTCGAAACTGCCGAATCCATCATCGACGACGGCCAGTCCTCGATTGTCTCGCCGACTTCCAACGACCGCGATGGGTTTTCGAGCCAACTTGCCGATGGTGCCCGCCGAATCCGGGAAAAGATGACCTCTTATGTTGAATCAGATAGCCGCTCGACCTCCCCTAACCGAGCGACATCGAAGGGGTCTTTGGATATACCACCACGCTCCGGCGGGTTCGGCATGCTTCGCTCTAAGAGTAGTCGAGGATCCTTGGTGGAACGAGGCCGAGATGACTCTCAAAGCAAGGCGATGAAAATGCTCGGGATTGGTAGCCGTGGTTTTTCTCCGGGTGGGCCCAGAGCTCCAGCTAGTCCTCCGGCAGTTCTTTCACCTCCAAAGCGCGCAGACACAAGCCCGGGAAATATCAACAGGTTCGAGTCGGAAGGTGCTGCGGGTAATGGCAACGAAGCACACGCGGGGATTCGCGCATTCAAGCAGGCTCGCCGTAATTTGCAGCGCATGAAAGAGCAGGAAACAGAGTCGAGGCATCAGAATCAGCCTCACGGTCCTCTTCCTGATGTTCCCCCTCCACGCAACGCCGCACAGGGACGCTCGCCACCACGGGCACCGGCTGAAGACCTTAGTCAAGACCGCTCGCGGTCAAGTTCTCGAGCCGCCCGTGAAGATCGGAACAGGAGCGGCTCAGATTCCAGCAATGGTGGCCATCAAAGCCCTGCCCGGTACAGGAAGTTCTCTACTTCTCGCGAGGGGCAGCAGTTGGCACCGACCGTGGCACCGAGACCTCCACTACGATCTCCCGGCTTACCAGGAACAGACATCAAAAATTCACCAATTATGCCCCCGCAAGCAAGACGAAATGCTTCTCCCGCCAAACTTCGTACCAATCTTGGGGCCAATGAAGGGCTCCATCCCAGGTATCACCATGGCCAACCCTCACCAATATCCCCTATCCCTTCACCTCTGTCAGGTTCTGGGCGATCTACTCCGCTTGGCATAGGCTCAATCCGTCGTCCCTCTCCTAATAATGCGGGACCTAACGGCTCCAATTCTGCTGATGGTGCAAGGCGAAAACTGAACCCTAGAGATATTTCGGAGCCCACGTTAGTCGCATCGTCTTCTCATGTTCCTGCTATGCCGCCTCATAGCGCCCCACCACAAGGTGCCCCGCCCCTGCCACCGCTCAACCCACGGCGACGGCCCGCCGGGTCCCGCAACCCAAGTGATGACGCGGAAACCCCGACCGGTGATGGCGTTCCCCAGAACTTTGAGCGCAGGAGACCATCGAATATCGATACCTCGCAGATGTATGCGAGGGGTCACGGAAACAATTCACCTATCACTACCGGGACACCTACTTCGCGCATGGGCGGAACGCCACGTTCCAATATGATGCCGGGTGGTATGATCTAATCTGGCATGGCGACGCTTTCGCGATTGTGGCACTCTTATCTTTCCCGGCACATAAATTTTACATCAACGCCACAATATAACGTAACGACATTTGACGAGAAGATACCTCTTGCAACAACACTTGACATGTACTTCTAAATCATTCTCAACAGAGATCATTATTCATGCTCTCTACATATTTTATTAATCATATGGATGTATCTTTCATATCGGGCACATCCCGCTTGTATCGCTTGACGATCCGGCCGGTTCCTGGAGTTTCAAGCGATCGGGCTATGTATGATATTTCGGGTCAATGGTCAACGGGTGGGTTTTCATTACAGCGATGCCGGTCGAGCAAACGGTGATTGAAGTTTTCGGTCGGGAAGGGGGGACTATGAGTTTGGTCTGTGCATAGGCTGCCATTGGCACCCCCGGGATAATTTGAGGAACTTGGTGAATGAAATTTCAAACGGAGCTTTCGTCTGTGGACAGATGGTGTGTATGTTTTTCCGGCCTTGTGTGGGAATGTGCAAGCGGGCGCACATTTTTAAAAAATTATTGTTGTATTTTATTGCGACTTGCGAGATGGGTGCTATATGCGCGGTTGCTGACCGGTAGTCTGAACGAATCTCGAATCGATCAAAAAGGAAAAAGAAAAAGATGCATTCCTACCATGAGTGAGTGACCTGGGAAGTTGAAAATTTTCCTTTTCTTACAGTGTATGCGCGCTTGGTGGCTTTGCCCCTAATGAAAGTGCGCCTAATTACTTAGGTGAGGAGCGGGCTGTCTTTTAGTGGTCACAGTACGTAATGTGGGTCCACATAGGGGTAGTACTGTGAGTAGACGGGGACAATCTATGCATATAGCTGTTGCGCAAAGTGACCGCGGACAAGTTTGTAGAAATTGTAGGGGACCGAGCCGGTATGGCAGACAATATATAATAAAAAAACTATTCAGGTTTGATACGGCTTGCCATAGACCTGTTCTGGCTGTTTGGTGCTGACGTTCGTGATTACAGCCACCAAGTATGGGATCTCGAGGACTTAGTCTGGATGTGTGTCGATTCCTCCGCGGTGGAACAGCGGGGCTTAGACAGATGCTTAGAGGTATGGATGTGCTCAGATAGGCGTGTGTGTTAGTTGGCTGAATGTTCGATGTCCAATTTCGTTAATCGTGACTAGTTCTCCGCCCTCACAGACTGCGGTAAACAGGCAAATATCGCCATTGAGCATCCTGCAGGGTAGGACAGCCTCTACTATATAAATTTGTGGGCGTTCATCAGTTATCAGTCACTAGTTGCTTGATATCTTGGTTGATGGCCCCTCGACTGGACCGGTTTTACGGCTCAAGCGAGGGTGTGGCGCCGCTGGAAACCGGGGAGTATTGAAGTTCTCCGTTCCTCTTCTTGCACCAAGGAGTTTCACGATGCTAATGAAGAAGTGAACCTTCGTTCTTTCCTCTCATAAAAGTGACATGGCAGTTCTTGGCCATTACTGATCTGCTCCTACAGTACTGCTCAGACGCCCAGTGGGGGGATCTTGCGGAGTTCACTCAACGGAGATGATTTCCGAAGGCTAATCATTCCATAACACTAGGTAAGGAGCAAGTACAAGTTCTACGCAGGATATTTCTCTCCGTACCTGCTGAACGGTACTCAAACCCATATCGTAGTTACTAGTTTTTTGCCGCGTTGCGGGTAAGTAACAGAGCCGTCGAAACAGCACTTCGATAGGAGAGACTACACCACACCACCTCCCCCTTCCTCAACGTCCCAGGCTCAACGTCCCACACTAGATGAAAGAAATATAACCCTCCGCGAGATCAACTACAAATTTAACGGACAAATATTTTCAGTATCGGATCTGCCCCGGCCTGCCCACCTACAACTTTTCTCAATATCAGCCTCCTCTCATATAACGAGCTGCCGTACCCTCTAGACTATATCATCGCAGCTGTGACCGGGTCTTATTGTAGGTCATCACATCTGAAAAGCAACATCCAGTCATTTCCGTAGGTAAGGGTTTCTCCTCTCATGCCATTATTTCATTGCTCTTTCCCAGGTATTCCCAGAATCCTCCAACTAGGAATACCAGGCAGCAACAATATCGAGCCCCTACCTACCTGCCCGTATCTCGACTTTCCTTCTCTTACAACATCACTTTATTCTTTCTTCTGCATTCCCTTTACTTATATCTTCAACGCTTCATCGCCTAGGTTATCATCAACGCCATCAAGCGAATTCTATGATACTTGGAAATCAGTCTTGAATAAATAAGACCACCACCCAGTGTTAGTTAGACCTCCGTATAGCAGGTCCCAAGTGTCACTGAAAGGATATTATGTACTTACTCCTAGCTACAAACCAGCTACTTCCCTCACTGCAATATATCAGCTCATCGAGCTTCAGACAATCGGCGGGCGATTGCCAAGATATCACACCTATCAACCCCACAGTCACGATCAACGGCCAGACATGGCGGGTCTTCTACAGGAGTCGCGACCGGCTTTGGGCCAGGTCAGCGACCTCGGGGCATTCTACGATGCCCGTGCCGACTCGTTCCTTCCTCTCAATCTCTTCCGGTCAGACCCGGCCCCTCAGGCAATCATGGCCACCATCGTTAACTCGAGAAAGGCCAGCATCCTCTCGAGTGACACGCTCGGGGAGAAGTTCGCAAGGCTAGGCATCGGTAGTCAGCTGGCCGGCAGTTTCCTGGCTGGAATGGTTCCGGTCTCCGGCTCGGCATATTACCTGAAGTCAACTCGTAAGTCGGAGAAACACGAAGAACGAGCACTCTTGCTCGAGATCAAGACGGAGGAAGTGAAACTCGACCTGCAAAGCCTCATAGAGGCGGAAGGAGCGACCCTCAACAAATGCCGTGATGCTACGCATGTCGTAACTGGTATAACATTTGGGGCCAGGGTCATCATTGCGGTGAGAGGACCGGCAGAGCAGGATCCAAACCTACCCAAAAACCAGCTGGAGTCCTTTTTGCTGGAGCAGCTCTTGTCGTACATGCGCACATCCTTCATGAAAAGAGAAGACGACGATCATGAGCCCAACCTGCTCCGCCAGTCATTCGGAGATTCCAAACTTGCCGTCTTCTGGGACCTAGCCAACAAGCAGCCTATCCAGAATGTCGCGATCAACGAGGTCATCAATATCATCGACGAGCTCCCGTCATTTCTTGACAAGGAAGACTACGGGCGAGGTGTGCATCTCTCATACACTATCACGCCCACAGACTCCCTCGGCCACTTCGCTGGTATCCGTATCTACCATAAATTGCCGATGGGTCGCATCCCCGATGGGGTTATTCAGCAATTCATCCGGGTTTTTGATCAATGGAGCCAATTAGAAAGGTCAGTCCTAGATTATATCAAAGACTCGGAGGCAATTTCCCTCTACCTTAGCGTCAAGAGCAACGATGCCACGATCATTGGACGCCAATTAGAGGCGGCCATGAAAGAAATCATCGCTTTAAAATCAGACTACTGTCGAACTCTCTTGGATGTTCGCGAGTCCAAGTGCCCCCCTAGGGCGCTCACCGAAATCCTCGCGCGGTGCTACTCTGGAGAGGCGTCGCCAAAAGTAGTGACGCCGATCCTCTCGCAGGCCAAGGAGGACCTCGATCTCAAGGCGACCCTCCTGAAGAACGGCGGCCAGTATAGCGATCATGAAGGGGCATTGTCCACGATTTCTACGGGGAGCAACATATACGTGTTTTTCTTCACGCAGAATATGAAGAAAGACCGTAATGTGTGGGAAGCGAATCGGCGTATCCTGTATAATCTCCTGTCACGCAGATCAGACTACCTAGTGGTAGCGGCAGAATGCGACACGGACGACATTAATTTTTCAAAATCGCGCATTTCATTCTATAGACAAGGTGAGGTTGTCGTCCGGGATATGCGGGAGGCTCAGGACTACGCCGACCAGTCGTTTGCCAAGTACGACCCTAAGGCACTCATTCAGGACGAGTGCCCTCCACCCATAGACCGCCGGCCCGTCAATATCGCATGTCCCAATTTTGCGTGTGGCAATGAAGAGCGGGAGTGGCACTGCTACAAATGCCGTCAGCCTCTCGAGTATCATGCCAAGCAGCTGTACTGTGACTGTGGACGTGCCAAAGCGATGTCATTTACCTGGCAGTGCAAAGACCATACACACGGGAAGAACTTCATTCCTTACCCGCGAGGAAGTACCCTCACCTCTCGGCTGGCACGGCTCGAATCGTACAAATACCAGAACATCCTGCTGCTGGGGGAAACGGGGGTTGGAAAATCTACGTTTATCAATGCTTTCTACAATTATATGACTCATCGTGATCTGGACGAGGCGATCATTCCTAGCTCCTTCACGATGCAGCGCATCGAAGAGACTCCGAATGGACGAAAGTTTGTCCAGACTGATATTCGGGTGGGCGAGAACGACCGATATGAGGCCGATGGAACTCGCGGAGACTCAGCGACTCAGCAAACAGGCGTCTACCGGATCCCGATCGGTGATACAGTTTATCGCATTATCGACACACCTGGCGTCGGCGATGTGCGTGGCGTCGATGCCGACCGCAAGAATTTAGACAACATCCTGCAAACGCTAAACCGCATCCACAATCTAAACGGTGTCATCATTCTTCTCAAGCCCAACGCGTCTCGCCTGACGCTGACGTTCCGTTTCTGCATCCAGGAGCTACTCACATACCTGCACCGGGATGCGGCTAGGAACATCATGTGGGGGTTCACCAACACACGGCAGTCCAATTACATGCCGGGCGACTCTTACAAGCCGCTCGAGAGGTTGCTCGAACAGCACAAGTCCCTAGGACTAACCCTCCACCCCGACAACGTCTTTTGTTTCGACTCTGAGAGTTTCCGCTGTCTTGCAGCACAGAAGCAAGGGTGCATTCCGACGGATAATCTAGAGGACTTCCGCCGTAGCTGGCAACGATCAGCCGAGGAGACACATCGACTTCTCCGATACGTCTCAACCCTGGAGCCGCATTCGGTCACAGGGACGATCTGCCTTAATCGTGCTAGGGAGATCATATCGCATTTGACGGCGCCCATAGCAGATGTCGATGACATGATCCGGAGGACAATCGATCTCGCGGCTGATCAGCTGACCCAAGTCAATAACGCCACAACACATGAGGCCGTCCTTCAGAATGTTTTATACTACCAAAGAATCGATGTGGAAATTCGTCCCCTTTCCTACCCCCGGACCGTCTGCAAAAACGCAAGCTGTGTTGATTTCAAAGATGTTGGCGGAGTGAAACGACCACTGTACAGGTCGCTGTGCCACGACCCATGCTATCTCACTGAGGTTTCTGAGGAGGTCATCGGGCACGCGGGACTCATGAATTGCGCTGCATTTCATGCCTCTTCTCACTGCTGCAATGAAAAATGTGGTCATCATTGGCAGGAGCATATGCACATCCGTTTTTCCCAAGAGGAGAAAATCGTGGACGTTATCGACAATAAGATCCAGACCGAGCTACAGGAGAGCCGAACGGCGCTCGAGGCTCGTCGCTTGGCGGTGAAAACCCTTGAGAAGCAGCTTCAGGAGCACCGGGACGAACTTGCAGAGATTCGGCAAGCCGCCTCGCAGTTTGGCGTCTTCCTGAAAGGCAACAGCATCGCGCCGTACAACGACGCGATGATCGCATACTTGAATGTGCAGATCAAGGAGGAACGGGATCTGATAGCGTTCTCTCAATCGAAAGGGAACGCGGTCCCCGAGAATGAAAGGCGCCTAGAGGGGCTAGAGAAGAGCAAGGATGAATACCAAACTCGTATTAAGCTCCTGGAGGAGAAAATGGCAAGTTCTGACGATGCCGAATTGGTTGATGAGGAAATGGTAGACGACATGGTCGACAAGCTTTACGCCCTCCCGCACTGGGGGGCAAGGCTGCAAAAAATTCGGGAGGCAGTAGAATGGTCCAAAGCTGAAGACTTCCGAGAACAACAATTTCGCCCGAAGGTTAACAAAGATGTCGTGGCTTCCTTCCAGTACCCCGCGAAAGGAAATGGTGTGATGGGCTCTCTCCAGCGCATCCGTTCGAAGGTCACCTCGGCCGTGACGGACGGCCTGGTAGCCGTCACGGGAAGGTTGTTCAGCCGAGAAACAAATAGCGGCGGCAAGAAGCGAGCACATGAGCCAGTCCGGCCTGAAGGATACACCACCCGGGCAAGTAAGCGAAGGGCCAGCAGCCGTGTTTCCGAGAACTGAACCCCCATATTCTAGAGATATGTTGTTGGAGCACAGACGCTCCCAACTCGGCCGCTCGGCTACTGAAATCTACGTTCGTCCTTACCGACCAGAGCATGGAGACAATATCTTCGTTCTGGCTAGAACTTTTCGGCGCGTTTTCTCATATCATTTGCCAATTATCTGAGAGCACCCCCTCTTTTTGAACTGATGCGGTGGCTCAACTTCCTAGAAGTAACCTCACATACGAAGTAGTATAGTTAGTTATACGGGCACAACTCAGTGCCACGAGGTGAGGTAGATATCAGTGTTTCTTTGCGATGCATTAGAATCGAATGAATTTCCGCGAATTTACTTCTCGAATATGCAGGTGCTCTTTGCTTGACGTACAAGGTGTTATGCGATGCCATTAGAGGGCTCAGAGGGGTTTCTCTAATCTGTAGAGTGGAAACGCGTGATTCGGCGTCTTGCACTACCGCACGTAGCCCGGGTGACCTGACCGATGGCGGGTATGGTCTCCTATCACTTGCCTCGAGTCCCTAAGATTGCAGGGTATTGTGTTTGACAGATTGGCGAAGTAATTTGACACTTTGTTTCGAGGCTGTACGAGGCTGTACGTTGTTGAACCAACGTCGACATGCTGTGTACTATGCAGCCGAGAGTGAGCATGCGAGAGTGAAGCCGGGGAGAGAGGAGGGCCCCTCGGTTTGGTTGGTGAGATTGTGTGGGCGCCAAGACTTACAGAGGCGACTTACTACGTATTGGGGAGGCACAGATCGGAAACGTACCTAGGTAGGCTCTGACACAGTTGCATTTATCAATGGTGTAACAGATTGAGGCCACTTGAGGCATTAAGCATACGATAATATGTCGTCATTATGCCATATCTTGTTTCTTGACTCCTCCTTCTCCCGCCGGGCGTATCTTCGACTCGCGCGTGTTGGACCAACAGTAGTCAGCACGGCGCGTAAAGGCACCGAGCTTATTACGTATGGGAAAAGGAGGGCCCCTTTTTTATAGATAAAATCTACCCATTTAAAGATGCATGAATGACATATAAGGCAGTGATATGATGGAATACCGCTTCGTACTGTAGACCAACAGCCGACCAAGTCAGTCAGCCAGTCAGCCCTGCCAGCCTCCTATCATCTATTTAAATACACACTGAGGCGGCGCCTTAGTTATCACCTGTCTATCTACCTACATTACATAAATTGTCTCTTGAGGCTTACGCAGCAGCCACCAAGTGAACTAAGACAGAAAAGGCCAAATGGTTCTGTGGCACCCAAGCACCCCAGACTGGCCATGCAATTGGGCGGGTCATGATGGTGACCTAACTAAAGTTAGAATAGATCCGTCTCGGCGTGGAGGTTACTAAAACGGGGGCGGTCGGCGCTGAAGGAGGAAGCAGCGCTTTAGGTATTTGAAGGTGCGGGCAAGAACAGCCCAGATAACAACTACCCTAGCCTCTTTAGCTAGCCCCTTCTCCGACCTTTCCCTCGTGCTTTAATCCCGACAGCCCCGGCAATCATAGGTGAATTGAGGAAGACCAGTCCAGTGGACTTGAATGACTTGAGTCGTAGCTCCTAATTTAACATTACTTAAAGGACCCAGTTGCTCTTTCCCAGTTCACCAGGAACTGGCTGTCCAGCCTAGCCTATTTCAGCCACTACGATCCCCTGAACATTTTTATTATTACAATTAACGCTTTCAATGTTCTAAGGTTTGTTCCCGATTTATCGAACTCTCCTATTCCGACAACCCGACCGACTCTTCGTCTCGTCTTGTCTTGTCTTGTAGGAGGCTCACCTTTTGAGCCTTTCCCTCGAATGTCAACTGAATCGAAATAACGACCAGTTGGCTGTTCCTGGGCTGTCAGGCTAAAAGAAGTAAATAAGGGAAAGCAGGAAGGGAAAAGGGTAGAAGAGAAGCTTGGAAAGGTTTCAGTTTCACATGCAACCCCGCGACCAATTGTCTCAACGCCAGATAATTTGAAATCGGGATTAGCATAAGCTAGAACTGGAATTGCAATCGCAATTGGAGTCTCCAATTGGAATCAGAATTGCAATTGGGACCAGCGCGGGGGAGCACCAACCAAAATGGCCAGTAGCAGCAGCATTACTGCGCGAGGCCGCAGCGACGACAGAATATCCTCTGAGAGTTCCGCCTCCTCCACCGTCTTCGAGAAGGTATCGCCAGCCTCGCAGTCGCTCTTATCACCAACCCATAACCACCACAACCAAAGCGGCAGCAGCAGCAGTCAAAGCAATAACAGCAACAGCCACACTCAAAGCATATGTAATCGCTGCGACAAAGGTCATGACATACGCACCGGGGGTGGCCGCACTCTTAATATGCCGCTAATCGCCCTGCTGCGCTACCTCGCCTCCTGCGTCTCCGGGTCTGCCTTGGTCCGCATACACACTAAGGTGGACACTGCCTGGTGGCCCCCGGAGCACAAGCTGCTCTTCAACTTGGTGTGGGTCTCCTTCGTCTGGAACTTCGTCGCCGCCACCCTCGCCGTCGCCGGCTATGCCTATTTTCCCTCCCCGCGCCGCATCTGCGGCATGCCCCCTGTCAGCCTATCCGTCGGCGGCCACACCGTACTATCCGCCGGCGGCCCCGACGAAGAAGAGGCCGAGGCCCGTCGCCGCACCCGCCGCATGGCCGTGTCTGTCTTCGATCTCGTCGTCGCCTTCTCTGTGCTCACTCTGCTGCTCCATTCCACCCAGTCCATGGATCAGTTCTGGGGTGCCCATTATGTTGGTCTGAGGCCCAAGACTACTGTCATGATAGTCTTCGTTGTGTAAGTCTTTCCACGCAGCATATTGAGTGGGAGAATACCTCCCCCCCTTCCCCCAAAGAAAAAAGACAAAAGTCCTAAGTTCAGGTTTAACTAATCGTGTGTGTTACAGCCTGTCCGGCGTGTTTGTGGCGTTCTTTCAGCTCTTCCGATTCGTAGAGGCCAGGGTCATCAACATCCGTGTCGCGGTGCATGACACGTACAACAGGGAACCGACGACGGGACGCGTACATATATGAACTGAACGACATGACGATACCCTTGCATGTGGACCTTTTTGTCGTCGTTGGGTGCTTATATTGTATTCCGCTTCCGCGACACCGTGATTGCCGCCTGCCGCCGGGATAAGGATCAACAGTTCCTATCGGCGAACACGCGGCGTGTAAATCACACGAGGAGCCTTGTAGAGTGTGTATTTTTGTCGCGCTTCAACCGTATGGTTTTTGTTCTTCGGCGGCTGACCACATAAAAGGATGTATGTGAGAACCCGGCCCACCCGCTTGAGCGGCAGGATATATATACCAAAGTACATATACAATGACAAGATAACGTCTAAACGGGACGGTCCTAGAGCGTATCGTGCCAGCAATTCAAAATTTATGTGAAACAACAGCTACTATGTGACAGATACGGATGAAGCAGCGTTGTTCAGATACGCGACGTGGACCTGCACTCATACTCGACTCAACTTGAGATGGTCCCGTAGGAGACGAACGGCCTATCGAATCGACGATGAAAATGGCCAGCTCCGAACGTGAAATCAAAACGATGCCCAGTTGAGAGGAAAAAGAAAAGAGGAAGCGCATGTGGAGTGCAAGGAAGACAGCACAAGAGACGACAGCTACACGTCGGTGTTGCCCGTCTTATCACAATCATAATAGCCTTATGTTACGCCTGCGAGTCCGCTTTACTGGAGAAATACCCTATCTAAGCTCATCAAAGTGCGAGGCGGCTTTGCCCGAACTCGGGCCCTGCCGGGCATGAGCGGGGCTAAGACCAAGCGGTGCCGGATGTTAATAGTCGATAGGTACCCCACCACATGCGGGCACGGTCCCAGCGTCGTTGCCCCGGAGCTCCTTGCCACCGGCCTTCCGTCCGTTGCCAGGCTCCCGGACCAAGCCCGAAGGTCCAGCGACTACAGCGACGCGGAACTAGTGGGTACTGCTATTGTGGATACCGGCCCGCCGCCTAAGGACGCTTCAGTAGCCGTCGGTTATTGCCTGGACGTACTTACTAGGTCCGCGGTGGAAAGTGGTAACTTTGTAGATGCGCACATGCACAGCAACATCCCGACTCGCTCGGACATGCCTCATTGGGATATTCTTTTGGCCGAGTGTCCGGAATACTGAAATGGATTGCCTCGCCCAGGATATGTCTTCCTTGGACAAACCCCAAGCATGCCTGTGGCGAAGAAAGGTCGGAAGCGCGGTGTGTACGGTAACTGAGAGGTAGTTTATGTGTGGTTGTAGCAACAAACTAGACCGCGGGCCGCTCACATAAAATTTCAAACTGCCTCGATAGCGAATGGGAAGATGGGGGAGAGGGTTCAGCGGATCATCCGGAACCCTGCACTATCTCATAAACCATTATTCCACCGGTCCCGACCATTCATCCATCTAGGGGTAATCAGCGGCAGTATAACGAGGTCGATTGTTAAGGCAGCCATTGAGGGAAAACACCAGCTCATTTACCGTAACAGCGCCAGACCCCTTTTCAAGAAATTCACTGTATCTGCAGACTATTTATCATTTGAATGTTATCATAACTTATCTATCCGCATGCTTCTCACCTCGACACTTGGCCCATGCATCTTACCAAAGATTGATGCACCGTGTGAGGGGACACGTCTCACAGCGGCGCCATCGGAATACGTGTATGTGCTGGAATATTATTGAGCGACCATTAGTTACTATGTCTTGTGTGGACCTTGCTGCTGTCGTACTCTTCATTTTTAAAGCGTTGCACAGACCTATCACCGCCTTCCTTGACCCCTGAAATTGTATAGAGAACCAAGTACTCGAAACGGAATTTTTTTTTCCTAGCATCGAGGCAAAGTCTAAGGGGACTAGCTTCTCAAAACGTTTCAGGAAATTCTAACATTACGTGGTCTAAGGTGTTCCATCTCGCGGTGAAATTGCTGCTAGAATTCGAATCTAGTTATTATTATTCTCATCTATGATGTTGTTGACAACGGCGGGTAATCCATAAAAGCCGAGCCCGCGAACAGATATCTATCTATCCATTCTGTCCTATTTCCGCGCCGTCCGACCAATAAAGCTTAGGGTCCAAAATCAAATATCCACATCTTCATCCTCATCCACATCCACATCCGATCAAAACATCATCGACATCAACACATACACACGGGGATTATAGGCGTAAATACAAGAGGTGGTGGTAGGGGGTGGGTTACATAAAAGAGCGGAAATGAAGTATATGCCAGAAACGTCGCTACAGTCGAAGAGACGCGAGTCTATTGGGGCAGATGACGAAAGAAAAGGAAAATATGTATCGGTGTGGTTGGGAACAACCAGGGTTGACGAGGGTAATATGCCTCATCTTGAAGACCTTAGGTGACGTGTCGATAAAACCAAACTTGGCGATTTCGTGATTTTTCGACGTCATTCGTTCCCTTTTTCTATGTTTTTTTTTTGTTGTTTTGATCGTTCGAAGGTCTATTCCTTCTTGCCTTTCTTCTCCTTCTTCTCGCCCTTGGGCACGCGGGTGAGCCAGTACAGGAACAGGGCACCGAAGACGTTGAAGACGACGTAGACCAAGAAGATACCGTAGTTGCGCCATCGTTCGCCTAGAGTAACAGTTAGTGACTTGTTCACATAAAGCAAATGCGAATGTGATTGAGAGACGAGATTGTATGGGCGGCAGGGTTATAGACGGGGCGCGGGAAAACTCACTATACTTGGACTTGACACCATCCAGGTACGTGTTGGTGTCACCGATAGGGCAGTACTGGCAGTTCTCAGTGGCGCTAGGGTTCGTGAGGTAACCGCCAGCCGCTTTCAGGCCTAAAGTGGCGTTACCATTGATGTAGCTGTCCATGTACTGGTCGCAGGTTTGGCCGCTAAGCGGGTCGAAGTTGAGGAACTCGTTATCGGCGCAGTAAGCGGCGGTGTTGGCAACGGCGGCTGATAACATGGATGAAACTAAGTACGTGAATGGACTGACACGATACATGAAGATCCAGAAGCGAGGCATCGAGTCGGGGTTCGCGAGCACACCGCAGAAGATCAAGCACAACATGAAGAGGATGTTGGCGGCGTTACCGCCCGCCTCAGCCGTCTCGAACGCCGCGATAACCATGTGTGTAAAGGTTGCCGCAAACCACATGAAGGCAAGCATAAGCAGGAAGACAAGCGCACCACGCTCGGAAGTCTGACCGGCGGCCTCGGCGTTCTTCTGCAGACCAACAGGGTAGTACCAGCAGATGAACATGAAGAAAGCCATGACACTATTGTAGGGAAGTTCGGCAAGGGTCTGGGCAAGCATGAATACCTTCCAGCCATAGGCCTTTGAGGGACGCTCGCGCACCTCGTATAGCGACCGCTGGACCACGAAGTACGGCATCGTCTGTTGACAGAGCTGACCGAAGACCGTCAAGATATTGAAGATGGCGAAAGACTGGTTCTGAAGGCCCTGCTGTGTGATGGGAGCATCGAGGAATACCAAACCGATAAAGAGCGCGACGGAGATACAGAGAGCTGCCTTAGCGTATATGTACGACGGCGTCCGCCAGTACTGCTGGTATACACGGTGCGTAACGAGCTGCAGTTGGGTCCAGAAACTAGCGGCATGCTCCCGATACGACTGGTCTTCCTTGGACGGAGGCGGCAGGGTGGGCGCCTCGTCCTTTAGACGCTGCAGCTCTGCCTGCACTGCCTGATACTCGGAACTACCACGCCACGCCTGGAACCAGTCGATGTCGGAGTGGCTACCCGGGGCGGCACCAATGGCCTCCAACATCCACTCAGCGGGGTTGGCATCCTCAGGGCAAGGGTGGGCACCGTTGCGCTCGAAGTAGCTGGTCATGGTCTTAGAATTCTCGCCGATGTCGCCGAAGTAGACAGTTCTTCCACCCCTGGCGAGGAAGAGGAGACGGTCGAAACGCTGGAAAAGCATGGCGGAAGGCTGGTGGATGGTGCAGAGGATAGCCTGGCCGCTCTTGGTCAACTTCTCAAGAAGATCCATGATGGCCCAGGACGTCTGGGAGTCAAGACCGGAGGTGGGCTCGTCGACAAAGAGCAACAGAGGAGGCTTAGCAGCAAGCTCAACACCGATCGTAAGACGCTTCCTTTGCTCAACGTTAAGACCCTCACCCGGTACACCAACGACAGCGTCGGCATACTCTTGCATATCCAGGAGCTTGATAACTTCGTTGACGTAGGCGATCTTCTCCGTCTTAGGCACATCGGCCGGCTGGCGGAGGAGGGCAGAGAACTCAAGAGCTTCACGGACGGTACTGGTAGACAGATGGAGATCCTGCTGCTGAACGTAACCGGTCTTGCGCTGGAAAGAGGTATCGCGGGGATGGCCGTCGACCAACATATCGCCACTGATAACACCCATCGTGATACGGCTGGCCAAAGCATCCAGAAGCGTTGTCTTTCCGGCACCAGACACGCCCATCAGCGCAGTCAGGGTTCCAGGTTTAACCCAGCCATCGACGTGGTCCAGAATTCGCCGGGTCTCGGACTTGATCTTAACATCGTAGCAGACGTCATTCCAATGGAACACACTAGTCGAGCTCTCGATCTGGGCACCGCCCTTTTCGTTAGGGCGGCTTGCATTGGTGGCCGTGGGTCCGACACGGGGCCCTTCCTCGGGATCATCACCGCGCTCCTTAAACTGAGCAGGCCTACGACCGCGACGGAAGAGAAGAACCTCGCCCTTGGACTTCTTCTCAGAGACAAACTCGGAGGCAACCAGATACGTGAAGGAGAAGAAGAGCATGAAACCGATGAGAATACCGAAGTTCCGCCACTTGTGAGCGGCGAAATACTGGAATTGACTGTTGAGGTACGCGTCTCCAGTAACGTATGATTGGCCCGGCACGCTACCGACTGCGGAACACACACGGTTCTGATCCCCAACGTTATCGTAATTGGGGACGAACTCATTACAGGGGAAGTGGCGACCAGAGAACTCGTTAACCATAAACGACTCGAAGGCGTAGGCGAGCGGGTCAATATAATTGATCCAGCGGCACCAATCCAACATGTAGCCAATGGGGATGACAAAACCGGTGAAGATGACGAGAGCCAGAATCAAGATAGATGTCGGAACCATGGCCTGGGACAGAGTGCGAGAGGCGGATCCGATAGTCCGGAAGATCATACTCATCGTGAGGACGGTGAAGAACGAAAGGAGCAGGTAAAAGAAGAATGCACCCGCTTCACGCCGCAGGTTGGTTATGAAGTATAGAATCAGGTTGAAGAGGATTGCGTTCGAGACCTTATATGGTATATCGCAAAGCATGGACGCGATGGCCTCAGCAGACGGGTGATATAGGGCGTAACGAGCATGCTTCTCGACGATTGGCCGTTGCGCGTAGAGTGTCAAGATCTAATTTGGAGTAACGAGTCAGCATCAAACTTCGTCAAAGCGGAGAACAGGCAGAGGTTCCAGGTGACTTACTTCAAGCGCGCTAGCAAAAGCATTCATCAAACAGGCGAAGAACAGGAGGGCACCACGTTGGTAGAAACTGCTTGTGTCCTGGCCGAGGTCGTAGAACACGCTTCCAACGATGAGGGCCATCACGACGTTACCGATGAGCTGGCCGAGCGTCACGGAAGGGTCTCCGATCAGTCTCTGCCACGCTCTCCAAAGGCAGAGTAGGATCTGCTGGGTATAGGACAGGATAAAAGGCGACTTCGGTCGCTGGGCCCTGGCCTGCTGCGCCCTTCTCGAGTCACGGAACGCCACGGCATCAGGGCCGCCAATCGGGTGCTCCTCCTTGTAAGTCTCGATTTCCTGCTGCAGAGCCTTGTACTCGGCAGAGTTCTTCCAGGCCTGGGCGAAGTCATCGGGGGTGCGAGGAACCTTACCCTCGAATCCGGGGCGCACCACGCGCTCAATCGGGCTCGTCATGGATGTCAGGAAATCCGGGGTCGTCTGGCGGGAGGGGCACTCAAAACCAAGGTTAATGAAGTACTGCCTAGCCTCATCAGCGCGCCCAAAGTAGATCTGTCGCCCCTCGTACAGAACGGTGGCCTTGTCGAATAGATCATAGGCGGACTGCGGTGCCTGATAGATGGAGACCAGCGCGGTTGTCCTGTAGAGCTCAGTCTGGGTCCGCAAGGTCCTGCAGAACTCGACGGCGTTGGCACTGTCGAGACCTCGGGTACTGTTATCCCAACATTGGAGAGGAGCATGGCTGAGAGCAGCTTCGGAGATGGTCACACGCTTACGCTCGCCTCCCGACACGCCGCGGACGTACTCGTTGCCAACCCGCGTGTTGACGGTGTGGGAGATACCAAACATGGCCATGGTGACATCCCGAAGGTGATCAGCGTAGGTGTGCTTGTCGACTCCCGCCGGTAGGTGGCGGGGAGCGCGTGCTCGTGCAGCGAACGTCAAAGTGTCGCCGACTGTCAACATGGGAAAGTGAACATCCACCTCAGCCGTGTAAATAGCCTCTCCGCGGTACTGCGTGTGCATATCCTTCGCCGACACACCTACACAACAATTAGCTTAAAATTCCATGAGTCAGGCGGTCGGAGTCTATCCGTACCTTGGTAGTTGAAGTAACTTTGGTCGTCAACATAAATTCCGGAGGTCTCGCCAGTAATGGTCTTGAGGAAGGTCGAACAACCAGCACCCGGGGGGCCCAAAACAACAAGCATTTCGCCCTTTCGGACGAGGCCGTCGAAGTTACGCAGGATATCGATCTTCGTCTTCTTCGCGCCGGTGATGGTGCGGAGCACCTCAGCGCCCTCCAACCAAATGTTGCCGACGCTCTTCTGGTAATCCGTGGCAGCGCCAAATCCATGGACATTCAGGTTCTGGAAGGCGACACCAGAGTGGCGGAAGCCGTGCTCGGTGCCGGAGGCCAGTTCGACAAAGGCCTTCGCCCAAGCGCGAGCGTTGAAACTGGCAGAGCTAGGATTCAAGGGCGAGTCACCCTTGACATCTATGAAGGGGTTAACACCGCCGTTGGCCTGGGATTGCGTGGTGTAGCGACGGGCCAGGCTGTTGACGATAGACTCGCGGCGCTCTATCTCTGAATCCTCGTCGACTTGGGTGTCGTTACTCGACTCCGCCGTTTGCGGCTCCTTCTCGGCATGGTGGGTCTCCGCTCGCGAGATGGACCGCGTACGGGTTAGGTGTTCATCATGGTCGTTCGACATGTCGTCGTCCCCGTAAGATAGGGGCCGGGGTGAGCTCTCTCGTGGGACGCCTGTCTGTTGGGCGGTTCGGTCGTAGTTCCCGGCCGGAGTGAGGCCGAGAAACGACATATTGAACAGTAGGCCACTTGGATCACAAACCAGGCCGATCCCCTCTTGATGGGAGTGGTGGTGGTCTACTGATCCTCTTTACGACGTGTTGTGGGCCGCAGTCGACGAATTTCGAGCCGCCGTTATAGTAAAGGCAAAGAAAAAATTATTAAAAGGCGTTTATAATTAAAAAAAAAAAGGCTTGTGACTTCACAGCAATTGGATAGCTTGTCAACCTTGGGGAAAGGGTCAGGGGTTAGTAACACCTGGTGTACAAATATAGACGATCCAGATCCAAGTCTTGTAGGGCTGTTGGTGTCGAGTTTGCACTCCGTTGTTTACAAGGCACAACAAGACAGGACAAGAAAAGGACAGGGTCAAGAAATTGGAACGCCACTTCAAGTTTATTTATGAAGGGGAATGCGACGTCTTAAAGGAACCCGAGCTCTCGAGTCGTTTTCGTATCATTTCAGGGGCCCCACCAACAAGACACGCCAAATAACTTTACGCCATCTAGAAGTCGCCCGGTAAAACCGCAGGACCGCAGAATCACTCAGCTAGCAAAGCCCCGATTTCCCAGAGGATCCACATCCTCTCGCCTCTCTGTCAGCGGGTTTGGCGGGTTGGCGGGCTGTCCTCTCAAGGAGGTCGGCCGACAGGGCTTAACCGGGAACCGA
This sequence comes from Eutypella sp. D-1, assembly GCA_023313575.1. Taxonomy (NCBI): domain Eukaryota; kingdom Fungi; phylum Ascomycota; class Sordariomycetes; order Xylariales; family Diatrypaceae; genus Eutypella; species Eutypella sp. D-1. The sequence continues at coordinate 1,125,132 of JAJTTP010000008.1, read as the reverse complement.
TAACGTGGGAACCCAGACTATGTCTTGGCGGTTAGGCCAATTGGGGGTAGTACTTGTGGTGTACAATAGAGAGCTGAAACTTATACCCGGTTCTCCCGATTCCTCTACTGCATAATCAACAATTTCTGTTAAAGAACGGCGCAGGATTGCGGACCGTTCTAGGTATCCCTTAAGTTCCTTTCCTTGCTCACGACCACACCTGAACATCTGAACCTGGACTCCACCCGCACGCGTCCCCTAAACTGCGGACTCTCGATTCTACCCGGGCCCCGATATGGTGAGAACACTGAGAGAGTTTTCTTATCTACAACATGAATGGTGCAAAATGACAGGATTTGTTGCGCGCCGTCTATGCCGGCCCCCTGTCAGCTTGTATACTACGGCATACTTTCCCTTCCCACTTCTACCTTCTCCGGTTGCTTCATAATAAGTCTAACGTCCGTCATATTGACTCATGCATGCATAAGGCACCTCTGGCTGTAAAAGTCTCCGGAGCTGTGAATAATTATCCCCAATTCCTAAGGTTGCCAACCTGTTTATACTTCATTATAGTAAACCTAAATATATACCTAGGTATTAAAGTCTCCGAGCGTGCGAGTCAACCCCAGGCCATCGAGCGACTCATCAATTCTACCCCAAGCGTTCAGATCGTAGCTGATCCTCACGCATAAAGATAAAATCGCGACTAGGATGAGCTGAGATGGATCATTCAGCCACAATAGGCTTATTGCATGCCTACCTCTACTTGCCCAATATGTCCATTGTTAGTTAGATATTACTCGAGATACACCCCACTCACCCAATCTACATATATAGCACACTTAGTAAAGTCTCACTATACATAACGTTCAACAGTATATATTATACCTGGCTCCCGTTTGTTTACTTCGAGGTTCGGAGATATCGGGCAGGTTAGTGCCGTATCTCTCTCCCGAATCCGTTGTGTTGTTTTGACGGCTATACGGCCTAATACGGTTCTACTATCTTGTCTACCGTGACGTCGCGCGGCAAGTTCCATCCGTCCATTCTCTTCTTCGATAGAATATCTTAGAAGAAGACAGATGCATGATGACACGCCGTCGGTCTAAAAAAAGGGACAATAAGAAGTGATGGGAAGAGAAACAATCTAGCGAGTCTAGGTAGGTATGGGTGTATGTATTACCTCAGATTTGCGACAACACAGGCAAACATCATTCCTTGTCACGATGGAAACACATCTCGGCCAATGAGCAATCGGCACCGGGCTGTAGTCGGTACCAGAAGGTGTTGTCTTGCCAAGGACGGTCCGAATTGCCTAGAATCGCTAGGACATCACGCCAGTGAAGTACTACAAACTTAGTATAACTGGCAATCACCCCGTCTCGGGGTCTTACAACCGCCCGACATCCCGCTTAAAAGATGCGAGCCCCCTAGATTTTTTTTTTCTGGATGATTGATTGCCAACCGGATGCAAGAAGAGGGGTGTGTGTATTTTAACAATGAGTACGACAACACCGGGCTGTGGCTTCTGACAATTGTCGGAAAGTTGTATTTGTCAGGTCATCCATTGCACTAGGGCTCTCTGACGGCCGGTGGACATCCCGAGAGATGCAAAGACGGAGAACGACTCCATCATGGGGGATCTAGTGTATACATACTAGAATAGGCCACAAATGATCAAGAAACACATACGTACGTAAAGTGGCTTAATGGGCCCCGTTTTTGCGCGAGAAGGCTCCGAGAAATATCCATGCTGTAAAGTGTGCCGCAAAACGACGTGTAAACCCGGGGTTTCCTACCCCGTATCCTTTGTAAACCACGCGCTATCTCCGAGTGCTGTATCCGCCGCGTCTTTGCTCCCCCACGGGCCACCAGGTAACCAGTCAAGCCGCACTGCTGGCCAGAGAACCCGTCGGGACGTGTACGGGGTGGGGATGTTCTCGAAGCAACGTGAAGACATCATAGTCCCTGGGTCGTCCCTGAGTCCCTGGGTCCTCGAGTCCCTGGATGCTCGAGTCCCTTAGTCCCTCCACCTACATCTCACCTAGTGCACGCCTGCCAATATGCATGTGTACATACCCTACCTATGTACGTGTTATACACGTACATATCATAGCACATAGCCTACATATCTAGCCTTGTATTATTAGTAACACCAAGAAACCCCACACGCTCCTCCTAGTGCTCTGTCTTTTTTATTATTCTGGCTGTCTGGAACCTGTCAGCCTGGGAAGATCTGAAACCTAATCTACCAAGTGGCCTGGGTATTCATACCGAGAACCCGGCCCATGTCGAAGACGCTTGGCCCGATGCCTACCGCCCGATGAAATTGACCGTGCTTAACCACTTAACCAGCTTAACCAGCCAGGTAGTTTTATTAACCTTTGACTGATGCCTAGCATGACCTACGCAGCGTGTCCATAAAGAGGATATAAGAAGTACGACGCACGCGCGTATTCGGGTGCAATTTCACACTAGATAGTGTTGTTGCTGTTTTTTTGGTTCGCGTCGTATGGTCCGTCCTCGAGCCTATATCACCGCCGTTTTCTATTTCTGAGCATGGACCTCTCTGACTATGTGTCCCTGCTAGCCCGTGCTTTTGAGGAGAGACGTGCTTTTGAGGAGAGACTGCCGATGGAGAGGATGGAAGCTCGGAGCAGCAAGAGCAATCCACCCCTTCCCTTCACCGTCAAGGCCGTTCGTTCGGTAGGCCGGGGCAGATCGGATCAGATCTGCACTAACCCACTAGTGACGGGATTTCGGAGCAGTCAATGCCCGTTACGTGGTCCTCAACAGCCAAAACCCATCTGCGGTCCGGCTCGGTTGCCCTTTTACCCCCTTGCTTTGACCCTTGTTGGTCTTTTTCTACATCAACTCATCACAATCTGCTCCGTATCAGGTATGTAACACAACGGCCACAATCGAGGCAAGTTCATTTGGGGAAAGGATGATCATACACGCTTCCTGGCCATCCCCCCCCAGATTATTCCCCTTGCCATCACAACGTGGTGGCGTATGTGTCACGTAGTACCGATGAAACAAGTCTCACTCAGATATCGCCCATCCCGATCGTACGTGTGCGGCTAGGTATCCTGTCGCCAGCGGCGCCACCACGACCCAACGATTCCATCCGGTGTCAATATTGGCCCCACGATCCCATAACTCCGCAGATTTCCGACGCCACCTCCTCCTAGTGTGTTGCTTGAGCGCTGGCGGGATTGTCACCTGAATACCGCAACGGGGTTGATTACACCAAGGGGTGGTCTGATAGGCCAGGAAATCGGATAATCCAACGTCACATCGAGTTTTTACTCTTGTCCCCCAATCTTCCTACTTACCTACCTATCTAGTAAGTACGTATAAATGTATCGGCATGTATAGCCGCGTCATTTTCCGAGCATCCCGGGACCTGCCGGCCGCCCTGGCGTGTTCTCATCAGTGCGTCATCGGCGTGCTGTGGTTGGTGTGCCGCAGCTGCGTACTTAGTGCTCCGTGATGTGTCGTAGTGCATGCGAGCCACCCTTCGGCTTCGACCCGAGCTCAAATCTTCGGGGCCCCGCGGATAGCGTGATAGCCCACCAACCATGTATTAATAAGTGCCTTCCAGGGTCCTACATTTGTTAGGTAGGTATGTACGAAGGTAGCGGCCAAAAGTCAGTGGCCTCTTTTTGGTTACTCCACAGTGTGGCGCATGTAGTGTATCTCACTGTATTTTTCGAGCCTTCTATATAATAGTGATACCTTAGCACACTTGTAGCTAACCGTGCACTATAAGTATCACTAAAGTAGGCCTATAAGCTAGGGACTTGTCTACCCATAGCGTCTTACTTTTTAAGGCTAGTTTATTTCATACTGTGGCGTAACCTTTGAGAGGCCACTGACTTTTGGCCGCTACCTTCGTAGGTGGGGGTAACCTTGGGTATAACGCTTGCGACTGGTCGCTGTAGGGCTTATCTCGAGGCGCACATAGTCCTACTGCGTATACTCCTGTTCTGTCCCTTGGTCCCCTACTGGAGGGCGCGCTTATTCGATCAGATGTCGGGATTCTTACATGTGTTTCATGTTCCTCAACAACTTATAAATAGAAAATAGGGGATAAGCAAGAATATGTGTTAAGTTTCTCGAAGCTGATATATGCACTACAGTCAAATCGGCCTGCCTCAATTGTAAGTTCCGGTGCGTAGTAGGTGTGGACGTTGCTTTCGCTCAATTGTAGCAGCACTTTTATAACTTGAATAAGACGAAGGATCGAGTTCAGCAATACGTTTGTAGCGTAAGTAGTTACTGCTATGTTGGTCTCTACCTAGGTAAACGATGTGACCTTGCATAGCCTGATGCCAGGCATCCATGCTCCGAAAATCGCATGTCACAAGACCATTATTGACCATGGCTGCTTGATTGGATAGATAAAAAATTCTGAGCTCGTTATTTAAGCTATACGAATTGGAATTCTGTATTATAACCAGGCACCAGGGTAGATAACTAAGTTTGACTCTTCGACTGGTTGGTTCTACAACATTGAACAAATTGGCGGTAGGTGTTCTGTGATACAACTCCCAAAACGTTGCCGTCTTTGCAAACCAAAATAGCGACAGTGATTTTATGGAGTAAATGATATTGTATTTTCTAAGTTCAAAACAGTCCAATCGGGATCGGTTAGGACCGTCCTTATAGTGGCAGGTCAAGGTTGCCCCGCAGTGCACGCCTACCTGGGTAGGTAAGTAAATACTTACTAGTTAATATGATTACTATACTCGGGTGATTTTGACTTAGATGCGCGATATTAAATTTAGAGAATTAAAAGATGTTGTATTTTCTAAGGTCAAAAATGGGATCGACTGCGATGGTCTTTCATATTGGTCTAAGTCGGGTAGGTCGTGGTCGCCTCTACCAATATTAGTTACTACTGTATAAGTACCTAGGTACCTATGTAAGTTAGGCTTGGCGTTAAGCTTATTAATAACGTTCCAAAGTTAGCTTCTAGAATTTCTAATACAGTGGACCTAGCTGAGTGCCTAGCTATATCCATATGACAATATGGATACCGGATAAAGAAAAGGCTTTCCAGTTTGCAATCTCAAAATTGCTTAAGTAGAATATTTCATAATCGTGACTAAGTTAAGGGGCCCCTGATTAACGAGAAACTCAAGAATTGTCACATCTTCCTGGCTCCTATGTAATCGTGAAACCTAGTAGATGACGATGTAAACCAGAGTAGCTATTATACTGCTTAGGTATTTATGTAGTATGTAAACAACCGGAGCGGGGGCGGGGCCGTATTAATAACGCCATCGCATGGCCGACCGGACCGCGCGCCTATTACAAACTAAGAGGATGGGACGTAACCTTCATGTGTCATTGACAATATCTCGATAACTTCGGCCAGTTGCTTTCAAGCCCAAAGAAGACAATTTTATATAAGAAATACAGTTTAACCCGCTTCAATTACCCCCTGCCCCATAGAGGTTTACCGGTCCCGCAGCAATGTCGTACAGCATTCAGTTCCCAGCCTACCCCTCGCCGTTAGCAGGGTTTGAGGGCGCGCCGCCGCTGCCAGAGGAGAAGAGCGAGGATGGAAAGAGCCTGGTAAACCCGCCGAGGGCGGACGGGGGACTCAGCACCGCCTACGAGCGCTTCGCCGAACCCCTAGACAACGGCCGGCGCGGGGGGTTGTAGGTTTTACCCCTTTTTGTCCTGCGCGGTGGAAAGATTGTATATCGATCTTTCCACCGCCCTTATGTGCTTGTATTGCTTTCTAGCTTTAAGGGAGTGCATGGCTAACGATAGCGTGGCTGGTCGAAGTGACATCCACATCTACCACTTCCAGCGGAACGAACAGCAGGCAAAGTACGCCCGCGAGCTGTATGACCGCATCCGGAGGGAGTGTACGTGACCAGCTTGCTTTTTACCCCTTTAAAAAATACCTTACCCGTAATCCCTTGCCCTGTCTACATACAAGGTTATTTATTGGATCTCACTATTGGACGCTACTAACAACTAGACCCTTCCAACCGGCCCTGCAGTCCCTGAGCTGCGAATTTACCGTTTCTTCGACGTGCCGGTAGGCCCGCATCCTGTGGCCATGTTCGAAGGTAGGTAAATTCAATGCCCTTATCAGTCTCGGTCCCGGCTGGCTTAGCCTACTTTATGCCTTTGATTGCTGGCACCACGCTGCCCCGCCCTCCCCCTTGTCTAGCCCCTATCCTCATCCAAGTGTTGGGGGTCAGAGTACGAGGCCTTTTATGCGTACCCCTTAAAAACCATATTACAATGTATCCACTTGATAAGCCTAAGGCTCTTGGTCTCATCTGCTATGGACTTCCTTTCTCTCGTCGAAGCAAACATGACACATACCTGGGTGCCTACCGTACCTCGTGGGTGGTATACCGATGAACCCAACTGACGTGAAGGGTTGCAGTGAACCTCCTGACGCCAGCGCAGTTCGGCGCCTTCGTCTCCTGGCTCGCCATCTGGCGAGGCCCGCTATCAGTCCTGATCCACCCTAACACAGTGGAGGAAGGGGTGCCGCACATCGAGGCAGACCTACGAAATCACACCGAGCGCGCCATCTGGATGGGTGAGAGGCTTCCCCTCGACGTTAGCCTCTTCAGGGCCCTGGCCGAGAAACAGCGCGCGTCCGCCGCGGCCGCGCAGTGAAGACGCGCACGATTCCAAGAATCGTCAGATCATTCCGTTAGGAGGGAATTGGGGCCCGTTCAGCATTGTGACCTATTCTAGCTAGCGAAGGCATCTGTAGCACATGTATACTTGGCACACATCTGTATACATCTATATTTAATATCATGCATAGCCCTCAAGAATCTTGAATACCAAACTAAGAAAATTTCACATCATACGTAACGCACCAGGCGGACGGAACCACGTCGCTCGCGAGACCTCGCCGTCTAAACTACCACTTGACCAAACACTTCTTGCCAGGGAGGCCGGCTTTCCACTCCCGCCACGTGCAAAGGGTGACCTCCGCGCACCTCTCTCCTTGGAATATTGCACGGGTACCGTATTGGCGATCTAATACGTCTATGATCTCCGCACCGTCATCTTCCTCTTCCTCCTGCAGCTGCTTTTGTTCGTCTCCACTTCCTTGTTCATCCCCTTTCTTGATAGCCTCAACACTACTGCTGATATTGTCATTATCCCTAACGTTAGTAGCGTTTCCGCGACCCACATTAGCGTCGTCGTCGTCGTCGTCGGCGGCGGCGGCAGCCCTGCGTCTCTCAGCTATGATTTCCTTCTCACGAGCCATGACGGTCTCCGCTAGCGAGGCGGCGAAGGCGGTGTCCCATAGACCCTCGCGGCGGGGGTAGGCACGGAGGAGAGATATGGCCCGACGGCGGTTTGACTGCGGGATGCCGGTCATTGCCACGACGGAGAGCGCTTGCGTTGGCGAGGGCGTAGGGATGAAGGCAGAAGACGCGGACCAGTCCACCCCCGACACGTTGCTGCCATTGCCGCAGTAACTCAAGCGCAGTATGGCCTCCGCGGTGTCAAGCATTTCCTGGTGGAAATCGGCCATCAGCGCCGGGTCCATGCGGATCACCGGCGACTCCAGGTCCTTAAAGAGGAACAGTCGTATCAGATTGTAGTATAGCTTTAGGGTGCGATAGGCCTTGGCCAGATTCTGCCTCACGGGGTCGGGAGCTGAGGAGGGCATGTAGAGTTCACCCTCCATCTCCTCGCCGAACATGCGCAGGGCGGTGCCCAGATTGGAGAAGCACCGGTTATGTGGCTCCTGGCGTGCCGCCATGAGCCGCGTCATCTCCTCTGTATTGTTTGTGGACAAACTCGAGATGTCCTCCATGTATCTCGCCTGTGTGAGCATTGTACCGTTGAAGAGCGACTCGGCGGCCCGGTTCGCCTTCACCAGATTCTCAGGCGTCGCGTAACGGTAGTGACCGGGTCTCGCCGATGATGTTGGGGTTTTGGTAATCGATTCATTTTTCGATTCGGCTAGAGGGGGTTCGTAATACCTCCACACGTTATAATGTTCGCTATTCGTGGCGAAGAAGAAATCATAACTCCGGGGTCCGTCACTTAGGGCCCGGGAGTGTAGATCTAAGATGGTCACTATTGTTCGTAGGGTGTTAAGTGGTATGGGAGTAGCTGACGAGACGCTGGATGATGGTAGTGATGGCGCTTGTTGATTTGCCCGGGAGTCTTTTGGTCGAGACTGCCCTGCCCGGGTCTGAAGTGAAGCATCCTTATCGAGCTCGTCGAGGATCTTGCGCCCGGCGGTCAGGTGTATTCGCGCTTGGTCGTGGGAGCCCTGAATGCTGCTGATGGAAGTGAAGAGAATGCTAGCAGCCAAGGCGCGCCACTTTTCCCCGTCCCGGGAAGTGTTATCGAGAAAATGCCTGATGGCTAGGTTGGATTGACGCAGGGCGAACACCGTAGTATTCAAGCCTCCCCCCTGAGGTACAACTGCCCCTTGTGACTGGGCTGACGACGAGTAAGACTCGAAGACGGCGCCGAGACACACAACAGCATGCCATATCGCGGTGTCTAAGTGGCACGCGCGGGGCAGGTCACCGTTCCAGAAATCGCTGTCGAAGACACCAGACAGCGACGGCGCCGTGACCTCGACGAAGAAGCGGAAGCTCCGCACCTCATCACGGTTATTACGAGGCAGCGCTAGCTTCAGTTCGTACGAAGTGCTTGGCTGGGGCGCTGCCGTATAAGGCGCCAAAGAGCCGCTACCATCCGACGACTGCGAAGAACTATCTAGGGTGGATGAGCCATCAAGCGTAGACTTAGGCTTCCTAGGTTTCTTCCTTGGCGCCAGCGGCGCATACCCTTCACAAACACGACCGGAGGACACGCAGCGGTCACAGGCTGGCTTTTCCTCATCGCAGCGCAATTTCCGTGCCCTGTCGGCCAGTTAGCACAAGGGGGAACCTAAGGTTAGAGTTAGGGGTTTGAGGGATAACGTTGACTAAGCAGACAGGATCGGTGGCTTGGACCCGCGCGAATTCCCCCTGCTGGTGATTGAGGGGGAGCAAAGAACGTACTTGCACGTTATACAGCCGGTCCTGACTTTCTTGTGGAACGTCCGCGTAAGCGGCGGTACTACTACGGCTGAGAATATGGCATTCATAGGCAGATAACAGCCAAGTATATGCCGAGAGGTCGGCGAGTCGGGAATGAAGAGCTCCCCCCCTTTTCAGGCTTTCACTAGGGCGATAGCCAACGCCTCTAGCAGTGCATGTAACCGTCCGTCGAGTATCCTGGCCAGGCCTCCCTACTCTGATCCTTAGGCGATGATGGCCTATGTTAGGCCTATGGTGATGAAGATCAGGGAGCTACGCCAATAAGAACAACAAGCTATTGAGTTGGTCGGGGAGTTGAAGCACCAGAGCCGAAGGAGCCACTATGCGAAGCGATAACCACAATTGTTGACGCAACCAACGGGGCAGACAGGGCGGTCGGGGTAAAATGATCCGGGCCGTTCAAAGTACCTAGCGCTTCCAAGGTTGCTTTTGCCTTTTGTTCTCTAATGAAAGGTTCTATGCAGCAGCGTACGCTATTACCTGTGTTGAATGATGGTACTGTACGGAGTAGAGTTGTCGTTATTAGTCAGTAAAATCGGAAGTTCAATGCGAGGCTTCAGATTTAGATGTGTCCACAAACCAAAGCGAAGGAAGTGGCAACCTGGAGCGTCTTGGCACCGTTGTGGAATATACGACCTGGCCAATCATACCGCTCTCTTATTCGTGCTCGGATCCTGGTCCTCCTTACTACACATAACAGTATGTAGGCTAGATCTACGCTCCTTGGCTCCTATGATAGGGCTCCAAGTACTTGTTCCAAGTCGAAACTTATTAGTTCCTATGTAGGCAAAGGTAAAATCCCGTTGGATTTCTCAGCATAACGCCGCAGTGTCAGCATAGCATTGTCTCTAACTTCCGACAGATTTACAGCCTCAGTTAGTGCATCTTCTACACGGAGTGTTCGCTCGGCCGATTGTAGTTCCCCGGCCCCCGAAGCCCGTTCCCACGCAACCACATTCCTACTCTACGGATCGACCGGACTCGGGATTTTTTTTTATTTTTTTTTGGTATATGCATTAGTTCTCAAGTAGAAAGAAGTCCGCCACGCTGCGATGGAGATAACGGCATCACTATTCACGACCACGCAAGTGGACTGATAGGTAGTTGAGCCCCCACATAGGCGAGAGCCTCCTCAGTCCGATGTGGTGCTCGGTGTAGGTGGGCAGTCCTTGTAAGCCCCTGATTATGAGAGTAGACGGTAAACTTAACTCCATGATCCGTTTAGAACATTGCCGTAAAGACGGTGTGGTTTTACTATTATTTGGTAACTAAGTTTATATACGGCTCTGTCTGGTACGGCTGCAAAGACAGCGCCCGCTCAAGTGCGAGCTCAGTCGTCCGCCTATCCACCCATCCATCCTCCCCCTTCATCGTGTGAATGTCGTCTATGCGTGCACCCATTTTACCCATGTCTAATTACGCATGCTATGCATGTTAATATGTATCTTTCGAATGCCTGCCCCAGAAATAAGGCGAGGGAAGAAAAAAAAAAACACCCAAAACCCCAATGGGTAGCGTGACGCTATTGAAAGCAACATGCAAATGCAAATGCTTCAAAGGCTTTCAACGAATCGTAACGACAGCAAAAAATTTGCCTTTCCACCTACCCCCACCCTCCTCATCCAGATACGTATTTTCTCGTTGTATCTCGTACACACATATGCAACTTCAGCCTTCTTTTTTTTTTCGTCTTTTCTTTTTCATATTCATGACATCCGATGGTGAGATATCGGTCTTTGATCACCGCCGGTTGAAGTTAAACACACGACCCTAGATTGCGCGGTCAATGTCAGCGGGAAACGACCTTGAAAAGGAACTTGGGGACAGAGGACGAAAAAAAGGAAAAAGAAGAATACTTACTGCGATGAAGAGAATGATTAGGTTGCTTCCGATGAAGGCAGCGAAGATGCCGAGGTCCCGCCAGCGGTTGTCGAAGCGGAAGCCGAGGGGCTCGAAGAACTGGTTGCCGACCTTGTAAGCGCAGTACTCGCAGCGGGTGGCGTTGTCGTCGACGATGTAGCCCACGCCTCCATTGGAGAAGAAGTCCTGCATGTACTCGCCGCAGGTGGTGCCAGCAGGGGCATTGAAGGCGTTGAGCTCTTCGGGGCGGCAGTTGACGGGAAGGCCTTCGAGGGCGGTGGTGACAGCGCCGCCGATGAGGCGCGTGAAGGGGTCGAGCTCGTACAGCCAGGCACGCCAGAAGTGCGGCATCTGCGGCATCGGGATCGTGACACCGCAGAAGAGGGAGAACGTGATCACGATGAACGGGTCGTACTGGCTCGAGATGAAGGCCGACGGGGAGATCGACGCCAGCACCTGGCCCATCGTCACCGCGAACAGCTCCGTGATCAGCAGCAAGAAGTACTGGTAGCCCGCCCGCGACGCCTCCGTCTGGAAACCCGGCATGAAGTACAGCGGCAGGAAGAAGAGGACCGAGCAGAGGACTGAGTACGGCAGCTCCGCCAGGATGACGCTGGCTGTGAACACCTCCGAGCTGTACATCTTGCTCGACTGCTCCCGGAAGAAGATGGCCCTCTTGAAGATAAACATCGACTCCACCTGCGTCATGACGAGCGCGGGAAGCACCGTGATCTGGAACATGACAAACACCTTGTACTGCAGCGACGAGCGCGAATCATCCAGGTTGAGATACACCAGACCTGTCATGATCGCGATGGCGATGTGGTTGAACACGCGCGTGAACAGATAGTTAGGCGACCGCCAGAGCGACAGGTTCGTCCGCTTCATCACGACGTTCAGCTGGTGGAGAAACGGCGTCGCGTACTCCTGCTGCAGTGAGAGGTCTACCTGCGACGCCGCCGCCTTTCGGGATTCCTTCAGCTGCGAGATCGTGTCCTTAACGTTGGCGAGCTCGGGGCTGTCCTTCCAGATGTCGGCCCAATCCCGGTTACCCATGCGCGGGCGGCTACCTGCACCGATTGCCTCCAGCATGAACTCAGCGATGTTCTCCGACTTGCCGGCGACGGCCCCGTGACGTTCCAGATAATCTCGGAGGATGTGCGCATCCGTGCCGATATCACCGAAGTATACGCACTGGCCTCCCCGCTGAAGCAGGAGCAGCCTATCGAAGTTCTCGAACAGAGCGGCGTTCGGCTGGTGGATCGTGCAGAGAATGGCTTGTCCCGCAGCGGCGAGCTTCTTCAAGAATCGGACAATATTAAAGGCACTCTGACTATCCAAACCCGAGGTCGGCTCATCCAAGAATAGTAGGAGCTCGGGCTTGGCTGCAAGTTCGACACCAATAGTTACACGTTTGCGCTGCTCGACGGTCAAGCCCGCTTCGGGGGAGCCAATAATGCAGTCCGCGATGCTCTCCATTTCCAGCAAAGCGATAATCTCCTCGCAATAAGCATACTTCTCTTCCTGGGGCGTGTCAAAAGATTGGCGCAGATCGGCCGAGAACCGCAAGGCTTCGCGCACAGTCTGACTCGGGTCGTGCCTATCGAGTTGTTCGGCGTACGACGTTGATCTCTGGAATTCCTTGCCTGGCTTCACGCCGTCGACGAGGATGTCGCCGTGGATTACACCGATGTTCTTCCTTCCTGCCAAAACGTCGAGAAGAGTTGTCTTTCCTGCGCCTGAAGCGCCCATCAAAGCAGTTAACTGGCCTGGTTTGCAGTAGCCGTAGACACCATCCAGAAGTCGACGGGTACCGCCGGGCACAGGAACATCATAGTTCAGGTCCTCCCAAGTTAAGACACTGGTCGAGTTGATTGGTAGCGTCGATGTTTCTTCCTGGCTCCTCGACTTTTGGCGCTCCAGACGCTTCTCCGTCAGTTTCGCATTGAGCTTCTCCTTCTCGGGGTCGGGCTTCGCGTAAACCTTAGCGGTGTTGCCGCCCATCCCGTGCTTGACCAACTCGCCGAAGACGACGTTCGAAATGAGGAAGAAGGCAATGATGGCGATGATGATCCCAAAGTTCCTCCACAAGTCCTTCGGCGCATACGAGAAGCCCTGAGTGATGTATGCCGCGCCGCTCACCTGGGTGCTTCCGGCAACGGAGCCAGGCAGGGTGCAGACTTGGGAATTGATGTCGTTATAATTGCCGCCGGACGGGATCAGAGACTCTGCAGAACATTCCATCTGGCTCGATTTGAACTCGTTTGACATCATGGCGGAAAAAGCCAAACCTAGCGGGTTGATGTAGAAGATCCAACGATACCAGACACCCTGCGATTGATACTGGATAAGGTAGCCGGAAGTCAGGATGAAGGCCGTCACAGTCACCACCGCGAACTTGTTCGCGTAATCAAAGTCCGGACTCAGACAACCAATAATACGGAAACATAGCGTCATAGCTATGTTGCCCACCAATATCAACAAGTAGAACGTGAAGAAGGCGCCGGGGGTTCGGTGGAGGTTAACCATGAAGTAGACCATGATGCTGAAAACCAGGATCTGAACTGCCGAAAATGCCGTGTCTACGAAAATCTGCGCTATCCACAGTGCAGAGGGCCGGTGGAACGCGTAGGCTTTATGCTTGTTCACGATCGGTCTGCCCATCATCGTCGATCCCAGCTCAGAGAAGGCCTGGAAAGCGTTGAACAGCAGACTACCAAAGAGGACACCGCCCTTACTGAAGGCGCTGGCGGACGTTTCTCCGAGATCGAAGTATAGGGTTCCCAAGACGATAGCGATGATGATGGCACGGAGCCAAGAGAGGAAGAGGGCAAGTTTATCCTGCATCTTGAGAGCAAACTGACGCTTCATCAGGGCCCAGACCTGGAGGTGGAAACCAACACTGTAGACAGACTTCTTCGCACCGCCTCGCTTACTCTCCCGCACAGCTGTCTGGAAGTCTTCGTGCTTCAGCGACTCTTCGTTCAGCTTGTCTTTGTACGTCTTCATTTCAGTGGCCAGTTGTTCGGCGTACACCGACTTGTTGAAAGCTTCGGCCAACGTTTCCGGGCTGTGCGGGGCGTTGGCTGGCGAGTAGCCCTCGGAGTAAGCGCGCTCGAATTCATCGGTACACCCAGTAACGTAGTCGGGGGTGGTCTGTCGCGGCCGCGGGAGGAATCCCAGGCCCTCGAAGTAGCTCCGGGCGTCGGAAGCAGGGCCAAAATAGACCTGCTTGCCGGAGTCGATGACGAGGACTTTGTCGAACTGCTTGTAGATGTTTTCGGATGCCTGGTACAGCGACACGAATGTTGTGGTCTTGTATAGGTTGGTCTGCACGCGAAGAGACTTGGCAAAATCGAGAGCTGTACTGGCATCGAGGCCTCTGGTGCTGTTGTCCCACGACAAGATACAAGCCCTACTAACCATCATCTCAGCGATCGACACGCGCTTCCTCTCACCACCGGATACACCACGGATTAGGGCGTCACCGACGACCGTCTTCCTGGTATGTTCGATGTTAAACATCTTCAAAAGCATGGAGATGACGTCCTCCTTGAACTTTGATTTCGTCGTGCCGGCCGGTAGTTTCTTGGGGGCCTTGACATCGAGCGCGAAGCGAAGTGTCTGCTCAACGGTAAGTGTGGAATGGTGGCGGTCGTCCTCTTCGTTGTACACTGCCTCCCCTCGGTATTGCTTGAACTCCTCGGCCGTCCATGGTCCGTACAGCACTTCACCAGAAACACCGGTGTAACCATATCGTTGATTGGCGATCGATTTCAGAAACGTGGTACATCCAGACCCCGGTCTTCCAAGGACAAGAACCATCTCACCAGGGTTGACGACGCCCTTGAAGTTGTCCAGCAAGGTAGCCTCGGGTAATGACGTACCCTTACCGACCAGTCCCATAAGTGGAGTCCAAACGTTGAAGAAGTCGATGAATGCGTTCGGAAAGGTCTTGACATAGTTGGTCAAGCCGCTTGCACCCTTGACCGTGAGACCGTCCCAGTAGACACCGATGTGCTTGGACCGGATCCCGGCCTCCTGCTCGGCATGGAGGTCACCACGCAATGCCTGTTCCAAGTCGAAGATCTCCTCGGTGTCTTCGGACTGAGTTGACTCCGCCGCGACCTTGGAGCCGGCTTTCTCCACATCGAGACTCTTCCTTTGGTGGCTGGCGCGGCTCGCCCTCGAGATCTCGCGCTGCAGGTCAGCGAAGTCGGCCTCAGCCTGCTCGACCGAGACGCCGGTCGAGACCCGCGAGAACCCATTCGGGTTGTTCTGCCTGGCGGTCTCGCGCTGATTTTCCAGGTCCGACGACGCGCTAGATGAAGACGACGAAGGATTGTTGGCTGGTTGCACGACCTGTTCATCTTCGTTGGTCGCCGTCGACTGTGCCCCCTCAAGGGGAGGCACTCCCTGCTTCTCCAGGTCCCGCTCCATCACCAATACGCCTGACCCAGGCGGTGACACCAAGCTAAGACCTTAGGTTCTTTAGTTATTTTCCAAGTATATGTGTCAACAGATTCTAAGGCAAGTATATATAGCAATTGGGCCACAGAAAATGCACACGAAAAAGGGGAATAAAATTCTATGAGTCAAGCAAAGCCTATTTATTACAAAGAAACCATAGTATGGGAGGAAAAGGGGGTGAAGGGAGTTAAAGAAGGAGGGAAAAGACGAAGAGAGATCAAGAGAGGTCCAGTGGAATAAGCCGCGAGAGAGAGAAAATGTCGTTTGACAGGGTCTCTTTATGACCGGTTTGCTTTATCTCCGTTCCGCTTCTCTTTCACCAAACAAGTTTAGCGGCAGCGTTGCCTGGAAGTGGTCGAAGGTACGGCAGTACGGAAGGATGATGAGGACGAGGGAGTAGGGGTCGGGTGGGTAGATTATCAATCAAAAAAACCAAACCAAAAAAAATTCTAGACCGTCCGTCTTAAGTTTCAGGGCTTCTTCCCGAGATTTCTATTCGGAGGATAGTCACTATCCCATAATAAGGGCCTTCACTACCTAAGTATGGTAAAGGGCATCCGCAAAGCCCACAATCCCCACTAACCGGGCAGAGCACGGCATGTCGACCGGGACCCATCCCCATCACATCCCATATTCTCCCCGAACTCGCTACTACATATTATAAGTAGTAGTAGTAGTAGTAGTGATAATAATAATAAGTATGTGCGGGTACTGCTAGGCTGTTACATTGTAGTTTTACTTATTGATATCCATGGATGGATGTCATATTACTTGATTCATCTACCGTCCGCCGCCGCCACCCTGGTATGGATTTTAACCACGAGGCATCCACGTAACCAGGTAAGACGATTCCAATGTGAAGCACTTGCAGTCTGCATCCTGCATCCTGCTTCAAACTATATACCTACCTGAAGTAGCAGGGGAAGAAGAGGCCGTGCAGACACAAGTGGGGAAACCGCCTATCTGATGTAAGTTCGGCCCTGTAAGTTCACGGTGTCAGAACCAGTTGATTGGTTGGCGCCAAGTCTTCTTGGTCTTCCAGGGTGGTACATATTGGTAATATTTTTCACGGGTATACTTCGTACATAGCGTGCAATTGAGTAGGTAAGTGTTGTTATGGTTCTATATCTTGATAATCGTTTGGGTCTTCAAGAAGAGCTAACTAATTAGGTATAAGAGATTTGTGTTAGACGAATGAGAGGCGCCGTCATAGAAATATATATATAAGCTTATGAGTTGCTGGCCACACAACATTCCCAGCCAAACACTGCACGTGTTGTGTTCACTTATAAACATTGAATGTAGCTGGGCGTGATACATGTTTTAATTAGTGAGGTCCTACTCCGTACATCCAGGTACAATGTCTGCTAAATAAAATACGGACTTACTATATAAGCACTAAGTGGATATATCGTCCGACCCGAAGGGCCGCTTACGAATCAATCGATGAACACCCGGAAGTTAACTTGTACGTTGCTCCGTCCGCACATAATAAGGGACTTACTACTAGAATTTAGGAGGGGACAGAATCCCGTGCGAACGGTAAACGACGCACCGATATACCGACTTAAGCTATCTTGGTACGGTTAGCACGTATATAGCTACATGTACGTACGTGCGCTACATAGGTGCGGATCTACTATGTGGGTATTCATTCTAATGTACCTAGTAAGTAAGTACGGATGGAGCCCTTTAGAGGTACTGCACCTTTACCCTTTATTCACTCCTATATTTTCCTCCCGCATGGCCGCCGTCATATGCGGCTGCTACCTAGCCTTGTCAGATGGCAGCATCTAGGATATTAGACAATTTATTCCGCGATGACAGCAAGAGAGTGTGGGTTCGGACGTGTTTCACTTACTTTAGACTATGAGACTATGAAGTACCGGCATGACTTACATCCATGGATGCCTTAGGTACAGATAGTGAAACTATTTACATGCCTATTTAGGTAGGTAAGTTGCAAGTGCTTAGGTAGGTCATAATGTAATATTGGGTGTAAATGTGAAATTCCCATGTCTACATCTTTGCGATCCTAGTTGCCCAGCTCCTCACAGCATCGGGCTGCTCTTCGGCGCACCTGAACCGATGGAATAGATGCCCTGAGGCCAAAATAAAGCGGCCCTGGTTTATGTATGCCGGATGCACGTCCTAATACTAACCAATAAAAAGAACAGATGTTCCGGCATCCCACCCTACTATACATAATGACTACCTACTTGCGTCGTAGGTATACACCTGTTGGTCCCATTATATCATGAACAGTCAGACATGCAGTATGTATACATGCTCTTACAGCTCTACCGGCTGGCTTACCACCATGTTGGCCATGTTCAAGGTCATGGTTGCTAACCATCAAGCTCTCTAAGGGTTTCCATGTCTACTATTCCGCGCTGCGGCCCCCAGATAACGCAAGCCGGGGACTTACACCGCTTGTAGGATAGGAGAGAGCCCCCCCCCCCCCCCAAGACTTGGATAGGGCGTGCTTACCGACTTTGCTATATATACCAAGCTAGTTGGCTTCAGTGGCAGGGACCTTTGGACGCTGAACCCCACTGATGCCTACAGATGTTGACCGATTATAAGTTTCTATGATTATCACGCGGCTACACCCATATGTACATGCCCAGGTATGTACGTACGTACATATGTGAGTCTATTAGATGGATGTTCAACCTGTCTATCAACAAGCCCACTGCGCGTCGCTATAGCCAGTCACGCCGCTTAACTTTGCCCCTCAGGTTGCGGAGAGGTGGGATAGGCCTCAGGCTACCTAGTTAACCAGTAGCAAGTTATGCGGTTATCTGGTCTACTGTACGCTCGAAGGGACCCTACCCAAGACCCTCTTGTTCATTGGACTGGCTAGCATACAAGCCGTTGGAACTCTCTCGGCTGGACTTGCTGCCAACACCTTGTTATACAGCATATGCTTGAAGGCTCGGGAGCAGAGGCCGTCCGCTACGGGACGAACAGCCAGCCAAAGGACGATCGAATCAGCAAACCGATCCATCCTGGTGGGCTGTCGCGTCTTTCTCTTCCGTGAGGACCAATCTTCTGGATCCCACTCCGCGAGAACGAAAAAGAAAAGTGTGAATCCTGGGATATCTTACTAGCTATAGACGAAGCGGGAGTGTTCCCCGATGGGCACGAGACGGAGACGGGACCAAGCGGTTGGACTATATTAGCGCCCGTGTGAGTCAGGCCGGTTTACATAGTCAGTATATAGTTCGTGTGGTGGGAGCCCAACCTGCCAACCCCCCCCCCCCTCTTACCGAGAAGCAGTACCGGCCTATCTGCAGGAAAGAGATAGATCGCTGCTCGATAGGTCGTTGCCAAGATAAATACCCGAGATATATCCATCTGCTGCCTGCTGAGGTATCAAACAGCCAGGAGTTGCCCAATGGCAAACGGAGAGGCGGCTCAAACCAAGACCCCCCACAGACCGCCGGCCTAGTCCCAACTTTCTCTCCGCGCCGTCCTAGTTAGCTGGGTCAAAGCGGCGGGAGGGAAAAAAAAAAAGTTGCAGCAGATGATCACGTGAATGATGCTCATCCTGAGCACGATCACAATCATTATTCCAATTTTCTCTCCCATCCTGCATACTACGTTGACAGACTGGAACCAAAATAGCCAATCAGTGCGAGACGATAGTTATCATCATTATACTTAGACCTTCCAACAGGATCGGGCCGGATCCGCAGGTTGCTAGGTTCCAAGATTTGTTGTGATTGTTCCCGTGAATTCGGCACCATCCATGCTATGGGAATACAATCCGCGTATAACTCGCATGCATGGATACATCGTCACATCACATCCAGAACAATAAAACTACTACGTATCCGTAGCTGCGCGCATGCTTACGTGCATACATACTTAAGTATACAAATAAAAAGTAATGCCCGATGGAGTCGCACAAGTCCCCTTTCCTTTTCTTCCATATCTGCATACATGTACACCGTATTACGGATACCATAGCACGTACATAACTTATCTGACCCATTTTAAAGCGTGTCCTCGTTTGGAAAATCGAACCAAACGCGTCGATCTCGGACTCCCACAGCTTCCCGATTCTGTAAACTCCGGGATCCTTGGCGGAAAGGTAAGAAGAAAAGTTGTATGCAGGGTTCAACAAGTTTGGGTACTCCGTAATTAAGCGCGGAGATAGATGGGTTTTATCTCCGCCTACGAAATACTTCGTACATAATAAGTTCGGAGTGCCATAAATGGAAATTCTAATATCCCCCGTTACGTATTTACGGGGCTTGTCAACTACTTCCTCACCTGCTTCCATCGAGCCCCTATGCGGCTCCATGAAGCAGAGCCTCTTTATCACCATGTCGACGATGGCGGTATATGCATAATAATAGTAATTACTTTTACTATGTAGTCGAAGGAGGGGCGGTCTGCAAAGGCACGGATGTCTATAATATGGGGTTTTCAGCCGCTCTCAGTCAGCGCTGCTGAACTCCCACCTTGTTCATGGCCCTCTCCACCGTGACCTTTCCAGTTCCCCATTTCGTAGCTCAGGCAGTAGTAGCACCGTACGTAAATTGACTCAACTCGAATCGGTCAATTCCGTTCTTTTTATTTTCTTTTATCTTCCCGCGGCGCCTACTTGGACGTTCCACAATGGTGCGACATGGGTGCGGCGGTGAGAATGCGATACTATTCGTATAGGCAAGTCCAATAGTTCGACTGGAGTCCTGCTTTTTTTTTTCTAGTCGCAGTGCTACGGCGGCGGATCATTGCCGTCGCCGTCGGGCGGCGGCATCGTGCTTCAGGAATAGCGGGAATGAGCCTTGGACGGAGGAGATGTGGGTATTTGTTTAGGTTCCGGCTATAAGCCCGTCATGGTAGGACGGTCAGACTTATAGCCACCTATGATTTCGGCGATATCGTGATGTATCTCCACCCCGTGCTTCCTCCGTCATCCGGGCCGCGCGTGGAAACAACGCGGCTGGATTCCTGGCATCTACGCTGGCTCCCCGTTCAAAAATCTTATACGTAGTTACCCCAAGAGAACCACGTCCTATAACGGCCCAGCAAGGCCGAGTCCCACGGCTCCTGTAAGTACGTCTCACGATAGTGCGCAGCACCCTCGAGGATCAGGTCCTCGTAGTCGTCGTCGATCACCTCCGAGGGGCGGGCAGAGAGGCAGCACGTCCCAGGAACCGGGAAGCCACTTGGAGGCTAATTAGACTGTCAAGGAAGACTGACAGCCACCAATTGAAGACTACTAGCCAAGCGGCGTCGTACAAACCTAGCTCGAGGACGTTGCTATTGGAAGTACGAGAGGCATTTCGACGAATATGCATCATCTCGCGCGTACAGTGACATCAGGGAAGGCGGCATGTTTCTTTTCGGTCGAACAGGGTCTAACTTGAATTCTGTTCGTTGCATCTCAGCTAGGTAGGGAACCAGGAGAGCTAGACGTCTATCGAGTTCCTCCCTATTCCGTCTCAAAGGGGGCGGAACTGCGGGCAGAGTTTGGGTTGGTAGTCATGCATTCTGATGGAACGAAGCCCGGCTGGTTGGTTCAGGTGCTTGAGACTAATACCGGAGGTATCTGAATATAATCGCATTCCTCTGTGGCCGAGAGCGGCGTCAAGATGTTCTGCGAGCTTCGGCATTAAGAAAGAACATAAGAGCTAATCGAGTCTCGGTTCATCATCTCGGGGCTAGGGGATAGCTAGTTGGTGGCGGGTGAGCGTGATCCATTGCCCGGGGCCAAAACCATCATGATGAGAAAAGCATTATGTGCTTGGCTGGCGTTTCGGCGCCTTTCTCTACACTACCTATTAAGGGACGTATGCTAAATAGTCAAGCACATGTACGTTGAAACTCACCTCGCGGATCATGAGCCTCCATCTTTTTCCCACTCAGCTAGCTTGCGATGTGGGTCGCTGGTGAATAGGGGCTACGACAGCCGAACTAATATGCGCAGTATTTCAGCTTCGGACCTAGCCGCGTGTAACACCCTTCGGTGGAGGGATACTTGAGTCTGGGCCCTGTTCGTAGATTATTGATCTTTTATTAGAATAACTAGGAAGAAACAGAATCAATAACATGTGGCAATGCCGATAGTGATACCCATATAATCGACTAGACAGTTAGCCTTTATACTCTTAGATAACATAATAAGCTAAATCATGCGAGGTGAATTCATCCAGATTCATAGAGTAGCATCGGTGACTGATTTACGTGGGTGTTTAACGTTGGCTTACTAGATATTTGATACCGAAGAAGATATGTAACCTAATGTGTTCATAAGCTGGCCTGTCCCCCTACAGGCCGCGAGGATAGTGTACCGTTCATTCTAGCAGTAATACTTAACCTAATGTCTACGTAGGAAATACGAACCTCAACTCCAACGTACGGCCATAAGTTTCAGAGGGCGTTGCTTGTTTGCGCTATGATAGCCACCTTTGCCACGATACTGAGCTACTGTGTATCCACAGCTATTGTTACTGCCCGTGACAGCATTCTTGATATACATCGCCTAGTCTAACATGAAGGAGAAGACGTAGAGGCGTATAATCACTCATAGGTAACCATATCCACGAGGGAGATCAGCCTACAGTTGGACGTGGCGAAAAAAAGGGAATATCGGCCAAAACGAGCGACTCAAATAAGGCCGACCCTACTTGCCTACAGGAAGAGAGAAAACAATTGTTGTATTCTTCACGCAATCGTATATGTGACCCCGCCACTGTGGAAGGTATCCTGCTTATATAATGGATTCATTGTCTGGAATAAGATGTCTCAGTAGACGAGCCGTGCTTGCCACCCCAATAAATCGCATCCAGAAATGGCAAGAGCTCTGAAGCCAACCAAGCCACCTCGGTAATTCGTTGGAAGGGACGGGATGGATTGACAGCTCTCTTCGCCAATTTGGATCCTAAAGTCGTTTTGTGTGTAAACGCGGCAGAGAAAAGAATAAGGAGTTTGGAGATGGTCCCTCCTCCACAGCGTGGGCTAGGTAACCTCATCACCTCAGCTATCGCCTCACCAGCCCTTGGATCAGATGACCTCAACAGCCATGGCTGGTCCCAAATACTCGGTACAGCCCATATATGTCACGATGCATCGAACAGAACTCCCCTCAGAATATTTTCGCGGCCAACCACGGAGTTCCTGATGCACGAACACCATGGGAAACTTGTATGCTTTCCCGCAGCTTCCGCCGAATTTCGATGCAGTGGGAATCTTCTACATAGCGTTTTGCGCAACATGGACGAGCCTGCTACTTGGTGGTATAGTGTTTCTCTGCCTACACCGTCACGATCCTATCCTCAAGATCCGGGGTCTACCCCTATCTCTTGCTGCCATAGTTTTCCTTCACCTATACTGGATCCTCTCCCAGCTCGTGTACCCAATCGGGCAGACCCTGCCAATAATCCTCGCCTACGATGTTCAGTACTTTTTCATGGGCATCTGGTTCCCACTGGGCATCGCGCTGTTCCATGCCTCCAACAGCCGATTCCTCTACGTCGCCAAGCAGCAGAAGCATTTCGCTTATTCAGACCACCCGGTCAGACTGCTGAACGGCAATGGGGTGACGAACTGCTGGTTCTGCTGCCTGAAATGCCTGCCTCGCCCAACAAAAGTTTTGGTATATATTGGCCTCGGCATGGTGGTCCAGGTACGTTTTTGCTGGCAGTGACTCGCAATGCCGTGAGTAGGTCTAACTGGCTCACTCAGGTCCTCCTTACCGTCGGGATGTGGCTCGCGTGCCGCAAATACCATCCTACGTTTGGTGTTCCGGGCACAGAACTTCGCGGCACATTAGAAGAGCAGATCATTGAGTTGGGCCGTGGATGGGAATGGTGGCCGTCTGCGTTGTGGCAGGTAGTGTGGGTACGTGTCTCGAAATTGTCATCCCTATGTAATGCATTATATAATGCTTATACTATTGTCTACCTATATTCAATAGTCTCATTAGATGTCCCTTAATATCTCCCTCGCTCCCCTCTAGTGAAGAGCCCTAACTAACAGTGTCTATAGACATGGATCGTACGTCACGACGCCGGAACAGTGTGCATTGCTAACCTCAACAGGTGGCACCTATCCTCCTCTGGAGAGCTTGGAGGATTCGTGATACTCTTGGATGGCGTTTCCAAACCATCGGATGTTGTCTTTCAAAGTCAGATTTCCCCTATCTCTCACATTGAGAGCACCGGCAATTTTGGATTAACCGACTTCCATAGTCTCCACGCGACACCGATGTGGCTAATCGCAACATACACGCCTGCCTTCCAGCCAGTCAACAAGTACTTTGCTCCCAGTCAATGGTATGTAGACCCAACATCAACAGCTGTGGTAAGAACGGAGGAAAAAGAAGAGCACCATAGCTGACGGAATGAAGGATCCACTTGTCTATAATGATGTTTGAGGTCTTCACCATCTTCGTTCCTTGCTGGCTAGTCCTGAAGCAACGGCGCCTGGGCAAGAAAGCAGCCGAGTTGAACGCGAGGTGGGAAACTACATCGCAGACGACAACCCTGAAGAAACCGATCTCGCTACGCCGAAAGTCGATCTCCGTAGTGGAGCAGGGCCGGGCCCCCGTCACGGATCCCTCGGACGTGGTGCTAGGAGACCGCCTGCTGACGATGGACGCGCTCGACCATGCGCTGAGCGACAACCCCGTGCCGCTGCAGGAGTTCTCAGCCCTGCGGGACTTCTCCGGTGAGAACGTTGCGTTCCTGACGCGCGTCGCGAGCTGGAAGTCGTCGTGGCCCGGTGGTAGCCAAGGCACCTCCTCCGGCGAGGACCAGGTCCGCGCTGCATTCACCAGGGCGCTGCAAATTTACACGGACTTCATCAGCCCCCGAGATGCCGAGTTTCCCATCAACATATCGTCGCCAGACCTCAAGAAACTGGAGGTCATCTTCGAGCAGCCGGCGCGAGTTGTCTGCGGGGAGGCGCGGGTGAACCCGGCCACGCCGTTCGAGACCGACATACCCATGGAGGTGATCCGGAAAGACAGTGAAACCACGGCGGGCTCGTCGTCTCAGGAGGAGGAGGGCGGGAGTGGGTCCGAGTCGGGGGGGATCGATATTGGCGAGTTTGCCGACCGAATTCAGTACACGGGCGAGATCTCGGAGGAGTTCGGGCCGGCCGTGTTCGACGCCGCCGAGGCCCACGTCAAGTACCTCGTGCTGACCAACACGTGGCCGAAGTTCGTCAGCGACATGCAGCGGCAGCAGCGCCGGCGCTCCGACGAGTCCAAGCGGAGCAATTCCACGGCGGAGTCACACATGACGTTGATGAGTAAGGTGTCATGCGCGATCAGATCCTTCTTCTGAAATATCAGCCCGGCAAGGCATCCGACGGGAATTTTTTTTACAAATCTCACTGCATAATTTGAGTAGACCTGACCGCTAGAGAAGCAGAGATCATGTTGTATGACTTGATGTTTCGGGCTTGGCGTACCCTAGGCCTTATGGACCCCTATCGGATATTTTGTCGAGGATGCACTAGCTCTCACCAAGCCCACCCCCCCTTTTAAGACGGATATGGCGTATTATCCCATTGAATTCCGGAGTTGCCATTTTGAGGGAGGTAGACTTGGTTGGTTGCTCACACTATAGGCCTTTTGTACGGCTCCTGATTTCGGCTTGATATTCATAGTCTCATCAATATTTTTAGACTTCTTAGGTGGTTGGAAAATTCCATCAACATCATCGTCGAAATGTGCGAGGGAGTGACATTCGTGATGGGCATGGTGTTCGAGATAATGGCTATGGACAAAAGCGCTCATTCAGTCGCAAGATTATCTGGCTGTCAATAATCGCCTGAGAGATCATTGTCAAAACAATAAATCACCTCATCCATGCTTATTTCAGAGGGCTGGCTCGATTGAGGGCGAGGCCTACCGGTACGCGTATTCTCCAATACCGCTGGGTAGAATGATTGGAGAAACTATTCCCAAAAAGCAGATATGGGATCGATAAGACCTCGCAGGCTATGCAAGCGGGAGGGGGGGGAAGGGTGGCTGTCTGACATACATGTATGCCATGCCGGAGGAACAGGGTTTCATCGAGGGTATGGCTCCATTCCTCCGCACGCCGCGGGTCAACTTGACCCATTCGTATCAATGTGCATCTGCATCACCTTGACAGGGGGGGGGGGGGTTGATCAAAGTCAACACCCCATTCGTCAACTACAGAAGTGCCATAATTTCCCTTTATAGACCTCCGTTTCCTCAGTACTAATCATGATATATGTCTACAACCATAAAGACTACCGTCACCGTCCGCCGTAGCAAAAAGAATTCTCTTTACAGCATGGCGGGTACCGAAGAACCGGTGATATCGATCGCGGCGAGCGAGAAGCCGCCCGGCTACCCGGCCGAGATCTTGGGCTACGTCGAGCCGTGGATCGCGAGTCCGGGGGAGACGGTGGCCGTCAAGGTGAGTCTTCTTTCTCTCCTTCCCCCGATATCCGGATCAGCAAGAAAGCGAGGGCAGGCAGCGTGGCTGATAGGTGCGGTTTCCCCCTCATCTGGTGTCTTGAAAGGTCTCGTCCACCGAGCCCGAATACACGTACCGACTCGTGCGGGTGGTGCAGGGCGTGGACCTGGAGCACGCGCCACCCGCAGAGTTCGAGGCAGTGCGCGGCGTGCACGGCGTCTGCCGCCACGGACGCTTCCAGATAGCGCGCCCGGGGTCCTACGCCTCGGTGGAGGACTGGGCGACACTGCCGGGGCCCGGCCTTCAAGTGCAGCTCTACTTCCAAGCACACCTGCCCCAAGCGGGGCATCCGCAGGCGCTGGTCTCGACGCTGGACGCGGAGGCGCGGAGCGGATTCTCGATCGTCGTTACCGAGCAGGGCACCGTGGAGGTCTGGGTGGCGACGGAGCAGGGCGCCGTGGACGTCATCCCCGTCGCGTTCGAATGCCCCCTGAAGCGGTGGGTGAACCTGGACGTCACGATCTGCGGGGATGGGCTCCAGGCCTCGTTTGAGGCTCTGCCTTATATGGCCGAGAGGAGCGTGAAGAGCGTGTCCGTCACGGAGCGGCTCTCTTCTCCCGCCCGTCTCGGCGGCGGCAGCTCGACGCTACTCTTCGCCGCGAGCCTCGCAGCATCGCCAACGTCAACGACGCGGGCGGAGCGTCCAACCCACTTTTTCAACGGGCGAATCGACAGCCCCGTCTTTCGCGCGACGACGGCGGCGGCCGTCTCCGACCGCAACGACCCGAGTGATGGTGCGGCGCAGGAGCCCACGATCCTAGCGCAGTACGACTTCGCGCGCAACATCCCGGAAGACACGATCCTCGACGTGTCGGGGCGGGCGCGGCACGGGACACTGCACCAGGCGCCGACGCGCGGCGTCACGGGCTACGATTGGGACGGGTCGGAGCCGGACTGGACGCGGGCCACCGGACCGAACGGCCGCGGCGGCTACGGCGCCATCCACTTCCACGAGGATGACCTGGACGACGCCGGGTGGGAGGCCGATTTCTCCGTCGCGCTGCCCGCGGACCTGCGGTCCGGCATCTACGCTTTCGAGTGTGTTGCGCCTGGCGGGGCGTCGGACATGGTGACGTTCATCGTGCGGCCGAGCCCGGACGTCGCCAAGGCCAATCAGGCCAAGGTGGCGGTGGTGCTGAGCACGTTCACGTACCTGGCGTACGCCAACGAGCGGCTGTACGACGCGACGCGGGGATCGTACATCGAGATTGGGCCGGGGTTCGACGCGGGAGGAGGGGAGGACGACGACGAGGCGACGGTAGTGACGGGGGACGCGGCGCGGCTGCGGCGGCGCTGGGACATCGGGCTGTCGTGCTACGACGTGCACAACGACGGGTCCGGGGTGGTGTTCTCGTCGGCGCGACGACCGCTCGCCAACCTGCGCCCAGGCTACGTCTTCTGGGCGATGGCGCGGCCGCGCGAGCTCAGCGCCGACGGGCTGTTCCTCGGATTCCTCGAGCGCGAGCTGCTCCCGGACCTCCTCGCCTACGACGTCCTGACCGACCACGACCTGCACGCCGGCGGCGCCGCCCTCCTGCGCCCCTACCACACCGTCATCGCCGCCTCGCACCCGGAGTACCCGACGCCGGAGTCGCTCGACGCCTGGGAGGGCTTCGCCCGCGGCGGCGGCAACATCATGTACCTCGGGGGCAACGGGTTTTACTGGGCGGCGGCGCTCGACGGGACGGACCGGCCCTGGCGCCTCGAGGTCCGCCGCGGAGACCAGGGCGTCCGCACGTACACGCTGCCGGGCGGGGAGCGGACGAGCAGCCTGACGGGCCAGTGCGGCGGGACGTGGCGCAGCCGCGGTCGATCATCGCATAACCTCTTCGGCGTGGGGTGTTGCGGGGAGGGGACGGGACCGGGGGTGCCGTACGCGCGGACGGCGGCGTCGCGGCGGCCCGAGCACGCGTGGATGTTCGAGGGCATAGAGGCCGAGGAGGAGCTGTTGGGTGTGCACGGGCTCGGCGGCGGCGCCAGCGGCGACGAGATCGACAGCTTCGACGAGGCGTGCGGCAGCCCGCGCGGCGCCGTCGTGCTGGCTACTACGCGGGGCCACCCGGACGCCTTCGGCATCATGCCCGAGTGCGTGACGTTCCCGATCGGCGGCGTGCTCGGCACGCAGACCCGCGAGATCCGCTCCGACCTCATCTACTACGACACCCACGCCGGCGGCGCCGTGTTCTCCGTCGGCAGCATCAACTGGTTCTGCTCGCTGGCCTGGGACGCCTACCAAAACAATATCGCCCGGCTTACCGCCAACGTGCTGAGGGGGTTCGCGAGGCGCGCGGAAGAGAAGGAACGGGGGACGGCAATGTTGACGGAGGAGTCGTAGTTTGGGGGCTTATTTTATGTGAATAGGTGATAGGGGGGTCTGGGCTAGACGCGTCGCTGGCATAGCAAGTTGTGACATGGATCGCTCTGTAAGTTGCTAAATGTGCTATCCTCCCCTATAGTAACGAGAAGTTAAACAGGCAGTTGGTTGTGGCCTCCTGAGAGCACTGTCATCGGCACGCTAAGTAAACCGTATATTCGATAAATGGCCAAGATGCCAGACACTGATCCCGAGACAACAACATAGGGAGTGGAAGGCGTCTCATCGACATATCAACAGAGAATCATATGGGCTGCATAGGCGAGGACTGGCGGGCTGGCTAGGGGAGGATATAGGAATTGTATATTAGCTACCAGGCATCACGTCAAAGCCGTTGTTCGTCATCTTTTTTGTTTTTCTTTTTCACTGAACATTGTCAAATTCGATCGAAGCCGACCTGGGTATGGATAAAATAACGCCGTCCCAATGCTAGGTGATTTTTAGGGGGGGTTTTTCCTTCCGCAACCGCCCAAACGCCGTAAATGCAAAACGGGTTCTCTCCCACCACCACAACAAGAAAGTAGAGCGCTATGCTATGGCGAGAAGAATAGGAAGGCTGGTAAGAAGGGAGTTTAAGCTTAGTAGTCCCGGAAGACCGCTACTAGATCATCCAGCTTCGAGACTTGGCCGAGAAGTTTCTTCTCGATCTCTAGAAACTGTTGGTACTCGTTGTAGACGTCGCCTCTCAGCTTTTCCTCCTCCATGCCCTGGACGTCTTTGCGCTCCGTGACGGCCAGCACGTTGCTCTTCTTCCTGCGCTCTACCTCGAGGCGCTGGAAGCATCGCACCATCGACTTGTAGACGTTATCCAAGGTCCGCTTCAGCGTCCTGTGTTCGTCGAAGAACCACAGGAAGATCGTCCTGGCAGCTGCCCGTTGGTTGTCCCTAGGAACCTCCTGCACGTCGAGAAACCCGGCCATCTCCATCTCTGCCATCTTGACGTGCACGTCCGCCTTCCTCATCAGCGCGATATTGGGTAAGTTCTTGTCGTCGAGCTTGCCCTTTTCTCGGAGGACTCGAACGAGGCGGAGACCCTTGCGACCGAAGGATTGCTCGATGAGAATGTCCAGCTCCATGAGCCTCAAGTGGGCCATAAGATGCTCGAAATCAACAGTCCACTCGCCCCGATTTTCGCCTCCGCTGTGACGTAGGAATCCCTGTTTGCTTTCGGCGAGAAGTAATAGGTGCTGTCGCATATGGCGCATTCGTTGCGCACGGACGGAAGCGGCGTCGTCTACATCATGCCCCTCTCCGTTGATGCCGTTGGAACCCTTCTTCGTGCCCGTGAAGTCCCCAGTCCCATTTGCGCCAAAGCCTATCTCATCACTGCGATCGTAGTCTTCATCGTCCGACTCCATGATCTCGTCCCCGGCCTCGAGACTAGACTGAAGAATCGAGTCTTTCGGTCTCGGGGGGAATCTGCGGATCTTCTCTGCGCATTGGTGATCTATCGCACCCGCCGGCGGGTTTCCGATTCCTGCCGATACATCTATTTCAGGGCTCAAATTCTCGAAGATCTCGAGAGTATTCACGATAGCCCCAGTAAAGGTGTCGGCGTCATCTTCGGTTCTTGTCATCGGGTCGACCTGGCATCGATTGATCTTCTTGCTTAGCGTGGTAAGTAGAGTCGCATATACTTGCGCGGTCGTTTCTCCGATTAGATCGTCAACATATTCTGCTAGCTTCAGGTTCCGAAGCTCAACAAGGCATTTGTCGTAATTGACACGAATAACAGTATCGAGCTTGACAGGGATTAGTTGATGAGATTTTCCAAACCACGTCGGCACCTCTATAACTCACATGGTCCATGAGTAGTTCCACCGCTGCAGACCCCGAATCACCATTGGAAGTACTAGTACCGTTGAGCAGCTTCCTGCGTTTGACACTAGCTTCGTGATCGAATTCAGCGTCGAGGCGTCTTTTGAGGTTGCCACGGCTATGGTGGAAATCCTGGATTTTCTGTGCGACGGAGATGTCAAGTTCCTTTTTCTGTTTGATACCGCGCATGCCGGCTGGAAACTCGGTTCTTAGGACATCCTGCTCAACGGCGGTCCTCAGATCTGTCGGGGACTGAAACATCATAGAAGAGACTGGTTCGACAATGCCGGCGGCGAGTAGGCGAGCAAGAACAAGGTAGATCTGTTGCGTTTGGGCTGCCTCGCCCTCCCGACCAGCGGAGCCGTTGAGGCTAACGCCATTGACACCATTAGCATGGTGATTGTTCTCGTTCGAAGTGAACTCGTCGTCACTATGCTCGTCCTTCACGTCCGCGACACCGTTGGTTGAATTTTGCGCTCCTTCTGAACCACTGTTATAAACTTCGACCAAATCTGCGATCTTAATGTGGCCTAGGACGAATATGTCTTGGACGAGGCTCTTCGCAAGATCGCCGTACTTATCACGAACCATTTCCAGGATCTTGCCGCTTCGTACTAGGTTGTAGAGTGCATCGGGATTTACATCGTAGTAGGCGATGGAGGTGTCTGGGTCGGTTAAGTGAAAGATGGTATTTTGCTGAACTAGTACGGCGAGGCCATGTCGGACTTGTCGCTGGTTTAGGGATGTATGGACGGCTAATTGTGCTGTGGTCGATCTGCCTTTGGAAAACAAGGCTGCGATGATGCGCTATTGGAACAATAATAAGCATGTGAGCCTCGAGGGATCAGGGATCGACAGTGGGGGAGACATGGGGGAATGAATGATATGACGATGACGATGACGATATCATGTCTTGTATGAAATAGGCGCATGGGTTGGAATGTTGGAATCCTACATACCGTGGGAAGCTGGCCATAGATCTCACTCACGAGCAGAACACAGAGTTCCGCGAAGTTTTTTGTCTGCGCATGAAAAGAAGCCGGTCAAGTCAGTCAGTCAGTCAATCAGTTAGTTGGTCATGGAAATCCTGACAGAAATGATAAAAAATGATGATAAGAAAGATATGTACGCCAAGATCCCAAGATATATATACTCACCACAAGCATCGCTATGATCCAAAAAATGAGGAATGCGATTATGATCGATCGCGACTTACTACTGCGACTTATGACTGCGATTTATGACTTGCAATTTGTGAGGCTAGGCTAGACGCAGTGACGCAGTATCGCAGTGCCGCAGTGACGATAATAACGAGGATATACAGCAACCTTGGAAAGTAACTTGAAGTAGGTGGTTGAATGTAATCAGATATATAAAAGTAATTGCAGGTCCAGGTATCAGGTATCAGGTAGCAGGTTGTTTGCTTCTTTTTTATGGTGGAAGAGTAGGCTACTAGAGATCCTCTCACCATCTCTAGAGCTGCCACGAGTACTACCGAGGTGTCATTGAAATACTGGAGAGTTGAAGATCTCTCCAGTTTCGAACTTGGAGTTTGAATTGTTGAAAGGGTGGGCGACGACTAGCTATGTAACCAACCTATTGTACTTAGGTAGTATGTAGAAGTTTTTTTATATATCAAGGTTGATGGAACAGCATGGGATCAAATTGTTAGTTAGAGCTAACTAAGGTGACGGCTGGTAAAAATAAATTTCATAAACTTTTAGCAGTTACGAGGTACCTAGGTAGTAGGTAGGTAGCAGTCATTTTTGGCGGGGTCTTTTTATTACTCAAGAACTACTCGACGACCTGCATAAGTTACACATGCACTCATGAATATGAATACGTACATACAGTTAATTGCCGAATCAAGTTAAAGCTGAAAGGTTCCAAGACACTAAGAACTTAGCGGGGTCAGTCAGTTCTTTCTAACTGCCCCGCTTGCCCCATTCAGCTATCGTAGAAAAAATGTTATCTGAAATTCGGACAGATGACTGATCGAACCATATCAGCAAGAAACAGCTGTTAACAAGTGGCGAATAAAATATGCAGCTGGGCTTTCTTTGGCTTTGCTCTAATCCAACCATAACCGATATTTTACCGCGTTCTACC
This sequence comes from Eutypella sp. D-1, assembly GCA_023313575.1. Lineage (NCBI taxonomy): Eukaryota > Fungi > Ascomycota > Sordariomycetes > Xylariales > Diatrypaceae > Eutypella > Eutypella sp. D-1. The sequence goes on along the minus strand of JAJTTP010000008.1, from coordinate 1,092,985 downwards.
AATTGCTAACGATTGATTGGTCGAGACTTAGCAGCATGAGCCGTTCTGCTCTTCTTTTTGCAGGTTGTAACCTGAGAGGGTGGAAAGGAAGGAAGGAACCTTGAAGTAGCCCTTGTAACCTTGGTAGTAGCAGAAGCTTTTGAATCTGATGATCTCAACTTGGACCCGACCCGGACCCGTCCATGCTGCCCATGTTGTAGTCGCAACATTTTGTACTTTTTGTACTTTTTATACTTAGACTCTAAAACCCCGACCACCCACCCCGTCGTCAACGCACACAACGGCCCATCCCTCGTGCACCCCCCTCCCTCTCCCCTCCCCTTTTTTCATAATGTTTACCAGAAAAGCTCTGTCTAGGAGCGCACAGCTCGCTGCCCGTCAGCAGGGTTGTTCTAAATTTGCCCAACGACGTGGGTACGCTGCTCCCGCCGCCGCCGCCGCCGCCGCATCATCCGCTACGCCTTCGTCGTTTGCCTTCGAGACCTCGGACGTTGCCGGCGTCAAGGTCGCCTCCCGGGATTTTCACGGTCCGACTACGAGACTCGCTGTCGTTGCGAAGGCCGGAACGAGATATGAACCGGGTCCTGGTGTGACTACTGGTTTGGAAGAGTTCGCTTTTAAGGTAATGAATGCGATTACCTGCCATACCTGCCATTATGGGGGGCGGGCCTCGGGATCTACCATGAGCTAATTACATGCATCTCGACTAGAACACCTACAAACGCTCCGCTCTCCTGATCACAAGAGAGGCCGAGCTCCTAGGAGGCCAATTGCTTGCGTACCACAACCGGGAAGCCTTAGTCGTCGAGGCCCGCTTCCTCCGCGACGACCTTCCGTACTTCGCGGAGCTGTTGGCCGAGGTTATTTCTCTGACTAGATATACTAGTGAGTAGCATGCAAGGCGGCCCAACGAGACAAGCAAGGAGATACGCTATTTAATGGCGCGAAGGAAACATGCTAATTTATTAATTCCCGCTTGCCAGCCCACGAGTTCAATGAGGAGGTCGACCGGGTTATCCACCTGAAGCAGGCTAAGGCTGGTGCCGATGTCCCTGCCCTCGCTCTCGACGCCGCTCACGCGGCCGCATTCCACAAGGGCCTCGGCGCCCCTCAATATCCGGCGACGTCGGTGAACTACAAAGCCTACACGAACGAACACTCGATCGCCGCCTACGCCGGTACCGTCTACGTGAAGCCCAACATCGCCCTGCTCGCAGACGGGGCTTCCGCGAGTGCCCTGTCGAAGTGGACGGAACAGTTTTTCAAGGACGTCCCCGCCGCTTCTAAGGCCCCCGTCGCGCTGAACACGGAGGCCAGCAAGTACTTTGGTGGGGAGCAGCGTATTAGCCACCCCGGCGGCAACTCCCTGGTCATCGCCTTCCCCGGCTCCAGCTCCGGTGCCTTCAAGCCCGAGGTCGCGGTTCTGTCAGCGCTCCTTGGCGGCCAGCCTAACATCAAGTGGTCGCCCGGCTTCACCCTCCTCTCCAAGGCCAACGCCTCCACTCCCGGTGCCGTCTCCACCGCCACGAACTTCACCTACTCGGACGCAGGTCTGTTTGCCATCCAGAGCTCAGGAGGGTCTGCCGATGCCGTCGCAGCGCACGCCAAGGCGGCCGCCCAGGCTGTCAAGAGCGTCGCGGAGGGCGGCGTCAGCAAGGAGGACCTTACCAAGGCGATTGCCAAGGCGAAATTCAATGCCCTGGAGGCAAGCCAATCCGGCGCCTCGGCGCTCGTCTCCGCCGGCTCTGGAATCGTCCAGACTGGCAAGCCCTTCCAGGCCGCCGAGGTGGTCAAGTCCATCGATGGCATCACGGCAGATAAGCTGAAGGCGGTACGTATATCACCTAAGCCCCCCCCCCCCCACCCCCTCCCACGCCCCCCTTCCTTCAGAGATATGTGACGGGAACGCAAATTTACTGACGATTTCTCGGGCAGGCGGCCAAGTCCCTACTGGACGGAAAGGCCTCGGTGGCGGCGGTGGGCGACCTGCACAGGCTACCATACGCGGAGGAGCTCGGACTCACGGTATAGAGGCGGTGGTGAAGGAGGAAGGAGAATATAGAAAGGAAGAGAGAGAAAGAGAGATAACAAAAAAGCAAGATATTGTACCAACAGATCCAAGGCCGCAAACTGGAGTAGGTAGAAAGTCGAGGCAAAGCAAACCTGTGTGCATATTACATAGTAAATCATCCCTTAAACAGAAATTTTCCGTTTTGTTTCGTGTTTTTTTTTGTTTTCCGCGGCTGTACTGTACTGTAACCTTGGGGAGCCGGCCATTGCTCCGTGTGACAAATATTTAAGAGGTACCTAGGTAGGGATCATCATCGAGGGGCCTTGCAAGTCAATATAATTTCATAACGACTTTGGTAACCTGCCGAACTCGAAATTGATGCCAAAGACCTTATACCGTAGGCTGTACTCCTCTTGGAAGTACTGTGAACCTAGCAAAGGGGGGCAAAGGGGTACCCAGAGGTTCGCCAAGGTCCCCCCGGGCCATTGGAAATGGGAGGTACCAGAGTACCTTTCTTAGACAGACGCCAAGAGATATCAAGGAAGTCACGTGATTGGTTCAGCATCGGGAATCCTCGGTACGTAGCTCCGATTTTGCTCTTTGGACCTACCCAAGGGTCGGCTCAAAATAAGCTAATAATTTCTACTACAGACAGATCCCAATCCATCCACTCCGAAAAGGCCTCTCACCACACATACCTCATTTATCACCTATAAACACCACACACATCACCTTCCCACTACCCGCCCTCGACAGCCAAAATGACGTTCGCGTGGAAAGCCGCCGGTCTTACGTGAGTAATTTTTTTAACCCCGTTCTTTCTTTCTTTCTCTTCTACCGTCCCCAATGCTCCCCGTTTCCATTTTCAATTGGGGAGGTGGGGGAGGAAAGGATTATGACGACGGCGATGGAGGGGGGAGAGTGAAAGAGAAGAATTGCGCGATATGATCGCAAGACGGAAAACAGAGAGAGGGGGTGGGAGCGGGGAGGGGAGTATCTATGAACAACGCCAGCTAACCATCCATCGACAACAGCTACAACCGCTACCTCGCCATCGCCTCGCGCGCCGTGCGCCGAAGCCTGAAGGAGGATAAGCGCATCCTCGCCGAGCGAAGGGGCGAGTCCGACCTGAAGTTCTCGAAGTGGTCGGTGAGTCTTTTCCCCCTTCCCCCCCTCCCCTATCCTCCCCTTTCCCGCCGTGCCGCACATGCCGGGCCAACGGAGAGTCCTTTTTTCTTTTTTGGGGGGGTTGCTGACGAGGACCCTTTTTTTTTCGCTCCCTCTTGCAGAACGGAAAGCAGAGCGACCCCCAGAGTCTGACCGAGGCCAACAACGCCATCGCCGCCAAGAACGCCTCGTCATAATCACACCGGGACGGGAACGAGACGAGACGAGGTTCGGATGCGGATGTGAGCTTGGGTGAGGGGAAAGGAAGGGATTTAAAAAGAAAAGAGTACAGCAGACGACAGTGGCGATGATGATGACGGCGGTGGGGAGTAGATCGCACCGTGCATTCATCCATCCACCCATTGCGCCTGGGCTGCGGATTGATGGATAAGCATAGGCCAGCCATTCGAATCCGAAGAAAAGCGAGCGCCGCCCAACTATTTTCCCAGCCTTTGTCCCCGGCCGGCCCGCCGCTCTCTGTATAGCTTTTTAAATACAAAAAGGTCGAATATCCTATCCTCGCCCGACTTTGTTCACTTTCATAAGAATGAGGTTATCGTGATACCTGCCTGTGTAGCCAAGCCTTACTTCTTAAATACATGCATGCTCTGTGTAGATATGAGATATGGTACGTATATACGAGCTTGCAGGTGCCCGGTAGGCCCGCAATTCTTATAAGGGGGGTTGTGGACAAATAGTAAACTCATGATGATGGGGAATACTGCCCAGGTTCCATACACTAATTCCTATTCCATCCTCTCTACCTGATATGTCGGGTATTCCTAAAGCTGCCTACTTCGTTAAAGATGCAGGTGTTGCAAGCGCTGGCTGTATCTGGTCGTGGTAGTGTTTATGCAAGTAGGTAGGTACTTTTGATAGGGCAGTGCAATTCTTTCCCGATTACGGTGCGGTGCGGTGCGGTGCACCAAAAACCCCCGGAAGGTAAGAAAAATAAATTAGGTGAAGATAGCACACAGGTCCAGGTACTTGTGTATAGTGTACTATATACTGAATTCTGCACTTCAACAGGCAACCTAAAAAGTTTGGATTCAAAGGCAAAATAAAAAAGAATCGTTATATGTAATTATCCATATGACAATACTTATACCGACAAGTGCAAAAGTTGCTCAAGTTGAGGAAGCTACTTATATTTCTTGTTCTTGTTGTACATAGCAACATAGTAACTTCTAGGTTACCAGGTGGAATTTCAAACGTTTGGACCTATGCGACTACTTATGTACAACCCTGAAATTTATCCCCCCCATTTGCTTCCTTAGCGTCAACTCCACCAACTGATATATAGGTACATTCATTACCCTAGAACTGTGTGAATGGACGGCAACAAGATATTTCAGCCTACCTGACAACCATCCACGGAGAGACCTCTTCGTAGGCTTTGTATGAAACAACAGCCAAGATGCAGGACTACTCGCCACCGCCTCCGCATATAACGCATCCTGGGATCACGACCAGAGATGTTACCAAGGAGTTTGCTGCTGCTGTGAAGAGTGCGTCACGTTATTTGCCTTGACAAACGGGGACGGCACGGCCGCCGCCCTTGCCCATCACCAACACCGCTGACCCAGCTTCGCAGAACTGGCACCCGGCGAAATCATCAAAGATGCTCACTTTACGTTGTTTGAGGCCGTGTCGGCCCTCGAGGTAAGTGTTTAGGGTTCTAAGTGTCTAAGGCCGTCCTGGATCGACACATCTTTCTGTGTGAACACCCCCCAGCTAACCATCCCTCTCAGATCATGGATCCCAAGATGGACAGCGGCGTTTTAGCAGAAGGGGAGTCCCTCGATGAGGAATATGACGTCACTCGTGACCTTCTCCCTGAAGAGATACTAGGCATCATAGATCAGCTACTCTGTCTGGAGGTATGAGTTCACAGTGATATGGACGTTCTTCTACGTGCCTCACGTGTATGGCTGACGCATGGCGGATAGATGGCATGGCATCTCGGTTACCCGTTGTCACAGACCCTCTTGACCAGCGTCTACATCGAAGCACTGCTCAACCCAACCCCGACTAATATCACAGAGGCGAACTTCGTCCGAGACCCCAAGCTTCGGGATAAACAGCCGAAGTTCATGTTCATTCTGCGCGCCTACTGCGCCGGCCTCGTTAAGGCCTGCCATCTAGTCAACGAGATGGTCAAAGAGGAACTATGCTACGAGGTCAGCTTCTACTCCCTAATCGCAACCGCCGTCTCTCGACCTCACTAATATGATTCCAGGAGGAGGACTTTGTCATGAATACATATGACCGTAGTTTACTAACTGAAGTCAAAGAAGCCCCCATCTTGGACTTACTGCAGAGCGCTAGAAGCGAGCTGCGATCTCTGAGAAATGAGCTCAATGCGGACGTCGCCACTGCCCTCGACCTCCGGCTCGAGCTGCGGGTTGCGTTCCTGAGGGCCATCGACCTCATGGCGCTGAGGAACGCCAACCCGGACTCGCTGAAGACGCCGTGGATCCAGATGCAGGGCGTCCTCGAGAAGATCCGCGAACAGCATCCCCTGGGCAAGCCGGTTCCCGAAGCGTTCAGCACGAAGCTACAGCGGCGCCTAGCTAGTACCATGCCTCCGCGCCCCATCGTCCAGGCCAGCTTCGAGGAAACATGCACGCACTTCCAGCAGATGTTCCGAGACGGCATTGACATTACCGAAGTGCTGAAATATGCCGATTCCCAAAGCCTTCTAGTTCGTTCTTCTACCCTGACCAGATCCTCACCTAATACTAACTTAAGTATCACACAGACATTCGTCTTGACTTTCCAAGCGAAGAAGCCCCAGCCGCTAGTCTTCATCCGAATTCTCCTCCAGAGCCTGCTACTCAACAAGGGAACGGCTATTGTGGGGTGCTATAGCGCCCGCCAGATACTGGAGAACGACCTCTCTTTGACTGTGCTGCCCTGCGGGAGACAGCTGGACCACTCGTACGACCGCATCGAGGCGAAGTCGGACCCGCGGAATCAGATCGCGGCGCAGATGGAACTGTTCCGGTCGCGCGTGACGGAACCGTACCTAGACCTATACCGCATCTTCTGCCAGAACCGATGCCGGGTGCGGCGGGCGCTGTGCCACTCGATCCGCGAGTGGGACATGCTGCAGGCGGACGCGGAGGAGACAGACCAGCTGCTGCAGGTGGTGCTGGACGAGCAACCGCTGGTGACGGCGGAACGAGGCGATATCGGGCACCAGCTACCACTATCCTCGTGGGCCTACCTCTACAAGCTGCGGCAGATGGAGTGGATCGTGCAGCTCGGGTTCGAGCTGGCCGTGTACCAGCCGGAGGAGCTGGCGGGGATGTACTGGTACCTCAACTACCTGGCGAAGACGCGGGCGCAGCACGGCGACCGCATCAAGGCGTTCACGACGCGGGGGCTCAACCAGGCCCGTCAGGCCGGCGCGGCCGCGTCCGCCCATCAGTACACCGCCGCCAAGGACCGCGAATTCATGCGCTCCCTCGCTTACGTGCGCGCCACCATGCTCGACGCCGCCTGCACCTGGGAGTTCGCCGACGGCCTGTGCTGCCTGTACACGGCGCTCTCGCGCGTGGGGCTGCACCCGACCGCCTTCACATCTCCCTTGCCTCCCTCCACCTCGCCTTCGTCATCGCCCTCCGTCGCCCCCCAGCATACCGCAACGCGGCCCTACGGCGACGACGAGCTCCGGTACCGGACGCGGATGAAGCCGTTCGCGACAATCGGGCTGCCGCAGCTGCCATCGCACGGGGACTTCCGGCGGGCGACGGAGCAGCCGGAGACGGGACTGATGGACCTGCTGACGTACGCGGAGGGCGCCGTCGCCGGCGCCCGCCGCGGCTACGAGGCCCTCGCCCGCTCCCCCGACCACCAGGCCTTCTGCGTCCAATCCCACGCCCGCTGGCTCGACGCCGTCCGCGCCTGTCTCCGCGCCGCTATCGCTGCGAATGTCGCTATTACGGCCCTTCGCCGGGCTGTGGAGGAGGCGCGCGGCGGTGCTGGTGTAGAGGAGCCGGAGCCGGAGGGAGAGAAGAAGGAGGAGGCTCAGGCTGAGGACGAGAAGGAGGCGCCGTTGGACCTAAGTGCTAAGTTCAAGGTCGAGATCCCCGAGCCCGGCAGCGGATACCACGATTGGTGGATCGTGCCGAAGCTAGTGCCGATTACTCCTGCTGCTGCTGCTGCTGCTGCTACCACCGGTAGCGGTAGCAGTGGCGGTAGTGGTGATACGAAGAACGACTCGCAAACACAGGCGAAGACGTGAGCTGGGCTGGGCCATTACAAGACGCGATAAATTTCGCTTGTAGTGTAGATGTTGCTGGGATATTTTGCCTAGGGAAAAGCAAGGAAGAAAGGGGAAAGGGGGAGAGGGTCTGCTTCGCTGGTCTGTTTTAGGGGCGTTGAATAACGGGGATGAGGAGGACCTTTGCACTGAGAGAGAGAGACCTAGGCATGATATGGCATGGCATGGTGGTTATTTTCTACTCTGTTTTGTTTTCAACAACCTCCCTCGCCCCCCCGTCTGAGATGATTAGCTAACGCGCATGTATACGTTGATATCACCGAGGACGTGACGCGGGCGTACGTACGTGTTCAGAATAGATAGACTCGCCTCCCTCCCCAACCCCTTTTCCAATCCTATGTATGTATGTATATAGCTACTACTTGGGCTCTTAGCCGCGCCGACATCCATAATACACCTGTCCAAAATTAAACACTCAATTAAGCCGGCGCAACAAAATTAGAGAAAGAAAATAACGCCAGCCAAAAACGATAGAACTGACTTAACTATCACTACACATCCGCTGAAACGAAAGGTAATAAACTAAATAGTAAATATAAAAAGAGAGAGGCACAGATAGGTATATATATATACTTGCGCCCACCCCATCCATCATCATCTCTCTCCACGGTTCGATGTCCCCCCTGCCTGCCTCCCTGGCGAAATATACAGATATGCGCATGCCTAAACCCGACCCCTCCACCCGTACCACATCCCATCCCATCCCGTCCGTCCGTCCGTCCGTCCGCTGGCCGGGTTTCCCGCGCCAATTCGAACAACATGCATCCATCCATCCACCTCCCCGATCCAACTATCCGGGGAGAGAGTTGGCCTTGCGCCTAAACAAGCAAAAACAGAAGAACCAGCAGCAGTAAGTATAATACACATCCCACACACACAGAACGGCGGGCGGGCGGGCGTAACGCACGCACGCACTCGCCCATACCATATATACGTTAAGGTAAGGACTGAGATATAACTCGACGACAATCGTCCTTGTCTCCCCTCCTTCCTACTGGGAACGAATAGAAGATATAATTGTTTGGGGTAGGGTAGGGAGAGGGGCAATAATAGATGCGCGCAGGCGAATATTTTTACCCCTTCCCAACGGGCAAGGCTTTCAACCGGGGCCGGAAAGAAAAAAACCCCCCAGGTGGTGTGACCTGAACCCCCCTTCCCCCCTATTCCACCGCCCTTCAGCCCCGCGCCGGCACTTACGGCGTGAGGGCCTTCCGGGCGACGCGGCCGCGGAGCCGCACGGTCTGCTCGTACAGGACGTCCTTGAAGGCGAAGAGGAAGGCGGCGGTCAGGACGCTCTGGGTGATCTTGGGTCCGATGCCTGTAGAGACGTTGGGGTTAGTGGATGGTGTGGAATGGATGAAATTAAGCCTTGGTGCCCTAGAACCCGACGGCGTTTCTACTCCAAACAAACCCGCGAAGGGGGTGGGGGGAAGAAAAAAACTTACCCTTATAAAGACCAGCGTAGCCCTCCTCATGAACGACGCGGGAGAGGGCGCCGAAGACGCCCTCGCGGCGTTCGCCGTCGCGGTGATCGGCGACGTGCATGCGGCTCTTGACGGTGATGTAGGGGTACGTGACGGCGGTGGCGAAGAGCTTGCCGAGGGCGCCGAGGAAGAAGGCGGTGGAGGGGGTGATGCCGCGACTGCCCTTGCCCGCGAGTCGCTGTCGCCGCTCCACCACGTTCTTCATCTGCTCGAACAGCGTGTACTGCAGGATCGGGTTGATCACCAGCACCAGCGCCGGCACCACGCCGCGGAACAGCGCCTGCGGGCCCTCCTCGCGCAGGAGCGCTAGCAGTGTCCCGATCGTGCTGGGTCGCTTCTTCTTCTTCGTTGCTTCGTCGGTCGCGGTCGCGGTCGTTGGCGGAGGCTCGATAGGTTTCTTCTCCTCGTCCGCCGCGCCCTCGATCCTGCCCTCTTGCTCGGCGGTGGCGGCAGCGGCGTCGTCGGTGGTCATTGAAATCGGCTCCTTCTTGTCGTCGGCCTGCTTCTGCTGCTGCTGCTGCTGAGCACGCGTAGTCATGCGGGTGTTGACGACCCAGATCGGATTGGTGAGGATAACGGTGGCGGAACCAGCGATGGCGCCGGCAATCATGCTCTCAACGGTAGTGAGGCGGATGTGGGCGGCGGCACGGCCGGCGGTGCCGGGGCGATTGGAGGCGGCGGCGGCGCGCTGGAAGAAGGAGCGGGTCCACTCGTACCAGTAATAATAGACGAAGTTGGTGACGCTGATGCCGAAGACGGCGCTGTCGAGCCCGGCATACAGACCCGGCACCCCCTCCTGCGCCACGATCCGTCGCACCGCCGTCAGGAACGCCGACTCCCCCCGCCGCGACTCCACCTGCGCCCGCGTCGACAGCGTAATCAGCGGGTATCTGTTTGTCTCAACCCCCACGGTCCACGTCCCCGCCTCCACATGTCAGCCAATTTGCATGCGCGCCGACGACCCGGGAAAAGGGGGGAAGGTGAAGGTGGGAAGTCTGCGTACGTCAGGATCATGGAGAGGATGCCGCCACCGGCGCCGGCCAGGGCGTGGGCGACATTGTCGTTCTGGGGGATCACGGGTTTGGAGGAGGCCATCTTGTCTCGTCTCTACTGAGGTCAATGGTATGTATGGTATGGGATAGTGCTGGTTTGATTTGAGCTGAATATATGTGTATATATGTATATATATCTCGGGTTGTTTTTTTCAAATTGGGATTATATTATATAGGGTCAGTCAATGCGATCACTTTCGTCTGAGATGCGCCATAGATCGGTGGTCACGATAGTTTTGGTGGTGGTGATAAGGGTGGTGGTCGTTGGTTGTTTTTATTAAATCGTCTCTTTCTCACACAAGGTTACTCTCCAATTAATCACAAAAGAAATAAAGGAAGAAGAAGGGAAAAAAGGGGAGAGAGAGAGAGAGACAGAGAAAAAGCAGCGGCTGTTTCGGCGAGAAGGAAAGCAATCGATGGTTACGTATACTATTTCATAGTATTTGGAGTCGACATGCGCACTTTCCCTTAATCCAATCCTCTCTCGACATTAGCATTACTTAGGAGGTATTTAAAAAACTGTCTTGACTTGTCTGTCACGGGATAGAATCCCGAACGCCGAATGAGTTGGGAGTTTTGGGGGTAAGGAACTCGGGACGGATGCCGAGGTCCAAGGAGTGAATAATTGGCAGCAGCGCGGACTTATTGCATCACCAGCTCGGCCCTCCCTCCACTTAGGTAACTTGGGCTGCTTGGTACGTGTCGATCCTGTCAGTCGCTTGTCAGTCACTTGTCAGTTGTCTACCGGCCGGGCGGCAACAATTAGCCCGTGGCGTAGCATATTTGCTAGTAAAAGTAAACCTAGTGAGGACCTGCCTGCCAGCTGCCGCTGCTCGCAAGCCTCATCTGCTACCTTCCTTTTACCTTGCAATTGGACTCATATGAAAACCGCCTCGAAGGATTTCCAGCTAGCCCGCCTTGGATTGGAAATCCAGCGGAACATAAAAAGGTAAGGTTATACTTAACTAACCTCCATTACTTATGTACTTAATTATTTGTGTACTTATGTAGGTAAAGAAAGCATTGACAAGACTTGACACCCGGACATCTAACGGCATCTAAACCCCACCGCTATATCGAATTACCTAGGCAGCTAGAAGTGGACAAAGTACATACATACATACATACAGCACATCTGCACCTACATAAGCACCCCGCAATTTGGAGCTTTCTTGGAGCTTGGTAGCTGGTTGGTTGGCTGGCTGCCTGGCTCCTTTTTTTCTTCACTACCGATTTTGCCTGCAACTTACTGGCACGTCGGGACCGGTCAAATGCCAATCACATGCGAAAGCGACCTTAGGCCGGCCTTAGTACATAACTACATACATATGTCGGGTAACTTACGTACCAGTTGGAAGGAGCCCAGCACCACCACATGCAAAAAGCTGGGCAAGCTGGGCGAGCCGGGCAAGTTGACTTGTGAAAAAAGCCAACCGCAGCCGGAAAGTTCCGGTTGATAAGATATGTCAACCTTGTCAACTGGTTACTTCATGCATAGTCCGAGATAGTTCGTATTCGAGTCTTTTTTCTTCCTCTGCTTTTTTTTTTTGGTTGTTGCTTTCTCTTTCTCTTTCCGGCTCCAGTGTTTATGCGCTGCTCTCTGCGTTTATGTGCTGTTATTACATAAGTCTAAGTTCCATAATATACTATGAATGTACGGGGAATGCAGACAGAACGATCGCAATACATACTAAAGTGCTTATGTAGGTGGAAGTCAAGACAAGTAATAATCTATAGAAACTAGAAACTGGACTATAGCCCTACTTCTTCTAGGATTAATGGGATATTATTATCAGGCTATCTCGTCACGAAATGCGTTTGGGCTCTTGACCTAATTAGCCAACCAGTCAGTCGGTTTCATGGTTATAATTCGATATACTTAGTGTAGATTATAAAGTATGTGCTTATGCCCTACATATTCTGCTTAAGCCTTGGTATCCACGTATGTACATTCAGGACCCCTGATCCCAGCCCAAAAAGAGCAAAGAGAGAAAGAGAAAAAAACCCTACACTAGTTCGAAAAGTACCCGCGATAATATAACTCACCGCAGAATCCTTGTTCAATCAGCCCATTTAAATCTAATTGGCGAATGGGCCTAGGTAGTAGTATAATCTAACAGAACGACGACCCCCTCCCCCCCCCGTCTTATACCAGAAGAGTCTTGCTGCATACGTACTAGCTATCATGGACTTGTGTGGTATACTGGCTGCAGAGACAAAGGAGACTCTGAGACTTTGGCTTGCCTGGACAGGGCAGGGCACTTGTGAGACGTGTTCTAATTCTGCTTAGACCGGCGATTATCTTATACGTAAAGGTCGTAATATAGGGTCGTAACCCATCACCTGCTTCTAAAGTAGGGACGTGTACCTGTTGAGGAACATCAAGAAATGCAACCTGACTGTTCTGTTTCGAATCTTAAGGCTAAACGACATGACAATTACACCCCTCCCTGCTCCCTGGCACCCTGGCTCTCTACATAGTATAAAGTAGGGGATGTAGGGATTTCAGGGGGCCCCCTTGATTGATGCTTATTACCATCACTTTGTATTTTGGTGAATTATTTTTGGGATGGGTCGGCAATTCTTTTGGTTAAACCTATAGCTAGCCTCCAAGGCTATACTGCATACTGCTTGTACATATGTATGCATGCTTGGAATCCTCCCGAGGCCGCATCTGCATCCTGGATTGGTTTCGTAGAATTAATCACATACATACCGTAAGGCTGTCTGCCCGTCTGTCCGTCTGTCTGTCGGTCAGTCAGAATTCAGAAACAACTTCCCAAACCTTTTTACTGGATATGCAAGACCGTTGGTATCCCGGTTTTTATATTTCGATATTCTGCAATACTACCTGTGGGAGTACTTTGCACTTGGCCGGAACACAACTGGAGACGGACAAAGCTCCCAATATGGACGGCCCGCTCCGGATACATCGTAACAAGTTTATATTTATATGTATGATTAAATATGTACGTAACATATCGAACTTACATTAACTACATATCCATATAAGTTAGGTCTGTTGGTTCAAAGCAAGCCCTCGGCTACGTACTTAGTAGAGAGGTATGTAGAATTGGCAATCTATCTTTATTTTTAGCTCCACTCACTGTTCGGGAGAAGTAAGAAGATCTACCTAGTATTCTCTTATCTTTTGTTAGTGTAGGTTCCAAGGCTTTTTCCTTTATCCCTACCCCGTGGACATCTTTATCGAGTCGGTCAGGTCATAGTCGGTTTTGGGTAGGTAAACTCATTACTTACTATGTATTAGCCGCCGACCATCAACCTGCACCCGACTTTATAGTACGAAGTAGTTATGGCTGTTAGGTAGGTGTGAGAATCCAACTCAATCAATTACGGACTCAATTATGTAGTAGTATAGCGGATCACGTAAGGAGTGACGCCATGCCAAAAATAGAAAAAGAGTGACATATGCGAGGACACCTACGAGGACAAACCTACCCCGGACAAGGGCTCCCAAGCCCCCCCCTTGGCTGATTCCATCCTGCCATCCAGGAGAACTCCAGGGCTCTTTAACTTAAGTACCTAAGTGGACTAATATTAAGTACATACCAGCATACATACCTAATGTAGGTACTTACCTAGGTCAAGTAATTAGGGCTAAGTAGCAGGGCGGTTTAGGCAAGTTCAGGCGTTTAAGGGCCAGCAGGGCCAGTTAGGGCCAGTCAATTTTATCAATCTTGGAAACCATTGAACCAACCAAGCCCTGGAAGTCAACCCAGCCAAACCAGCCTCCTGTTTGAGGATTTTCCAAAGATTCTCACAACCTGTTAAGTACCCGACATAACGACATAAGTACAAAAGTACAAGAGGCACGCCCTATCCACCTGGGGCACCTGGGCAGCTGGGCCGGGGGAGGGGGTATGGATGTCAACTCGTGACCTGGAAACGCTACCTACATAATAACTACTCCCTACATACACTAAGTAGGCACGCTTACTCGCAAGATCCCCACAACAACCAACCAACCAATTAACCACTGAACAACAGAAGAAACCCTACCTAAGTACCTAGGGTACAGTAAAGCTAGGCAATGTCCAGGTGGATTGGATAGTAGAGGTAGTATCCATCTAAAAAAGATTAGTACTTTTACGTCGTAGTCTCTAGGCAGGTCGTATGTAGTATGTAGCATCCATAGATGGAGCGAAACCGTTTTAGTTGGTTGGCGATTGAAACTTTTCAGTTTGATCATCAATTAACAGAGACCGACTTCTCTTATTATAACATAACACCTTTCGACTTAACCACCTTTAAACACTCCATTGCCTGTTCAAGCCCTGTCTGTCGTCAAACTTAACCCTTATTTATTATATTCGTGCATTTTACATATCCACATCACTATTTATATTCGTACATGGCATTATTAATATCCAGCTAGTTATACTCGTCCATCATCCGTCCAATAGGTTCCATTCAACTTAGCCATGAATGAAATAAGCCGTTATAGTAGTAATTATTAGGTACATACCTACCTACATAGTACCTAACATAGGTACCTACCTACATGGTACCTAAGCACTTATGTACAGATAGTCTCAACCTTGGAACTTATTATTCGCTTATCTCCTTTCCTGGTTGTTTTAGCCATCTTCAGTCTGGATTTGGAACTTGGACTTGATCGCATTTCACCATCACTTCCTTTTTATCTTTCCTTGAAAGCCTGTTTACGTTTGCTCTTATATTTCATATTCACCCCCTTCGAAATATTTACCACGAGTAACCACGCCAAGAGGGTGCACCAGGAGACACCACAGGAACCGTTACGGATGCGAAGTGTACAACATATTCGACACGGACAGAGCGCCCTAAACTCACTTGAGATCTAAGTAGATCACCACGCCAACCCATCACGCACCACATCTGGACTCGTATCATTTAACATCCATCGTCCGTCCAGGAACTTACATGGTCGATACAGCACTTGATAGCCATAGGTGCACGGTTCGGTGATGACAGGCTGACAGGTAGCCCTCCTTTGCCCTTTCTTTATAAATATTGTGCCTATCAAAAACAACATCCTTCCGTCCGTACATGCGTACACTCGTACACACCGTACACATATATACACTATATACGTACATAGCAGGCCCTACGTGTATCACCGTGCCTGCTGATACTCCGGCAATTGGCAGTTGGCGTCGATCAAAACACGATTAGGTATCTACACTAGATCACTACTAGATCAAGACCGGTCGGTCGTGGTGGGAACCCAGGAATCAGAACCAACCAGATTTCCAGATTTCTAGGTTTACCGCCTCCATCTTGATGGGCATCTTATCACAAAATCCCCATCCTCATCCCCGCCGCCGCAAATCACCTCGTCTCTACCCTTGTACGGCTTATAGCCGTCGATGAGAGGCAAGAGGAGGTTACCACCCCCCTCTCAACGCCTTTCAGTCTGCTTCTACCGCTATCATGGCCATGGCCATACAATCTAGTATCAACGGTGTCCATCACCCAGTCATCCCTTCCCCTAGGACTCCGGAGCTGAGACCAACCCTACCCAGCAGGTCCGTGACAAGTTCTACCATCGAGGATGCCTATGTGAACTTCATCCTCTATTGCAATCCCGCCGTGCCTCTCGACACGGACACCACCAACCTCAGAGAGTCTTTCCGCTCCCCGCCCAAGAGCGGCGGGAAGAGCTTCAGTACTTTCACCTTGTTCCAGTTAATAAAACAACTCGACGACAAGGAGATCAAGACATGGGCCGAGTTAGCTCTGAAATTGGGCGTCGAGCCGCCGGACCAGGATAAGGGCGAGAGTTCTCAGAAGATCCAGCAATATGCTGTCCGTTTAAAGGTAATTTACGTTTGAACCACGCCGCACTCATGTTCAGAAGGCATTGCTTACATGTCTCCTAGCGATGGATGCACTCCATGCACGTCAATGCATTTTTTGATTATCTGTTGGACAACCCGCATCCATATTGGATGAACGTCCCCTCAAGTTCAGATCCTATTGCCGAGGATGGTAGAGACGGCGTTGCTGCCGAAGATGACATGGCCTTGCGAGCTTTATTACCCCACATCCGCCCGAGAAGAGGCAGGCGGAAACCGGAGGATGACACGCTTAACAAGTCGCCGTCACAACGTCCTCGGCTCGATTCGCCGCCGCCGCCGCCGCCGCCGCCACCACCGTCGGGATCAAATAGTGAGAACCGGCAGGGCCGTCCCGAACCGGTTGAATCGTGGACATCTCACCCGGACAGTCATCGAAGTGCTTTTGTCTTCCCGCCGATCGAGCAAGCCCGGTCGAGCGTAGTGCCCGGTCCCGAATCCATGTTCCCGTGGAATAACGATTCTTCGCGCACTCCGATGAGCGCTTATCCGCATTCGGCACTAATACCGGCTACGAGAGGCTCGTTCTGGGGTGACTCCTCAGAACCTCTCTCAGCCATCACCCCATCCAGAGCCAGGCTCACTCGGCGTCACGGAGCTAAGGTTGTGTCATCGGCTTGGAGGAGTGGGGGTACTTCGGTAGGAGCAAAGACCAGGGGACGTCCTCCCATAAATAGGTTCAACGAACCGTTATCAGCTCTCCCCGAGGGCAATAAAAGCTTCCACGCAGTAACTCTCGACCACGGGACCCCTACGTCGGGGGCGCCGCCGCCATCAGCCACATCAGCGCCGTCCTTCCGGCCAGATTCGTTACCTCAGCCCAGGGAGCCGGAACCTGTGCAACCGCCACCCCCCACTTCGAGACCCGGAAGACCCAGCGGTCTCTCGCTTCAGGTACCCGAACGGGTCGGCGGTTCCGTACGGCTTGCGACGCCACCGCCACCAGTAGTAATCACGCCGCCACCCGGATCTAACGCGAACGGAGAGAACAACAACCACGCCCACCCCGCCGCCCACCACACGCATCGAAGACGCGCCCCCGATACCTGGAACTACACAATGCTAAATCCATCCTCGCCATTATTTACGCAACCCACGCCCAGCGGGAACCAGAACTGGAAAATGGAGATCAATTTCGACGAGGACATGGGGAATTGCGACGAGATCGAATGCCTGTTCGCCTCAGAGCTCCTGGACGCGGACTGGTTCGACGAGCACGGCAGGCCAGCGCCGAGGGGATCGATCGAGGAGGTCTTCGCCCTCGTCCGGGCGAGCATCGAGAACATCTCCCGGGAGGCGCGGACGAAGGAGCAGTTCCTGCTCAACGTGTCGTGCCTAGCGGGCGCGGGCCACATGCTGCGGACAAGCAAGTCGAGCGTGCAGCGCAAGTACGTGGGGCCCGACTACACCGAGTACCTGTCAGCGTGGCAGCTGCAGTTCGGGTCGCTCCGGGGCAAGTTCTCGTCCCTCGACCGCGTGCCGCACTCGCGGTGGCGCAAGGACTACCAGAACGCGGCCGCCGGCGGTGGTGGCACCGGCGCCCCCTTCCCCCTCGACGGCGAGGTCGACGTCCCCGCCGACGGCGACGCCGCCGCCAAGTACTGGCGCAAGCGCTACACCGGCCTCCTGCAGGCCGTCAAGTCCCGCAACGACCACGCCCGCGGCCTCAAGACGAGCGCCGTCCAGTTCCTGAGGAGCCCCCCGGAGAACAACTGATTAAATAAGGAAGACCGCGGACGATAACCGGCTTACGACTGGCAGAATAAAGGAGGCGGGGATAATAGGGGAGAGGAGGTGCGGTGGGTGCGTTATATAAGGGAGAAAGAAGTGGGGGGGGAGAAAAGAAAGAAAGACCGTCTCCATCCGTGGTTCCGAGGACCTTTTCCCATCTACTACTACGTATCTATATACCTGTATTTCCCTGGATATCTCCATAGGCGGCGGTTTCTCTCGAGGACAGCAGCAGCAGCAGCAGCAGACCCCCTATCTATATATCTATCTATCTATCTACTTACTAGCATATAAACCTTGGGAACCAATGACCACTGGAAAGAAACACTTGTTAATCCGCCCTCCGCCCATAATCTCCCTCCCCGCTTCTTCTTTTCACAACTCGGCATCCAACATGCATTGAAACTCACTTAATGGGAAGATTTTACAAGGGGGATGGGAGGGTGCAAAAGTGTCATTCATCGCTGCTCTTAAAAGCGGGCTTCTTTCTTAGTTGTGCGAGAAGAGGGAGGCAAAAGTGAACGGTAAGAAAGGGGGGGGGATAATTTTTGGAAAAAGTTTATATATACCCTGTTGCCTTTTCGCCGGCTATATCGCATGGACATCATACTATACAAAAGTCAACAGACGAACGGCCCAGATTAATAATAGAAGGGAAGAGAAAGAATATGTGCCCGTTTCCTGCACTGCACTGCTACTAGTAGAGGCTGGGCCTCCTTGCCTCTTTTCTTCCTCTATCGTGACCTGACGTGCTGTACTGATGCTTGGTCTCCTCAAGTCCTGCTTGAATAACGTGGCAGGTACTGGACTCGACCTCATGAAGTCTAGATGAAAATTCACA
Source organism: Eutypella sp. D-1 (assembly GCA_023313575.1). Classification (NCBI taxonomy): domain Eukaryota; kingdom Fungi; phylum Ascomycota; class Sordariomycetes; order Xylariales; family Diatrypaceae; genus Eutypella; species Eutypella sp. D-1. The sequence continues at coordinate 1,074,553 of JAJTTP010000008.1, read as the reverse complement.
GGCTAGGTTTCTAGATGTGTTAACGATGACTCCGCACTCGTCCATCCGATGATCGCCGGTGAATCTACGAAGCGGAGCTCTCTCTCGCTCTTTCCCCATGCTCCCCGAGGCTACAATGAAAGCGAAAGGCCAAACATCCCTCCCAAACGCTCGGTTGCTCATCTCATCTCATCACAATGCCACGCCCATTTCACGGTATACCCACTGAATAACTGATAGTCTAACTTAGTAGGTCCCAGGTCACCGGGCAGACTTAACGTGTTTGCCATTCTATGAATCATTCCTGGCCGGGTCCTCGAGTTTGTAACAAATATCTTGTGAAACCACGTCCTCGGTTACGGGCTGGCTTTACTAGAGGTATAAAATCTCCGCGCGTGGCCATCTTGTTTTTGGTTCTCTTATTCAATTACTGGCTTTGCACCCGGGGAAGCCTCCGTGGCCAGAAGATACATCATACACACTGGTGGATTTAAACTTGCCGCTCCATCCTATACCTAGCCTGGCTACTTTATCCTAGTCCTGATCTCACGACCACGGCGATCACCATGGAGCGCCTGGACACGAGCGTACTGCTTTGCCTGGCCGACGTGCTGCCCCGAAGCAGCCTGAAGAACCTCGCCATGGCGTGCAAGACGCTGTACACGGCGCTGATCCGGCGGCTGTACGTCGACGACATTCGCTCGGGGCACCAGCACGCGCTGTCCTGGGCGTGCGACGCCGGCGTGTTACCGGCGCTCGAGCGGTGTCTGGAGCTAGGCGCCCCTATCAACGACGCGTTTGGTGACCTCGGGGACTACTACAAGGACAACGACCTCGAGGTTCCGAGCGGCCACGACGATTGGCTTCACTTTCTTAAAACCCGCCGCGTCACTGCGCACGTCCAAGGCCTCACGCCCCTCCTCGTCGCGGTGGCCGCCGGCCGGTTGGAGGCCGTGCGATACCTACTGGAGCACGGTGCAGATCCAGATGAGTCTTCGATAATAGAGAAGCGCGGCGGGCCCCCGAGGTCGCCACTCCAGTGGGCTGTGTTAGCGCTCGCCGACAACCGCGACGTACCTAAGTGCCTCCGCTACGAAGTGCTCAAGACGCTACTCGAGAGCGGCGCGGACCCCAACGCGCGGCGCTGTGGGGGGAAGCATCAACTCTGGGGTATCTGCCGGAGCGGGGAGTGGACGGGGCTTGAGCCCTCGGTTCGCGGGTATCCTTACCCACTGTACCTGGCGCTGGAAGCGACGCGCACGGACTTCGAGTGCCCGCCGCAGGCAGTGGACCTGCTCCTGCAGCACGGCGCGCAGGCCCTGGCGGAAGGCAGTCCAGAGGAGGCGCCGCCGGGATCCGCGGCGTGGTCGCGGACATTGCTCAAGCTCTTTGAAAGCTGCGCCAGGGCAGGGTCCCGGTACACTAACCGAGAACACGTCTATCGCGAAGCCAGTTATGCCTACGCCGAGAAGCTGAACCTAGTGCTGCAGCGGTTCCCGGGGGCGCTAGCCCCCCGTGATTGGGCGGAGTTTCTCTCTACTCTTGCGGAGAACCCTCGCCTCCACACCGCGCTCATGCTTAAAGTCGCGCTCGACGCCGGCTACGACCCCGACGTACGGTACCGTCGTCACGGGTATCCTGACGAAGAGGGCGCCATCGAGCTGGTAACGCACGAACTGAAACGCGTCGGCGGCAAGAGCACTCAAAAGTACCTCGGACACCCTGAGGTCATGGATTGCGCGCTCGATATGCTACGGACTCTGCTGGAGGCGCGGGCGCAGCCAGAGTTGGACGAGGACAGCAATAGTAGCGGGCTGGGCATCGCCGTCATTGCGACGGCCGACACCGACGACGATGATGATCCCCGCGCGACGCGGCACCGCAGGTGCGTCGAGGCGGCCATAGAGCTGTTCGTACGGCACGGCGCGGATCTGAACGCCACATATGTGAAGGGGGAGACGGCACTGCATCATATCTGCTCCTGGCGCAGCAGGCCCGGACGCATATTCCCACGCAGTGGCAGGAGTACGTTCGAACTGCTCCTCTGGCTAGGCGCGGACGTGAATAAGCGGGACGCGAGCGGGAGCACGTTACTGCACACGGCATGCGGTAGCGATGTTAACCTGAGCCCTACTAAACCTAAAAGAAAGAAGGAGTATGTCGTTGACGCCTGGCTTGTCGGCGTGCTGCTGCAGTACGGCGCGGACATGGACGCCCGCGACGCCGATGGCCAGACCCCGCTCGACCTCCTGTATGCCCCCGGCCGGCCGTCGCACCCCGAGGACCTCGACGCCGTGAAACTCCTGGTCCGGCACCGGACTAACCTCCGGGCCGCCCGCTGTCGCGAAGAAGGGGTGGACCCGAACACGAAGTGGGGTGTCGAGGTAGACGAGGATGGTGTGGCGCCGCACTGCTAAGGCGAGCTCTTCTTGGGGCTACCTCTACCTGCCCGCTAGCTAGATTGCATATGATAATGTCTTCGGTATTCTATAGCCTCGGGTTTCCCCTAATAGGGAGGTGGAGAGCTCCATGCTGGAGTGAGTATCAACAAGCAATTGCTTGTAGTGTCTCCTCCGGCTGGCCGGGCCAAAGTCGGCTTCGACCATTGCAGCTGCGCACATGCAACTAAAACAAGATAAAATGTTCGGCAGTAAAGCCGCTGTTCTCGGGAATACTGTCAGTTGGCTGTTGGGTTGCTTGGGTGTGGTGATCGTCTGGGAAAATCGCTCCCGAATCTGACATGGAGTGCGTAGCCTTCGGGATGCATAGCTGATCACGGTCCGCTATGCGCACCCAACCAGTGCATTGGTATGCGAGACGACAGGCAGGCGCAAGGGAGACATCACACACTAGACGATAGTGCCGGCATGCAATGGCCTTGGTTACGTATAGCCAAGCATAGTGATCCGCAGGCTTGACGGCACTTCTTCAGCGCACCTAATCTTCAACAAGTCTTTCTTCATCGGACCCCAAAGTCACCTGGAAGCCTCCACTCTTCTTGAGATCTCGCGAATCTCACTTATGTGTTAACCAGCAAATAGCATAGATCAGATCGAGGGCAGGTTGACGACTGGTTGGCTGGTAATCTGGTACCGCTCACTTGGTAATCACGTAGGATGCGCGAACTTATTCACTTTACTTGAAGTACGTACTCGAGTCAGTTTTTTTTCTCCATTTCTCTCCACCTTGTGGAGGGGGAAACATTTGGAAGTCAAGAAATTCACTGGCTGTCTACTTGTACTAGAAGAGCACGATGACGATCAACCGACCTAAGTGCGTGGCTTGACCGGGTTCCTTAACCGGTGGGGTCTATCGTGGGAGCAAGGGGAGATAGGTTCGACACGCTGCATAGTGTGCACGAACTAAACTCCGAAGTACGCGCGTGCTACTAAACGGGGCGGGAAAAAGGCGGTGGGTGGAGGGGGGGACGGCAGACTAGAATAGGAGACGGCGGCTCATGAAGGTCTCCATGTACGATTGGATACGTCGATTTTTTCTTTCTTTCGCGCCGGTTCACTCTGGTGCCAGACGTGGTGGGTGGCGGTGGGTTTCGCCTCCGCGTTACCGTATTACGGGTAATTAACTAAAAGTTTAGTTATAATCCAACATCCACCCAATGAACGACGCAACTCCATGTTGCGTCCGGTTTACTATATGAAGACGTATAGGTAGAGCCGTGAGTAGAACCGGGCGGAGGGTAGCGGGATGCCGGGTTTACGCACGTCGCGCACACGCCCGGGCAGTCCGGCTGAGATCTAGTCTCTCGCTAATCGTGAATAGTGGTCGGGGTGGATGAAAACGAAACCCACTGATCAACGATCGATCTCGCCAACTACTCACGATGTGGGTTTGCTGAGTGGTTGACATGAATGACATTTGGGTTTTGATCGGTCCTAATCAGATCTCGTCTGTCCGTGTGTTTTGTGTTGTGCACGCGTCTGTGTCCGTGTCTCGGACCACTAGGACAGATCTCGCTCGTCCCCAGACGACCCAGAGGGCCCAGATGGCCTAGGGGACCGTGCTGTCGGTATGACGAGCATAACTCACGTAGGGCAGCCTGTAGGACAGACGGCCGGACCAGATGCTCAACCGGGCACACGAGCACATGGTCAAAACGGGGACTGGGGGCTAGAATTTCCATTGATTGGATCGTCCAGAAGTTAATCCGTTGAAACTGTGTGTGGGAACGACTTCCATGCGTGTCACGGAGGGGCCTTTCTTTTTTCTTCTTCCCTATCAAACTGCCTGGGGAAATCGCCACAGATTTTCATGCTGCGAGTTAGAATTGCAAATATACTACCACCATGTATGGTGTATAAGTGATGCTAGTCACTTGGCCAGTGCTTCATCTAAAAGGACGTCCAACTTCAAGTCCACTATTTTCATCAAGAGGGGAAGAAAAAAGAAGGCTACCGAAATCTTTATTGGCTAGTAGGTCGTTAGCGTAGGGGGGTGGCTGGCCGTTCCGGCGCCGCCTCGGCACCTATTGAGAAGATTGGGGGGACCAGTGAGGGGATTGGATGAGCAGCTGAATCACCCACCACCCTAACATCAAACCTGTCAACTGGTGATGTATCAGTATGTGGCCGTGTTAAGCGTGTCTTGTTGCCCGTCTTCCTGGTGTTACCCATTGCCCCGTATTCTGTACTCCGTACTGCACTAACAATTCTAGGGCTGCTACCTATGTAGCCAACTAGCCAATTCTGCGAACCCTGCCGACCTGCTTTCCTTGCCCGCCTGGCTAACTGGCCTGCCACTTACATCGGCTTGAAACACACGCAGCCCTCCACGCGGCCAGGGATGGGTCAGGGGTGGTTGGCTCTGATGGCTTGTATGGCTTGCATGGGGTGGTTATTAGATCGGGGATCTCTGTGTTTCAAGTGGTCCGTACACGCCATACTAGCATGTGAAGGCGGCTGCAAAAGCAAAAAAAAAGAGGAGGACCCCTGAATTTGCCAAGGGAAGAAAAGAAGAACGGGAAGAAGGGGAAAAAAGTTGAGAGAGCCGCAAAGGGGCAAGGTATCCCTGCCTGTGCGCTTACAAGATGTAACCTAGCAGCCCAGACAGCCCTTGATAGCTACACAATTAGAATAGAAGGCCTAGAAATGTCTGCGTCTGCAGTGTCACCAACCCACGCAGGTACGATAACATTTGCACATGATACGATGTTTCGGCCAAATGGCAAGATATGCAACTGTGTAATGGCGAGCTGCAGTGCATAGTGTTTACCTAGGAGGTAGGTAGCTGGGTGGTTGGCAGATATATAAGTATCTACATATGTAATAAATAAACTTCCAAGTTTCGAGGTTGAAGTGGACATGACCTACATAGTCTGCCTTACCAATTCGGTCATGGAAATATGAAAATCACGTCAATGGCTTTATAGGATGGGTCCGGGCAGGTAAATGATTTTGGGAGGGTTACAAGATGTTTGATCTAAGACACCGAGGGGCTGCAGAGTTCCAGCTAGACAATACTTACAATTGGGCATAGCAAAAATGATAGACATACCTAAGCACCCACAGCACCCACAACACACCCACAACACCCACAGTCAACGGAGACTTTATTTGCCGGCTTGCCAGCTTATCCGCAGACATTATTGAAGGGAACCCTAAAAAAAAACTTGGAAGCAAACACCCTTAAATGTAAGACTTCCAGTGCTTTGGGTAACCAGACCTGGGGAAGTGACATAATTCTCCAAACCCGTGAAGTAACGCACACTTTGTACATGCTTACCTTAGGTAGGTACAAGCAAACCTCGCATATACATATGGACAGTAGGTAGGTACCTACCCAAACGAGCACTCGAAGTAAATTCAAATCCTTGTATGTACATACATATACGTTATGTCCTCGTTGTCGCATACCGGAAGTATGTATGTATGTACTCTTGTATATATGTATATCCACATACTTCCGTAGTGGGTTTTCAGGTTCGATAAATTGTATACTTCGGTACGTTTATATCCCGATATGGTAAGAGAAGTACCTCTTTTTCAAGCTTGAATGCAGGTAGGTAAAACGTCCCACATTATCGAGGTCGCTAATCTGACCCGGTCTCGATAATCTGTGATCTTCTGGGTCTGGTCTTTTTTGGTTACTTCCCACCCCATCCCACCAGCCCACCTGGGCACGAATACCTCACCTTCAACCACTACAGTTACACTCACATTCACTCACTTACCCACTCACTCTCTATGGAAGACCGGCACTGGCAGGACTGAATACTGGATATACTCATCCACATTCCCTCGTTTCGTCTTTCCTTCCCTTTTAAATTAGTCCAACAACCCAGCCTCTCGGTCTGTGTTATATCTTTTCTTTCCTTCTACCGTCTTTCCGATTTCACAGTGGCCTCGGTCATCTGCTCTCCTGGGTCTCCCCTACACATTCGTTTATAACTTGATCGACCTGAGGTTGATCCTCCTCGGAAAAGACAAGTCTATAAATAACTACGTCACGTTAAATCCACAGGCGTGTAGCAGTAGACCTGAACACGCTTCGTCTATCCGCTACCTGGCTAGGATTTGACAGGCACTTGGATCTCTATGTTGACCTGAATTTTTATTCACGGTCCCAACCCACACTCACATCATGTCTCTGAGGTCACCTCGGTCGTCTAGAGGTTTCGTGCCTATTGGCGTCTCTAATGGAAATACAGAAAACGGAATTCCTCTACAGCAGGTCCGCAGTAATGCGAGCTCTACTGGGGCTAGGAAAGCTAATCAGGGCTTGGCTCCCAGCTTCATGGACGAGAACAAGCCCGACGACGCAACAAACGAAAAGCACGGCATGTTTCATCGTGGACGAAGGCGAGCTAAGAAGGATAACGAGGGCCAGACTCGCGATGATACTTCCGGGCCCGACGAGTACTCTATCAATGCCATGGGCAGGCTATATTACAAGATTATCGGTTTCTCTGTTGTAACTCGCTACCTTCTCTACATCATACCTGTCGGCCTTGTGCTAGCTGTTCCCCTTATCGTCCTGCCCGTCACTGGCAACAAGGACGTACAAGCTGGTCATGGTCCCTGTGTGACGGACGAGGACGGAAACGAAAAATGCGCTCCTGGTCCGAAACTCTTCAATCTTTTCGTCTGGATCGAATGTATGTGGGTATCAGTCTGGGTTTGCAAGCTCGTTGCACACCTAATACCCTCTGTGTTCATGTTTCTCGTTGGCTTCGTCAGTGCTGGCACTCGAAAATACGCCGAGGTTATCCGCGCACTGGAGATTCCCCTCTCCCTCTTCTTCTGGGCCCTTGCCTGTTTCCTCATCTATACCGGTGTCTTTACCAGCAATTTCGACAATGTGTCATGGGTCAATTCCCTCAAAAAGGTCTTGGGTTCCCTGCTCGTCTCTTCGGCCATTTTTCTGGGAGAGAAGGCAATTGTCCAGCTTATCAGCATCACCTATCACCAGAGATCTTTTGCAAACCGCATCGCGGACTCTAAGCGGGAAGTCCACCTGCTTAGCTTGATGTACGATGCCTCGCGCAATCTGTTTCCCATGTACAGTCCCGAGTTTGAAGAGGAGGATATCATCATAAACGATAGCATCGAAGTGTTGATAGGCAAAAAGAAGAAGAAGGGTGGTCAGACGAGTGTTTCTGTCAATCCCATGGCGCTCATTGCTGAGGCAGGCGGTAAAGTCGGCCGGTTCGGCGACAAGGTTACCTCTGTCTTTGGCCACGTGGCTTCCGAGATCACTGGAAAACAAGTTTTCAACCCGAACGCGGCCCATTCTATCGTTGTCGAGGCCTTGGAGAAGACTCGGACATCCGAGGCGCTGGCTAAACGTATCTGGATGTCTTTCGTCGTAGAGGGCAAAGATGCTCTCTATGTCGAGGACATCGTCGAGGTCTTGGGGGCTGGCCATCGTGAGGACGCCGAGGAGTGTTTCGCGGCAGTCGATGCTGACGGCAACGGGGACATCAGTCTCGACGAGATGATCAGGAAGGTCGTTGAAATCGGCAAGGAAAGGAAGGCTATCACCCATAGTATGAAGGATATCGGCCAGGCCCTGACGGTGTTCGACAACATCCTTCTTTTTGCCGTCCTCCTGCTCGTCGTATTCGTATTCCGTAAGTCTATTACTCACCCCCGCCATGCTTTTCGTCTCCTCTAATTTGATATCGCAGTTGCCTTTTTCCAAAGCTCTTTCGTGACTACGCTCGCAACCGCGGGTACTGCTTTGCTCTCCCTGTCGTTCGTCTTTGCGGTGACGACCCAGGAATTCTTGGGTTCTTGCATCTTCTTATTCGTCAAACACCCGTACGACGTGGGTGATCGTGTCGATATCACTGGCCCCTCTTGTGAGCAGTTGGTTGTGGAGAGGATTTCCCTCCTCTATACCGTGTTCATCCGCATCGACAGGATGCAGACCGTCCAGGTTCCCAATATCATTCTTAACAATCTGTGGATTGAGAACGTTACTCGGAGCAAGGCCATGAAGGAGCTCATCGACGTTAATGTCTCGTACGACACATCATTCGAGGACATCGAGCTGCTACGTCAGGAGCTGGAGAGATTTGTGCGTGCTCCGGAGAACTCCCGAGATTTCCTGCCGGAGGTCCTCATCAGCGTCGGAGGCGTCAACGATCTGGATAAGATGACCCTGCAAATCACCGTCAAACATAAGTCCAACTGGCACAACGAAGCTGTCCGAATCACGCGACGCTCCAAGTTCATGTGCGCCCTGACGCTGGCCATGAAGCGGGTGCCGATCTACGCGCCTGGTGGCGGGGGTGAGGAGCTAGGTGGTCCTACGAACCCCTCCTACTCCGTGTCCGTATCGGATGAGATAGCAGCGGCTGCTAGAGACAAGGCTGCAAAGGATAAGGAAGCTGCGCGTATGGTTCCCAGCGACACGAAGGCAAACGATTCACCGGAAGAGGAAATGAAGGCTGCGCAGCATTTCAACAGCGTCAACCCGGTGACGATGGCCGATGAGTGGGGCTCCACTCGCGAGGAGGATACCCAGCGCACCTCGAACTTGGAAGCGCGTCGATCCACCGAGTCGCATCGGCTGAGCTTAACAAAGTCTCACAGCGTCGGCGGCCGCCGCAGAGCCGGCGATGTGGCTCCTCGAAGACCTAGCGCTGCTAGCAGTTTGTCCCAGCGGCCTAGGCCGGAGAACATGCCCGGCTTCCAGGTAACCCAGCACATGAGGCCATTCGACGAGGAGGCGCAGCTCGGCGGGCCGAACCCGTACTACCGCGAGGGGTCTAGCCGAGGTGGCGGAAGCGCCCACTCAGGCGCCCCGACGTCTCCGGACGCCGCGGTGAACCGGCCACCAACGGCCCAGCAACACCCCGCCCCTAGGAAGGACGCTACTGGAACTAACCCTTACCAGCAGCACTAAAAGGGATTAGGGCTCTGATGGAGCATAAAGGAAAAAATTTCTAGTCCCTTGTCACATCACCACATGATGAGGTGGTTAGGGGTGTAAGGCGTGTGTATTCAATTCAATGAGATATCTATCTAGGATGTGAGGTAATGATTTAGAGGCGTTCAGGCGACAGGCAGGGTAAGGCATAGATGGATAGATATGTCTCGCCTTTGATGCTTGTCTTTTATCTACGGCGCAACACTAGTTACGGAGATTCCACTATCCATTCTAATCAGAAGGCGGCGGGGGGAGCGGAACGAAAGAGAAAAGGGAATGGATAGGAACGGAAGGATAAGGTGACGGCTGGTATGTGACCTGACGACGGAACGCCTTTCTATGTCGAGGGCGGGAAAGAGGAATACTCAGCTATATGATGATGGACGTTTATTTCACTTCGCACCTTCGCCTCCTATATAGAATAATACAGTTATGACGGGCTAGAGACCCGCTGATTGGACATGTATGGATGTACGTATATATGTTTCTGTAATGGGATATGTAGCCGGAAATCTCTGTGCGTATTATGTGCGGTGCTCAAAGGTGCAATAATACACATGATTCGTAATACTAGAATCGTAGGATACGATGACAAGAAAAGATTAGACTACCTATATGGTGCAATTTATAGTAAGTATCTCTCTCGATATCAGGCATGCAATATAGAGATGGCCATAGTCAAAGCCGGACAGACATATAGCTAGTCATGTTATCGACACAGCAAAGAAGTGCGCAGTGAAGTTGAAACCGGACCTTATCTACTCTACATGTTGTGTGCAAAAGACCCGAGAATAGGAGATAGCATCCATATTGCCGCCGCTGAGAACCTCAGTCATAGAGTAGATAGAAGCTACGTCAAGGCCTTTACCGTTCCAAACCGAACCATTCCCTCGAACACCCCCCTTGAGTTCCCGAGCCCCCCTTTTAATTTTTCATCTCACCCCCCTAATCCCGACCATGGTCATGACCACCCCCTTACGGGATTGACCCTTTTCTTTTCTACCTGAGCGTCCAGGTCTGCGACCTGTCGCCGTTCCATCGCATCCCGATGGACAGGCCGCGCGGGTTCTCGGGGTCGACGGCGAAGGTGATGGTGCCTTCGACACGATCGCCCTTGTCCAGCTTGAGCACCGCATTGGCCTTAGCCCGCTTTTCCCCCTTCGGCCCCTCCCCACCGCCCTCCTCGTCATCGTCCTCGTACTTGCAAAGCAACAGGCCCTGGCACCAGTGCGTGGGCTCGGACCAGGGGCCGGTAGAGAAGGCGATGCGGTCGCCGATGGCCTGGTTCTGGGCGGCTGCGGCTGCTGTCCAGGCGTTCGCGGTGTCAGCCGCTCCGACCTGCGACCCGTGGCCCTCGGCCGTCGGTGAGAAGAAGATGTCGAACCAGACCAGGAAACCGTCGACGGGGTCCGCGGAGACGCGATCCAGCGTCGCGGCGAACGGCGCCGCGAATGACAGGTCCGCCGTTGTCGCCGTGTATAGGTCCAGGACCTTGAACGCCTGAAGCGCGGGGGTGGGAGCAGATGGAGATGGCGACGGAGAAGGGGCAGAGACGGCCATGCCGTCCGCGGGCCACACCAGCACGCGCGCCTCATCCTCGAGGCCCGCGGCCATGGAGCGCATGTCGAAGCCGTAGACGTCGTGCCAGAAAGGGCGGGCGTGGTCGGCAGCCCAGTGGGGGTCGGCGGCGGGAGCGGCCCAGAGACTGGCGTGCGAGGGCACCATGAGTCCGCGGCCATCGCGCCGCAGGTACCGGTCGCGGGCCCACAGCACGGACGGCAGCATCGCCTCGAACAGCAGGCAGTACCCCATCCACTCGCTGACGATGACGTCGACCGTCCCGCCTGCCGCCTCGAGTCCCGGCAGCGTCACCTCCTCCATCTTCCCGTGCACGCACGTGATTGTTGATGATAGCCCGTTCCGCGCCACGTTCGCCCGCGCTTTGCTGATTATCGCCGACGCGTCCACCGCGTATACCCGCTTGGCTCCGGCGCGCGCGCAGAACATGCTCAGGATGCCTTTTCGGTGAGTGGGGTTGTAGTTAGTCAGTGGGCTGGTTTAAAAAGTTGAGGGGGGGGGAGAGGCTTCATAGTAGGGGTCGCATACCTGTGCCGCATCCTATGTCCAGCACCGTCTTGTCTTTAAACAGGTGTTTGTTGTTGTAGATGAAATCGCGGTACGCGTCGGTGCGGACCTTGTCCTTCAGCATCGTCTCGTGGATCTCTGTCGGACTTCCTGTTAGCATACCAGGTAGACACTGTATAAATATGAAGTAGCGAGTGCGGAACTGTTCCAATCTCGGATTGTCACCACCATCCTAGCTCTCCTTTGTCTTTCCCCAGCTAAGGCAGGCGGTAGTAGAACTACCTAGTTAATAGGCTTGGGGGGTGGGGGGTGGGGGTTAGACACTTACCAACGCCGGAATAGGACTCCCAGTAGTACTTCGACTCATCATTAGGGTTGGCGTCCTTGCCCTTAGGCTTACCCGTCTCCCTTCTCACGACGCCAGCGACATCAGCAACGCGATCCTCGTCGTCGAAGCCCTCGCTGACGCCCCAGCGCTGGTCCAGAGTCCGCTGCACCGCGGCGCGGTAGTTCTCGAACTGGGCGGAGACGCGCGCGAGCTCCTCGCGCAGCTCCGCGTTGCGCCGTACGAGGCCCTCGACGTCCGCCTTGCCTTCCCCGCCCTCGCCGCCGGCAACGGCGTTGTTCGCGGAGCCGCTGGCGCCGCCGACGTCTGGGAGGTCGAAGAGTCCCAGGATGACGGCATCGTCGTCCAGGACCGGCTTCAGGTACCGGTCGTCGGCGATGTCGGCGGCCGTGATGGCGTCCCCGGTCACGGGGAGGCCTTCATGGACGCGCTGACGAACTGGGTCGGGCTTGGTCAGCTATGGGTTTCCCTTTTTATGAAATAGAGTGGAAAGACAGTATTACGGGACGTTGGTATCTAAGAAAGCAGGGGGTGCGTATGCTATATATATATTTATATATATATATATGCACAGCACGGGACCCCGATTTGCTTCGGTTCTTCACCTTGAAATTGCACAGGCAATTCGTCCCATAAAATGTTCCATAGCGAGAGCGGGAGACTTGATTAAAAAGAAGAAAAGAGACAAGATGAGAGAAATATGAGATGAAATTGGCTGAACCTACTGTAGTTGACAAGCCTGACGCTGCCGTGGAAATCAAGCTGCAGGCGCTGGCGGACGGCGAGGAAGTCGAGGCCGTGGTGGTCGCGGCAGTGCGCCAGCATCGAGGCGACGTCCGGAAACACGCGGTCGTCGAGGAGCGAGATGACCTCCTGGGTGTCCCCGTCCTCGTCGTCCTTCTCCACGTCGTCCCAGCCCTCCTCATCATCATCTTCGTCCTCCCGCGAGTCCGTCGTCGACCCCTCCGAGTCGCTGGGGATCGGCTCCGTGGGTTTTCCCTGCCGTGACGATAATACTGATGTGGCCATGGTCTTTAAGGTTTTTTTTTTCCCTTCTTCTCGGTTTACCCCTTTCCTCCTGGTTGTCGTTCGTCTTTTCTTTTGGCTCTGCTTTCCACCCCTTGTTTAATGATGCTGGTGATAAGATAGGGATACCCGGGGTGACCTATAAAATTCGTAGATATAATAGTACTTAAAGGGGGAGGTGGGGTACAAAAAATGTTGCAGATATGTAGGTGAGTATATATGGTGAGTGTAGTCAACTATTGCCCAACACCGATCTGGTATAGTTCATGCAGCCTCATAACCAGCCAAGTATTTCTTTCGTTATATATATTTTTTTTCTCTTTCTCTCCTCATAGTAGAATTTCTCTTGTAGAAGGCGACCTTAAGAAGAAAAAACCGTACCTCATAAGCTAGGTAGGTAGCTAGCTAGCTGTATTGTGTATGGGGATGATACCGCGAGGGGTCGACGTCTGTTTAGTTGCATATCACAAAGTTTTGCTACGCGCGCTAGTTACTTAAGTACTTGGGTAATTGCAGACTATTTGCTCCAATGGAGGATTTGCTGTCCTCGGGGCGGCAAATTCATAGATACCTAGATAGTAGCCTCAGAGGTTTGCCTCAGTTGTGGGGCTAGGGGGTACGATTTGAGATGTCCTCAGAACTTCTAACTTTGTGACTCGCTCGCTCGGGTATCGCTTCAGTAGGGATATACATGGTCTTTGACATGCTGCCTGGACGTACTTTGCTTAGATACTTAAGTAGTCATCCGGCGTACGCTTCTTCTAATCTACTTCGTCATCTCCGCTATCTTCCTCGTCATCCTCATCTTCGTCATCTTCATCATCTGATATGGTCTGGTTGAGGTCGCGCAGCCGCTTCTGATGGGATGTTAATACGCAATCTGGAATCTCCGCCGACGTGAGGAGAAGGGATTCAAGCTGGGGAGCCTTGTAACGTACCTTGTACTTCTCGACCTTTTCTTCCAGGTCGCCGAAGACCATTAGCAGATCGTCTAGTTCTGTCTGCGTCGCATCCTTCTCTTTGGTCTTATCCTTGAGCTGTTTCTGAAGCTGTATTCTCATATGTTAATAACCAATTTATACCTAGCCTTTAGTGAAGCCATGGGCATTCGTACCTTTCCTAGCTCTTCATCTTTTGAAGTCAGTTGAGTTTCGAGGTCGGCGACCTGATCCTCCGCTGCTTTAGCTTTAGACTCAGCTGCGGACAGCTTCGATGCATGTTCGTCTCGCGCTGACTGTAGAGCCTGCGTGTGTGCCTTGTTCGCCTATGGATTGTTAATGGGGCGGCGCATCTCGTACATAAAACACTGGTATAACACACCTTCATCAGATCAACCTCTAGGCGGCTTAGACTAGCTTGGATGTCTGCCTTCTCGGCCTCCGTTCTCCGCTGCAACCGGGATGCTTCGGCTTCCGCGGCTTCAAGCCGTGCAATAGTAGCCTTCAGATCCGCTCGCTCGCCTTCAAACCGTCGTTGCGCACGCTCCTTCTCCGTCTCGGCCGTCTTGCGAACGTACTCGAGCTGTCTCTGAAGTTCAGCCTCCTTGCTTTGATATTCCGCATGAATCGCTTGTCCCGCTTTCGCCGCTTCTTGTCTGACGGCATCTAGTTGTTTTTGGTGCGCCGCCTCCTTCACCCGATGTTGGTCCTCAACACGCCTAATACCCGTCAGCAACGGCTCTCACCATCGCGGCCAAGCGGGACTTACTTGATGTCTTCCTCGTGATGCCGCTGCAGGGCGTCGTTCACACTTTTGATGCGAGCGATCTCCGCAGCGACAGCTTCCTGCGACTTGCGGTGTTCCATTTGCTCGTGGTCTAGCTTCGCGAGGAGCGACGTTTTCGAATCGACCGCCTCCTGGAGAGCCTGCTCTTTTTCTTCAAGTCGCGCCCGCAGCGAGTCCACCATCTCCCGCGAAATACCCTTTTGCACGCCGTTGGTCACGACGGAAATTTCCATTCCGGGGTCACGGTCGATAGCCCGCAGCAGGCGATTGTAGTTGTCTTTGAAGAAGTCTACGAAGGTCGCGTCGAAGAACACCTCCGGCAGCTCGCCTGAATTATCTAGCTTCTGGGGGGTGACCTCGAAATTTCTCATGAGCTCGTGGCTTCTGAGCTTAGCTATGGTGTCGACGTACTTCTCCCGGCTCACCTTGGACAGGAGTACAGAGTGCAGTCGGGTACGAGAAATCGGCGAGTCCTTCGTCGAGAATTCATAAACGGTACCTAGGAGCATAGAACACAAACCTCTTACGAGGACACCCCGTGGAGGGTGCCGTACCACGGCTTCGGCAAGGGCATTCATGTTGCTGCCTTCACCTAAAAAGTCGTTCACTCCATCGAGGTCCTCAAAGAGCCATCCTATTAACAGCATCAGGTAGCCCACCAATATCCGCTCGTCATCCTCCCTTAGCAATCCGCTGACGAGATGGGCCGTAATGGTCTGGATGCTGGTTACTACCTCCTCGCCGCTCTCGGCATCACCTTCTGTCACAGCCATAGCGAGGGCTTTGCCTTCGGGGTTGTCATATATGAGATGGAGCGTGATGACGGCGGCGAACCAGTGACGATAGGGGTCAACTGACGCGGAACTGTCTAGCGGCTGAAGTAGAGTAGTCAGTACATTCGCTGTCTCGTCCGCACCCGAGCTATGTCCTTCTATGGCCCTCCGCAAGAAGTGCTGCCGAATTTCGGAGTGATTGTGAAGATATGCTTTGATGCATTGACACGCTGCTAGGCGTAGATCAAAAACCTGTAGGGAGGGCACACTGAGTGTTAGGTCAAGAAGACCGTCTATGACGTAGACAGTTGGCATCTCGTCTGGCTTGCTCGCATGCCCATTCGTCTTCGGTCCCGGTGGTGGCGGTGGCTCTAACACGGACGGAACCTGAAGTTGGGCAAAACTCTCCTGAAGCTTTTGACTGCCCTTGATTATATCGGCGCAGGTGTTGAGAGCTTCCGCTTTGATAGGCATGTCGGCGGTGTGGCTGAAGGCAAGCTGTAGTGCATGATATAACACGCCATGTTGCCAGAATGCCGCCTGATTCTGTGGCGTTCCTTCAGCGCCGGGACCAAGAAAGAACCGAATCACCGCGAGCAGAGCATAGATATTTCTGTTGCGTTGTTCTTGTGCCCATTGTGCCAGCTCTTCCTCCTCGGCATGGTATGCGTTTTCCAGCAACTTGGTCAACTGCGGTACGTGGCCTTCCTCGCGGAAAAGGGCTTGGTTCGAAGGGTTTAAGCGCAGGAGATTTGCAAGCAGGATCAGGCAATCCTCGACTATCCTATCGCCGGCCACGAGACCCCCCTCTGCTGCTATTATGGCGAACACCTTCTCAAATGCGCTCTGGAATACAACGATCTTTTGAATAATGGGAGAGGAAGGCGTGAGGAAAGTCAGGAGGGTAAGACCCTCGTTTCGTACGGCATCTCTTCGATCGTCGAGGATAGCAACGAGTCTGGAGATGCCGAGAGGGGCGGCTACAATGCACTCCTCGGTGCGGTCCGTTCGAGCTGAGAGGATAGCGGAGAGAAGCTGTAAGCTGTATAGTCGGGAATAAAAGTCGTTCGTCTCGAGGAAATCCAATAGCAAGGTGATGTTCTCCTGTCGCTGGGTGAACTCGTCGGCAAGCCACAGGGCGATTTCTTCGGATGCTTCTGGGCTGTCTTGGTTGGGGCTAAAAAGCATCAGCAGGGTCTCCAGGACCACCTTGACAGTGTCGACATCCTCTCCATCCTTAGACAAACTGCCAATGAGACTTCTTAAGGCCCCCGAGGAGACAGAGGCAGGATACTCCTTAGCAAAGCTCCGTAGTCCGAGAATAGCAGCTCGGCGGTCTTCTAGCAAAGTGGCAGAGCTGAGACGACCACTGAGAACGGTTATGGTGTCACTAACGGACTGCTTTGCTGGGGCGGCGGCGATTGAGGAGAACATGATGTATAGGGATGGGGCTGCAGGTTATCTCGACATGTGTTAAAGGGGCCATTGGGTTGGGCAAAATTGGTTTGTTCCTTCTTATATTACTGGCTGACTATGGTTTGCACATGGTGGGTTGTTTTTGGTAATGAATAAAATGGATTGTACTCTTTTCAGCTTTTTTCTATAATTAATAGTTTGGTATAGTTTCGGACACGGCGATTTTATTACCCAGCCCCCCCTTTAAGAGCCAAAGGTGGCACAGAATGGTCAGTTGGGAGGAATTTATTTTATCGTATCCAGGGCTTCAAGGATCGTTGGTGATAGTTCCAAGGTTTGGCCAGATCGATCTTCTAAGTACTGTGTGTTAAGGTTCCGGGTTAGGTGAGAGATGGAAAATGAATCCCCCCCCCCCTAATGCACACAATAAGCAGCTGTACCTATTATAAGCATATTATGATACAATCTGACAATATGATAGGAAAAGCTATGAATGTACTTAAGGGGGAGTGAAGCTACAGATGAGCTAAATTTATTACGTAGAGTAACAGGTCTGGCACCTGCCCAGGTTGTATTGAGTCGGCTGGTCGGTAGGCCGGCTGCAAACTGCCACCGCTTCCCGGTGCTAATCCAAGATAGGTTAAGCTTACCTCTCCGTCTACAGTCTCAGGGGTCATTTGTGTTAGTACGGTCCACAGGCCCACTAAATGGCAAGGGGGCTAGATGTAGATGTCCATACAAATTGTATAGGGAGCAACATGATTTACGCTGCCACATCATATGTGGCTTAAGCGATAACAAATCCCTGACTACAGCCACATCACAGCCCATGTAGACATGAATACAAATCACGTGGATATATACATACTAACCAATGTTGGGAATTAGTGGGTGGGTAGACAGTACTAACACAAATGACCCCTGAGACTTGTAGCTTCCGAGTACTACATTGAATGTATGTAAGTACGAAGTATCTTCTTTAGAGTACATAGGAAGCTTGGACTAAATGTATTGGTGATAAGGCTCTATCTGTCGCGCAAAACCAGAAATATTCCAACCTTCTTTGTCTCAACTTCCTCTTCGCGTTCCGCATCCAGACTTACATACTATATTTTCTCTATCTTTTTTTTCCCCATCCATGTGGGCTACAACGTGTGGCGGCGATTATAAGGGTATCATCACCTAAAAAAGATTTGGGAGGAGAGTTTTAATCATACTATTCCTTTCATATTGACTATACCTTGTAATCTCGTCGCACTACTTGATCGCACTACTTGGGAAAGGTGGAAAAAGTGCAGTCGCATCATTACCTGACTGACTACCGGACAGCAGCCAGCAGCCAGCAGCATCAATTAGTTGATGAATACAACTTGATACCTAGGGAAACAACACATACATAGGTCCTTTTCTCATCGCATTTGTGATATTTGCATAGGAACTGGTGTTTCTCTCTCTCTCTTAGCTGAAGATTACCCACTCACCTGAATCACCCCAATCCCTTTCTCAACACTCATTTCTAAGAGGAAACTGACCCGTGGACCTGTCCTGTCTTTTTGATTGAATCCCCCCAACCTCCTTTCCCTTCCACAATACACCACAAACAGCATACGCATCACATACACATACACATACACATTACAGGACCTCGAGGTCACAAACCGTCAAGATGGGTATCCCCGCGGCTTTTCGCTGGTTATCCCAGAAGTATCCCAAGATCATTTCCCCCGTCCTTGAAGACCAGCCCGTTGTCATGGATGATGGTACTGTCATCCCCGTCGATACCACCCGCCCGAACCCTAACGGCGAAGAGTTCGACAACCTTTATCTCGATATGAACGGAATAGTACACCCCTGTTCGCACCCTGAAGACCGGCCGGCCCCCAAAGATGAGGAGGAGATGATGTTGGCTATATTCAAGTACACCGATCGAGTCGTCAATATGGTCCGCCCCAAGAAGTTGCTGATGATTGCTATCGACGGTGTCGCTCCCCGCGCAAAGATGAACCAGCAACGTTCCAGACGATTCCGTTCAGCCCAGGAAGCAAAAGAGAAGGCGGCAGATAAGGAGGAGCTGCTTAAGATGCTTAAGCAACAGAACGGTGGTGTTCTTCCAGCTGATACCCTCGAGTCTATGACTAAGAAGGCATTCGATTCAAACTCCATCACTCCCGGAACACCCTTCATGGATATTCTTGCTGGGAGCCTGAGGTATTGGTGTGCCTATAAATTCAACACTGATCCCGGATGGGCTAAGATGAAGGTCATCATTTCCGATGCCACCGTTCCTGGAGAAGGTGAGCACAAGATTATGAACTTTGTTCGTTCTCAGAGGACATCACCGGATCATGACCCCAATACGCGCCATGTTATCTACGGCCTAGACGCCGACCTGATCATGTTGGGGTTGGCTACCCACGAGCCCCATTTCCGCGTTCTGCGCGAGGACGTCTTCGCGCAAGACTCGAGGGCTAAGATCTGTAAACTTTGCGGACAAAAGGGTCACGAGGAGAGAAATTGTCGTGGCGAGGAGAAGAAGAAACAAGGCGAATTTGATGAGAAGGACGAAAAGGCACCTGCTTTGAAACCCTTCATTTGGCTCCATGTCTCGGTCTTGCGCGAGTACTTGGCTGTGGAGTTGCATGTGCCGGGACTGCCTTTCCGGTTCGATCTGGAGCGCGCTATTGATGATTGGGTTTTCATGTTCTGCTTCGTCGGCAACGATTTCTTGCCTCATCTTCCTGCCCTGGAGATCCGAGAAAATTCGATCGATACGCTTACCGCAATCTGGCGGGACAATTTGCCTTCTATGGGTGGCTACGTAACCAAAGATGGCCACATCGACCTTGGGAGAGCCCAGCTGATTCTGGACGGCCTGGCTAAGCAGGAAGATGCGATTTTTCGACGGCGGAAGGAGACTGAAGATCGCAGGGAGGCTAGTTTCAAGCGGAGAAAGATGCACGAAGAGAGGAGGAATAGGGGAAATAAGAGAAAATCGCACGGAGATGACGCCCAAGGTGGCCTCCCTGCTGGTCCTCCACAGAATCTTACACACGACATGATCGTAAATCGAGCCGCCAACAATGCCAACGACGCGAACAAAAGCGCAGCTGCTGTTTTGAAGAGCCGGCTACAAGCGAAGACAGGTGCAGATGGCGATGAAAACAAGTCTGACACTGGCGATTCAAGCGTTGATGCGGATGCTAGTGGTGCTGATAGCTCCAGTGCGCAGCCTGCATCTGCTCTTGGCAAACGCAAAGCGGACATGATCACGAAGGAGGATGTCGGCACTCCCGACAGCAGCTCAAATGCCGGCAATGATGACGAGAAGGAAGCTGTTGATACGGTGCGGTTGTGGGAAGAAGGTTACGCGGACAGGTACTACGAACAAAAGTTCCACGTGGATCCACAGGATGTTGAGTTCCGGCGTAAAGTTGCCCGCTCATACGTCGAGGGTCTGGCCTGGGTGCTACAGTACTACTACCAGGGATGCCCTTCATGGGAATGGTTTTATCCGTATCATTATGCCCCCTTTGCCCAGGATTTCGTGGACATCTCCCAGGTTAATATCACCTTCGAGAAGGGAAGGACCGCCAGACCGTTCGAGCAGCTCATGAGCGTCCAGCCTGCAGCTTCGAAGCATGTTCTGCCGGACATCTTCCATGACCTCATGACTGATCCCGACAGCCCCATCATAGACTTCTATCCCGAAGATTTCGTGGTCGACCTCAACGGCAAGAAGATGGCTTGGCAAGGTGTTGCGCTTCTCCCTTTCATCGAAATGCCACGGCTCTTGGCCGAAGTGGAGAAGCGGTACCCTAATCTAAGTGAGGAAGACTCGGCTCGGAACGAACCAGGGAGGGAAATACTTATACTCTCTGAGGCGAACCAGGAGCTGTATGACGACATCATCAGCAACTTCTATTCCAAGAAGCAGGGCGCGCCTGTGTACAAGCTGAACCCGCGCGTGAGTCAGGGGTTAGCAGGAAAGGTCGAGAAGTTGCCCGACTATCTCCCACACGGCCCCTTGGAATACCCGCTGGAGAGGAAGTCTATGCCAGACCTTGAAGATGACCGCTCCTTAACGTAAGTTCTATACTAGCTGATGTGATGTGAAATTCGCAGCTAACCCAGCCTACATAGTGTCTTCTACGATATGCCGAGCAGTCAGCATATTCACAAGTCCATGCTGTTGCGTGGTGTCGCACCGCCGACACCTGCATTGAATCGCCACGACGTCGAGGAATTGAAGGGAAAGATGCGGAATTCCGGACGGAGCCACGGTGGTGTGCCTCTGGGCCGCCAATATAATGATGGTGGCGGGCGTGGCCGGATCAACTATGGACCTGATTCTAGGAGAGACAGGCCCGGCCCGGATCGAGGGCCGCCGTATCAGGGAGGCTACCAAAACCGCAACAATGCCTACCCACCCCCTCCCATCCCTCCTCCCGGATGGGTGCCGCCACCCCCTGGGTTCCCAGGGTTTGGTGGTGCGTACCCGGGATTCGGTAACGGGCCACCTCCAATCCCCCCGCCTGGCCAGGTCAACGGTGGCGGCGGCTATGGAGGCAATTACGGCGGATACGCGCCGCCGCCGCCGCCGCCCCCCGCGTACAATGGCTCCTACGGGAATTACGGGAACCAATACAACCGCCCCCCTCCGTCTTACAATGGACGCGATAGAGATCAGCGGTCGTACGGAGGAGGCGGAAGGGGAGGCTATAGAGGCGGCGGTCGGGATTACAGATAGAGGCCAGGCAGCATCATGTACTCCCCGTTTTCTTTTTTGCATGATGGATGTCGTCTAGGAATGCGATCTTGTTTAGTGGCTGACGACGCGATGTGCTCCCACCCCCTGCATTACGCACATAGTGCAATCGAGTGTACCCATCGTCCCTTACTCGAGCTGCCCTTTCAGTACATAGAAAATACTCTCGTCCTGTCTTTGGACTGTTTGCTAAAAAGGCTTGATCGAGGGGGTTTCAAGACCCCGCCCCTGTTCGTAATATATATAGATAATGATTCTTGTACGTTGGCTTTTAACTCCTGACATGACAGATGCGAGTTAGAAGAAAAAGAAAGCCACCGTTTTGGCCGTGAAAACATACCGGTGGCCTTGGCTGAGTGAGTGTAGGTTATGTGCACCCTATACGTCTCTCTTTCTACCTTACTTTACCCGGCATTCCCTCCGACACACCCCCTACACAACGGACGTTTTACAGCTTGGGTTGCCGTAAATGCGGTGAGCAAGGGCGTGAGCGAGATGTAAGGGCCGCCCGCGCATTCACATTTCTTCTTGTTCATTTGCTTGTTTGCCTATTTACGAAGTACAGGCAGGGCCTACCATCCATCCATTATCTATTAAGCATGCATACCTACTTTAGGTATGTCCATGTTGCGTACTTGCGAAGTTTAAATTACGGTTGTATATGTTGCATATTGGTAGATGACCCTTTTTCCTTATGGCCTAACTATCTAATTCTCGGGAGCTCCGTGGTTGGCTGATCTGGTGGTGAACTGGGTTGGTGAACCTTACTGGTGGCACTCGACCTGTCACTTACATTTTATTTTCATCAGTCATGTTACCGTTACACATGACGATACCGATACACGACAACGACGACCCTCGACTTGGCTACATACGTGAAAAGCAAAGCCGTTACATATTGCAGGTTTTTCCCTTACAGGTTCGTTCGTAGGTACGTGCTTGAGCTGTGCTGTTAGTATGTATTTCCTTACGAGAAAGTGAACGGGCGCGCGCACAACCTCCCAACCGCACGGTCGGGTCGGTCTCGTAGGCTACATACGGGGTAGAGCGAGAGATTACTACCTAGGGATGTACCCTACTATGAACGCATCATTTTCGGGCGGTACTAGTTAGTTAGTTAGTATACAACGCTTGCACCTAATGCACTACCTTCTAGTGTATGTAAGTCTGATCGTTCTATCAAGTTCGCTGGTTTCTTTTTTTCTAGAAATTCGTACCACCACCGCCCCAATAGTACGATTTGTATGGCATGGACGGGACGGGTATCTCCTTGCGAAGACACCACACAAACACACGCACACACGCACACACGCACTATCAACCAAGTTAGGCACGCTCTGGCAGGGTCCAGGGCATCTACGTAGACCCCGCAATTATCATAATCCCCAAAAAATATACATACAATACGTATGACGGTGTACTGCAATTCCCGTCCCGACTTTTGTTGACTTTCCCTTTCCCTCCCGATGTATGGATGGATGTCCCCCGACTCACCAAACTTGTTAAAAAAGAAAAAGGGACCTTGGTCTGCCCTGCCCTGCTCCCGCCTGCTCTGGTCACCTAATGTGCCTGGCCCCCTTTCACTTGGCCCCTTTCTTCCCCTTCTTCCCCCGTTTTTCTTGCTTTTGATTTTTGCGAACCCTTTCCCTCGGGTTTTCCTTCTCGAAGGGAATTTTGTGGATGCGAGGGAAGGGAGGCAGTGGAGGGTAAGTGGAGGAAGCCCGTTGCTCGTGGTGGTCGTACAAAAATGCTTGGAATCAATCAATCTCGTACTCCCTATGCTGGAGTTAACTGGGCTGCTGCTATCTAATACGCTATGCTACTATATTTATCTTCGATCGAAACTTTTTTAAAATTATTTATTATCAACAGCAGTTTGGCCGGTATGAATGCCTCAAGCTCCTTACATTATCTACATCTCCACATCCTCTTTAAAAACAAGCATGTAAGTTGGTTAGATAACGTATAACGATAGATCCATTTATGTCGTTAGTTTAGTGATTTTTTTTCTCTTCTTCCGTCCTTGGTCTTCTCTTTTTTCTCTCTGTTTCTTTCTTTTCGCCTCCGAACTGGCGCCATCGGGTCGGTTTCTTCCTCTATTTACGGAGTAGGCAAATCTGGCAAGGCCCCAGATAGTGCGCCCGCGAGCTGGTACCTACCATTTTGGCATGTTTCGGGTGGAATTAGCCCCCGCAACGACCCCCCGGCTCCCTCGCCCCCCCGCTTAGTTAGTCGTGTATGTATAAGTAGGTATGCAGCAGACGGACGGACAGGGATACAGGATGTGTGTACTACGTGAAGGGTATCATGCCCAGGCTGTTATATACCGATACAACTTGTAGCCGTGTGGATGTGGTCGGCAATCTGGTATTCTACAACCTACATAGAGAGTCGGGTAAATCGCTATTCTTTCCCTAGGTAGCTAGTTGGTTGTTCGCAAGCGTACTTACGCAAGCATACTTTAACATGAATGGCGTCCTAGGGTTTGACGGATTTCGTGCATGTGCGATCTACACCAGCTATGCCATATATCTCTCTCTACCTTTTAACTAAGTAAGTGCATGACTAAGTGCTTGGGTAGGTTTCTTAGACGTTGCCCAACATACTAGGTATGTATGGTCGTGGGAGGGAGGGATGAAGTCCGCGATGATTAGGTGACCACGGCCCGGGGACGAGCTGACGAGAAAAGCTTCAAGGTTATCTGTCTCTAAGTGAGTATGCTAAGATGTAAGGATGTCTATTTTTCGGTCCCGGTCGAGAAAAAAAATGCAGGTAACTTGTCATGGTATTATATCGCCTCTCGTAGGACGTTCTCTGGTATTATTCCTAACCATTATATCCCCTTCCCTTCATTCTAGTCGATAAGTGTGTATGAAATATATATCATATCAATATCTATAAAAGCAATCAAGCTATTCATAGAAGCACATTCATGCCCAGCTACCGTTACAAGTAACTCTGATATGTATGTACTTAGGTAGGTAGTAGGTATGGAGCATACACGTACAGATAGGTAGGTCGTAAGTGAGTGGTTCTATATATTGCACTATACATATACATACATCTATGTATAACCTGGGCGTCTGTCGCGGTTCTTGCCATCCGCTCTACTCCACAGTTTAGCAAGGCTCTTCCCAGTTGGGTCGCCATCGCTTTGACGTACCAAGCTTCGATGCCGTTGTAGAGGGAAGGGCCAAGGGCCTATCTAGTTAGTGGCCCTATTGCATCACACTATTTCCATCTTCGAGCTGAACGGGCGGATATTGGTTCGTCACCTTATCTTATGTACTACATACTCATCAAGCTCATGTAGGCAAGCCAGGTAGTTACGCCAGGCTCTCTCACCAAGAGAGACCCAAGGGGGGGTTTTACCAACAGCTAGAGCAAGAGCTAAAAAGCTGCCGCCCAGGTTGGGTGGGAGCATCGAATAAATAGCTACGAAGGTATCTTTTGCGGAGACGATACCTTGCTTATCCGCTTCCTGCACAGCCCGTCTCCTCCTATTCCTCCCCACATGTGAAGGTATCGTGGCATTCGTATATACATTATCTACCTTGTAGGAGGTTGTCCCGATACGTACATATTCAGTAACCCCCCCTGGTAGAAACCACTCCTACTCTGCTGCCCTACTGTACATAACTTGGGTATCTGTGTAAAGCCGTCCATGGTACGTACTAGACCGCATACAGGTACCCTACATAAGGAACCTGCCAACGGCATTACCGCAACCTGCCAGGGGCCCCCCCATCCACACTACAGACTACATATGGATATGTAGCAACTACAATAAATCGGGTCACTTCAAGATTGGGATGGAGAGGACTGTAGGACGAGACGAGACAAGACCAAGAAGTAATAAATATGCAAGTATGGATATAGAAAGCATTCGATTTTCCCACAATACCTAGCATGTACTGTATGTACTTAATCACACATGACCAGGTACCTGTTTAATATACCTGAAAGATACAACCTGGTGGAATTGACTACATAGATTCGAGCTGTATGTTAAGCGTACCTATACACACACACACACACACACGCATGTCTTAGGAGGTAGGTACTTAAAGCTAGATATTTATGTACCTAGGCATGTAAGAGGAAGTAACTATGGACTAACTAATGCTGTAACAGATACCTACTCTTGGTAAGTAACTAACTATCAGGTATGCCAATCCAAGTGCCAATCCATGGAAGATAGCTTGGGATTTTGGGATTTGGAGATTTTGGAGGTTTCAACAGAAACAAGCAAAAAGCTCAACCGGAATTATCATCACCACTACTAACTAACCTTGAACTATCCTTAACCACGGCCACATACACAGCTTCTCACGTACACGACGACGTATACGCACAGGCACGAACTGACCGACGGAGTTGATCGAAACCGAGACTTGTAGACCATCACTATCCATCTTTATCTCTACCATTATCACCATCATCACCATCATCATCATCTCCATCACCATTTACCATTACGCTATGACGATAGCTTATTAAAGCCAGACCGCCGACGACATATTTGTGTAAATTACACCGTTACATATATTTATAACAGTCGCACATACGCATATACACACATACACACATACATATACACACACATATATATATCTATCTTTTCTTTTATTCGAGCATATAGTGAGTGAGCGAGCGATTTAACGAACGGAACGCAACGCAACGCAACGGAACGAACGAGTGAACGATACGAGTAAACTGAACGAAAACGAGTGAACAAAAAACGGACGACTAAAACCCCAACCCCCAAAACTTCTCCGCCTCCGATGACGAGAGTTTGACAATGTCGATTACCCCCACTATCGCGACCCGAAGGCATATAAGTAGCAAGACGGCAAGATGAATAGCGATGCGGGCCTCGTGGGTTGCTTGGTCGAAAGGCTCGCCACTAGGGTAAGCAAAAATAGCAAAACAAAAAAAACACTGACTTTTTTTGACTTTGAATGGGCTTCGTTTCTTAACCATTCTTAAACCATTGTAGCTCCCACATCGTACCGGTATTCGCGAGCGCGCTCCCCCGGACGAGATCTGTATGCTCACCCGTAAATCCCTCCTGGATATCAGCGTGACCTGCATAGATGTCGTCCTCGATCAGCTGTTGTCCTTGTTAGAGGAAATGCACAGACCCTACAAGACCTTGGAACACCACCCATCCCACGTCGTCACATCCGAGGTCTTCATCTTGTCACTCGCCGCCGACTGCTGCACCAGCCATTGGGAAGCCGTAGAGAAAGAGAATGCTGCCACCTCAGGTCCCAAGGCCAGCGAAAGCAACTATCGCCCGACACGGCCCGCTCCCAAACCTGTCGAGAATGCGTTCGTAACCAGGATGTTCGAGCATTTCAAGTTCCTTCGTGGACCTATAGCTGACAACGCCAACATCCCATCCCGCTTTATCATAGAGGAGTCTTCCGCCAAAGCTATCTTGGACCCTTTCCGGATGCCCTCTTCTTATAAGCTACCATCCTCGAGTGGCTCCGAAGACGTTCATGAGACTCCTCTAACCGTCATCCCCGGTCTTCCCACCACTAGCATCGAGGTGCATACAAACAAGATTATTCAGTTCGTGACGGCTTCGAACTGGCCTGCCACTTATGACTACCTTAGGTCTGTGGTAATGAGGATACGTAACTCTGCGCCTACTCAGGGAGGTAATGTCCAGACTACTGCCATGGTTGAAGACGAGAGGTTGGCTTTAGTTACGCTCTCGCTTTTCGGCAGCATGTGGATTGATGCCCAGAAGATGGGCCTCGTCATCCAGGAGTTCTGTTCAAACTTCTTACACTTTCGGAAACCCTTCCAAATTACGATTTCTCACATCATGCCCATCCTAATGGCCGCGTTCATAGAATATTATCCCGAGGAATTCGCCCAGTTGCATTTTCATCGGAAGAGGATTACGGGTGCCGATACCTTTTTTGACATGGCGCAGACCATCGTTGAGGCCGGGAAGAGAAGGGCGTTGGCCTATTATCCCTTGCAGACAATCTTGCTGTTGTTGCAGCCCGATGTCTTCGAGGTGGCATCGAACTTCCGCGACGCCAAGAGCAGCGCGATAACTAAAAAGGTCGCATTTCTGGAAACTCTCAAGAAGATGGCCAGGAATAGAAACGAGGTGGCTATCTTCTGCTTGGTTGGGAGTGTCCGTGCTGCGCGTATCATCGCTCCCGCAGGGGAAGAGGCTGGCATTGTTAGCTGGTGCTGGGATATTCAAGATGAACTGCGAGAGATTGTGTTCCCTCGATACCCAGCTGGCTCAGATGGCGTCCTCTTCGATCAGGATACAATTACTGTTGCTTTTATAAGCTTGACCGAGTTCAACTTCGACACGTTTCATGTCTGGTTGTCTGACGAATGCCTACGGCCATCCGCCCCTCGAGCTTTCAAAATTGCCTTAGTCCAAGCATGTTCCTTCTTTGCTCGTCAGCATAACGCCCGGCGCTTTCAGAAGCTGTTCATCAGAGCCGCCCCTTTCGTCCAGGAGCAACTGAAGGTGAGCACCCGGCCCTGATATGGCCCGTCTTTACCTTGCTAACTCGTACAGGTCATGAGTAGAATATGCGAGAAGCTGAATGACGGCGACATTGAGCAGCAGCGGAAAGCAGCAGATGCATGTCACATGATGACTCCTTTGACCACTAACATCCTGAAGTTTCTGAATGCATCTCCGACTACCTTGTTCGAATGTCCGCCCCAGGATCCCGAGGAGCAAGTCCAGTTTTACGAGGACAATTTCGAAGCCTGTATTACCTGCACTGTGGCGTTTGATGAGACCCTGCGGGATGGGGCGCGTGAGTTGTGCGAGCGCCTAATGCTAGATAAGAATGTACTGGCTGTCTTGCGGAAGGCGTTGTCAAGAGTCGATTCTAAAAACTTCCTCAACAAATTCTGGCAGCTAAGGTATGTGAGGCTCAATCATGATCGGGCTGTGCCCATCAGCTAATCCCATGAGTAGTGCCCAGGCTCTTGTTGCCTTGTGTGATAGGCATCTTGCGGAGGATCCTGGAGCGTTGAAGTTTATCTTTGAATACACCAAGGCAGGCTTGCTGCTTGTGAGATCAATCAAGGTAAGAGACTTGACAGCGTCGCTAATATTGTGTATCCCTACTAACGAGCCGTCTAGGAGCTTTCAATGTCCCCATCGGACATGCCGGAGTTCGTAACTTCAGTCACAAGAGCTGAAACGACCATGTTATTGACACTATGCTCTCCTGATATCGAGACGTGTCAACTGGTCTCATCGTGCATTGGATTGCTCATGGAAAGTTTCCGTTATCTAGATCCTAATTCCGCAGACCCGCTGAAGACCGCCCTTCCCATATTTCGAAACAGTGCCGTCTACGACGCTATTACTGAGCGCGGTAGCACTAGGATCACTGGCATCGTCGCATTTCAAAAGCGCGTCCGTGCTCTTTATAGGAGCATGCAGTATCCCAGTCCGGCCATTCTTGATGCATGGGAGATGGCGTTCGACAAATGGCTCCATTTATCCAAGGACATATCTACGACCCCGGTAGAAAAGGTCAATGACACAAGCTTTTCGGAGTGGCGGAACCTTTCCGGGTTTCTCGCCTCGATTGGTGGTGTCTGTACAGTTGAGCAGGCATACACATTGGATGAAACTTCTCTGAGCGGCCTCAGGTGGATCGATCGGTTCACGTCGGAAAACCACGAGGAGCCTCTTCTCATGAGATATCTCCGTCTTAGCATACAACTCCTCGCCTGCGCCAACGTGCGTGTCAGGGAGACCATGCGCGAGGTTCTGTCTGGTGAGATCTCACCTCAGCTCTACCAGTACTTATTCCAGGCGCTCGAGTCGGAGCTTGAAGTTCTCTTCACGGGTGCCCTTGAGACGTCCAGCAAGAACCAGGACGTGGAGATTATCTTCGCAGAGCAGGCGTCGGGTTTACTCAAGGGGCTGGTGGACAGGCTTAAGACGCCCGTGGAACTTGGTACCGCCTCGTCAGTTCACTTAGGCTCCCTTTCCCTAGGCTTCGCCAAATTCCTCGACGGCGTCTCCGATCTCACAAACACGCTGAGAGTCAAGATCAAGGTCTGCCAGCTGTGCGAAACGGTCACCAGGAAGAAGGAACACCTGAATCTGCGCGACGATATCGTGATACGCAACCAGCTACTTGAATACATATTTAGCTGGATCGCGCGTCCGCGGACACCGCGCACTGACAGCTCGAGCAATGGCCGCTTTGACGAGAGCGCGCGGGTCCAGAGAGACCTGGACAAAGCGTGCCTCCGTGCGCTGTCACAGCTCACATACAGATTGCCGCTTCAGCCCGGAGAGGGACAGAGTGATGCGTCGGCCAGCGAGTTGAAATCACAGATGTTCCACACTTATTTCAACCGATTCCTGTCGCTGTTGAACTACGAGACTGCCGAGAGTACCAGGGGCGAGCTCCTCTTGCTCACGGGTCGCGACGATTCTACTTTGATGGCCGAGCTCGCTATAACTATCTTGTCGAATCTTCTTAGTGCGAACATCGACGTAGGGTTGAAGCACTCCCTGAGTATCGGCTATCATGAAAATCCGGAGATCCGCACCGCCTTCGTTAGAGTCCTCTACAATATCCTACTACAGGGGACGGAGTTCAACAGCCTGTCTGACACGGCCGTGAACGAGAAATATAACGAGCTATTAGAGGTAAGCGATGCTGTCTACTATTGTTCGGCTCTACTTAATGCTAACTTGCTAGCTTCTAACGCACGACATGACCTTGGCTGTGGCGATCAGCTCGGTCTGTCCCAGTGGCGAGGTGGAAGAATTAACCATTTCGCTCTTAAATATATTCGAGAGCCGCGGTCTCACCTTCGAGCTCCTAGAGGCACTGATCAAGCAAGAAATCCAAGAAACGGAGAACGAGTCCGAGATCCTCCGCCGCAACTGTGTGGCGACCAAGATGCTCTCGATCTATGCGAAGTGGAAAGGCTCGGCGTACCTCAAGGGGACGCTTCAGAAGGTCCTGGAAAGGCTGACGATGACGTCACATGACCTGGATCTCGAACTCGACCCTTCACGGATCACGTCGGAGGAAGAGGCAAAGCAGAATGCCCTGCAGCTACAAATCGTCGCGAAGGTTTTCATCGACGATATCTGCGCGTCGTATAGCTTCATCCCTCCGTCTTTCAAGAAGATTTGCAGTATAGTGAGTCAAGCTGTTGCCTTTCTACCCCTGCTCGCGAGTTAGCTGCTAATAGCTTCAAGATATCTGCGGCAGTGACGCCAAGATTCGAGGAGGCGAAATATACCGCCGTTGGGTCGTTCATATTTTTGAGGTTCTTCTGTCCGGCTATCGTAGCCCCAGAAGCGGACGGGCTCGTTAGCACGCCGCCTTCCAAGGAGCTACGGCGCGGACTCTTGTTGATCGCCAAGGTCATCCAGAACCTTGCCAACAACGTTCTCTTCGGGGCGAAGGAACCGTATATGGACGCTTTGAACGACTTCCTCTCGCAGAACATCTACCGCGTAACCACATTTCTACGAGTCATCTCGGTAAGTGCCTTAACTCACCGCATCGTGCCACACCTGCTTATGGTGTATTAGGTCCCGCCAGACAATATCGACACCCCTCCGGCGACTGAGGTTGAGTCCTTTGACTTCGGCTCTTGCGTAGCCTTGCACAGGTTCTTATATGATCATTGGGACCAGGTGCGGCAGAAGCTCGTGTCTCAAGAAAGGAGAGACCACATACGCTCCCCCACAGAACTCGTGCGCGGGCGCTCGCCCGTACTCGATCCACTACGAGCCCTCATCACCAACCTAGGACCTCCCCAATTGGCGGTGACTTGGAATCGTCCTCAGATATCCGCCAACGACCCTTCCGCCTATTCCCGCTTTCAGCACTTCATGCTCCGCAACGCGTTCCGGGGCGCCGAATCCTTCCTAACCTCCCGCGTCGTGTACGACGGCGGCGAAAGCAAGGTTTGTTCACCCGCCGAAGAGCCACCTTACTAATATTCTTGAACCATCTCTGACATTTCTGAAAAGGATGGACTTTCTATCATTTGTGTGATTCTGCGCCACATCGACCAAGGTTCTCTCGAATATGATACCCTTTTGCACTGCTTTTTGAAGGTAACCGCCCCTTCCCCCCGACTTAGTTTAATGGTGTAACTGCAACTCCTTAGACGCATTAAGCCTAATTTCCATCTCGACTGGGGACTAACAGCGTAACACAGATCGCGAGTCGCTTATGGCACAAACCCTTCGGGCTGCTTATTGACGCAACCTGCTACTCCGGAAATAACGAGCCTTCGGATGACCTGTTCAAGAAGCTTGAGGCGCTGACCCCAAGCGAGCTGTCTCAAAACCTGACAAGGATATACGTTTACAATATGAACAGCGCCTTCAGGTATGGGAATTAGACCGTCTTATGCTGCCTTTGCTGAGTGCTGATGATTAACGCGCCAAATAGGAAATGCGTCCGTCGTATACTGCGGGTGGCAACTAAAAACGATACAAGCGTCCTTAACCCAGCAAATGTTGACTACTTACTCTTAGGCACGCTCCAGGATCTCCAGACGCACTTTCATTTAAGCCAGCTACACCTCCCTAAGGAAACCATTAGTGTCGTGACCGATACCAGATACGTGTTCCATCCGCTTACGAGGCTGTCCAAGACGAAAGGGAAAATTGAAGTCACTATCAAAGTTGGCAGCCAATTCATCCAGATCACCACCGCCAAGAAACAAGAGGTGCACCCCAGCTTCCGCCTAAACTCCATCGTGAACGACATCTTCCGACTCGGCGATGTCGATGAAGCACCAACGTCGTTTGCGACCGATGACGATTCGGCGTTTGGCTTGCGGGCAGACAATGGCAAGATCGTCATGTACTTCCAAGGCCCGAAGAAGCTCGACGTATTAACAGCTATCCGCAACGCCAAGATCAAATACAGCAAGGACACGCGTACTCTGAAATCCTTCGAGAGGTTCATCCGCCCTCAGGATGTGCCCGGCACGCTACTGAACTTGGCCTTGATCAACCTCGCGGCTGCCGATCCGGTGCTGCGTACGGCGTCGTATAACCTCTTGGGCGCCCTGTGCAAGGCTTTCAAGTTCAAGGCCGCGTCGAAGTTCATGTGCATCAAAGGTGAAGGCAACTCCCCCCTTTCTATCCCCCTTCTTTCGGTCAAGCTTCTAACAAAAAGTAGATGTGGCGATTCCTCTGGACCCTTTCCAATTCGTTGTGAACATCAGTAAAACGCTAGCACACGAAGAGCCGCAACTCACAGCCGACTTCCTCAATGAATTCTTCGTCGGGTGGGAAAGCTTCTCCGATGATCAGAAGCCGCTCGCTCTTTCGTACATGGCCCCTTGGATTTCGAGTCTGAGAGTCTCACTCCTTGGCGACGAACCGGATAGCGAGAAAGGCAAAGAGAAGATCGCGACCATCTTCAGGAAATTGATCGACGTTACGACGATGGACCCGTCGCTGGCTATAGTGCTGGAGAACACTGTGTGGCCTGCGGTCTACCAGGACGAGACCCTACTGGATATTTTCTTCGACGAAATTTGCAAGGCGGCGCTTGCCCTGGGACTGTACGATGAGCATACCCAGAGCCTCACCACGATACTCACCTCGATTGGCACGATCACCCTCCGCGGGAAGGTAATATCCCGGTTACGAAAGGCGTTGAACCGGTCGTCTCTCCGTCCCACGAAGGTTCTTCCAGATAATCCAGTCTGGCCCGAGATCTGCATGTTGCTCCAGTTTGCTCTTTCACTCTCCTTTGACTGTGGCGTTCAAGCCCAGCTCTACCTGCCCGAGATATTCCATATCGTCACCATGCTCTCGAACACCGGCACCGGCGACATAAGGTTCCTGTCACATAAACTTCTGGTGAACTCGCTACATGCCGCCTACACTTCTTTCAACCTAGATGAGGCCAAGCTCACCAAACTCCGCGGAATCCTAGACATAGTAGTCGAGCCTAGGAACGATATCTTTTTCCTACCTCCAACAACATTCCATAAGGATGGCGCTTCGATATCGACGAACCACGAGCCCGCGTCGACTTTGATAAGCACGGAGAACCTTGCGGGTTTGCTGTTTGAGGCGTGTGCTGTTGCTGCGCCGTCAGTCGACATGGCCAACGCATGGAGATCACGTTGGATGAGTTTAGTTTCCAGCACGGCGTTCCAGAACAACCCGGCGATTCAGCCTAGGGCCTTTGCCGTTATGGGTTGTCTGGCACGCGAGGAAGTAGATGACGACTCACTTTATCAGGTCCTCGTCTCACTGCGCAACTGTATTGGCCGTTTTGGAGAGGACAGTAACGACATGCTGGTCTCCATCATAACGGCTCTATCGCGAATGCTAGCGAAGCTTCCTGTCATGTCGCGCTACGGTATTCAGCTCTTCTGGCTCGCTATCTCGCTGATCCGCTTCATGCCGGCTTCTCTCTTCAACTGCAATGCCATGTTCCTGGAATCCGTCCTGACGAACATCGGCACCTCAACAGAGCTCCGTAGACAAAACCTAGCCCAGTTCCTCATCCAGGGTCGGACGCAGCTTGAAGAAGCGGCCGCTCCGTTAGACGAGTCCTTCGGCATCAACTTTACCCCGCAGAATTTCCACTTCGCTGTCTGCGCTTGTCTCGTGCGCGGGTTGACCGAGACCCTCACCCGGTCCTCCGCCCTCCATGTGCTCTCGACGCTGCTCGAGATGACGACGGAAGCCGACCCGAAGGCACCGGAGCAACTCCCCCGCGGCTTCTTCGCGTCGCCCTACCTATCCCTGATCCAGGCCCGGGCCAGCCAAGAAGAGTTGAAGGACTGCCTCTGGTCGGCGGGCATCAGCCCAGTCGGCGTGGCCAACCTGTCCCCCAGGCGCCGCATACGCGAGCTCTCTTCCGTCAAGGACACGGACATGCTGGTCAATATCTGCATCGAGATGGTGGACTTCGAGTTCCTCGACGAGACGGCCCAGAACTACACGCTCTGGTGGCTGAACGAGGTCGCGAGGGAGCGACCCGCCGTGGTTACGCATCTGTAAGTTTATTTATCCTAAACCCCTTCGACCCTAGCCCGATCTCCCCATCTGTTCGAGGCACGAACTACACAAAAAGAGAACTAGGCTAACGTCGGTTTTGCGGCAGGAGCTCGTCCTTGATTGCGCGTCTTGACGAGGTGCTGGTGCACGGAGAGCACCTGAAGACTTTGCAGACGGCGCACGAGTTGCTGCGGACGCTGTCGTCGCAGCCGGAGATCATCAGCTCGGCGGGCAACAACAACAGCAACACGTGGCTCGACGTGCTCGAGGAGCGCGGGCTCGACGGCGTTGTTCGCACCTGCTCTTTCCACCAGCCCCAGGACCTTGATAGGGACTGCCTTGGCCTCATGGAGAAGCTCATCGAGCTCATCATCGTCTAAGGGTCTGTCTGGCGTGGTGCGGTTTCCGATATGATGGTCCCGACTCATCCGCCGGTGCGGGAAATCCCCCAGGCGGAGAGAGGGGACGAGGGTATACTGTGCAGAAGTCCTAGGAGAACTGTACATGCCAGTGTTCAGGTTTATACGTGCTTTCTATATGTAGGACCAGGTGGATGGAGACGAAGCTGGGTTCGCAGGAGAAGACGGGAGGAGAGCTAAACCCGAAGGAATCAATCTCCTATATGTGATGATCACAATCGACTAGTTGTCTGTACGAGGATTTTAAGATGAAAGCAAAGCAAATCAAGCGAACGAGCAAGCACCTACTACGAAAGGGGGCTTTAAACCTCATAGGTAGTTAGTAGTAGGTATGCTAGGTGTGTGCATATGTAGATATGTGGGCAAGGAGGCGGAGAGAGCTCAAGCGCGGGATTCTTAGATATCATTACACCATCTATCTCATCTGCCTATAACATATTTCTACCCACCTTATCTAGCAAATTCATATATATCTGTCTATTCCGCCTATGTCCATCTTGCCCGCCAATCTTTATATACACAGCATAACTCTTCTTACTGGCTTCGCCTTCATACGTTTTGTGGTATCGGTGTTACCCATGTAGGAAGTGGTCACGTTTTTGATAACACGGGCGTACATATAGTGTCAGTAAGAAGCGACAGTTTCTGCGTCATGGCCTGCCGACTCCGGACCATCGATCGATGGGATGGCTAATACAGTCAGTCAGCGGCTGACTCTAAGCTGGGCCGTCTACTTCTGAGTTGGCATTACCAGATTGCCAGGGCCAAATTCGAGATTC
Organism: Eutypella sp. D-1; assembly: GCA_023313575.1. Classification (NCBI taxonomy): domain Eukaryota; kingdom Fungi; phylum Ascomycota; class Sordariomycetes; order Xylariales; family Diatrypaceae; genus Eutypella; species Eutypella sp. D-1. The sequence continues at coordinate 1,038,826 of JAJTTP010000008.1, read as the reverse complement.
TGAGCCATTTGATGATCGTATCTCGAGGCATATAAATAGAAACAGGCCAACCTTGGCGCGACGCTGTTCCCGTGGTCCGTCCTTGCTCGGCTCTGCATATTATTAGCATCAAGTTCAATATGTATACTGTAACGTGACACACATCATGAGTGTACTTGGACTAATATATAACCCCCTTTTCGTAAGGCGTATGCGACCCAAGATCTTGGGATCCATGCCGTTGATGGGACGGCTGCATTGCGACCTTCGTGAACCGCTATTTGAGGAGCATTTGGCGTTTGTCTTTATATTAGCCGGCCGGGCATACCGCGGCGTCCAGGACTGCTCGCGGGGACTTGGTTGGATAGAGTATCCCTCGGCCACTCGGGAACACCGGGTTCAAGAGACACCCAGTCAACGTGCCTAGAATACACCGTATCTAGTGTGAAAAGCTTTCACAAGCTGGAGCAGTTTCCACTCCTCCAACGATGCTGTCCAACCGGCTAAATTGGACTGGGCGACAAGGAGCGTAACTGGCGTGGGACACTCTTTGCTGCCCTATGAGCGACGGCAGTTAGTTAGGCGAGCCCAAGACGGGAATGAGTGCCGGGGATTTTTAGCCGGATTTCTTTATCGGGCAATACGTCAGCCTTACGGGTTCGGTTTCACGGAGGATCAGATCAGTATAGGGTTTCGGGGGGTGGGGGGGTTGGATTTTGTATTTTAACGTCTACACGCGCTCGCCTTCGATCGTCGTTTGGTCGTTTCACCTCAAGCTCCTCTACTCCCGCATGCATAATCAGTCTACACGCGCCCCATAGCGACGAGTCCAAGATGCACATGAAGACACAAGCCTTGGCGCTGGCCTTCGCGGCCGCCCCATACACCGCCGTCGCGCAGTTCTCGCCGGCGGCCATGATGCGGTTCCAGTGCTCGAAGCTCGTAGTCGAGCGTCTGGATCCCCTGGTGACTCCAGGGATGATCCAGTCGCCGCACATCCACCAGATCGTCGGCGGCGACTCCTTCAACGCCACCATGACGCCGGTCGAGTACGAGCCCTCCGTCGAGTCGGCCTGCACGACGTGCTCGTTTAGCGAGGACTTCTCGAACTACTGGACGGCGAACCTCTACTTCAAGGCGCGCAACGGCACCTACAAACGCGTGCCACAGATGGTAAACCTGGTACGGTGACGTCCCTGTAGAGCGCCAGCCCGGTTGTGAATCCGCTCCGCGTCGACTGACAAAAATACCTTCTATTAGGGTCTACAAGGCGAGGAGGGTATGACGATCTACTATATCCCGCCGTACGACGGCGTCGGCAAAGTGACAGCCTTCGCGCCGGTATGCTATCTTTTTCCGCTGGGGCCCCAGCACATCCTCGGAGACGTGAGGCTAATGTGCTTATAGGGTTTCCGGATGCTTGTCGGGGACGCGGAGCTGCGCCAGGGAGAGGGCCAGCAGAAGCAGCTCTGTCACCGCTGCTATACCGACGTCTCGCAGACCCCCTTCGGCGGCGCCCCCTGCGTCGACGGGTCCGGCATGGACACCGCACAACTACCCCCTAGCAGTTGCGCGGGAGGAATCCGCGCTACCATTACTTTCCCGACGTAGGCCGAGCCTCCATTCCCCTAATTAGCCACTACCCCCGCGGGTGTGAGAGAAATACTGACCTTCATACCGCGCAGCTGCTGGGACGGCAAGAACCTCGACAGCCCCGACCATAAGAGTCACGTCGCGTACCCCGAGAGTGGGAGCTTTGAGAGCTCGGGCCCTTGTCCCGCCAGCCACCCGGTCAAGCTACCACAAGTAATGTATGAGGTCATGTGGGATACGAGGGAGTTTAACGACCCGGACATCTGGCCGGAAGACGGGTCCCAGCCTTTCGTCTACAGCATGGATGACTCGTAAGTGTTACCCCACCTCGATACCACTTTATAATAAGCCATTTTCACGTGCCTGGACGGCCATGCGGTTCCGGCTAACTTGTCTGATCCCCCTTCTTCTCATCAGCGTCGGCTACGGATGGCACGGCGACTACGTCTTCGGCTGGAAGGGCGACGCTCTGCAAAGGGCCCTCGACGCACGCTGCAGCAATGACGTGTGCAGCGAACTGGAGACTCAGACGCCGGAGCAGGCGACTGCCTGCAAGAAGGAACAGACCGTCGAGGAAGACGTCGAGGGATGTGAGTACTACCATGGTAAACCCCCCGACACCATGATCACTTTTCTGACTGAATTGCTTTATGCAGGGCTCGAGTCTCTTCCGCACGAAATGATGTAAAGAGAAAAGGAGAAAAAAGGTCCACCTACAGAGGTAGTTATAGAGTTTCGGGTGTTCCTTTCGAGATTGCTTAGCAATCTATAGAGATAGAGACCAAGTAAATGCCCAGGTGTATTGTCATAGATAGAAGTACGCTGGAAGTAAATTAAGCTCTAGCCAAGCAGTCATCATTCTTGTAGTACCTACCTAAGCACTTGACATGAAATACTTAGGTACTTTTAGCTACTTGTGGTATACTTAGAAGCTCTATATACTATGCAGACATTCATGTAAAGCTTTAGTCACCCTTGATTAACCCTTGATCGTTATTTTTGTGTAAGTTTTGTTTCCCGCACGCGTGTTGGTTATGAATTAATTATCCCTGTCGCCAAGACTTATTGATAAAAGGTAGTCAGGTGACATCGCGTCAGTGCCACCTTCATTTCTTTCGCGTTGTACGTATTAACTACGGCTGTACTTCGTACCTAGTCCCAGTACAAATTCAACCCCTTCGTCATATTTTTATATCACCATGAGGCGGTCATCTCGAATAAGGCAGCAAACCAGCCAGTGCATTGAGGAGAGTCTAATATCGACTCCTTTGCAAAGTCTCCCCAAAACCGAGGAGAATGCTCGCGTGCAACCGAGACAGAGACCTACACGAAAGAGGCCAAAACCAGCTCCATCAAGTGACGCGTCTGATGTGGATGCGATTGAGGATAGTGAAGCAGATGCGCATGCTCCTAGATCGAAGAAGAGAAAAACTACGCGTTCCAGGAAAAAAGGTCACTCTAATGCTCAACTCTATGCACGCCTGTTTGATGGAGCGACGTCCCGTCAGGCTGTCCCCGGCTCATGTCGCTTACCGGGTCGCGTTCACGGAATGAGTTACCACCGACCACTTCTCCTCAACAGTAGGCAGCATCGCGCGTCCCTCCTCACTTGGTTCGATAGCGTCAGTACCTCTCGAGGTATGCCTTGGCGCAAACCATGGACCGAGCTCGCCAGTGCATGCACTGGTGATGCATCAACAGCACGTCAGCAGCTGGAACGACGTGCTTATGAAGTTTGGATCAGCGAGATTATGCTACAGCAGACGAGAGTAGCTGTTGTTATCGAGTATTGGAATCGGTGGATGAAAAAGTGGCCGACTATTCAGGACCTAGCCGCGGCTGAGCCCGACGAAGTCCTCGCAGCATGGCGTGGGCTGGGCTATTATAGCCGTGCAACCCGCATTCATGAGGCTGCGAAGCTCGTGACGGGCGATCCAGAAATGCGAGGGCGCCTACCTGCTAGCGCGGGAGAACTGCAGGCCAAAGTTCCGGGGGTGGGCCGTTACACTGCCGGGGCGATTTCTGCGATTGTGTTTGGACAGGCCGCCCCCATGGTTGACGGAAACGTGCTCCGCGTCTTGAGTCGACAGACTGGCCTGCTTGGTGATGTGAAGACAAACAAGACCGTCATAGACTTCCTCTGGGCTGCTGCTGATGCCTTGGTGAAAGCGGTTGCCCGAGACTCGCACGATGGCGAGGATCTTGATGCATGTCGCGAGGCACCAGCCAGTGATCGGCCTGGTAGATGGGGGCAGGCTCTGATGGAGTTAGGCAGTACGATCTGCAGCCCGAAACCCAATTGTGTAGCATGTCCCATTACTTCGACATGTCGCGCTTATACGGAGGGGCTCCAACTCTCCGTTCAGAAAGGATTAGCCCCTGATGACCTCGCTCCAACTATCGTCACCCCTGCACCCGTTGATATTGAAGATTGCTGCGACACATGTAACCCATTCGAAGAAGTCATAGTCGAAAAGCAGTCCGACGTACCGCCTAAGGGGAAGAAAGCCTCAACAAAGAAGCAGAAATCTCTGCAGTCGTTCTCTTTTGCGAAGGCAGAAAAGAGTCAGAAGCCATCCCGCTTAGGTTCAAATGCAGCGGAGGAGATCACGAACCACGCCAAACAGTTCCCCGTTAAGACTGTCAAGAAGCCAGTTCGAGAGGAAGAAACACTGGTATGCGCTATCCGCCACAATGACGGGCGCTATCTAATCCGCAAGCGGCCCCAGAAAGGCCTCCTCGCAGGCTTGTGGGAATTCCCCAGCTACGATCTGCCTACCCCAAAAGACAGCACTCCGAAGACACGGAAGCGGGATGCATCTCAGCATGTGACTACTCTAATAGGGAACACTTCACCAAAGGCCAAGAACTCACGAGCATCGAGCATAAAACATGTTAGGGAACTTGGAAGCGTTCCCTGGCTCTTTTCACACATCAAACTAACCATGCATGTATACCTGTTCGAATTTGACAACATCGAAGCCATTCCAGGCGGGAGTTCTTTCGACTCTGATAGTCAATGTCGCTGGAGCGATGCCGTAGATGATGAGTCTATGGGCACTGGTATGCGCAAGTGTTGGGCCTTGGTTAAGCAAGCAGCCGAGACTGCCGGTTGACTCTACGGTCTGGAACTGGCGTAACCCTTAACTGGTCTTCCTGGTTCTCCGAGAAGGGTCATCAATTGGAATAGGAGCAGCGTTCACCTTGGCATTTTCAAGAACTCCACATTGCTAAGATATTATTACTTCTTAAGTCTTCACTCGCTTCTTAGGGAGGATCCCCTAGCTCGTTTCGAACATTCCGTCTACGTAAACGGAATTTTGAATACCCACGCATACTGATCCGCCTTCTTAACTTCATCGGCAATGTCCAGTTGCAAACTTCCATCACCCAGAAGTCGCGCCGGCACGGTTGTGCCAGACTTGTGGCCGCCTACGACGGTCACTTTGTCATCGGTGACATACGGAACTGGCGAATGCAGAACGAGAGTATCGTTCGGAGTGGCGAGCGTGATGATGTAGAACGCCTCGGTTGTCTGCGTGAAACGGACCACCTCGCCTTCCTCAGGGGTAGCGAACCAGTATGTCGTGTTGAAGATGGCCTCGGCGTGGGTATTGATCCACGCGCCGGCTTCGCGGAGATTACGCTGCATGACGGGAATGATGGTTCCTTTGATATCTATAAGTTAGCTCATAAAATGCTTTCGACCGTTTGTTCATGGCCTTCGACACCATTAGCTCAACGTACCGTTCGCGGTGGGGCCAATATCAAGCAGGAAATTTCCATTCTTAGACACTATGTCAACAAGACTCGTCACGATGCTTTCTGGGTCGAGGTACACGGAGTCGGGGGTCGCCCGGTTGTACCCGTAACTGAAGGGATCCAGCCCCAGGTTGCTTTCCCATTTCCGCACTTGAACGGCGCTATACCTCGCATACTCGGGTGTGTCGAAATCACCAGGCACGCCGCACCTGTTGTTTATCATGACCTGCCTTCCTTTGCGAGCGTTGTCGTTGAAGTACTCGGCAGAGAATTCCGCCGTGAGGTTCGGCCCGCCAATATCGCACCACATGATCTCCGTGCCCATACCGGCTAGGGTTTGCATCTCGGGCATCACGACATCTGAGATATAGTTTTTGACCGGCACGTAGCCCGTGTATGGTAGCGACTCGTTAGTGTACGGGTTTGTGGCGTTTCCGCCTGGCCAAGAGCCGAAACCGAACGGCTTGTAATCCGGATGGAACCACTCTGGTAAGGAGAAATACGTCGCGTGATGGAGATGCGGCTGGTGCTCGCTTGCAGCGTCGAATAGCTCTTGGAGTAGGTTCCTGTGAGGCGGCAACGCCACACTGGTGCGCTGACTGACGTGCGGCGGCAGGTCCATCAGTGCGTAGCCGTCATGGTGTTTTGAGACTTGCACGAAGTAACGAGCACCTGCATCGACGAAGAGGTCAACCCACTCCTTCGGGTCAAATTCGGACGCGGTGAACTCAGGGATGAAGTCATCGTAGACGAGGTTTTTGCCGTACGTTTCTAAGTGGTATTCCCAGGTCTCGTCGGCCTTTCCAGGTCCTTCGTTCATCCACCACCAGTACCACTCAGCATAGCTCTCGCGGTCGCCGCTGTTTCCCCAGCCTGGGACGCTATATACACCCCAGTGAATGAATATTCCAAACTTCCCATCGTTAAACCACGGCGGGGTCTCGTGTTGATAGATGCTTTCATACGTGGGGTCGTATTGAGAAATCCCGTACGTGGCATTGAATGTGTATTGTGACTGTACGCCATCCCCAGACACGGCAATCGTAGCCTCCCCGGGCGTCCCCTCCAAGATACCATCGACATTCTCAACTCCGATCTGCACTCTTGCCTGGTCACCTGGTCGCAGACGTCTGATAACACCAGGTTTCACGGTGCGCAGCCCTGGCGCCGCCACGCTTACCTCAACGCTATGGTTTGATAGGACCCATTCGGTGCCAACATTATTGATGATAGCCTCAAATATTTGTGTCTTGTTGGTGCCCTCGAGCCACATATTAGTTGACCGAGCAAACTGGACCTCGAGCGCCAAGCCCTCATCGGCAGCAGGCAGTAGCGAGACGGCAAAAATATGCAGTCTCGTGCGTTCGGCTCCGCCGCCGGGGCCATTGCCAGCGCCGGACGAGACATTGGGGAGTTGCAAGCTGGTGAGCTCCTTAGAACTGTCGAGCCAGGCGACAGACTGGAAGATCATGGACCTGTTATAGTCGACTCCCTCCTCGGTCAGGTGGTACGGGAAGATAATGTCGCCGCCGTACGGGTACGGCCAGGCCCAGAAAGGGTCGACTAGAATCGGTCGCGAGCTCTCGCTGCCATCCGCGTACGTGGCGTTGACGAAACCCGTCGCTATGGCGGTTTCCGCCGCCGCTAACATGTGCACAGCACTGTAGCGGCCTCTCGGAAGCTCCTCCCCGAGGATCTGGCCCTCGGCTAGTACATTATCGCTGTCCTTACCACCATCTTGGTATTGGGGGAAGATATAACGGATGCCGCCGTACGTTAGACCCTCTGGCGGCAGGTACGTCGCGGGATATGCGTTTCCACGCCCGTCGAAATCGGCATCCCCCGGTCCGTTACCGAATCCGCGGTTATTCCGCAGGTGCGAGATATCAACTGGAATGGCCGAGCTGGGCACATCGCTGTTTTGCCGGTTCTTTGGGTTGATGACTAGTTCCAGTCCCGCCGCCGCTGTCAGTGGAGCGAGGCTCCATGCCAACACAGTTTCGCTCAACTTCATGTTCTCGGGTGCCGTGGCCGAATTTTGGGCTGCTGGTTGGGTCCAAGGGGAACATGCCATACACCCCCCGGGGAACTGGGCTTTCTTAAAACCCGGAATCTCCCCTGAAAATACATCATAGATATCCTACTGATAGGAGCCCACTTTGGCCGCAACGTTGCTGGCTTCACCGTGGGCCTGCACTGCCGTGTTCTTCCATTCGGCAGCGAGCATGCAATGGGGACCTGCTAAACCTGCAATGATCCATGTAGTTCCGCCCCATGGCAACGCCGTGGTGGAGATAGCATTGCGGGGTTGGGGTATAGGGTGCCCTTGGGCCAAGCCCCTATCTTCCCCCGCGATTATCTTCAGAAAAGCACTATCATCTCATACGATCCAGCATTGGTCTAGTAATGTTGTATAAACTGAGCGAATATTGTTTTCTGGGAGAAAAGATGGCTTGTGCCTGATTGCGTCATTGCATATTGAGGTCAAAGGTTTCTATACTCGATGATGGGCTGTAGCAAAACAGCCCAATGCTGCTACTCTAAATACCCGCTCCTGTGTGGCATTTCTCTCGGCGCGGATTGAGCTCCTGCCTCCGATCCATGAACATCGATGGTGTGTACTATGTCCAGCCACTGCCGGCCGACGCCAACCATAGCCCTGCATCTCCCATGCTCGCGATAGCTTAATCCATGCAAGTCTCGAGACCTATCTAGAGCGATGTTATACTATGGTACATTCCGCACTGATTGACTGGCGGCGGATCTGGCCATCCCTTTAGTCGGGTCGCTATACCCTGGTCGACTCATCCACCTCGACTCGTTCATGCGGAGTTTCCCAGAATTGCATGACCCGCTCGGTCTCCGAGATCACAGTCAGATGGGTCTTGTCGAGCTTATCGAGACTCATCCCCAGCTAACTAGTGAACGGCGACCAGACTAGCGTAATTTGACTTCAGTGGCCCGTTCTAGAAGTCTTCGATTGCAGACTTGAGGCCGTCTTCTCTAATCGCAAGATAATTGATGAATCGTCGTCACTGTCGAGCAGACTGCTTACCCGACAGGCTCATCGAATTTTCTATGCTGCATCTCTCACTTCATCAGCTTTCTCTCATAGCTTTTCCGTCTCAACCACATGTAATAATTCTCTCGTTTATATAGCAGAATCCAAGTCGGAGACTTCTTGGTAGAAAGGGGGTCTCCGCTTGAATAGAGGTCTACATACTAGCCAACCTTCCCAAAGAATGTTACCATAAACCACTCCACTTGCTATGGTGCATAGTCCATTAAGCTCTTCTAGAATCCAGCTATATTACTCTACATCGGTGCATGTCTAGTTGACAGGCAGCGGTATCCTGGTGACGTCTCCGGTGCGTGAAGGTCGCGACTCGTCAAGCTTCATTAGGCTCTGGAGATGAGCTAATGAACCTTCATTAGTCTCGTAGTATGGATTTGTCATTGGCTGTTGACTTCATGATGGAGGTATCAATGATTACAAACTCTTAGGGCCGAGCATCTTCAACCACGTCATGGAAATGTTCCGAAAGCGCGAGTAGGATAATACGGCCTGTATAAATGGAAGCACAAGAACGCCTGTCAGCTTTCTTTGCATTGTCTCTTACAGCCAACTCAGTTACGAAAGCCAGTATAGCTGCATATATACATTAATATCATCAAGAAAAAGTCGACTCGCATACCGGAAGCATACACCATCATGGTTGATTTGGCAGATAAGAACTCAGTGGAGGCTAAGGCCAGCCGTCAGGGAGGGCGCAAATCAAGTACTGGTCTGGTCAGTGCTATCCAGCCCTTAATTCTCATTACTTCTATATAGTATAGGTGCTCGTACTGACATCTCTGTCTTTCTGAAGTTTCGCGGCCCCGACTTCGACGGCCTGTACATGCAGAAGCGACCTTCCGACCAGGAATCGATCGCGAGGCGGAACAGTATAGCAGACCAGTACAAGACGGGCTTCATCAGCAAGATGTGGCATAAGTATGTCGAATGCTACATGGTGTGTTTTTACTCGCACTGCTAACGATGTTCATCTAGTTATGTGTCTGGTGGTCCTGCTGGTCCGGCCTCGCCTAGCAAGTGAGCCTAGGCCCCCAAGATGCTCACACACGGAATTGAAGAATGCACAGCGTTAAAGGCGAAGGGAAAGGATGGCGTTTCTTGAATTCAGGTTGTTTTTGAACTATCAACAGCCTCGGGCACCGTGTATCAACACGCGGTATTTCTGTATGCAAGCCTAATAATTAAGTATTAGAGAAAGAATTGCCATGTCGCATGCTAGGTCCCCATGCCATGTAGGAATTGTGACTTGTCAAAGCAGTTTCTCCTTGATTGTAGTACAAGGGAACGTTTGCTTCGTCTTATGACCTTTCGAAGTGTCATATGGACCAGTTATTTTGACGTATATGAAAATTCATGATCAGCTACTTGCACGGGAGCGGCAGAAATCAGCGACTTGTACGCCCCAAGCCTCCTCCTTGTCAACTCCAGTACCTAGGCTGCACTGTGGGCTTATGTGGTTGTGGCCCTTGAGGATCTGCGTCTCGATCTCAGAATTTGGCCAAGTATCTTGTAGCTCCTTCGCCGATTGGAAGATGTATTCGGGATCAAGTTCACTAAGCAGCTGCGCGACCCTTGCTCCTGGCAAGAGGTTCGCGCTGGCTCGCTGCTTCGCGGCTTCCACGAGTGCGAACGGGACTCTTTCGCCGATCACGTCCGGGCCCCCGCCGAAATACGCCCTCAAAATCTCATTATCGTCTCCACCGAAGTGGACCGGTGCACCAAGAAGCAGTAGACCCCTGAGAAGCACTCCCGGCCCCTCTCGCACCGCGGCCGTGACGCTGGCAACCGAGGCAGCGAAGTCGGGATAGAAAGCCCACGTCGACACGTGCACACCACCGACAGAGTTGCCCATGAAAAACAAGTCGATGGCACCGTAACCCTCCCTTTGTGTAAGCGAGCCGGCGATCCAGTCAACGACGAGTTTCACGTCCTCGCCGCCCGAGGGGAACTTGGCACCATGCTGCAGAAGACGATAATCCGGGATTATAACGGTAAAGCCGTGCTGGGAGGCGAAATAATGGCCGATGTTCGCGAATACCAGGTCATTGGCGTATCCCGTTCGAGTCTTGTCACCTTGCACGAACCCTCCACCGTAGAGGAAGACTAGCACGGGCTTCGCCTTGAACGGGCCTGGAGAAGCTCCAGTGTCCGGGTAATAGATGTCGAGCGCTTGCCGAGATTCGGGTCCGTATTGGTGAGTCTCGCGCTTGGTCGATTTGATTTTGTCTTCGTTGGAGAGGAGAAGCGATGCATAAGCCTCAAATGTCGGTCCTATGATCTCCATTACATCGCTTCCTAACTGTGGGAGTGCATCCATCTTGAGCGGTGATGGTATCTCGTGTCCTCTATCTTAAGATGCCGTAGTTGATGTTCTTAACAAGAACCGCATTGGCGAGAAGGGGGGGCATGTTTTGCAGCATTTAACTCTTGTATGCCCCAGCCCTTTTAAGAAGATGAAAAATGTTGGCTGTCGGTATTCGAGGCTATCTTGGCCCAACTCCCCCGCAATGGCCGGCCGTTTCTGTTCCCGCATAGAGCTTTATCGGCAGTTTATATTTCAGCCAGAACTGTTGTAACCCCCCCACCCTGGCTAGACCGGAGATATGATTAGTCCCTAATACACATAGCCCAGTATGCCCTCACACGTGAAGGAATTGGGTGTGTACACAGTAGTCGGTTTTCCCCGCAGACTCAACTTGCTAGGGTTAACCAAACATGCGGGATTAGGCTATTAGAAGAAGCCTAGTTCACCCTAGGTTCAATGATCATTGCTTAATGCATTAGTTAATAACCTCCGACCTTCCCGAGCAACTCACACTACAGAAGATGTAAGCTTTGACTAATTACTGCAAGGGGTTACGTAGGGAACAGAGATATTATCTAGACCTACTATAAGCAGATTCCAACGTCGTCCCTAGAGTCTGCTCAGACGAAAGGCAACCTCGCGTAAGATATCGGGTGCTGGCTTTCGCTTTATGGTCAATGTGAAAGTTGTTAGTTAGTGGTAATTGATTTAAACTAACGCATTAGGGCGATCCTTTAGCTCGGTCTAACCCCCCCCTTTTTGCCCCCTATTCATTTGGCTGTCAACGGCCCCACCAACCAGCCCCTTTTATAACCCTTGGGCGACTCAATCTCAAAATTGACGCAACTGATCTAAGTCTTCTTTTCGAGATCTGGATTTGATGTATATCCCATGTCTCATACCCGAGATGTCGTGCCTGATGACTCCATTACGGTCTTTCAATGCGAAGAGTGCCAATTTGCGTGGCAGAGGGATTGGTCGCCGCTAGCTCTCTCCCTTCGGTTACTGTTGTCGCTTTTTGGGGCGTCCTTGAACAACGTTTTGGATGATTATGATACTCGATAGATCCCGTATGTATGATCATGAAGTTAGAAATCGAAACTAAACGAGAGGGCCCAGGGCTATTTATACGCAGACGTTGCTCTCCGAACAACCCATATCGAGAGTCCGGAAGGGATTCTTTCCAGCAGCCTTCAGTATTGTGTATCGAAATGGGATCCTCATAATTCGAACTCACCGAACGAAGCCCATTGAAGGTTCCTAAAGTGTGTCGCAAGCAAGCCTGATGCAAGCCTTAACCCGCAGAAATATGAAAACGCTGTGGGGTTATCGGCTGGCCTCAATCATCATCGTGGCCATAATCATGCTGACGGGACTATCAGACATCAAATCCTCGGCACTTAGATCTACGGATTGCGTAAGGCTCGGAGAATCTTGACACGTATCCACGACGGTTGCGTGATGTGAGGTCCGTTGTGCCCTGCGGGAGCGATGGTGGGCCCCCTCTGTATAATGAGTCTTTTTTTTTTCAAGTGAGGGGAATATTTCAGACCGGTTTGGTGGTTGTCGAATGACTGTCGGGCACGTTAGGAGGCCCAATCCCTTCGCCGAACTCGGCCTTCGTAGCATTGGGCATATGTGCATGAGATTCCGGTGAGGGAAGGTGAGGCCCATCATCGTCATGGGGCTTTCGGCGTTTCCGTGTGTACGAAGGATCCATTGAGGCCAATCCTTTAGAATTTTTTGCCATCAATCTTGCAGGGCAACTCATTTAATCGAAAGCCATAAAGTCAAGGGGAGCCGCTGCTGTAGCAGAGCCGCATCAGTTGGTTTTGGGGGGGTTGTGTTGTCCCCTCTGCATCACACAGCATTCTATCCATTTGCTTCGCCAAGCTACTACTATTGATCTATTATATGTGTGCATTATACATTCTGAAGCACTTTATTCCAATGAGAAACCCATACCACTTCCTGCATCGAATAAACTACGGAAAGGAAAACGGCCAGCCGCTCAAGATGATGAAGGGGGTACCTCCTTGGAGTGACGCAAAGGAGAAGAAATAGGAATAGGTACACAAGCATACATGAGCCCACGCAGATCGACCAATGTGTATACATCGCATTCTCGGCCTCTTTCTCAATCAGTGGCCGCGTAGTTGAGGTTGGAGGAGAATAGTGATTCTCCAGTGGTTCTACCATGATGCGACCCGGGTTGCGGGCCAGGCTTAAGCTTGCCACAGGTCATGATATGCTGTGTATGTGTGTCTTTGTTATAGTCAAACGAGAGGCACCGACAAATATATGGACTATCATTCTGCCCCTTCTTGCACTGTAAGTCGTATAGTTAGACATATCTCATGTAAGAACAATGGAGTTGCAGCATAATGACGCAAGAATTCATTCCCGCCCATGCATTGCTTAATAAAAGGGAAAGTTACTACATACTTTTTGGAGATGCCTTTGGTAATTATCTTTGCGATGACAGTGATAACCGCAACAGCAAGTATAACAAGGCGCCGTGGATGGCTTGGAATCCTTCTTAGAATGAGTAGCACTTCCCTTGTGGCGGCGTAGGTCCTTCTCTGAAGAAAACTGTCGTTGACAAGGTTGACATTTAAAGGACTGATTGCTTTGGGGTTCAGAAACTAGACTAGCAATATCTGCGCGAGAAGCACTTGACGCGGGGTAGATTGACCGATCCTCAAACCGTGTGGTTACACTTGATGGATAACCCTGATACGAGCTGGACGTAAAAGAGGATACACGGCTGTCGGTATGTCTAGATAGTAACCCAGGCTGAGGCGCTATGTTGCTAGTATGGTAATTGTATCTGACGGGGACCGCTAGAGACTGCGCGTTGTAGATAATTTCACGACGGGCGTCGTTCATATGTGGTGCATTTGGTGTTTCCCCTGCAATGCGCAAGTCGCTATTGAAGTCAGGGGGTAGAGCATGTGTCTCGTCGAAGTTGGTCGATATCCACGCCCCGATGTTATCCTGCTGGGTTGATGCATGCGGTGACAGTCCAACGCCATTTTGAGCCGAAGATTGATTATAGTGTGATGCCTGGAAATGGTTGGAGTATTGTGGAAGAAAAGCATTCAAGCCCGGGGGATTCAAGCCTCTTGGTACGTTAGTAGTGTTAGGGATTTCGATAACTCTATGAAATCCGGTCAAGAAGTCGTCGATGTCGGGCCGGACAGAAATGAAACCATTTTCCAGCTCACTTGACTGGTCTCCGCCGGTATCGGTACCTATTTGATTCGGCATTTCTGATGTCACTCGCAACCAGTTATCGAATTCCGGAATTCTAAACTAGGCAGGGCGGCGATCCTAGTAGCCCAGAGGCTTATTATGGGGGCTGTTTTGGTTGACGAAGTTGCTACTATGGCGTAAACGAGCTATACAGATAGAGCAGGTCAGCAGCGGTATCTTATTTGGGAGGTATAAGTTACAAGGAAAGACAGGCTTCCACCTGCGGCATCGACGTAGACAGTGCATGTCAGCTTTGCCAACATGCCTACCCACAGCTGGTTTTGGGAGAAACACACATAGCAGAAGAATCTCCCTCGAATAGATAGATGTAATGGCGTCTGTGGGCAACAATGTTATTGTTGTCGGAAGTAGAGAGAAATGGGAAGGGTAAAGTATGGAGGGCATCATCGTTCTTATGAATTCATACTGAAGAGGCCCATCATGGGTTATGAGGCCCTATACCAGCCAGTCAGGTCACGCAGCTCGTTACGCTACTGGCGATAGTACATCGCATTCTAATATTGTATCTTTAAACTTTTAAAATATCAAAACATGTGGTAATACCAAAAGCATTGCTATCCGCTTTGACCAAAAATTAGAAACTTCCTTTTTTCGTTCTTAGTTTCCCCTCGATCTTCGCCAGCCAAGAATATTTACATCGGCCATTTAACCCACAACTTACACATCTGTACACGTGGGCACACACCGTGCAGAATCTGTATAATACCTAGGGCTTCGCACATGTGGCGGAGCAGTGCGCTGGTGGGTGGAAACAGTTTTGTGTAGTAGATGCGCCATGGATCGACGTTGCACTGTGCTTATGGCAGTACTGTTCGTCCGATATCAGACCCAAGGAACCTGACAGTTGCGCATCTGTATACACCACCATCGCGACATCCTAAGCATATGTCTAGCGTGCTGTAGGTATGTAATGCACTATAACATATCACCAAGGGTCCCCGACAATAGTGGGGGCTCTTTGGCTACGAATGGTAATCATATTACTATGGGCTATGGTAGTATTACATGGGAGGTGTGAAGTACAGGGGGCCAGGAACCATCACTATCCACTAAATAACTTCAAACCACTCGCATGTCGTACCTTTACTCTAGAAATCTCCGTCATGTCGGGGCAATTAGTTTCTTTGATATTGAATTATAGAACTCAAGCTATTATAGGATTGTGGGCTGAGCAGAATTTATGATCAAGTAGTATTACTCTTAACAGACTAGAGGCCAAGGACGTAGGGACTCCACGCAACTGCGGTTTGTCTTCTCTTGTATTTTAGGTACAACAAGGGATCTGTTTGGCCTCGTACTGGCCATAAACTGGTTCTGCCACCTAGGGAGAAAGCCAGGAGACCAGCCTATCATCCAAAGCTAGGCAAATTGGTAGGAGAGTAAGGCAAGAGGGGTGAGCGAAGAAAACAAAAAGAAAAGCATCGAGGATCACCAAAATTCCGTGTTCTACAATGTACCAGGGTGCATGCCAAGCTAGATGATTTTACTGCAGCCTTCGTATGATGAACGTCCGTACGCACATCAGGTAACGCAGAGGAGCACTTACCTACGACTTTGTTCACTGTAAATTATCCGGTATCTAGGTTGGTACACATAAACGCTTGCGATTGTGTACTCGCTGTAAATCATTCCGAAAACTGGGGCGCCATAGAGTAGCAGTGGACATGACCTTGATACTGGCACAATCATGGCGCAATCACTGGTTATGGAACAGGAGAGTTCTTCAAATATGGAGGTATGCACGCCATGCCTGCCTCATTGCGCCGCCCCTGCCGCCCATGAAGTGCTACGGCATCAAAACGCTTCACGGCACGGTCGACGACCACATTTATGTGCAGCTTCAAGGATTATTAGAAGGATCTTAAAATCCCCTGCTCACGCCAACCCAGAGATCCATGTAGCCATGCTTGTGCTGGAAAGAAAAAAAAAACCTCCAGAATACTTTTAAGTCCGACTTCCCAAACCCATCGCAGGACCGGTAACTACCCCTGTCCCCATGTAGCGATTCTAAACGATACCCAACTTGGGGCCCAGTCCATGGTGATGCAGGTAATGGTTTGCCTGGGCGCGCTGCCTGTCATACATGCATCAAGAAAAGAAAGAAAAAAGAAAGAAAAGCCAGCTGCCATGCGTTGGGATTTGCTTGTGGGAAAGAAACACCGTGTCAATTCTCAGAGCCGCAGGGTTAATTTAACGGTATTACACTGAATACACTTCTTTAGTACGTACTCTACGGAGTACTCTGTATAGTAATAATAATAATGCCTTACCAGGATTTTTGAAAGATCGATCCTAAGATCGGCTTATTATTAACTGCGAAGCTAACCCACCTGCAAGCCCACCTCCCTGCCATATCTCTAGATGTTCGTAGTCGTTTTCTGAAGCTAATTCGCTAACGAACGAAGAACAATCGCACGAAAACTGCCGTTGGAGTAGACTTCAAGCTTTGGCCTGTCCCAAGGTTGCTAAGGTATATGTGAAATACATGATGTTGCTGAAGCATTGACGAAGTAAGTATACAAGTACTTACGTGAACTAAGGCTCTACCCGCACGCGGGCCGCTATTATTCTCCATATTTTTAAGTAAGTACTTAGTCGGAGGTATCTGATGGCCGACTAGTCCATTATGGGTAGCACAAGTAACCGGGGCAGTATGGTGGTTCGTGACTTGACAACACAGATTCTACACTTTGACTTTGGTATGCCACTCATACAGCAAACACGTATGCGGATGCCTTGAGAGGGATTTCCATGACCATGCAAATCATTACATGCGTGCATACGCTTCGAAACTATGGCTTGCACGACAATCCGGCGGTAAGGGGTTTGCGCAAATCTTTGCGCAAAGATTAGCGCCTCTCAACTTTGTGATGATATTTAGTGTGTAATATTTCAACCCAACCAATGATACATGCCAATGTTATAGTTTGTTACCAGGTTGCTAGAATACCAGGTTACCAGGGTATGGGCCCGGAACTTCGGGCGTATAAATCCTGGAGACTGCAGTAGCAAATGATTAAAAAAGTTTAAGTTACAATCTATAAGTTCCCATCTCGGTCTGAGAACCCGAGGTGATTGGACACCTGATTCTCGAAGTCGTCCACCAAGTTACCCGCACTCTTCTGCGTTTCCATCGACCCCTGAGGTATTACATCCGTTGTTAGCTCAAAGAATCGCGTTACGAGTGTTATAGGCTGTAACTAGGTTACTACTAGTAAGTACAATGGCGTAGGGGTGCAGAGTTACGGGGGGTTGCGTGTTTCGCGGTGCGCGGCTCGCCCAGTTGTATGACATGCGTAAACTCCGCCCGGTATCCCCAAACTGGTAGAGCTACACCACATACTCATATCGGTACTCATACAAAGTATGTGCATACCTTCGGACTTTAGCCCTAACACATGAAAAATATTTGACAGCCACCTAGCATCATGGTAGCCCAATAGGTAACTTGCGGCCCAAGGCGGTGTCACGATGTAGGTATCACTGACATAGAATAACTCCCTAAGAGGCAGGGATGTGCATAAGACTAAAGTGCTCGCATATGTCTACGCACTCCTGGGCGGCCATCAACACTTTTGGATAGGGATCCATTCCGTCGGTAACGATCTTGCCTTCTCTTTCCTGCCTCGGTTTAGGCACATTGTGTCAAAAAGTAGGCTATACAGGCAGTGCCCAAAACTCCCCAAAGCGAGCCCCACGCACCTTTCTTCCTGTAACCACTGATTTCCTGGTCAGCGCTACATACCGCCTGCTGGTGTATTTCGGTATATTCTGAGAAAAGCTGTAATGCCAACGCATATATACCCACCCACCTAGAGGTAATATGACTCTATACCTCGGCACCCCCTGGTAACGCACCGCCCCAGTGAAGTCAGAATCAGAATATTTCGAGAAGGCTGAGGTTTTTCTCCTGGGGTTGTTGCTTATGCACCGTGATGTGTCACCATGCCCAGACAGCTGGGATCGCCGCGATCCGGGCACGGCGCAAGGCGCCGGGGAAGGCGGTGTGGGCAGGGCGAATACGGATTGTGAACGTCAGTCAGCAGTAAGGTTTCTTGGTCCGGACGCTAATGTTTGACAATATGCCCTTGGTCGGGCCGTCCGGGCAGGCACGAGGTCTACTCAAATGCGGATCGATGGCCCAGCTAAGGAATGGGAGTTCTCAGCCTTCTATCATATCCGAATCACCAGATCACTAGTTCACGGCCGTATTCGTTGGAACCCTAGAAGACTGCAGGCACTTGATCAACAACCCCTGAACGGAGACATATATATTACTGTATAATATATCGTGATCTACCTACCAAGGCTTCCGACGTCCTCTCGGGTACCGGACCCAGCCAGCTTCGAACGGGCATACGTTAGGCTGTGGCAGGTAATTCGCTGGGGTTATCAGACAATTATGGAGATATCCTCCTGGAGCCGCGAACCACGCACGACTATATAGATGACATCGGGGCGCCGTCGGCTTGGTACATACGCAGCAGAAGTGCCCTCGCAAGGATTGGGCCAATAGGATCATTTGATGGTGGTGGAGTGTGTCAGGCTTTCCCTCCAATGGCCCGATCGTGCTACCCCCGGCTTTCACGCGGCGACTCGGAGGAGGTGCGCTTTGGCCCGACCGCTGCAGCCAGTGTTACGCCGGAGCCCGGTGCATGTTGCCGGCGAAATAAGCGACCACCGCGGATCGTATCCGCAGCGCGCCTATCTTTTCCCGTTTCCCTGCCTCGATCCTGCCCCAAAGCTTTTATGATACTACGCGGCTCCGATCCGAACCGCGCCACAGCCAATAGGAATAAGCACCGCGACCTTCCGCGCCGGGGAAGTTACTTAATCGTCATGTCTCTAACCGCGCCTGTGTAACGGGGTGAGCGGGCGGAGCTCCGTCCTCCCCGCCCTCGTATCATTGGCGTACTTAAACGCGCATTGACGAATCTTGGACATCTGCGAGGTTCGTGTAACCGACGTATGTTAGGTGGCATAGGATTTTTCTAGAGTATCATCGTTCATCCCACTACCGGAAGACAACCGAAGACTCCAATCCAGATGTCGATGCTGCAGGTACTCGAATGCTCGGATGTAACAAACAACAGACATGACTGAAGGGCCGAGAGTAGCAGAGCCTCATGCACAATTTTCCGTATAGCGGCCCAATCGGATCTATACACACGCATGCCCTACTCGGCTAGATAACTGAATATTTTGTTTCAAGACAACGACGTTAGCAAGGGGGGTCTGAGAAGTATCACATCATGCTGCGGCCCTTCGGAAGGACTCATAATAGTATATTTCAAAGGACATCTGATTTGGCAATGGCTAAAGTAAAACTAAAACATCAAGCGAGCTTTTCGGCCTTTCAGAAACGCCCGGTGTGCACCCAGAAACAGAGACTAGTATCATCACGACCGTGGAAGACCGTGGATCTTGCTAAGATGATAGAAAATGTACCGCTCATCGGCCCCTGTTGGGCCTCTGACCCTGCCTCGGCTGGCTTCCGTACGCTCTTCTTCCCTGAACCTTCTTGTCCCTGCTCATACTAGCGCCTAGCGTTAGGTCAATCCGCGGCGGCGTGTCGAAGCCGAAACTCTTGGCAACCTTCGCCAGGTCCAGCTGGTGGACGTCGAACACGGTACGCAGGCTGTGACTCGCGTACGCGTGCAGGTAGCTCCGGTACCCCTCCTTGGCGCTCTTGTTAAGGTAGTAGTTCTGCGAGATCAGCTTCTCGAGCTGGGACTGAACGTTGAGGACCTTCTTCGCCGGGAACTGGTACTCGACCACGGGCACACGCGCTTGCTTAAGGTGCCCCAGAAACGAGGACTCGTTCGGCTGTAGGAAAAGCAGGCTGCGTCCCTTGCCCTGCGTGCCACGCGCCGTTCGGCCAACACGATGAATGTAGTCGCGAGGGTCATCAGGGGGGTCGAATTGGACGATCCAGTCAACCGCGGGAATCTGACATATAGTTAGCAACCACCGTCTGGGGGGATAGAATGGGGACGGAATCTCACATCCAAGCCACGAGCGGCCACGTCAGTGCAAATGAGTGTACCGCGCTGCGCGTTGGAGAACTCGAAGAAGGTTCTCGTGCGCTTCTCCTGTTTCTGCTTGCCGTGTAGGTCGAGACAAGGGAGGTCGATGTAGTTGAGCAACTCTGCGTAGTATTTGACCGAGTTACAACTACTCAAGAAAACAATAATCTTCTTGTTGATATGCCGTTTTAGAAACGAGAATAATAGTAAGAAGCGCTTGTCAGCTTCACAGATAACGTATCCTTGCTCAAGGCCTTCGACGGTACTGTGGGTCTTTTCCTCATCAACATTGATGTAGAGAGGACCCGGTCGCAAGGATATCCGGGCAAGATCCTCGACTTTAGTAGTCTGAGTGGCGGAAAACAACATAGTTTGCCGCTTCTCTGATGGAAGAATCTTGATGATTGCCTTCATCTCATCCTCGAATCCGACTTCAAGGATGCGGTCGGCCTCGTCAATAATAAGTGTCTACGGAATACGGTCAGCAGAGCTTCAATATCGGAGTATTCCCTGAACCTACCCGAAGGTTTTTGAACACGAAACCAGGGGTGTTCTTAAGGTGATCAAGAAGTCTGCCAGGGGTAGCAACTAATAAGTTGACACCCTTTGACAGCTTCTCCCTCTCAGCACGTATGTTTGCGCCACCTATGACAATGCCGTACGTCTGACTGTGGGCTAATAAAAAGTTAGTAAATACGCAGGTAGAATGAAGGACCAGGTATACATACGCTCCATGAGCTCCTTCGCAACCCCAAATATCTGTAGCGCAAGTTCGCGTGTAGGTGATACAACAACCACGCCAGTACCGTTGCGAGCTAGAGGCGAAAGTCAGCGATCTGGTCCTGATTACGTGCGCGCGGAAAGGACTGGGTCAGAAAACACTCACGCTTGAAGCGGAGCGCATGGAGCATCTCGACAGCAGGTATCAGGAAGGCTAAAGTCTTTCCTGAACCCGTCTTTGCAGCTCCCAGCAAATCCTTGCCGGCCAACAGCGGAGGAATCGATCTGCGCTGGATCTCCGTCATCTTATCGAAGCCCATGCCCTGAATAGCCTTGATAGTCTTCTCGGATAAGTTCAAGTCTTCAAACTTCTGCGCATCTGTTCCACTCGTGGGTGGTAATGAGAGATTCGCTCCATCAGGAAGGTCGGCCGCATCGTCTCCATCATTTTTGTCGTCATCCGCTTCCTTCGCTGCCTCTACTCTCTTGTTCAACTCTGAAGCATCGTTTGCATCATCGTCGCTTTCCGATGGGCTGTCATCCTGGGGCTCGTCCTTTTCATTGATGATTTTTTCGGTACTCTCATCCTCATCGCTAGAGGAATCACTCGATACCGGAGGCTTTGCGCGCTTCAACTTCTTAGACTTGGACGCTATCGTCGACGCTGTCGTCGCATCAGATTTCGCAGACTTCTTAGCGCCATTGACATCCTTCAACTTCCTCTTCTTGCTAACTCTCGCTGAATCCATCTTCTACCGATATAGTAATTTGCAATTTCTGATCGTGCTGTGCCTAGGTAAGTTGGAAAAGTCAAGTTGGAAGTGTTGGAAGTCTTCGCAAAGTTGGATGATTAGGTGGGCTGGACTAAGTAAGTTAAGATGCAAGTTCCAAAGTACAGGTGCCAGGGAATTTTTTTGGTTATCAGTTGTCTAAATTTCCTTATCGTATATAACTCCACTTTACTAGTTGGGTACCCACCTGGAAATGCCCTACCCGCAGACAATAGGTACCGGTCCCAGGTCCAAAGCATCTGACGGAGAAAAGGATAATCCGGCTTGCGTTCCTTCATTACAAGGTGAAGCTGGCTGGCCTCTGGTCCAATAGGTAGGTACCTGCAGTCCACCCCTGGTGGGTCCCGGACTTTCATATTCAACAGTATGCAAGCTCAGCCGATACCAAGTCGAGATTTCTCATTCCGTATCAAGTTTGGGAAACATCCATTTAATTGTTATTAGCCTATGGATGAGCTGGGGTAGCACGGAAACACCCTCGTAACATGCGACAACCTGAGCAACAAACTAGCAACCGCCGCTTAATCCATCCAGAACAGAAATTAGAAAATATGCGTCCATGTCATGTTGTAACTGGCTATCACGCAGTAACCAGTCACGATCAAGGTGAGAATCAGAATTCCCACCGTGCTTCCTCGTATCCAGGAATCGTCGGTCGCTAGCTATGCGTCCGCACGAGGGGCTACGTAGTCGAAGCACGCAAGATACCCATTCCTGTTCTCGATGACGGTATCTGAGTAGTCGTAGATCAGTCACCAACCCCTCTTCTCTCTTACTCGACCACAGGAATATATAGGCTTACTTATATCCAGATGGGTGGTCCACTGCGAGCCCGCCATATTGGAGCAGGTGGCGATGATCTCGGCGCCATTGCTAAACGTGTCCCAGCAGGTTCTGCCATAGTTTCCACTTTGACCCATTAGTGCTAAGCTTACGTATTGTGATGGCGACCTTTCTCGTTGTGCCGTCTACATGGGTCTTGTGAAATGATCTTGGAGGAAGCAATGCTCACTTTGCTCTAGCAGAAAGAATACCGTCCTGGTTCTCGAGGCAATGCGAGAGGTCCAGCTCGGACGTGAGGAAGCCTCCGTCGGGGGTAGTGCACGTGCCTCTGATGACTTGTGATACGACCTGATCCCTCTCATCTATGTCGTGCCTGATCGTGAACTACGACGCGACACGCATATCAGGACAAGACCATCTTGTAGAACGAATAGGCATTTCCGATAACGGATGGTTAAATGCGAAGAGATGATCGGAATGCCTTACTTCACATGTATCCGCGAAATTATGTGCCAACGCTATCCATGGACCGACAAGTAGAAGGATAGCACTTGATGTCATCTCTATCGCGGTATTGAAGGAGCGTAATGATGAGATGAGTGCATGGCGGGGTCGATGGATCCTACTCCGAAGAGAGGGTAAGAGTCTGAGTACCCTTTGCAGCTGGACGCCCAAGCCCTCGTCTCGATTAACTCTACAGCCAACTTACGTTTTTTTTTTTTTGGAGGTTTACGTATTCGTGGCACGTTGGCCCCAGCAAGAATCTTGAAGGAGGATGAAGATGCGGGATGATGTTAGAGGGAGACCATGAAGTAATTAGTGACTACTACTTGTTCTGACGTAACAGATAGGTAGAGGGAATCCCGACTATTCACGGTTGGCTGTCGTATGTTAGCCGTGCTTTCCCGGTATTTCGGATTCGGAAGTTTGGTTCCCTGACTTCTACTTCCTACGATATCTCGAGAGGGGTTGCCCTTTCCCTCATAGTTATACATGCAAACTATCATAAAGTTCAATAATTAGCGCACCTTTTAAACTCAATTCCGAAAGACTCAATGGAAACTTACGCACGCAGTTTCGCCAATGCGGGAAGGGTTCATACAGACTATGGGGTTTATCTTGGACCTAGATGAGTGTAAAGTGTTGTGGGCAAGGCGCATGCTTGGGACACGTCTCTCCGGTGCTCAAAACCCATGTCTCAGGTACCTTACTGTGCCAACACAAGCTTATGTAACATACTCAGGAGACTCCTAGATCGCTAGCAAGACTACTCCTCAGCTACAATCTTGTTGGTTACGGATCCTATGCCATCAATCTCAAGCCTGACGATATCGCCTATCGTGAGCTGGAACCTGGCAAGCTCAATCCCCGCACCACTGGGAAAGGTCCCGGAGCCAAAAAACTCGCCGGGATACAGGCGGGTCCCCTTAGAAGCGTGCGCGATAGCCTCACCCATAGTAAATTGCCACTTGTCAACTCTGCATTCAGTCGCGGGCTTCTCATTGATGATAACCCGACCAGTGAGACTGTCGATGCGGGGCAGGATCTCATCGGCGGAGACGACCACCGACGAGATGCTGTTGGCGAATGACTTAGAGTGTTGGGGTCCGAAGCCGCTAATGACCGATGTCAGCGTAGGTCCCTATGAAATTCCACTCTGCAATGTCTGTATATCGGGGTAGGTAGTTCCGCTCCTCACCTGGCCATCTCGGGCATCTGCACGTTACGCGCCGAGAAATCGTTAAAGACGCAGAAGCCGGCGATGGCGGCGGTGGCTTCCTCGGGAGTGGCGTTGAATAGGGGTTTGCCGAGCACGACACCCAGCTCGACCTCGACGTCCAGATTATCACAGTAAGCCGGGCAGTGCACGGCGGCGCCGTCGGCGTAGAATGCCAAGTGGTTGGACTGGTAGAAGATGGGCTGACGGTACCACAGCGCGTGGGGCCGGAACAGGGGGAAGTCCCAGCCGGTCAGGGCCTTGTAGAGCGCGCCCAGCTTGTTGGCCGCCGGCCGGTACAGCTGTGTCATCCCCACCGCCGCCTGGTAAAAGTGCTTCTCGAATAGCATGAAGTCGCGGTAGGACCGTGGCTGGAAAGGCAACGCGCTTTTCAGCGGGTCCGAAGAATCCGGCGGGTTGTCCCGGAGCACCCTCAGAAGCAGCTGTGCTTTCGCATCATCGCTGGGAGAGCGGGAGGTGCTCTCGTTGCTGCCTTCATCCAGCTCTACCACCTCATTATTGACGCGGTGATACTTCATGTTTCATGGGTGGGGACCAGGAACCAAACACTTGATTGATGAAAAAGTCAGCTAAGAATTCTGGAAGCCCTGAGGTGGGGAGTTGATGAAAGAAAAGAGCTTGCATGCTCTAAAGTCAAGAGGTGGTAGGCACCCCCGTACCGTACGTATGGGTATCCTGGGGAGAAGAAGGTAGGTAGAAATTAGTTTGCCATGTGATAACAGCCGACGAGAATTGGGGTAGAATGCTGAGCCAGACTATGGCCAGGGGAGAGTACACCTGCCAGTTAATAACATGCCAGCTGTTAACCATGTACATGAACGGCTGGGTACTAGGTAGGAATGTCAAAGCCTGACTGCTATTTATTATCCGTACCACTCCGTAGAAACCATATGTGGTGGATGGATGCTTGTTGCAAATATGAGTACAGCAAACGCCAAATGGTCAAATCATTCAATGGTAAGGGCTCAGTACGGCTCAACATTCTTTTTGCGCATAAGTCCATATATATTGCTTTTCGGTATAGTAAAGGCTGCTGCAATGAAATGTCGATCCAAGCCTTGCTAGCTAGGAAACTACCTACCATTTTCAACCACACCCTAAGTCTGCCACCATGCAGTCAACGGATCATCTCCTGTACTCCTTTCCTCCAACGCGGATCTTGCCACTCCACTTCCTTTTCGGTTTCTCGTGGTGCTGTACCACGCCCCAGGTATTCCAAGTGGACTCGGTGGCTCCGCTCTGGCTTGTCATCTCCGTCTTGCCGGCCACCGACTGCGGTGGGACGTGCGCTTTGCTGGGGACGGCCAGGTTGCCATCGGCGCCGCCGCCAGACTTCTTCCAGAAGCCCGTGACGAGCTGCTTCGAGTACAGCGATCCCTTGCCGCCCTTCGGGGCTGCCGCAAGGGTCCGCGCGTAGGCATCCTGTTTCTGCTGCCAGAGCGATTCCGAGCTCCTTTGCGAGGCAGGCCGGCCGCCCGCGCCATATGCGTTGCCGTTTTCTGCAGCGTAGGCCGCTGCCATCGCTTGGTCCATGATCCTCCCGTCACTCTTCATGCTTGACGGGCGTCTCGAGGTGTACAGCTGCTTTTCGTTGATGCCGTTGTCGTTGGCATCGCCTCCCCGGCCGCGGCGCCAGAAGGCAAATTTCGACCCGCGGCTCTGGCCGGGCTGGCCACGGCGCCGGCACTTGTAGAATATGAAGGCCACTGTGGCTAGGACCGCCAGACCGACTGCATTTGAGGTTAGCATATTGCGCATTCTCGTTGCGTATGCGAGACGCAACAAGGTCAATCCTTAGGAGACTTACTTAGAACACCCATTGCGACCACACCACCGCGACCCATCCCCGCTGTCTCCTCGCTGCTCTGGCCAATCTCTTGAGCCTGTGCTTGGCCAATTGAAGCGTCCAGGTTGGAGCTCTCAGCCGCCGGCAATGCGGTCTCCGCGGCTGTAGCAGTCGGAGCAGCGTTGCCGGGAGTTTCGGTTCCGATGCGGCCCATATCAGCAGGATTCTCAACACCGGGTGGAGTCGCTGTTTCGGTTGGTGTTGCTGGCGGTGAACCGGTGGCTCCTTCATCGTCGTCCTCAGACTCAGGCTCGGATGCGGACTCTGGTTCAGGGACAGCAGGAGCTTGGCGACGGTTCGTTTGTCCGCCATTGACTAGCTTTTCCCTCTTGCCGAGACCGATGGTGCGGGAAACCTTAGCGGAGGAGGCGTTACGGCGGAAGGCAGCCGGCCGGGTGGCTGGGGGTGCATCAGATTCGCCGTCAGTCGCGGAGTCCACGTCGTTATCAGTCGCCGTGTCAATACCGTCATTGTCAGTCGCAGAATCGACGCCATCGGTCGCAGTGTCGACACCGTCAGTAGCCGAGTCAGCCTCGGTGTCCGTAGCCGGTGCCCCTATCGCTTGGCGACGCTTGATACCAGACACAGACTTGGCAATGCCTGAAGACTTGACATTGCGGCGGCGGAAAGTTGTCCTCCTCGGAGAGGGCGAGCTCAGGTCATCATCGGTAGCCGAGTTTACATCGTCCTCGGAGTCTGTGTCGGGAGCTCCCACAGCCTGGCGTCGATTGATTCTCCTTCCCCGACCCTTGAAATAAGACGGCTTGACATTGCGGCGCCGGCGGAATGCTGTGATTGTCGGGGATGCTGAGCTCAGCTCGTCCTCGGTATCATTCCCACTGTCGATGCCGGAGTCGGGACCGGATTCGGGGTCCGTCTCGATATCTGTACCCGGGGCCACGGCCTGGCGGCGCTGCTTAGGACCAGATGGGGGATCGATATCTCCACCCGTCTCCGGGAACGTGATCTGGCGACGCTGCTTAGGACCAGATGGAGGATCGATCTCGCCGCCTGTCTCTGGGAATGTGATCTGGCGACGCTGCTTAGGACCAGATGGAGGATCGATCTCACCCCCCGTTTCCGGAAAGTTGATCTGGCGACGCTGTTTGGGACCAGATGGGGGATCGATCTCGCCACCTGTCTCGGGAAATGTGATTTGCCGGCGTTGCTTGGGACCAGACGGGGGATCGATCTCGCCACCTGTCTCCGGGAACTTGATTTGCCGGCGTTGCTTCGTTTGAATGGCGCTCACCGGTCTCCCCCCTCTGCGTTGCATGATCGAAGGCCTTTCACAATACTGTCAGTCTGCTTCCCATTTTCAAACGTCATATCTGGGCTGTATCTTACCTCATTGTGGATTGTTAAACACAATGTACTGCTAAAAGAAAAAATTGACACAGGAAAAAAGCGGGAATCGAAGTACAGCGCTGCTGCACCAAATATGATCCAAAAAACAATACGACAAAATGGTAATTGCAAGGAGTGAATAACTACAATTTGGACCGGCCAGCAAATAACAGAGGGCGCAGCCCAGCGAGAAGGGGTAAGAAAATGAGAATAAAGAAAAAGAAAAAGAAAAAAAGAAACCGAATAAAATTGAACGGCTAACACAGAAGACGATGATAGCTGTCAAAACTTCCAAAGTCAAAAATTGAAGAAAAAAAAGAAGGGAGCCATTTCATCTATATCAGGTCGCGTGCGCCCCTTGTTCTGTTCCGTCCCGAGAGCCCTTGTCGGGAACCAGACAGCTCCTGGAGCCGGTCGGGATTTCAAACCTAAGGCTGTTTCAACGCGAGCTGATCGCATTGGCGCCAAGTGGCGCGGTGCCTAAGAAAAGCGTCCGCCACTAGCCAATCGAACCCCCTGCGATCCCCGTTTCACCAGACAAATTCTCAGAGATTACAAGACAAACCGGGGGGAAACGGCGCTATGACCCCATCTTAGGTTCTAGGTTCACCCGCTAAGATGATGCAACTGGTAGTTTCAACGTTTCGAAGCTGCCTTAAATCCCGCGGCGTTTGAGACGACTCGACGTCCTCGATCGTGGCGAAGTTATATATAGCACACGGGGGAAGCTGGAGGGAGTTTTGAAGTCCGTTGGGCTACTTGACGGAACCAAACGAGCCTTTCTCTCCTTACCTAAACCAATTGAATTACCATATATCTATTGATAGGAATACATATCCCGTCCCTAGCGGAAACCCTGCCTCGAAGAGGCAAAGCAAGTTTCGTAGACTTATAGTAATTAACAAGACTAATACCACATTATATCGCCAAGTACTACATATTATTGCCAGTAGTAATAAGCGAAAACAAATCCATTGGGCCCCTTTCTCTGGTGTTCTAGCCCAGCTACCAACGCCAGAGGGGAATAGAGCTCGTTTAATCTTATTAGTGATTGAGAGAACCTTACGGGCCATGCTATATCGACCTATTTATGCATATCCCCTGGGCCATCTATCCCCGATCGGCGGTAAGGCTTCTTACTGATAAAGCTTATTTCTATGGGCCAAAATGGGGTGCAATCCTTATTATAGTAATGATGGGCTCGCTAGAGTAGCCCTGGAATTCACTTACAGCTCTACATGGTATCGAGAAAACAATTATCGTATGTAGTCGGAAAGCGCAGCAACTGCTGAAACTCAGAGCTAACTGTCCCCGATCTCAATTCCAGTATATGGAGTAGCCACACCTAAGTAAACAAGTAGTACATTAATCACCTCTACATATTCATCCGATAGGAATCCAGAAGATCTCATTGCAAAGTGATACTGGCCCACTTCCCTAAGATGGGAGCCTGGGCCCACTGAATGCCCATTATTTGGGCTGGGATCTGTAAATGAGTCCGTCCTTCCGGTCAAACTTGTAAGTTGGACTCATTTTTCTCACTAAATCGGGATCGCCTCTGCCAATTTCGGCTATCTTACGCATCTAGGGAGCCTCTGTAGCAGCCGCACCGACAAAAGATCCTGGACTTGGGCCTGGATCTGCCGTTGCTGGAGTTCATGAAGGAGATGGAGACGCGAATGGCTTACGAAGCGCCGTGGCGGCTGGACTTGTTGCCACTGCCTGTAAATACCGACATGGCCATAGCACCCCGACTGCCGAAACTCACGAGATTCAGTCCGCCTTCAGCTACCGAGGTCATGCACCGCTGACTGAAGGCCCCCCCCCCCTTCATCGAGTGACCTCCCGTCGCGTTCACTACCCACCCGATCGTCTACTATGTAGGACTGTCAACTCCAGCTCTAGCACAGCTTTGGCGAGACTGCCCAGGATGGCGCCGCAAACAGCGCGTGGGCATACTTGGTACAGACGGGGAAAGCAGCCGAGACGATGCTCCGGTGAAAGAAACTATGAGCGGATTAGAGCCTTCTCCCCATGACGTTCCACGCGGGTTGTCAAATCAGCGTCAAATCAAATCTCCGGGTTTCTATGAGCCACGTCAACACTAACAAGGATGATGATGATATTTATATCGTATTCAGTGTCCCTATGAGGATGTGGGTTTGCATGTGCTTGTGTGCTTCGGGTATTTAGGTGTACAACGAGGATATCTCAAAAAAGCAGCAATTGGGTATAATGATACAACGCGAAATAAAAGCCGTTTCCAAACAGCGCAAGGGCCCCCCGAATTCCTAAACACAGAGGATTTCAACTAGCTAGGAATATTTCATCTTCACCACATCCCCCACAAGTACAAGGATTAGCCGCATATGCTGGTGTCTACGAGCGCGTCAGTCTATTTTGAGACGTGAAAAAGAGGGATGTATAGCAAAAACGAAAATTCTTACCTTTCGAACTCAACGGTTGAGGAATGATGCCGGCATTCGCCAGCTCACGGAAATCCCACTCCGGGGCACCCTCAGTCTTCCATGTCCAGAAGATCCAGCCCTCGGCCTTCTCGAAGGCAGTCATCTGCGCGTTGATGAAGCGCTTGATGTTGGCGCGGTCGGTCCCACTGAGCTGAGCGACGCCGCCCGAGCGTTTCCCGTCACAAGAACCGATATATTGGGACGTCTGCCCGTTGAGGTTGAACGTGCCGTCATACCGTGCGCCAATGCCGCGGCCATTCAACCACTTAGCGCAGTCCGTTAATGCGCCAGACCATTCGCCCGATATAGTCCAGTGGGTGGTGGTCGCCATGGAATTGCCGAAGCCGCACGCGACTCCAACGTGTTCGTTGATGTCCAACTTGAGGGTGCCGGCATCAAAAACTTCGTAGTGGTGAGTGTCCAACAGGAGCGCGGAAAGACCAGCTCCCCAACTGTTCCAGCTGGTGACGCCTCGAAAGGCGTCATGGAATGCGATGGCGACGCCGGCGCCCTGGAGATCTTTGGCTCCATCCTCCATGAACCGCTCTACCATTCCCATGTCGAGCTGCGGTCCCATGGGCTCGTTGAGCAGTTCGATCGCCGCCACGGCCGGGTGGGAGGCAAAGTCGTCGCGTAGCTTGTTCAGGGCCTTGTGTGTAATTTCCACGGAGTTACCTTGGCCCCATTGGACATTCCCTCGCTTTCCCGAGTTGTCCAATCCGTTCTGTGACAGCATCGCACCATGCAGGTCAATCATGACCTATGATGGGACGTGTCAACTCCGCTCATTCCCATCCCCGTCCATTGATACGCAGATCTTTCGTACGTACCTTGAGGTTTGCTCCTTGGGCCCAATCGAGAGCGCGCTTAAGCCATTTGTACGCTCCCGAGATGTAGGGGTCCCCCACTACAGGTGTCACAGACCAATATCCGATCGGGATTCTCACGAAGTTCAAGCCTTTGGACGCGATGTCGGCGAAGTCACTCTGGGTTATGAAGCTGCCCCAATGCTTCTCGAGGCGCGGCTTGGCCTCAGCGTAGCCAAGAACTTTCGTGTACGTATACTCATCCACGACGTTCTCGGGCGTGGCTTCGAACATCGAGGGGGTGATCCACGGCTAGGGGAATAATGAGCGACGCGTCGATGGTAGTATAAGACTATGGATTGGACGCGTAACTGACCTCCAGGAGCAACCAGCCGCCCAGACTCACTCCCCTGATCGTATCATGCCCAAAATTGAACTTCAGATTCTTCTTCACCGAGGAGATGGCCTCGGAGGGTGCCGCACTAGCAAGGTTCGCAAGCAAGGCAAGCGCCGCCGTCGCGATGAGGAGCATCGGTGACAAGGCCGCCATGATTAGGTGATGAAATTTTTGTTCAACATATATAAGATGTGTTGCTAGGCATGTAAAATGTGATGTATATGAGTTCGTGACCCCAAGACAGGCACGGGATGAAGAGAAGGTGCTTGAGTTTTGACCGTGGAGCTTATTTCAGGCCTTCCATCGCAAGGTCAAGACACAGGCAGCTCGAAGACTGGCCAGATCATTTTTAACTTTATATATAAAGTCAATCGTAGAGAATCACACTAGATATCGGGCCTGGGGCAAAGGATGGTAGTCCCATAAAGTTTGCCCTGCTTCGTCCTGCAGAGCATTTTCGTTGATTCCATCACTATGCAGGACGATATTAGCAAACATGCTCTCTAATACGGTGAGTTAGGGCGGCATCCAACTTCAACGAGGTCATCTCTAGGATGATCTTTCCGTCTGCTGCCGGTGGTTGTTATTTACGCCTCCATGTATGTACGTCCGGGAGCTGGGCAGTCCTAGTGACACCGACAGGGCGGACAACGTTGCACATCAAGCTGTATGGTATAGTAGCCAGGGCTCTGGGAAGCTCCAGATCGGCGAGGTTTAATAACGTCATCGTCAACGTGGTCGGCCAACAAACTCTTGCCAAGCATACGACATCCTCGTCTGCCATTTCCTAATTCGGCATCCAACATGTGGGGGTCTCCGCGATTCTAAGGCTTCGGCTACGCTCCTCTATTTCCAGATTGGCAGGTTTCCGGTTCGGGAAGAGAGGATGAGTCAAAAAGGGCGATTGGATTCGGTTTTTCTGTGGCCATCATTGTTAGGCCTCCTGTATAATGAAACTCCTAGAGGTTTTACACTTGAACTGGAATGAATATCGAACTGTCACCTGAAGAACTCCGGCCTCTGGAGACGTACGCTCTGATGTTTTGGTTTCGCTGACACGCTGCGTATAATAAAACTAAATTTAACCATATCTCTAACCTTAACTTATTTTCAATACTTTGAAACTTTAACCATGAATTATTAGGGATTGATATTTTCAAAAATTCCTTAAAGTCGGAATATTCTCGCCGGGGTCTTTCACTGCTCGTTTCCTTTTTCGCTGGTATGGTACGTGCGCCAGGTGAGCAGCGCGAGTGCCCATCATTGGTATCTCAAGTGTTGGGTACATCGTCTGTTACTCCGGACGGTTAGCGGCAGGGTATTGGGTGAAGTCTATTAGAGGAGAATTTGGCCAGAACATCGGAAGTAGAATATCATTTACTGTTGCACTGCAGCCTCTAATTGCGCATGTCGTCCGAAGTTCAGATACGCTTGGCTCTAGATAGTGCCAACTGGCTTACAACAGTAGGCTAGTACAGGCAGGCAGCCTTGGCAGCTCGTCGTCTTTTAATTCCATGCTACCCAATGCTCAGCCTATCTTGCCTCTTAGTACGATTGCTGATCACCAAATTTGAGTTTGGACTAACTATCTTGAAATTGAAACGAATC
Source organism: Eutypella sp. D-1 (assembly GCA_023313575.1). Taxonomy (NCBI): domain Eukaryota; kingdom Fungi; phylum Ascomycota; class Sordariomycetes; order Xylariales; family Diatrypaceae; genus Eutypella; species Eutypella sp. D-1. Next base: position 1,006,305 of record JAJTTP010000008.1, on the reverse strand, counting down.
CTGTTTGTGCGTGGGAGGTACTCGCAAGAGGAGGAAAGGATCTACTGGCATCAAAGCCATCTAGTAGCCAATGTAGTAAAACAGGAATACACGAGTATAGATGTTCAATTTCTGCTACGTTAACACACCAATGACTACCAATGACTGTTTGATCTGTTAGCATGTAAGCGGGAAGTGGTGGGCCGGCCGTCAGCCATACTGGCAGGACGGGGACGTAGGCCGGCATATGATTGTAGTAAGGCTACCACATATTCCAGCGATATGAGGTTTCCAAGTACAGGCCATGCAGTCATGCATAAGCTAGAGAGCCGAACCAACCTTAAAGGATCTTGATCCGTCTCCTTGCTACACACGGGAGGTTCCATTGGCCCTTCTCTCGGGCTGTGCATCCGACCCGTGATACTCTGAGTCAGATGGGGCACAAACGGGGAAATAAGCAAACACGGCCTGCTATCTGATTGTGGCGCTCGGTGAACACGACCGACGGGTTAGAACAAGATCCTTCCATGGTAATACGTGCGCAGGCCAGCTCAGTCTATATTCGGAGCTTATGTCACGTAGGCTGCGTTGGCTGAGTACGCCCATATCCCCTCCAGCTTAAGAGCGAGCCTTGACCCTGTCGAGAAATCTAGAGCTAAGCTGCTTCCCAAACAGAAACTGTAAAATCTAAGATACCATACAAGTGGACGTAGAGATCGAAAATGGAAGCTGGCCGACGAAGTTATCGGCGTGCGCCGAATTATGAACCGGCGCTCGCATCCCGGTCCCGAGAGATGTCTCGGCAAGTGGCTTTAGGTTACACACAATCGCCGCGTAGCACCCAACAAACGCCTGGCATGGGTTCCGCACAGCGACGAGAGACGCAGAAGTCGAACAGCCGGGCCATTCTGGATGACCCCCGATTGCAAGAGGTGACCGGTGTGTTGTCCCGCAAGATGTCGGCATGGGATAAAAAAGAGATACCGGCGGATGAGGTGGCGTTACTTCAATTGGCCATAGACTTCCAAGATTTACGTGACAGACGGCCGAAGCCCACGCGATCATAGCGCTTCAATACCTTACTAATTCCACATGAGACGGTCAAGGAAGAGAAAGAAATCGCCACTTATATTTTCATCTCATGCGATGCACCCATCCCACCTCTATACGCCTACCGATGCTCCGAGAACCGCAAAATGGACTACAACGTACTGCAAAAGAAAACGTATATACACATGAGGAAAGAAAGACGACTGGAAAATATGAGAATGGAAGGTTTGACTCCAGGAAGTGAGAACAAAAAAGCGAACGCGCAGAGATCAGTGAGCCATGGACTTGCCGATCTCGCTCTGCCAGCCCTCGGCCCTCTCGAACCCATTCGTGTGGAATTGGTAGTCCATCAGGGCCTCGCGGACCTCTTCCGGGGTGTTGAGCACGAAGGGGCCGTACTGTACGACCTTCTGGTCGAGAACCTGACCGGCGATGAGGACGAAGCGGGCGGCCTCTGTCGCGTCCTCAGGGACCTCAACGACAACGGTATCGCCCTCGCGCTCGAATACACAATTATGGTATTGCTCAACCTTGGTCCGAGCATCACCTGACCCGAAAAACGCTGTGCCCTCGAGTTCATATGCGAATGCGTTCCATCCCTTGGGCAGTGGTTGAGCGTAGGCGCCGCCAGGCTTAACAGTGACGTCGAGGATCCAAACAGGCGTATACGCAAGATCTTTTACGCTGTCGACACCCGCGGCCTGGCCCGATATTACTTTCACATGTACTCGGTCGTCGACATCGACCGCGGGGATCTCCTTAGCCCGCAGATCACGGTACCGGGGCTCACATTTCTTCAGGTGCGCCGGCAGATCGACCCAGAGCTGAAGCCCGACGTTGGCGCTTCCATCTGGGTTCTGCCGTGGCATCTCTGCGTGCATGATTCCCCGCCCTGCCGTCATGAACTGCAGATCGCCCGCCTCGATGGTGCCTGCGTGGCCGGCGAAGTCTTCGTGATCGACGGCGCCGCTCAAGAGGTACGTGACTGGGGAGAGCGCGCAACACTGTTAGCAGGTCGCATCTACAGCGGCAAGTACGAAGAAGGCAAGGAAGGTGGCGTCGAATACTCACTTGTTTCTTGGCCACGATGCGGGTGGTCGGGAAAGCCCGCGCCGGGCTTAATGCTGAAATGGTCGAGCATCAGGAAGGGCGAGAAGTTGCGCAGCTGAGGCGTACCGATGGATCGGCGCACACGGGCGCCCGCGCCCTCGGCTTGCTCAACCGCGAGAAAAACTTTGCGAATCGCGCGGGGGATAGACATATTAGCAGTTGTGAGGTCCTCGGCAGAATTAGTAAGGTCTGGCGATTTCTGTGATTCTAGTGTCGTAGTAGTGTCTCCAGCTGTCGTGATCTGACCTAATAATGCGTCAAATGCTGTTGTCGCAAACTCGAAAACCTGCGCTCGAAATAAGATGATCGAGATGATAGCCACGAAAAGGGATATCGAAAGCGACACGAACTTCATGAGGGCCGAGGAAAGGACGAAGTCTTATAAACGATGGTATTTTAGAGTACGATAGAAACTTAACTAAACCGCTAGTTGAAAAGAAGACGAACGTATCATGTGGAAATAATCTGAATCTTCGCGCTGAATCCTTGAGACCGACCTCCCCCTTTGATCTTCGTCCGCCACTTGGCCCTTCCCTTGCGCTCCTTTACATAAAGCCCGAAACGGGCGAAGTGACCAAAAGGGACTCGAGTATTCTTCAGTCAGCTATTTGAGAGCATCGACAAATCTGCCGGCAGAAACAGCCAACCCCACCTCATTGCCTTACAAACATGTTACATCAGCATGCCCGGCTCCAGGGTCAATGGCCAGCCGGCGTAACCAACACATGTGCTTAGCCGGAAGGAGTCTAGGCTAACGAGTATCGGTTCCGTGAGCCAAGCGACTAAGAGTCAGATCTCCCAGGTGGTGGGGGCATTGGGGGGGCGGCGATGGGGGCGGCGAATCATGACTAAGGATGTTATATCATTCGTCAGCAGGTCGCTGGTAGTTAGTGAGTGTTTGATAACGTCGTGAGTATTGTGCCTTGTACATAAGACACTACAATGACGGGAAACCATCTGGCAACTTGTCAATCGTCAGGTGGAATAACAAGTAGGCCAGAACATGCTTTGAGGATACTAATAATCATTTAATTATTGTCAATCCTTCGATCATGAAATAACTGCCTTAGCCAACGTAGTTCTTATCGTAATCCCAAAATTAATAAGCCTCGCCCCTCCGACTGTCTCCCATGTTGCGGAATTCCCCCAACAAAAGGGCTTCAATTGAATGGTTATCCTACTAATATCTCGATATCCCCAGCTTCGAGCCCTTTAGATACGAGGGTTTTTCGTGATTCGCCAAGCTTAGTGTTGAGTAGGAAAGGCAAACGCATGAGCGCATCCGAGCCACAAACGGTCCCAAGAGATCAGGAGTAATTTGCTACATCGTGCCGATTACTGAATCAAAGGCAAAATGGTTTCGGCGGTCTGCTTCAAGAGTCCAGTATAATAATCGTCCCTCAGGACACCGCTGGCATGGTCTTTCAAGAATTGTAGAGTTCCCTCATCCACGTCCCACGGCTCGGTCTCCAACTGTTTAGCGCCGAAATCACCGTGCGAGCTCCGGTCGATGGGCGGCATAGACTCGTGAGCCAGATGACCGTTGTATCCCACATCGTGCAAGGCCTGGACGATGTGCGGCCAGTTAAGACTCCCGTCTCCGGGTGAGAGGCGGTTATTCTCACCAAGGTGGACGTCGAAGATCCTTGCACCGTAGCGGTGGATCGCGCCGACCACATCGGGTTCTTCGATGGAGGCATGGAAGGTGTCGAACGCCACGCCGACATTCGACATGCCTAACTCCTCGATGAGCCGCAGCGCCTGGGATGTATTCGTGATCAGGTACGTCTCGAAGCGGTTCAGGGGCTCCACCGCGATCCTTATCCCCTTACTTTGCGCGTATAGCGCCACCTCTCTCATCCCTTGCAGCAGCCACGCCCACTCCTGTCGTGGGCTGGCACCGGGCTGTAGTTTTCCGACCGTGCTAGGGACCACTGTTACAATCTGCCCCCCCAGGCCTTGGGCTAGATCGATGGTTTTCTTGATATACTGAATGGTCTCCTCCCGATACGCTCGCTCTGTAGCGACTAGGTCCCGGTTGCCGTACATCAAAGTCACGGTGCCCCAACAGCTCAGCCCGTATTTTCCCAGGAGTTCTTTGGTTTCCACCACACTGTATCTGTCAGGCTCGCCAGCTAGTTCGATTGATCTGTACCCGAGCGACGATGCTCGCTCAAGCGTCTTCTCAAGAGGCTCAGGGCGCATCCAAGTGTGCGTTGAGAGGATCATGTTGATCGTGTGGTAAGTTGCCGACTACGATGTATAATTTTCGATGGGTGAGGCACTGGATATTGCAAGGGGTTTATGAGACGTGATACTGAAGGGGGCACTGGTTGGAATATAGTTCAAGTAAAACACAGCTGCAGCAAAAATGATTGATACATCACACCCCTTTTATACACGAGATCGGACTACTGAGTACGCACGTTCCTCAATGCACCCAAATGCACTATGATACGTTTCAATTAGGCTGTATGCGACGAATGGCCAGCGGTAGATCCATAGGACGAGCTTACCTACTTACAAGACAAGACAAAAATACAAACAAACTGGACATGCCAAGAGGTGTAAAATATAACATAATACTGAGCTGCCGGACTTGCCTAATTCACTAAAACTTCATCCCCACCCCGGCATCCTTGCTGCGGACCTTCCCATTTCTACCCTCGTCGTGTTGCTAACTACCTGAGGCTCTGTCTTCCGCAGACTTATGCGATAGTCCTGTACAAGTTGGGTGCCATGAAACGAATCAGGTTCTCCCGCGATCGAGATGGCACTGGCGATGGCACGAAGCGTAGGCAGGTCAAGAGGGCCTGTTCGAAATGCAGGAGGTCGAAGCGCGCATGCCGCCATGTCCTAGACTCCGAGCAAATTAATCACACTTCCGCCCTTTTATCAGCGGACGGGAGTCGATCTTCGCAGGCCGAGACATCCGCGCTAAATCTCAGAGATGGGGTCCTCGACCCTTTGAGCCGCGGAGGACCTCAAGTCAGGGGTTCACATCTGGAACCGAGTCAACAGACCTCGTTCCATTCGCGGTCCGCGGCAGATCTCCCCATCCCTTTCGCAGGCCCTTCGTCAGCGCGCTCACTTCTTCTCTCTACCTCGGGCGCACAAGTCATGGGCGAGAATCTTGAATCTGGAGCGAATGCCGAGGGGCTCCCTTATGCACGCCGCCTGCGCCCCTCCCTTCAAGACATCAAGGCGCCACCCTCGGAGCGACGGCCAGGGCTCGCACCGGATTATCTCCCGATGGTCGTCCGAGCTGTATTGCCCTACCTAGAAGCAGAGTGTCTCGAGCCCCTCCCGCCCCAGGAAAATCTGGACGCCCTTATGCACGTCTACCGGCAGGAAATCCACCCCATTCTCCCGATCGTAGATTTTTCTACACCCACGCTCTCGGGCCCAGTGAGGCGCGATGATCCAACCTCCGTCCTATTAAGGAAGGGCATATGTCTCGCTGCGTGCAAGAACTCGTCAGCTCGCCTACACCTCTACTTACGGGACGAGGAGGGCGGGCCTTTTGTAATTCAGACGACGCGGACTTTCGCTGACAGGCTCTTCGATAGCCTGAAGATCGCCCTAGATATCGGTCTCGTGGACGACAGGCTGGAGCTTGTGCAGCTCCTGGCCTTGATGACATTCCATTCGTACGGGCGCGACGGCGACGATGAGGTTGCCCGGCTCTGTGGCCAGGCAGTTCACTACGCCTATTCCGTCGGCTTGCACCAGCCGTCGTCAGGTGTGGCTGCAGTGCCGGAGCCCAGGCGTCTAGAACTTCTCTGTTCGATCTTCGCCCTGGACAAAATCATCGCCATGATAAGCGGCCGTCCAGCGGTAGCTCGTGAGGGCGACATGTATTTTCCGCCCGACGAAGATGAGGTGTGGTCGTCTGTGCCTTCCGGGTTGCGGGCATTGTTCCGTCTGTCCAAGATGCTCGGCCGCGTTCTAAACTTATACCGTGCTCAGCCGCTCCCTGGCCAGCAGGTGGAAGAATACGTTTGGGACGCATCATGGCTTGACTTCGAAGAGCTAGCGAAGGAATGCGGGCTGGAGTCCTTACCGTTCCCGCTGCAGGCTACCTTAGAGCTACTGTACCACACCGTGAGTGTCATGTCATACCGGTCGGCGCGGACTCCCGATTCCCAGCGCGATGCGGATAGGAGCCGTCCATTTCCGTCTCCCGAACTCCGATTTGCCAAATGCAGACACGCACATTCATCTCAGGCAATCCTCTCGCTCCCTATTCCAGATCTTTCCATGCTCCCATTCATCCCATACGCGGTTTCTACATCGCTAGCTGCAGCATTGCGGGCCGCGGATCAAGCCGTGCTAGAGAGTTCAAAGAAGAGAGCCAGGGAGAATATGGTAGCCGGCCTAGCAGTCCTTGAAGAATTGGCAGACAGGTACTGGCACGCGGAATCTTTTAGTCATACAGCGAGGCAACTCATAGATGTGGCACATGATGGCAGAGCACATTAATCCGAAGGACTATCTAGTCACTAATCTACATTGTTATCTCTAGCCTGTAAAATAGCCGAAGAATGCCTTTTTTTGGTCCTACCTAAGCAGGCCTTTGCTCTACAGGCTATCCCGTTGGTGTACCGGTCACATCCTGATAGATCGCAGTGTGGTTACGGATATATTGTTCAAGCACCCTTAGGATATTAGGGTTGCAGCTTATACGGGGAGGGAATCATGTACCTACGTGGTATCTTTAGTGAAAAGTGTAAGGTGGTCTAGGTAATGATCCTGAAGTACTCCTACTTTCGATACCGCTCGGTGGCTTGGCCAGGCCACTACATCAAGATCATGCGGCCAATTCACACCGCTCCCACCTACGAGAGAGAAAGGCCACGTCAAACAGCAAGGCTGCAACTTTATCACCGCTAGCTTTAGTTTCCTCGTTTTCTCCTTCTTAGGTCTTGTCTCTCTGCCATGATTTACTATAATCCTTTCCCTGGATAACTTGATAGATGATGATTCTAAGGTATGGCTAGTCTCATGGATTTCTGGGCACCTATGAGAACATCAATCCTTTAAGCCATATATATCTCGTCATCTCACCCCGATATATTATCAGCACTGCTGCCTATCCTTATGGGGTACAGAACTTCCTGCGTGCGACCCAGAGAACTTGGAAACGGGATCCGATACATAATAACATGCATGCGGGATTATTCCGCCAGCATGCCAGTCGGGTACATGGCCCGTGGATGAGTCCTACATATGTAGCGTCCCATTGCGCCACCATCATGATATACGGCCCCCCTAAGCTAAGTCGTAATGTTCATGGTGCTTTCCAGATAATTTGTACGTCTCAGTATGTCCGTACGAGAAGTCAAAAATGAGGGGGTGGCTGCGGGGACTGAATGATAACTGGTGTAAGATACGCTGGGGGTGGTTGCACAGCAGGATTGAAGATTGGGAGCTGCTCACTTTCTACGGCGATATATAAGACGAATAATGTCAATGGGAATCTATGCCAGGAATTCGTGGCTTCAGACACCTTCCCTAAAAGTTTATGGTGATGCGTATTTTCTTCCTCTAAGACTGTACGTTGCGCTCACAACATTCCAGTGTTACTGTTGGTTCCAAACAAAAGAATTATACGTCCGACCCTCACTCGAAAAAATGACTGGGAACGCTGGGAAATCCGGGCAAGCCCATACGAATCGAAAGGGCCAAAAGACCAGTGAGCGCCCAGCGCGGCCTGAAGGCGACATCGTCACTGCGAAATTCTCCACATACCCGCTGGCCGTGATCCTCGAGGGCTCGACCCACGACTTCGCGGAGTGGCTAACCAAGAGGATCAAGAGCGCCTGGATGGACAAAAAGCCCAATTCCACGTCGGTCTGGGTCCCCGTGCCCCTCAACCTACGACTCTTCCGCAGGTCCACGAAGACGAAGCAGATGGTGTTCGAGTTCCGCGACAGGGATGCGGCGACGCGGTTCGCCACGGACTTGGACCATTCCGTACAGCTGGGGAACGAGCAGGCAACGTTCTACAATGTTTATGTCGGGAGGGCGGAATGAAAGGTTGAAAAGATGGGGGGGGGGGGGCTCCTTTACAGAGGAATTTCAGAGGTAACAAGGAGAACAGCACACGTCGAAGAATTAGCACACAGTGGAATTGGCGATGACCTGGGAAGAAAGAAATACTTATTATAGCTACAAGGATGAATTTCACCACATAAGAACCCGCCTGCCTGCCTATTGACCTATCTCCGATGAAAAGGTACACGGTCGTACTATCGTTCAGCAATGTTCTTAATGGATAGATCGAACCAAATTGCAAAGAACACATCATTCTGGTCTTGTGAGTCTCAGAATTCAAGGTGACTGCCCCGCTTAGAAACCAATCACTTCACACTCTCGAGGTTCATCTTTTCGGGGCCCTAGACGCACAGTCCCGTGGCGCCCTCGAACCTGCTGCCGTGAACAGGGCAGTCCCATGATTTCTCGACGCCGTTTCAGCAGACAACACCCTTCAAGTGGGGGGCAGAGCGCGCTCATCTTGGCGACCCCGCCCTCCTCGTCCTTGGAGACAGCTACGGGCGCCGAAGTCTTTGTGTTCAGCACGCCGCCGGAGCCGGGTGCTAGGTCCCCGATGTCCGTGGTGTCGGATTCAGCAGGCGTTTATACTGAGCGTTGACCTGAAGATCGTTCGCTATGGACGCAGGGGCTGATTTAAACGTACGGACAATTCGTTTCGGCGAGTATAGGCTAGCCCAGTCATTCGACTTCCCCTCAATCTCGTCCACGAGCAACTTGCCTGCCAGAACACCGTGCGTAAGCTGGTTGCCCGAGTCACCAGTGATAATGTAAATCTACGTATTGCCCTAGTTCTTGCCGATATACGCCATGTAGACCGCTCCACTAGTAGTCGACGAGCCGGCTCGGGTGAATCGCTTAGGGTCCATTTCTCCAGGTCTTTGGACCGACCCTCGGGAGATTACCGACCGGCCTTGTGGTCCCCGCCCCCGACCACCATGTAGTCATCTTGATCATCGCATTCAGTCAACCGGCCGGACATACACATACGGGTCGGCGTTGTCATAAAGGAGACAGCCCTCGACAGATCCTTTTGGAATACGGATGGCGATAGCGTACGTTCGGTTCCACTCCATTTGCACGATGACGGCGAGCTTCTGTAGGGGAACATTGGTCGTCTTCACGGCATTTCGACGCTTTATCGTGTTGCCCAACTCGGCTTTCACCTGACAATACTAGCTCCCGATTCCTAGTATCTCTATACCCCTCTCTTCCACCAAGGCCACTCTGGTGTTCGTGTAGCAGCTAAAATCCGGCTGGTTCTGCAGCCACTTGAGCACACCGTTCGAATACTTGAAACGTCATCGAAATTTCACTATATAATCCATCTATTTACATTATGTCAAGCTATTAGATCAACGCGGCATTTGAAGCTATGTAGGTGCCTTATGTACATCTGAGCTATAGGTATGTAGGCATGTTGTTGAAGTGCATAGCTGGCCAATCAGATCCATGGAATGACCAAATCTGGTGTATGGGGTAGGAGTGACGACACTGACATATGAGCCCTTCGCGATGCTGATTGGCCAATGGTAGGTGTAGTGTATCTAGAGTGGTTCAATATGGCCATACAATGGCTTGGAATGTTCACCTTAACTACCCCTTAATACAATTACTAAGGCTGCGAATTAGTACGCAATGAGAAGCAAAGCACAGCTGCGCTGGTTTACTAGAGACACGATGTGAGGCGGATAGCCATTTTTATATCGTGGGTGTATACCTATGAAACGAGGTTCACATTACTTTACTGACATTAGGGAGTTGGAAGCTCTCCGTTCGACAAAAGAACACGACAGCTATAAGAGGGTTCAGGGGTAAATTATTAAAAGGCAATCCGTGCTTATTAGGGAATTGGCGTTACACATCAGGGAATTGTCTGCCTTGCCAAAAAAAAAAAAAGTAATAAGATTGTGCATTACAGTAACCAAGCGCGCCGCCTCTCCTGTTTTTGGCGCAAAAAGCCCCACGAGTGTAATTGTCGGCGTATACGATGACGATGAGAAATTAGAACTTGGAAAAGGCTTGCGGGCTAGTTTTGCAAGGCTGAGCTGAAGTGTCAGAGTGGCAGCGCTGATGCGTGAGGCTGTTTAGTTAGAGTTTTAGCTAGGAACCTAGGGGAACCATCGGTGGTGAGTGGATGTGTATCGGTGGACCTTGGGAGTATGGGGCAAGGAGTCATAGGATGCAGTACTGATCCGTGACTTTCCTAGTCCTATCCATTATCGTACATAGTATAACCCGGCAGTGGAGAGGTCGATCAGTTAGACATCATGGTAAGTGAGTGACAAAATGATTACGAAGTTAGGATCAGAGCGACTAGAAAGGATGGTCATTCTAATTTCGAGGACCGAGACTGTACATGATTGCCAAATCCGGCAGTGTTCTAGTAGGTCGCGCCCAGCTCCTGCATACGGCACCGGTAGCCGGCCGGCCGAACCTAGCAGGAGCGAAAGATCGCAGAGGAAAGCCAAAAGGTAGACGGATTTGATTTCCTATGACCTAATGCCAGGGGATTTAGGGGATCACCTGACGGCGAAGCCACTGCCGATCTGGGGATAACTGTCGGACGACAATAGTCTTGGCCAATCAAATCTCACGTCGACAGTTGTAGGAGCGGGAAGAGAGAAGTTGAGAAGATCCATCTGGCATTGACTAGCCATTCAAGCCATTCAGCCATTGTTCATGATGAGGGCAAAAGAGCTCAGGGGCTATATAATAGCTGGTGCTTTATAACCGATAATTCCCATTAGTCGGGGAGGTCTCATGTAGGTGCATGCGCCCTAGTCCCGATGTCACACTCACGCTTTCCGCGTAGTAGAAACCGGGCGTCTTGCGGTATCGTGCCCGAAAGAGAACGCATCTTGGCTATATGGAATCATCGTGGCTATGCTGCGACCTGGCCTCTCATATCCTTCATATCCTATGATTGATGCGGCATTTAGGTACATATTACCTAAGTAAGTGAATGGCATCGCAGGTAATAGGTCGTCTTCCAGTGCATATCCAAGCCATCCCAAAGGATTCAGTACCGTGCATTGCAAGATCAATTGATCAAACCCAACGGGAATCGGGACGCTGAATTGGGTGGATGGGGAGGGCGGGCGGCTCACAGAATCAGTATGTACGACATAAATACTACGTACGAACATTCCGAGCAAATCTGGACAAATACGCGCACACGCCTAATACGATAAATGTGACGTAGAATGTTGACCGGGCAATGTAGTGAGATTCCTTCGATCGCCTAGTTTCAATTCTAGGTTTGAAGGTGAGAGCTCCGCCGCAGTTGGGCTGAACCAGCTGACGGAAAAAACGTCACAAGTCGCTGGGTCGCCTGCGAGGGCACTCTCAAGTACCCACTTAAAAGGATCGTTTATATACTTAGGTCTGTAAGGTTACTCAAGAAGGAACTAGTCTATACAGACGGCGCTCGCCGGTGTGCTGGTAGGTTTATTATATCGTAGCTTCCACACTGTCGGCTGGCTGGCCTGATAATTGCCCCTAAGCTTATATACAGTTTGTGCCACGGGGATTTGAGAAAGTTTTCTAGTTTAGAACACATCTTTTTTGATTACATGTCAGCAGATATTTGATACCTTACGAAATGGGATTCAGATGTAACTCACTTGGGCTATCATCGGCCCCGATTCGCTGTTGCTTCTACTACTTAGGTACTACATAGTAGCCAAGCGGTCCAAGCCACCTGTAGTAGACCTCTTCACCCTGGGCAACCTATAAGTCCGCCTAGCCAGTATTAGCGAGCCATCATCTCCATTATTTGTCACGGTAACATGCGAAACCCCGCATTTCTGCAAATATACACAATCGCTAACTGAGTGGGTGTACAGAGGTACATAGGACTCTTCTTGGGCTCACAGGTTGACAGGCAAGACAGTTGAACAGGTAGGCGCACACAGTATTTTATATGGATCGTACCTTACCTACATAAGTACCAAATTGTTAAAGTCTCTGAGCTTGAACTAGTCCCTATCAGGTCATCGATATCTGGAACAATTCCTAGCAAGTCTGGGGCTGTGCCTGGGGATTGTCTGATCTGGTCCGATCCTGCAGATCCCTAGGGCCCGTCGCATGGGTGAAATTTGATACTTATAACTGCCAGTAACTGCCAGTTTGCATCACCCCATCCCCAATCCTTTACAACATAAGTTTCCACTTACAACTACGAACAAGTTCACATTGGTGTAGTAGTCACTCAGGGAATAATCTTATTACTTAGTAGTTGGTGAGGGACTAGGAGATACGTTAATCAGTCATCAATTAATCAATCAACTGCATTACTCTCTATATTGATACATCATCAATTTTCCGTCCTTCAAGGAACTAGGCTTCACAAACAACACAAAATGGACTCGACAGACACCACCAACGCCAGCGCTGCCAGCAAGGGTAAGGCCCCCGACCAGGTTAATGGCGAAAACAACCACCCGTCAGGCTTCCGCGCTCAGCCAAAAATGATAGTCGAGCCGCCTCGCCCGGAGGACTTGCAGCAGAGCTACGCGTCTATCGTCGGTACGGACGCGAACCCGAAGGGCTGGTACGGAAGCATGATCAATGCTATCGGCTCTTGCGTCGGTACCCTCGGAGCCATCCCCTGCTGCATCATCTGCCCCAACCCCTACAAGCAGGTTTCTCAGGGTAACGTAGGCCTGGTCAGCAAGTTCGGCAAGTTCTACCGAGCCGTCGACCCGGGTCTCGTCAAGATCAACCCCCTCAGTGAACGTCTCATCCAGGTCGACGTCAAGATCCAGATTGTCGAGGTGCCCCGGCAGGTCTGTATGACCAAGGACAACGTCACCGTCGAGCTGACCTCCGTCATCTACTACCACATCACGTCGCCGCACAAGGCCGCCTTCGGCATCTCCAACGTGCGGACGGCGCTGATAGAGCGCACCCAGACGACGCTGCGCCACGTCGTCGGCGCCCGCGTGCTCCAGGACGTGATCGAGCGCCGCGAGGAGATCGCGCAGAGCATCGGCGAGATCATCGAGGACGTCGCCGCCGGGTGGGGCGTCCAGGTCGAGAGCATGCTCATCAAGGACATCGTCTTCAGCCAGGAGCTCCAGAACTCGCTCTCCATGGCCGCCCAGAGCAAGCGCATCGGCGAGAGCAAGATCATCGCGGCCAAGGCCGAGGTTGAAAGCGCCAAGCTCATGCGCCAGGCCGCCGACATCCTGTCCTCCGCCCCCGCCATGCAGATCCGCTACCTCGAGGCCATGCAGGCCATGGCCAAGTCCGCCAACAGCAAGGTCATCTTCCTGCCCGCCGCCAACCAGACCATGCCCGGCGGCCCAGGCTTCAACGCACAGCTCGCCGACGCGGCCAAGAACAAGTACGGCGAGGACGAGGCCCATGACACGGGTAGTGGCAGCGCCGGCTTTGACCAGGCCGTCCGATCCCACATCATCGAGAACATCTAAGACACTGGTCGATCGCGGCCACATAACCCTGTACGATAATGAAGAGGAATTGCTGCTCGAAGTGGGAAATAATGATGGGAGAGACAGGAAGAGCTGCTACGGAACATATACCCCGGGGATGATGACATGACGGATGGATCGGTAATGAGATGGAGGGAGGGATGGATGACTTGATACCCATGCTCGTACTGAACAGGCCATAAAAAACATAGTATGGCCGACCGATGGGTAAAACTGAGAACGGATTAGCTGGGGCAATTTCCTTTTTTTTTCTCTTCCCTTCCTGTTCCGGTTTTCTTAGTTTTGTTTTGCTTCGGATACCCAAACATGGATACCCAGTATCGCTCGCTTCTGAAGAGGAGATGAGAAAAAGGAGACGAGAAACTCGCTGCGTGTATTTAGTTTCGCCTTTTTTTCAAAGCTCTCTAACCCCTTTATTGACAGTCTTCTTTTTTTTTCTCTTGGCTTCAAGCCAGTCAGTTTGGCCAGCAAGTATCAGTTTAGCTCTTTGAACTTCGCGCCGGGGCTTTTTTTTTTCTCTTCTTACTAGTCGAAATCATGAACGACTTTCTTCTCCATCTTCTCATCGTAACTGGAGATCATCTACTCGTTTCAATATCGTGATAAGCCGTAGCACTTCGGGGATAAAACTGTGACCCTTTTACAACAATTTGGTGTGGTCATTTATTACGTCGATGTTGTGGTAAGCAATACCACAAGCACAGTTGGGTTAGTTCTGATTGAATAGCCCGTGCAACAAAATCTAAGTTATTCCGGTATTCACGTATTGGGGGTATCAAGACTGTTCCATTTACTGTTTCCCTTGCATATCACGGATTCAAATACGAAATCCATACATACCATCCTAATCAAACCCCTCAAACTCGTCATCGTCCACAGCAGCAGCAGCCGCCGCCTTCGCCTTCCCCAAACTCGCCTTCTTCCCCGCACTCTTAGTAGCACCGCCTCCGCCGCCTCCGCCGCCGCCGCCGCCGCCGCCGCCGCTCTCCTCGGATTTCCCCGCGCGCAGCTTCTCGCGATTCGCGCTGCGGATCTGGCGCAGCATATCCTGGAGCTCGGCCTCGCGGGCGCGCTCGTCCTCCGTCATCTCCTCGCGGCGCTTCGTCTCCTGGCGACGGCGGCGCTTCTCGCGGCGCGCCGCCCGCGTCTCCTCCTGTTCATGCCGACCGCTCCAGGCCTCGGCGTTGCGCTTCCGCTTCGCGCGGCGGTTGTTATCGTCGTCGTCGTTGTTCTCCTCCGCCTTGCCTTCGGCCTCAGCCTCGGCCTGCTCGCGCTCCCGCCGCAGGGCGGCGAGACGCAGCTTCTCGCGGTCGCGCTGGGCGTAGGCGTAGGCGTCCCAGTCGAGGTCGCGGACGCCGAGGGAGCGGTCGAGGTCCGGCAGGGCCTTGGTCTCGGGCATGCGGGGCAAGCGGAGCAGGCCCCAGGCGCGGCCGAGGTCGGCCCAGTCGAGGTCGCGCACGGAGAAGATCGACGCCGCCGCGTGCTTGCCGTACGACCGCACCCAGCTGACGAAGGCGCGCTGCCCGCGGTCGTGCAGCGCCCGGTCCCGCCGCACCGCCTCGCGGATCCGCCGCGTCGCCTCCTCCGCCTCTTCCGCTTCTGTCCGTCCCTCCTCCTCCGGCTGCGTCAGTGCCGGCGCCAGCGGCGCGATAGGCGTCCCCCGGATCTCCATGAACGCCACGTAGTCCTCCTCGCGGCCGGGGTGGAGGAAGACGACGGCAAGGCCGCGACGGCCGGCGCGACCTGCGCGCCCGGCACGGTGCTTGAAGTTCTTGGGGTCCGTAGGCGGGTCGATTTGCGCAACGAGGTCGACCTGGGGGAAGTCTAGGCCGCGGGCCGCCACGTCGGTGGTCAGGAGCACGGTGGGCTGAACGGAGTTCATGAAGCGGGCGAAGTTCCTCTCGCGCACCTTGCCGTCGTGCTTGCCGTGCAGCGGGACGAGCGCGAAGCCGTCGGGCAGGAGGCCCGGCAGGACGGCGGAGAAGTAGTCGACGGCGGCGCAGGTGGACAGGAAAACGATGGTCTTCTGGGGCCGCGGGTCGAGGGTGCCGAGCAGGCGCGACAGCGCGGGCAGCTTGCGGCTCGCGGGCGCCACCAGGTAGGTCATCTGCAGGCTCGCGGGCACGGTGCGCTCCTCGACGACGCCGCCGGTGCGTAGGTTCTTGACCTTGACGGCGACCTTGACGGGGTTCCGCAGACCGACGCGGATGATGCTCTCGACGGCCTCGCTCATGCTGGCGCTGAAGAGCCCCGTCCGCCGCTGCTTCGGCAGCCGCGATATGATGGTCGAGATGTCCTGCTTGAACCCGAGGTCGAGCAGGCGGTCGGCCTCGTCGAGCACGAGCGCCTCGAATGTGGACTGTGTGCACTGCACATGCGGGGACGAGAGCAGCTCGACGAGCCGGCCGGGCGTCGATATGATGAGGTTCGGGCTATGCTTCAGAAAGAAACTCAGGTCCTGCGCTGTGGTCGCCGTAGAGCCACCAATCAGCAGCTGAGGGACGACAACGGGACTGCTCGTCGCGGGCCGCTTTTCCTCCCCAGATAGGTATGGGAGGAGTTCGGCTGATGGAGGGTGGAAAGCAAGGAGCGAGAGGATGACCTATTGTAGTGTAGATGGAGAATCAGCAACCCAGTCCTCCCATGTATAATGTCGGTTGGATCAAAAACTTACAGAGTGTATCTGGCTAGCCAACTCGCGAGTCGGTGACACGATTATGGCGGCTATATGATTGCGCTTCGTGGGTTCATCCAACCTCAATATCCTCTGCAGTAGGGGGATTGCATAGGCCAGCGTCTTTCCACTACCGGTCACGGCCTCCACTACAACATCTTTATTCCCGTTGAATAGAGGAATCACATGCGCCTGCACCGGAGTCGGCTTCCCAAAGCCCATCGCCGACACGGCCTCTAATATAAAATCGGCCAGGGGAGGCGTGAGCGCAGACCACGCCCGCGAATCTTTCTTCGCGGCTTTCGCCTCAGGTGCCATTGTGCCGAATTGCGGGAGGTACTTTAGCCTAAGAAATTCGAGGCCAGAGGACGGACAATTCTATAATTCGGCTTTTTTTTGTTCCTCCCAGAGCACTGTTGGCTTACGACCGAGGAATGGGATGATGCAATGTCGCAAGTCGCATGTTGGATGTTGCAAGTCCAAGGTCGCTCGCTATCAAGCAAAAAATAAAAAGTTATCGGCGCTCGGAGATTTTTGGGTAATGTGTGGCTTAACCCACTAATGTCTGCAGTTTGCGCCACATTTGGATGGTGGGATAAAATCGGGTCCCTCTCTTGTCCTCCCCGGCCCTTCCCTACCCCCTAAAGGTCCTTCCACTAGAGCGCTATCAATCAATTGTTTATTTAATTGTAGAGGATGGACTCCAAGATTACTGCCATAGCCAAGCATTTCGGTATCTGGATATCCTCGCTTGTAATGGATAATTAATTATCGATCTCTGTCATCAGTATTTCAAGCTACCGCAATATCAGGCTGGCCGGGTCAATGGTGTGGTTCAACATGCAGCCACCCATCGGCCTGAGTCACTGACCGCAGACTGCGATAACGTATCGACTGTACTGCAATAGTACAGGTACCTACCTCAGTATAGTGTATATCGAATCCAATAGTACGCAGGTAGGACTGGTCAACATAATGCTTATATATTCGATACATTCCCAGTAGAAGAATTGACTGCAGTTGTATTGTTGGATTCACCTAGACTTGCTGTCCAGAGACTAGACTTAGACTCCATTGCATCATGTCTACTCTCACTCCCCACCAGGAAGCCATGAAGTCATGGGAGACCAACGCCGAATTCTGGGATGAGGGGATAGGCAAGGGCGGGAACAAGTACTGGAAACTTCTTCAGCTGCCCACCCTCAAGAGAATGATCGATGTCCGACCCGGCAGTAAGGCCTTGGACTTGGCGACGGGGAACGGAATCGCTGCTCGATGGCTCGCGAGCGAAGGCGCCTCCGTCCTGGCGACTGATGGGAGCCCAGATATGCTCGAGAAGGCCAAGCTTCACCACTCCGCTGCTGCGTATGGCGAGAACATCTCATATCGTCAGCTGGACGTGACGGAACCCGCGCATTTCGAGACTCTGAGGCGAGATGCGGCTACAGTAAGTTGGGCACATCACTATCCCATGTTAGCTATGTGTTGATCGTCTTGATGCTTGGAAAGTCTGGAGGGTTCGACGTCATCTTGATCAATATGGCTATCATGGACATTTCCACCATTGAGCCGCTAGCCGAGGCCATCCCAGGCCTTCTGAAAAGGGATGGAGTGTAGGTACCCCCCTGAGTGATGGTCCGTTTATTCAGGCGCGTCATTCAGGCAGTTATGTGGTAATTCGCCCCTAATCTCCTTTATACAGGTTTGTCGCGACTCTCCTACATCCCGTGTTCACGACGTCGGGAGCAACGCGCAGTATCGAGGTCATCGACTCTCCCAGCGGGCGACGCGAGATAATCAGAGGCAAAACGATTCGGAATTACCTGGATGTCCCGCCAACAAGAGGCGTGGCATTGTACGGACAGCCTGCTCGGCAAGTATGTTGCGGCCCATCTAAATTATCTGTTCTGAAAAAAAAAAAAAAAAAAAAAAAAACCTTGATGGGCTAATGAAGTTTGTACAGTTTTACTTCCATAGGCCCATGTTTGAGCTCTTCTCCGTGTTTTTCAAGGCCGGCCTCGTCATGGATGCGATGGAGGAGCCTGCTTTCACGGAGGCCGATGCGGTTCCCGACAGTCTGGAGGCCCAGGCGAATTTCCCGCAACTCCCGTTTCTCCTTGCATTTCGTCTGCGAAGATCCTCGTAACGTGTAACTAGCTTGTCCCTGCAGTAGGATTAGATAATCCCATATGAACCACATGAACAATGCCATTGATTGATCAGGTTATCCCCAGTTTCAATATGGTTACTTATCAAGTACGCTGCTCCGGGTCTCCAGTACGGCAATACGGAGTACTCCGTACCTCTTACTTTACCTCAGACATGTGATTGCCTAGGTGAATGCCAGGTGGCCAAGGTGGTCAGTGCACATCCCTAGCTGACAGCCTAAACTACCATGGTAATTGCCGAGAGCAGTTAGTGTTTCTCCGGTGGACCAATAAAATATTGCCGAGGTAGAAATCCACTAACCATTCTACCATTCCATGTGCCTGTAAAAAGAGTTACATGTACTTAACTTAGAACCAGGAGTTGACCCGCGGTTTCCAACGGGCGGGCTTACGGATCCGAACTGATTTCTTGGACTACCTCATATCTCAGTCATCAATTAATTTCTCATTTTCTTTCTCTTAATTCTATTTCAACTCTCGGCAAACATTCTCATATCTACAAAAAGTTCAGTGAAGAAAAAGCAAGCCCGGTTGTGCATTAAAACCTCAATTTCCGCCCCCTTCGTCATAACAAACCTGGTCTCTTTAAATTACCTATTTCGGCAGGATGGTGACGGTCTCAAAAAGCGCCCCACACCCGTCCTTGACGGTTGTGGATAACCGGACCAACAAGGTCTATGAGATCCCTATCAAGAACAATTCGGTGCAGGCGACCGATTTCAAAAAGATCAAGGCGCTGGGAAAGGACCAGGGAGACCGCGAAGAGGATGAGACGGAGCAGGGGCTGAGGGTTTTCGATCCCGCCTACATGAATACTGCCGTCGTCCAGAGCAAGATCACCTACATCAACGGCCAGGAGGGTGTCCTGAGGTACCGCGGTTATCCCATTCAGGATTTGGTGAAGAAGAGCAATTTCCTGGAGACCGCCTTCCTGCTCATCTATGGCGAGCTCCCGACCAAGGCGCAGTTCGCCGGCTGGCAGGATGAGATTATGCACCACACCTTCATCCACAGTGACATCGAGGGCATGTTCAAGTCGTTCCGCTACGACTCACACCCCATGTCTATGTTGACCGCGGCCTTCTCGACGCTCGGCTCGTTCGCGCCTGAAGCGAACCCCGCGCTACAGGGCCAGAAGCTCTACACGAACGCCGCCAGCGGGGACAAGAAGGCGCTTGCCGTCCTCGACAAGCAGATCTTCCGCATCCTCGGCAAGGCCCCGACCCTGGCTGCGGCGTCGTACCGGATGCGCCAGGGCCGCCCGTTCAACCGGCCGGCGCAGGGCCTCTCGTACACCGGCAACTTTCTCTACCTGCTGGACAACCTGTCTGGCCACGAGTACCGCCCGCACCCGGTGCTCGAGAAGGCGCTCGACGCGCTCTTCATCATCCACGCCGACCACGAGGTCAACTGCTCGACGGCGACCGTGCTCCAGGTCGGCAGCTCGCTGGTGGACCCGTACAGCGTGATGGCAGCCGGGTGCGCCGCGCTGTACGGGCCGTCGCACGGGGGCGCGTCCGAGAGCGCGATCCGCATGCTGATCGAGATCGGGTCGCCGGAGAACGTGCCGGCGTTCATGGAAAAAGTGGAGCGGCGGGAACGGGTGCTCGTGGGGTTTGGACACCGGGTGTACAAGAACGTGGACCCGCGATCGACGGCGATCCGGGCGCTCGCGGAAGAGGTGTTCGCGGTGACGGGGCGCAACCAGCTGCTGGACACGGCGCTGGCGTTGGCCGAGTACGCGGGACGCAGCGAATTCATGCGCAAGCGCAACCTCTACCCCAATGTGGACTTCTACTCGGGCCTCATCTACCAGGCCATGGGGTTCCCCCTCGACTTCTACCCCGTCCTGTTCGCCGTGCCCCGCTGCGTCGGCTGGCTCGCCCACTGGCGCCAGCAGATGCTCAACCCCGCCGGCGTCAAGATCTGGCGTCCCCGCCAGCTCTACCTCGGCGAGTCCGCCCGCGAGTACGCGCCCGCCGAGGATCGCAGGGAGAAGGACAAGGACAAGGTCACCGTCTTCGACGCCCCCGTCGAGGTCGGCCACGGCGGCGACAGCAAGCGGAACGATCTCGCCACGTACAAAGATGAACGGGGCAGAACCTGGACTAAGAGCAAGCTCTGATGTCTGATGTGGCATCCTTTGACGCTCTCTTACCTTTGCCTCTGCGTGGGCCCTGATCTAGACGGTTACCTACCTGAGAGTTCCGCGTGTACTATATTCACAAGCTTTTCATCTTCATTATTATCTGTATGGTTATAGCGCTGCGATTTGTGTGAGCTGGGTAGAAGAAGAGACATCTGGTTGCGTTTAGAGGTCATTGAAATCACATTTGGGTGATGCTTTTTTGACGTAGTATATTGAGTAGCAGCAATACCTGTCTAACCCTCCAATGAGCTTGCCAGTATGAAGTAGTCACTTTCGGGAATCTGAGGCATGGTGATGTCGCTGCCTCTAAGCGTTTTGAGGATCGTCGAATACACAGACAGTTTCCTTACTGTATCCGCAAGCACCTAATACTCGATGTGTACCGGCAGTGAGAATGGGTCACGAATAGCACTCTCGAGTCCTAGGACCTGGGCTCATAGAGGGTGGCGCATCGATCGACGAGTGGCTGGCTGCAGCAGGACTAACTCGTGAAGAAACAGCCGGACGATATGGCACTTATCGTTTTGGCGGATGAGACAAATACCAGTCAGATATTTCTATTGGCAGACGTGTATGACTATGCCTCATCGTCTCAATGCTGCCAGTTGGGTATGAATTTAGGCTGCTATCTTGCCATCTTTACCTTTTATTGAAGCATGCTGTCAGGTTCGAGATAGGGGCAAGCAGAAGAGATGCTCACTAATAAAGTAACCTACAAGGTAGAGAGAGCCTATGTAGAGGTAGCGACTTCCTAAATAAAATTGGTTTATCGGGGTTGCGGGGCCGGAAATCAAGCCTCGGGCTAGTCGGAGGGTTTTATACCCCGTGGTTCCCGTCCCGGTCCTTTGGGTACCGAGGTACCTACCCCGACAACCTGCAGCCATAACCTAAGGGAAGTACCCAATACATGAGAGACCCGACGATCCTTTGCTAAGTGGACCTGGAAATACCCTGAAAAATTGGTCAAAATAGTATGTTGGACATGTGACTGTTAAATGTCGAAGTACGTTACATATCTATGACAATAATGAGCATCATATGTGGCCATTTGTATCATGACTTGTCTGTGTCTCTAACAAAATGTGTATATAGCTCTCCTTTTAAGATAAATTATATCCATTAGATAGTAGTCAGCCTTGGGTTTAGTAGTATAGCCAGGTTGAAGAAATTTTGTCTTGCCTAGGTAATAAGTATCTATCAGGCCCCCTCGTCAGCCCATTTTCCCTTAAGTAATGACAAGGTGGATTATCTATCACACAACACAGCCTTACATCATCTAACTAGTCGGGTAGTTTTTCTTCGCTTTTTTTCCACAAACATCCATGCCAGGGGTCGCAGGGCAAAAGATTAGAAAGAAGTCCTCTGTACTTTGTGCATATGGTAATATTCTATGCAATATTAACTAATCCTGGCGTACTTACACAACCCAACCTGGACCACATAACCTGGACACATAACCTGGACAGGACAACCTGGACAACCCGGGCGGTCCGCCAGCATAACAACAAAAACCCGTGAGCTGACTTACCAACAATGCGGCGGAGTTTCTCTCTGCTGCATTCCCGATTCCCTCCACCCTGGATTCGCTAATAACTTCGCTGTCCCCCTTCCTTGATAGAGAGTACGGATACTTCCCTCTTACAGCCTCTAATAAGGCCTCTCCCCCTCACTCACGCAAGGCTAGGAGGGACAGACACGTCCACACCTATAACCTCGCGTACTGGCCACTACGATTTTATGAACTGCGACGCATAATTGCGGGCACTATCCTCCACCCACTTACTCCCTTACCGCCCTTTCCCTACAGTACTACAGTTGACAGTACTACTGCTATGTCTATGTCCGTGCGAGGGAAGCCGGTTATTCCGGCTACCCCCCGCGTCATTTCCCCGAGTCCAACCCCCTCGGAGCGTCGCCGACTTGACGCCTCCTCGCAAGACGATGCGCCAGACCTCTATCTCGGTCCTACCACGCGATCTGCCGCGAAGCGACGGCACGCAAATGGCTTACCAGTTACGCCACCCATACCAGAAGATATCGACGGGCGCGAGGATGAGGAGGAGGATGTCGACCCGGATCTGAGGAGAGCTCGGACCAGGTCCCGAAGTCCTATCAAGACGCGCAAACCCAATAATATTGCCCTCCCGAGAGCTTCGAGAGCCTCGAGTGCGGCGCAGCTGAAAGAGATACTGGAGGAACCGAATGGAAAAAGTGCTGCCACCGCACCTATTTCACCCAACGGCAATGGGTACCTGGCGCCGCCTACCGTGTCGACCCCGGGTTGGAACTGGCGCGACTTCAGCCGCAGTCCTAGTCCTTTGGGCCTAATCCCCATACATCGCCATTTTCAGACGCTGATTCACAGACACGAGGTCCCCAGGAAGGCACTACACGTATCCATAGGCTTTTTCGTCTACTGGCTCTATGTTTCCGGCACACAGACCTCCCAGGTAACGCCTTTCCTTATGGCTGCCTTGATCCCCATCGCGACGACCGACTACTTGCGGCATAAATACGCATCGTTGAACGCCATCTACGTTAAGTGTCTAGGCGCGTTGATGCGCGAGAGCGAATATGCCGGGTGGAACGGTGTAATCTTCTACCTGCTGGGCACTTGGATCGTGCTGTATTTCTTCCCCAAGGATGTCGGCGTCGTCGCGGTCATGCTTCTTAGCTGGTGCGATACCGCGGCGAGCACCTTCGGTAGGCTGTATGGGAGGTACACGCCGCGACTTCGCAAGGGGAAGTCCTTGGCCGGGTCCCTCGCCGCCTTCGTAGTCGGCGTGGGCACCGCCGTCTGGTTCTGGGGCTTCCTCGCCCCCAAGACCGGCCCTTTCCCGGGAGACGAGCAGCATCCATTCATGTTCCAGGGGTTCCTGCGGCTGCCGCGCTTTGCGGCAGATGCGCTTGGTCTGACGTCCCTGCAGGCAACCGTGAGCGGCCCGGCGGCCTTGGGGCTGATGAGCTTATGGTCGGGTTTCGTTGCCGCTGGTAGCGAGGTCATCGACCTTTTTGGCTGGGATGACAACCTGACTATACCCGTCCTCAGCGGCATCGGCATCTGGGGGTTCTTGAAGGTATTTGGCTAGGTGCAGCATGGGACGAAGATAAGACGATAGGTTGGGGATTTGGCGCCGTGGCGCCGCTTGTCATCTATGCATGGGCTGGCGTTTCTGGCAGGGCTAGTATTCAAAGACGATTCTGGGTAGCTGGAGAACGGTTTTGGAATATCTCGACTCTAGGCTTCATGAACATCGTCTGGGGAGTCACATATACATGGCGGACCAAATTTTCGATACCAGGATTACTTATCATTCTTTTTCTTTTTTTTTTCTTCCTAGGAATTTCTTGCTCGCAAGACTAACACTGGCGTGTCATTTCATCCGTGATCAAGCCTTTGCTCATTATAGCACTCCAATGAGTATCTAGAACAGGCGCACAGCCTTGAACTTAGTGCCGTCGCCTTGTTGCAGCATGTCATGGGAAACGCGCAGGCCTGTAGTGTCTGCCCCTCGGATGCTGTGCATCCTCTGATCGGCGCCTCTCGTATAGACTAGGCGGTCTACGAACTGGCCGGAAGCCGCTCATATGTTCGACTGGCACAGCATCGAGCTCCAGCAAACCGTTGACGCAACGAACAACGAACGGTGGCGTCCGAAGGAGAAGGGAGAAATCAGCCCGAGGAGCTCGGTCTTATCATCATCGGTTCGCGCGCATACCTGGTATGAACTACTGGGGGGCGGCCGTGTCGCAGCATTAGTAGCGAATGCAAGTTACGGATACAACTCTGCCTGTGTTTCTTCTATCATGAGTTCGCCACATTTATTCGGGTGCAATCGACCACCCAGAAGAAGCGACTAGGCATACTTGGCTGGGCTTTCATCCTATGAGAAGATGCCCCATCATCGTCGTTGTGCAAAGCCGCATGAATGCCCTGGTCACCAAGCCCTGTCAATACGCCTCTGTGACCAAAAGAACAAACACCCCTGCACCCCATTACCACGGCTCCCTTGTATAGCTATTGCCCTTCGACCCTTACGCTACTACGACCGACAAGCTTTGTACCTCCCTACAGGGGTGGATTTTTAACTTCTAGTAACCTCTAACTTCATATCTATAATTCATATAGAATTCGGCCCCGCAATGCGTTGGCTCATCAGAGTAGCATCAGATCCCGAGCCTGCATGTCTCCAGCCACTAACAATGCGTCACCTCTAATGATTCTTTCCCTCCTCTCCTTCCCAACTCACACCATGTGTCTGATACCTCACGTGCGACGTATCGGCGGAGGAATTTGTTGTCTCGGGCGGCCCAGGTAGCCGGGGCGCTTGTTGTTGTGCTGCACTGACCGTTACACCAGAAGCAGTGCGCATGCCACGGGATCTCAAATCCAGAGATTCACTTCAGCAAGATATCGGATATCCAGGTAGCCAAGCAGCAAAAAGAGCCCATGATATGTGTGGCCCAAGAAATAATGATGATCAGCCTCGATATCGTAGCGCACAGTAGTAGTAGTAGCGTATCCCAAGTTCCGGCACGCCTCTCTTTCTTACAGGCCCCTCGTGGGATAGGCTAAAGATGTTGTGCATGCAGGACAAGTCATGCCCCCCCTCGCATCCATGGGTGCGGCGCAAATACAGAATAAATCGAATACTTGCTAGCGATTCTACTCACGGCCCCCATATCGTACCGCTGCTGCAATCTATACGACTGTCCTAGAGAGTACCAATACCCCATATCTCGTTCTGATGACGTACCTTAAAGCAAGCCAATCAAGTAGCGGCGTATCTCGAGTCTGGCCTGGCCTGTTTAGGCCCTTGCTCGCTGTTTTCGCAAAGATTTCGAGGTAACTATGGGATGCTGGCGCAAGAGCCGGGCTCATGCGAGGATGCCTTTAGCAGCCAGGGCCAGGTAAGTGGGCTGCAGTCTTAGCTGCAGCTCTTCAGGACTCATGATCCCCACGGTTTTCACCGAGATGACCAATATTTTTACCCATTGGATTCCTATTCTTTCGCTTGCTGAGCAGGTCTCTACTGCCCACGCCGCGTCCGTTATGACCACTGTTCCCGTCCTGTTTGTTTTTCTTTTCTTTTCTTCCTCTTCATGACATGGCCATCGCACAACTCCGCGTGGTTTTCGGTTTCGCCTATCTACTACCATCTGGCCACTGACCGGAAAAATCCACGGAGCTAGGCCGCTGTGGCCCAATGAACGCCTTGCAAGCCAGCTCACTGCAGGAAGCGTCAAGCCAGCGCATCGTTGTAGATCGTACATATAATATATACTTATCATGCAGCTAGACATGTTCTTAACTACCTACCTAGTTGAAATTCTAAGGAGGTTCCTCACCTCGTACCAGCTACTTACCTTTAGGTATTCATCTATCTAGTTATCTATAATCCTTCTTAACCCACGCCTCTGTTGATCTTATTGCTTGCCAACTCATCGCGACATCTCGCCAAGGTACCTGCTATCTATTCGAATATTATTGCAGGTTTCGCCTTCGGCATGAACCCTGCCTTGCTTTACCTCCTGCCACATGAACTCTGTTGAGGGGGTGTTGTTAGCCATGTACGGGTCAATACCTCTCTAACACGCGAACATCACCGCCATATCATCATCCATGATCATCGCAAGGCCGGCCCATACGTAGCTTCTGGGCGTCTTGGATGGGTATGGGTTGGGGAACCGGTCCTTATCCACTTGGAGGGGCCACGGATGGGCCAACACCCCCTAGGCGGACTCCACGTTTACAACCACCCCTTGTCGTTCAAGATCAGCTTGTCAAAAAGGGTTAACTCTTCTCTGGAATTCTGGCCGCATGGTTCCCTTTTCGTTCGGATAGACCAGGGCAAGGCCTATCGGTGCCCCCACCCGGCTTTCTGTTAAGTTTTTGGCCAATGGAAATTCGGGATTCGGTAGAAATAAATCGACATTTCTTTTTTTCTTTCCCCAGCGATCTTCCAATTTTTTCCAGGGCCAACGTGATCTCTGGGCTTTGCCTTACCTAGTTAGGCCGCCTTTGGGTTAGTTATGTACCGTAACATATCTGTCACATCCATCATTGGGAATTAGGTATAGAAGAGGAAGAAAAGAAGAGCCCCATTGAGGGTAATGTCCAAATTAAGAAAGCGACAGGGGTTTCCCTGGAAGTACGTCAGTACCTAATACCTGGCTCTTCTTCGACGGAGGAATTGGACTCCAGCCGGTATTTGTAAGTGGGATGTCGAAGTGCCTCATTGAAGCCTGGTATATATAATAGTCTCTCGAGTAGCGGAATCGCAGTTCGATTATAGTTCTCACTGGAGGGAGAAAATCGTATAAATAGGCAAACAATTGCACATTTCCCAGTGGGAGGAAGTCAGGTACTTATTTTTCGGCCGGGCCCTGGTCTGGTTCGGCTGGAACTTTTTTTGACAACACATACATCATGACACAAAAAATGCCCGACCTGCTGCACTTCTGCCTGACCTGACCAGATCCGAACAACGACATCTCGACGTCCATTGCGTCCGCGTTTCGAACGCTCTATGGCTCCAGGTCCTAGCAAGTCGCCTCGCCTCCAAATCATTCCCACTCTTTCTCTCGGGATCCCAACCAAACGGATTCGTCGAGCCGTCTCGTCTCCTGCACAGGACGATGACAGAATTACCCGTTCCTTCTCTTCCCCCCTCCCTATCCTGACTTACGTTTATGAGGAATCAAATCCATACGTCCGTCCATCCATCCATCCCATCGCCGCACGTTGCCCCCCTCCCTTTTGACCTTAGGCTACTCAATAGCGTCAGCGCGCTTGTTGCGTGTGTAGCCTATGTGCCTCTGGTAATACTTCTTTCCCGAATAAGAGAGTAAATCCGACTGGGTGGTCTTGATTCGCGGTGGGCATGAGGGCGTGGGAAACGAATTAGCACCGAATCGGCGCCGGTGGTTCGTCGATGGCTAGTCCTGTCAGGTAGGTGAGGTGGTCGGCAGTAGTTTCTGGGAAGGTCTTGAAGACCGGCCCCATCCATCATCACCCCATGCGTATGCCCCTATGTAGATATGTAAGTCCCGACCCACGACTGACTTACTACTGAATATTTACTACCTACACGCACGCCCCTCATGGTGTCCCGATAGGACGCGTCGAGCCCGTCCGGTGCGCTGTCTCATGTACACCTGGGAAGCACGTTGTCTGAATAGGCTTTCTCGGAGCTAACTGATTAGGTACCGCGTCTGTCCTACATGGCCCTTTTTCTCTCGTTCTCTCTACCACCCCTAGGCTCACTCCCCGGCTCTCCTCGGTGCGAGGATACCCATCCGACGGATGAATACCCTCCCCCAAGTACTTGACTAGCCGGACAGCCTATGGTCTCTCAGTCCGCATCCCAGGTGTCATACCGCATGGGGCTAATAATCAGTCCCAGAAACGCTAAACCCATGTCGTCCGCCCTTTTCTCGTGGCGGTGACCACGGGCCGGTTTCGTTTCGTCCGTTCCTCCACGCGGCGTCCACACGTACATGCGTAGGTACATACACGCGCATACCGGCCCCCGTTACATTATGTATCTCTATCCTCTGCGTCCTTGCCCCCCCCCCCCCCCGCCAGCTTAGCCAAGCCCAGCCCACGCCCTCCCACCCCTTAGGGGTTCCTACCTGTCCACTCAGCAGGTTTACTCCGTATGCCCGTGCCGTGACCGAATCAGACCCTCTCCGCGGTGCCTGGTCTATCTGCCTAGCCATCTACCACCCTCTTCCTACGCCTACACCCCCTCCACGACGGTTTCCGCCTTATGTAGGCCTAAGTTAGCCCTGCGTTGGCTCCACCGGTACCACGCCGTGGTGGGTGGACATGGTAATCGCCTCTTCGCGTACCAATGATTCAGGATACAGGAAGGGGCAAAAACAGCGAGACTGACGCCGGCATCGATGGACTAAGCCTAAGTCCAAACCGACCAACCGTACCGTCAGTCTCAGAAGTAGGACTAATTGCAACGTGCCAAAAATTTAATATCTTTTATTCCCTTTTTCCTCCGTTCCGGTTTATCTTGCAGATAAGTTTGATGGCGGTGCTATTTTCCATAAACACACCTCTGTTGCAAACAAGGATGGTGTTGATATTGCTGATCCCCACTCCTTCGACCCCCAGCACCTACATACGTCTGATATGTCTGATATATCCGCCTACCTGCCTGCCTACTAGTGACCAAACTATATACCCCCCTAGTATCTGACTGTTCTACCTTGCATATCTATACAGTGCAACCCCCATCTAGAGTTACCAGTGCACAACCTAGTGAACGCGTGGGTTGGTAGGAAGTACAGCGTGAACTTGGACCAGAAGATAGGCAAGGCCTGGCGAGACGCCGCCCCGGCGCCCAAACCGTAGCAAGCGAGTACCGCGCCCTGGTGTATGTACGTAACGTACATGTGTACCTATTCCTATCTCATGCTTGGTTTTCATGTAATTACGTACCTGTATAAGTCAAAGTAAGTACAGTGATAGTGGTTCGGCTACTAGTCAAGCGAGGAAGAGGCCCGGTCGGCCCCTTGCCTGTCGTCTGTCCGCCCGCCCGTCTGCGGGTTAGACGTACGGTACCTCTCCTGACTATACGACATGTATAGTTACAGAGTAACCTTATCATCGTCGTCCTATCCCTACTCCTACTGCTACGGCCACTACTCTCGCTCATTATAGAGAGCCCGTCCGGCTCTCGAGCGGGGTACCCGTACCCGGCTGCGGACGAATAGACTCTCTTCGATCCCTCCCTCCCTCGTTGGCTAGCTTGGCTCGCACGTCTCGCCACAAGGATGGGCAGGGCAGGGAGAGAGACGGCCGCCGCGGGAAGGGATGGGATAAACCATGGACCTGACTGACTAAGTGGTCGAGGGGGGAAAGAAGCGACGAGGGAAAGAAATGGGGATATTATGAGGACGGAAAAAGGTATAAAAGGGGTCGTCGTCGACAGCCTTGAGCTCATCTCTTTCTTCCTTCTTTCTTTTCTTTTCTTCTTCTTGTTCATCACTGCAAAGCATCTCACTTCGTCCTTGACCTTCATCGTGACAAGTTCCCTTAGAAGAAAAAGTGTCTGATTCTACTTTGACGATTTCAACTTGTGTCTTCGACAAGACACTTACACCCTCACCCTAACAACACACATACACATACACACATAGTCATACCCCTTCCTTGGATACCACCCTCTAGTACCGCCCACACATAAGCACACGCATACACACGGACATCTCTGCGGACATACCTGCCTGCCCGCTGTCCACTTGACGCACTACTACACCACACCTGCACAGCACACCCTACTACGACACCAAAGCACCCCCCACATACACACATACCCCCCCCCCACACCACTAGCAAGACAAGAAAACCTCAGCAATGGCATCCTACACACCGCAGTACTACTCCGCGTCACCGTCGGCAGTCGCGATCCCCGCGAAGCCGCGCTCGACGTCGGGGTACCACAGCGGGGGCAGCACGTACTCTGCGTCGCCGCCGGAAGACTGCTGTGACGAGCAGGACCGGGGGTCCGCGACGTCGGGCGTGCCGTCGTACGGGCGCCACGGTAGCAGCACCGCCAGCGGCGGCGGGTACACCACCGGCACCACCGACAGCAGCAGCGGTGCCGGTGCCGGTGCCGACTACTACAGCTACAACTACGCCGGCACCTACGGGGGCAGCGGCGTGGGCGCCGGTGCCGGTGGTGCTTATTACCACCATGACGGCACCAGCAGTGCCGCCAGCGCCAGTGGGCTCGACTTCAACGAGTACATCCAGGACCGCTTCGCCGACAGCTTCGACCCGATCCCGCTAGATCGGAGTCTGGCGAGGCAGGCGCAGACGTGAGTCTTCCTTCCCCCAATTGTCCGCTTTCAAATAGACAGCAGTTGACGAGAGAAAACAGTTCCGGCCAGCTCAACGCCAAACACCGCGAGCTCCTGGAACTGCAGGCGCAGGCGCAGGCGCGGCTCGCCCGCACGCGCGCCCGCTTCCAGGAGGGCGTGCAGGACGCACAGGAGGTACACGCGAACCTCGAGTGGACGTCCAAGAAAGTCTCGTAAGTCTTCCCCTCCGCCCCCCCCTTTTTCCTTTCTGCCCCCCAACCCAACCCTTGCAGTAGTTCATCCCCTGCATTTCCACGAGAAAATGGGGATGGGGGAGCGGGGAATTTGAGAGTGTGGTTGTGTACTTGTGTGGAGAAGAAAGACGAACACGTGGAGCAACGCAGCACATAAAAAAAGAAGCAGAGCCTCAAATCCAGGGGCACGCAAATCATCATTTCCGTCATTAATTTGTCTCCGAAATAACCACTACTACCTCCACCATTTTCAAAACCCCTACGTACATTATACGCGCAGATAGACTGACAAGTTCCCTCCCAACAGGTCTCTGAAGAAGAAGGCCGAGAAGAAGCACTCCAAGGAGTACAAGAAAGCCCGCGAGAGGTACCCTTCTCCGGAGTACTAAGAACTCTCGTTCGTTCGTTCGCCCGCCCAGTTTCGCAACTGGGTTTGCACAGAAAAGAAAATCTGTGCAGATGCAAAGGGCAAGCAAAATTTGAGCGCGCCTAGAAAGAAAGACCACGATGATTTTTTTTCCTACCTTGCGCGCGGCGTTTTGAAAAAACAAAACACTCCCCTTTTTCCCCTTCCTTTTCTACCTATGTCGTTTGATTTGACTTTTTTAGCGGCCGTTCCTGGCGTTTCATTTTGTTGGGGCAAAGGGCACACCATTATGGGGCGCCACGCGAGAAAAGAGATCTTGCAGCGGCAAGATCTCGCCGATCTGGCAGGCCAGGGCCGCACAATGCACACGCCCCCTACCTTATCTCGCTGAGCGGAAGGGGAGGGGGGTGTGGGTTTTCCCACTCTCTTTCCCCTTGCAGATGTATCCCTGAGGCCGCATATCGGCGATTTCAGGGTGGGTGGGTGTGTGTTTAGGAAGGTGCGGTCGGGCGGCAACGCGGGCAGGGGGGGAGGTTTTTAGACGCCCTCCTTTCCGCCGCGGCGCGTAGTAGCGGCGGGGAGACCCAACCAGCGAGTGGGTTTAGTGGGTGTGGTGTGTGAACAGCGAGGAGCAGGGGCGGGAGGAAGGTCTTGTTCCTGCGTCTTGCAGCTGTCCCCACGCGAGCGCTGACGCGCACTTGAGGGGGCTGGGGTGGCTGGCCGAGCGAGCAAGCCGGCCAGGTGGGTTTTGTCGTTTCACGAGGTCACGATTTATGATTGGACGGCGTTCAGGCGATTCGGGGACACCCCATGGACTGAAAAGTACATCATCTCTGCGTCCGGCATGGGCATGAGGACCGGGGGGGCGGCCTGACGTGCATACGTGCGACCGGGTGTGGGTGTGGATGGCTGCCACATCTGCAGGCTTGGGTCGTTCGGTGGCAGGGAAGGACTGCAAAATGTAGCAGAGGGCCCAGAGACTATGATTGCCGGGCCTAGGGACACACTGGGGGCGTGGACATTGGAATATGTACTTGTAGATAGAACACGCCCACGTACCTCCATCTGAGGAGAGGGTGGCACTTTGCCGCTTGGGGGAGGTGGATATTTCCTTTTTCGTAATGGCCGGCGGTAGCAAGGCAGTAGATGTTCTCCTTGGTGTTGAGCTTAGCCTCTTGGTGCTTTTCATTGGCCCATAGGATATCCAAGAGGACGGCTGAATGGGGCCCCTCTCTAGGTCTAGCAGTAGTAATACAGTGAGCCATCTTCTGAAGGCCCAGTGCCACAAGTAGAGACCTGTGTCTTAGACACGGTGAGATGTACCCAACCGTAGTACTGGCAGGCAGGACCTGGGGCACTGTAGGCGCTGACAAAGCGTGGGCCTCGGCCTGTGCGTAGCCATAAAGTCCCTCAGCCACAACTCGTGATGGACGCCATCGTGCTAGTCGAGGGTGTCACGTGATATAGATGATGTGCAGGATCGTCGGATGTCGAAGCGGGCCCTAAACCACCCGGGCCATGCAAGAAGACTGATGGGAGCAACCTGAGATGTCAAGGTATGTGTCTCTGTTCCTCCATGATAAGATAGACTGATAGGAACCTAGGTGAAGTCCAGAAGTATGTGTGATACACACAATTCAGGACAATGCCTACTACACTACACACTCTCCCCACGTGGGGCGAGGTGTGAAGCGAGCTCAACACTCAACGCTTCGCCTCCTCCCAGGACAAAAACTCACCCCTTGGCTCCAATCCCTTTTCTTTCTCGAGTCTCTCCCATGGGTTGATGACAGAGCTTGGATCATAATAGCCCTCCCACCACATCTTACCCGGTTCGCGACCCATCCCACGTCCGGGCCCACGTCCGGATTGGTAACCCCCTCTGGTTCCATGACTACCCTGCATAGCTGGGCCAGTAATAGGCCTGGCTGGGAGTTGAGGATGACGGCCATCAGAGGCGCCGACTATCGAGTCAATCTTGGCCTGCCAGTCTTGGGTGGACTGGGGCTCCGGGCCATCTGCACCTGATGGTGACTGGGCGACAGCGGCGCCACCAGCAGTGTCATGCCCAGCAACGTCATCATCATCGTCGTCGTCCACATCAAGGGCAATCTCATCCTTGTTCTGAGTTCTGGTACCCAGAGGCGTGGAGTTGGACCCCGAGCTCATAGGCCCGCCGACGGCCCTAGACGATGCTTGTGCGACCGAAGTGGCGGTGGGAGCACCATCAACGACGGCATCGGTGGCCGGGTTGAACTTGCGGCGCTTGTTGGAGGCCTGAGTGCCGAAGCTGGAAAACCCCATGGCTTCTGCCATAGCAGCGGCGTCGGCGTCGGCGTCCTCCATGTTATGTGCGATTTTTGAGAGCGAGTAGGTTTATAAGTTATGACGAGACTCTCTGGAAAGGAGGGGCTAGGGTAGGATAGTATGAAGTGGCGGAGACGGGAGGTGAGGTTGGATTAAGCGAGGCAGCAAGCAAGGGGGTCAAGGGTTCTGGGGTTCTGTCGTAAAACTGATAGCGATAGTAGGGTTTAAGCAAGGTTCTTGCTTATCCTATCCTAAATAGGTAGGTAAGTAAGATGATAGGTCCAACATTAAACTGTATGGGGTACCTAGGCAAGTATTCCGTTGTCCCTATGCCGATTTTGTTGATTTTGTTGACGTCTTTTTTCTTCTCAAATTGGTGTTCTTGGTGTGGTGAATTTAGCAGGAGGTATATTAGGAAAAAAGGCTGCCCAGGTGATAAAAATGTCAGGTACTTATGTACCTAGGCTGTGTGGCTGTTTAAGGTTACCTAAGGTAGGAGGCAGTCGCATCCCATAGGTAGATAGATAGTACTCTCTCTTAGTTGGCTGGTTGGTAGGTGCAACCAATGTAAACAGATGCAAAGCCGATAGGGAGGCAGTGACATCCAACGTTGATTACAGCCCTGGAGGTTAAATATATCGGCCTTGATACAAACGTACATGAGTAGGTACCTAATCACTAACCGGTACAAAATTTGAAGACCTAATAGGATGCTTCTTAAGGGATTCCTAAAATGTATAAGCGACAGGATAGTGGCCCAAGGGATCTAGTGCAGTGATTGGGTATCTAGTCGCTAACCTCCTCCGGAGAATTAATGATGTACTCGGTACATCTATTCTCTGCCCAGGTGGTCTTTGCCTTGAGCCACCAAAATGGCTGGGCACTAAATCAATTGAACTTACCCGTAACACCACTTCTTTATGATCCTTCCAGGTTAGAGGTTGTATTTAGATCTTATACATAAAGTCCCAAGGCCAATGCCAGGTTATCCCTTCCAAGGTCACCCTGTACACATATCACATATCGCAGTGGCTTTCATGGTGGCTTTCCTTAGTGTGACATCATTTAGCCCTGAAATTTACTGAAACGCGGGCGCGGTTGTGCTTAAGCCCGTGCCAATACTGCTAGGGATTTCGGGTTTCACTCTGCTTGTGTTGATCTTTGTCCTACTAACTCTTCTAACTCTTCTACTATGTAACTATCCTACAGACGATTCATAATAAATAGTGAATGGTTGTTTAATATATTTTGCTTATTCCCTTCTAACTTCACGGCACCCCTGGCTGTACAGCATATCTCTATCTCTATCTAACCTCACTACCAGCAGTAGTCGCAGACTCGCAGTATCAATAACACAACTAACAGCAGCCCAATTGCTTCATTCACCCTCCCTTACCGACCTCGCTTACTC
Organism: Eutypella sp. D-1; assembly: GCA_023313575.1. NCBI lineage: Eukaryota > Fungi > Ascomycota > Sordariomycetes > Xylariales > Diatrypaceae > Eutypella > Eutypella sp. D-1. Next base: position 971,504 of record JAJTTP010000008.1, on the reverse strand, counting down.
TCAATATCTCAAAAATGGCGTCTTCTCCGGACACGGTTTCAAAGATACCGACCACCATCAGCGTCCGTCCCCCTTCGAAGTACGCATCTAAGAAGGAGAAGGACCCCAGCACCGACGGCGCCTTCATCCCTCCCCCTCTCGAATGGCTGTACCGAACCTGGGCCGTAACGCACTCCACCCTCTCCATGTGGCGGTCCGCCCAGAACGTCCGCATAACCTACAAGCCGTACGTCAAGCCGGGCGAGGAGAAGAAGACAACGGCGCCGACGACGGGGGCCGGCGCCGGCACATCCGTCGCCATCGATGACCTGGTCGAGTACGAGAAGAAGCATGCGGAACCCGCGGGGGCCAACATCAAGACCGTCGAGGGCATCGACAGGCCCGACCCGGCCGAGCCCCTGGGCGCCGCCTTCGACTGGCGCGGCAAGGGCTGGCTGAAGATCGCGAGCAGCCACTGGGAGATCCTGGGCTACGGCGAGCGCCCGATCCCCGCGGCGGCCGCCGGAGAGGAAGACGGTGTCGAGAGGTGGGCCGTAACGTGGTTCGCGCCCACGCTGTTCACGAAAGAGGGCCTCGACATCTACTCCGACCGCATGGAAGGCCTATCCGAGGAGACGTACGCTGCGATTATGGCTGCCCTGAAGAAGCTAGAAGACGCTCCGAAAATCGTCACCCTCGTCGAGAAGCAGATGGCCCCCGTCCTGATCACTTCGCCTCCGCCGCCGCTTCGGGAAACGTAGTAGGGAGCGGCCAACGTGTGGCTTGCCTTGCTTTTTCCTTCTCTGGCAGATTGTGTTTTGTTGCCTATGACGGGCGATATCGATGATACCCACGACGACCCAAGTTTGTGTAGAGGAATTCCGGGTCGAGTTATGTCTCCAATGTGACGCACGCTCTTAATAAGCCTGTCTTCCCGAGTCACGCGTATAAACCGTTAATAGAGAAAACATTCAAGTTGCCCACAAAAATGTAATTGGTAGCCGTAATGCCTAGGGGGATATTGTATTTGACATGATGATGCTCGGAAGTGAGAAAACGCCGCCCGCTTGGTGATGCAGTGCAAACGATTCTAATGATCTATTCTTCTCCCCCCTTCGCGCCGACGCTCCCCATGCCCGGGTGAACGCCCAACGCGTTATTCGACTCGTTTCGGAGACCCGATGCCGCCACTACTACTCTCGCGGCGGCCGTGGCGGCTGCGGTGGTGGCGACTGTGATGATCCGATGAATGCCTATGGTCGCCCTCGCCGTCTTCGCGGGAACGGTGATGATGATGCCGGTGACGCTCGCGACGACGACGGCTATCAGAACCACGACCGGCATCTTCTTCTCGGTGGCGATGCTTCCGCTCCGACTGCGACCGCGACCCTACCTCGGGATCATCCAAGCTAAACCCCTCCAGCCCATCATCATCATCACCGTCACCGTCCTTCCCGCCTGCCCCCTCGCGTCTCCTCGCCTTCTTCCTCTCCCTCCTACGTTCCCTGTCCTCCCGCCTCAGCTCCGCAATCGCAGCGCTCCTCTCGTCATCCGCACGCCTCTTCTCCCTCTCCACCTCCCGGACCCGCGCCGCTCCGCGCCTCATCGCCGCCAGGGGGTCGCCGGCCGCTACGCGCGCTGCCTCGCGCTCCCGACGCCGCGGGTCCTCGTTGCCCCAGACGTCCTTAGTGGGTATCATCTCCGCTAGCGCCGTCTGGTCGGGTGTACCAGCGCCAGCACCAGCACCACTCTCATCGCCACGAGCGTACCACGGCCCGTCCGCGACGAGCAGCGACCCGTCCCGTCCCGCGGCGTTCGCGAAGCGCATGGTATACTGATCCTCGAAATCGCGCCTGCGACGCGCGGCCTCGCGCTCCGCGTCTTCGTTCTTCGCGCTCCGCCGGCCCTCCTCCTCGCGCTGCCGGGCGACCGCCCGGTCTGACGGGAAGAGGTCGATGTGGCCGGAGGCGTCGACCAGAGGGGCGTCGCTGGCGTCGTCCGCCGCCTTCTTGATCTTCTTATCCGTGGCACTATCACCACCGCCGCTACCTTCCTCCATGCGCCGCCGTCGCGCCTCCTCCTGCTGCTCCCGCGCGACACGCATCTCGAAATCCGTATCATCCTCGCCAGCGCGCTTGCGTTTCCTCCTGACTCCACCGGCACCAGCAGCGCGCCGGCCGCCGGGCGCCTCCTCCTCGATCGAGGGCGAGCGCGGGGGCGGCGGCGGCGGCGACTCGCCGCGCAGGATGGCGAGGCGGCGCGCGGAGTCCTCCTCCTGCTGACGCTGCTCGCGCGCCTCCTCGCGCGCCCGCGCCGCCGCCTCGTCCCGCCGCACGCGCTCGATGTTCGCCGCGTTGTACACGTTCCATGATTTCTTGGGCAGCAGGTGTCTGCATTGTTGGAACGACCGCGACGCCCGCAAGCAGGCGCGCATTCCGAATTGGTTAGTCTTAGGAAACCTCGAGGTGGACGTATATTTAGGAAACTGTACTTACAGAGGCATAGTGGGCTGGAATTATATGTACGTGTATATGTATGTATAGAGACCGCCGTTTGTTCGCGCCGGAATGCGTGCTCGATGATGTTGAGTGGATGCCCGCAACCTTGGAACGATTCACCTAGACGCTATTAGACTACTGATTTAAAGGGTGATATCTAAGTAGCGGGGCAATCGTCATACAGTGTATATAGTACAGTATGGTATAGTTCTTATACTACCCCTAGTTCTCGAAGAAAAGGGGTAAATTTAGGTTTGTTGGTAGAGTAAATGAGAGCTTGAGAATGACATGTCAAGAACTACGCAAAAACGTTAAATATTTCTATCGGAGGTCATAGATTTGTGCCCTATCATCTATCAATTTCTTAAACTCTCTCTTATTTCCCTAATTTATCTATATTCACCTAGCCTCACTCTTAGGCGAGCTGCGGGCTGCAGTGTCATGAAGACTTGATATCAGTGCACCCCTAAGAAAGCGCGTTCGCTCTTAGGTATTCACAGTGATCTAGACCGGTTCGACGTCTCGAACTGATGATAGGGTTTATGTATGGGTAAGATGTGCACCTCTTATATGAGGGGCGACCACGTCGCTTGACGTCGACACAATATGATGACGGTGAAGTGATATTTGCCGTGTTTTGGAAGCGTGTTCCGTACTCATCGGCGAAGCTCACCAAGGACATCACTCCTAACAGCTCACCACTTGCGCGGACTCGCGTATCCGTAAATCATCCGCAGGTGACGGACATTGAACAGCAACCCCGCCGTAAATCGAATTACGTCGTGGCAGTCTCCCCCAGTTTCTGGAAACGAGTGGCTTATATATGGCTTTCGGCCTTATCTGGACTCACACTAGGCAGGGTACCTTAGATTCACCTCGACAGTTCCGCGGCCGGCAGGTAAGGGAATAGACCGTGATGCATTCCATTATAGTGTGCTTCTAGATCGATACAGTCATGCAGACATTGACTGCTAATGAATATTACCCCGCTATTTCCCAAAGGCTAATCCAGTGTCAGAGCAGGAGCGCCGTGGCCATGATTTCAGCATCGTTAAACGAAATGCACGGCACTTGCCGACAGCATCTTCTCGTCCGTGATGCTGAACAAAACCACGGCTCGGGCCGCTCCGTTAGCGAAGTCGTTGAGTCGTTGAGGTCAGCGGTGTCCTTGGCACTGCCGTCCGTCCCGACGAAATCACGATTGGTCCGAGATGCTCTGTCCATTTCGTCCTCACGGGCGCGTCTGCTAATCTGGGATTGGCCGTTCTCAATAGCGCCGGTCCCCTTTGAGGCATCAAGCATTTGCCATAGCGCCTGTGCCTTTATTAGAGGGATCACTAGATAGAGTCATCACATCTGTTAGTCGACAACCAGCATGACGTGCATGAATAGTGAGGAAAAGGGCTTCTCGAGGGCATCGAGTGCACTTGCTCAAACACCCACGAAGCTCGGTTGTAGACGCGCACAGTACGAGCTTTTTTGGTCCGAGTCCGGCGACCAGATCGCGGCGCGGAGCATGCTCTCCTCTCCTCTCGCAAGGCACCAGATATCGGCCCCAGTGGAATCGCCAAAAATATGTCTGAGCAGCCATGGACGAGTTAATCATGGCCGTAGAAGCATTCATCCGCTCGCAGGTAGTTGATTGCATCTAGGGACTGCTTGGCGAGGCCAGGTTAACTCGAGAACAAGTATATATGCGGATGACGGACGTCAGAACGTAATCGCACAAGCCCGAGAAGTCTTTGATTCCTTAGTAGCGTGTCTTCACTAGCGAATATGTTGCACTGCTCTGTAGTGCCACGTCTTATATGAGTCAATCGGCTGCGGCGAAAGGCTCAGTATGCTATCCATGGGTATAATGTCGGCACACGGAAGCCGTCATACTAGTTGATTTCGCTCTAACACCTCTTAGGAATGACTGTAGAACGACGCATGAGATTAGCTTGACCATCAACAGTTGTAAAGTTTACGGAGCTGACGCAGCGTTGTCGCTCATCCCTGGACGTTCACTTAAGGATATGCTGTAACGAGTATGTCACAGCCCGGCATTGGCAGATGTTAAGAAATCGGAAGCCGCATTGAGGCTTTGCTACGAGTCTCAGTTAAATATCTAGCTCTCAAAGACACATCTCGAGTCTCGATTCCACATCTGACTTAACTAAAGCTACTAGTCAATAGGGCCTTCTACAGTACCTAGAGGATGGGGTCCGATAACATACTTCAAACACAATCAGAGAGCCTAGGGTTCTAACACCGAGCTGACTTGAAAAGATTCATGGCAATTGGCGACTGATCAAACTTCGGCATTCTTAGGCAGTAGCTGCGGGAAAGCACGCCACGTGCTGGGGAAGAGCCGGTTTAAAGCACCTTGGTCTGTAATCGATCATACGGGGCACTACTTAAGTGATAGTAAGCCTATTTTCAAACCAATAGCTATGCGGTTCCTTCCCTAGCTCGAAAGTGAAGGTGAAGCAGCTCCGATCTGGCATACATTCAAAATAATCATGAGTAAACGCTAGAAACCGAGACCCGGGAGCTTGGTAAAGTAGACTTATTACTTCAAGCCCACGATCAGCAAATCGGTGCCGTACCGGCCTTTTGCACTAGCTTTAGTGTTATAAAAGCCAACGACTAACTGCCGCAATATGTCTTAACGTCCTCACTGCTTGAAATTTTACCTATTTCACATATAGCCACAACTGCTCACAACAGTACACCCTAGCCACAGCGCCTTCCATCCGGGGATTTTTTCCCTAGGATCTGACAGTCCCAGCTAGTGTTCTAGCAACCGACTTGATCAGTCGTCCATGAAATCCTTCATTCAAACTTCATATTTATCTGGCACGTAACGAGAAGCTCGAGAAGTACCGGTGTAAGAAGATACACATTTGCTAGCATCACGCTGAATCTATGGTCGGCTCGGAATTCTTGTGTTTCAGCTGCCTAGTATATAAAGTTCTACACAGTCTCGTAAGCAATCCCAACACTCAACAGACAGTCAGTATGGTTGCATGGATACAATATCTGTAGTAAGCGAGCAGAAGATTAGCTAGCCTACGTAAGTGTACTCCGTATAAGCGAGTGATCGTGAAATTCCCAGATGGGGCGATTCCTGCGCTGATTTGCAGTTTCACTTCCAGAGACGGCTTGGGTTGTCCACGAGAGGAGATATGAATCTGGCCACACTAGACCCTATCGGCATAGGCATACTCGGTGTTGCCCCGTCTAGCCGAGCATTTGAAGTCCGGATCGGTCCTCCCGCCGGCCGCTAACCTAGTGGATCATAATAGGGCACCTACCATGTGCTATTCATTATCCACCTTCCCCGGTTGTTAGGCCACATAGAAATATAATGGTGGGTCAGGTCCGAGGTTTCCTTTCTCTTTCTTCTTTGAAGAGTGAATCTACGCAGCCAGGTAACGAAGTAAAAGGGGAGAGTATACCTAAAGTCATTAGGCGGCTCGTGCCGCCATGCTGATATAATACGAATGATACGAATGCGATCTACGCACAAAGTAGATGATTATCATCGATATCTCATTATGTATGTACAGTGGGCAACGATAAGTCCCGCTCAAAATGGATTTTCCCACCAAAAAACGCTGAAACTTACCAATTTCAAAATTAAATAACTTTACCAAATAAAGCCTTAAAAATACGTAATAAAGAGATTTAAATACTTAATTACTTAAATAATAAAACTGCTTTTTTAAAATATTTTTCCGATTTTTATTCATTAAGCTATGTATAAAAATAATATAAGGTAAGTTTTAAAAATAATAAAAATAGCTTAAAATCGGTAAATATTTTTTTAACTTTTTTTTATTTTTTAAATAACTTTATTAAACGTTTATTAAATAAAACCAGGTAAAAAATATATATATTATTAAATATTATATTATTTAAATATGATTTTTAATAATTTATGTACATATAAATATTTATATATATTTAAGTTTAAATATAAAGGGTTAAAAATTATTACTATATTTTATATCGTAAATATTATAATAGTTACTGTATAAAACAAATTAAAAAAATTATATTTATATAATAAAATAATTAATTATAATTATATTTTAATTATAATATTATACCTTTTATATTCGTAAAGTTATTTAAATCTGTTATAAAAAGTAAAGTTTTTAAATATAGATTAAGCGGGACTTATCTTCCCTCACTGTACCCTTTAGCTCCCGATGCGGTCCGTACCGGTCTTTCTTGATATGTTGATCAACTGACTGCTCATGTGGTGCACAACACCCGCTGTACACATGTCTTTATCGAGAACTGCGCGCACCAGCATAGTTCAAGAGTCGTCGCCGCTGGGTCACCTCTATGGCGACTATGGATATTTTAGCGATGCCCGAGGTATATGTGCCTCGAAATTGCTAGATACCTAGGTATTTAGATACACGAGGTTTTTATGGGGCATGTGAATACGGTACTGCGGCCTCGATAGCTGAGGCGCTGTGTGCCGTCCAGCATAATAATGATAACGAAGAAAAAATTGAGTAGCGATGTGATACCCAAATGGCCGGCATAAAAGCTTACGTATCACACGGTTGATATAGAAGACTACGCGGCTCTCAAGCATCATCAAGATCAACAAATAACGTGGAGTTTTCGGGTGATTTGCTAATGGCATACCACTAGTGGCCCGCTTCAGCAGAATGGACTATTGACTAGTTGACTGGATAATACATGGGAAGAAATAAAGGCTGGCACTTACAGCCAACAACTTAACCGGTGGTGATCCATATTGGCAGATAGGTAACTACTATGCCTGTCTTGTGTCTTCGAATCTGTTTACCGGGTAGTTATTGGCTGAATCACGAAGTTAAAAGTAAATAAAAAATAGACTCAATTTTAGATATGGAGACTCAAATTACGGCACCACCCGCCAAACTAAATTTCGGCCGCAACCTATGGCAGAACTACTAAAGTGTTAGTTAGACAGAGGTGGTCTTTGCTTCGACTTCCTCTATCCCCGGATGTCATACTTATACAGCACTTCGGAGAGAACTTGACCAGGGTTATCCAAAAAGACCCTATTGATTAAGTAGAGCTGGTCCCACTCAAAAGAGAGCCCTTTTAGCCCAGTTTAGCCTATCTGCCTATGTACGGTTTGGCGTCAGGGGCCCTCCCGCACTCTGCCCTATCCGCTCCACACCCCTAATTTTCCCTAATAGTATCAACTAGCTCGCCTACGAGAACATGTAATACCACATCTTTCTCCTCTGTACTTGCCCTCATAGAAGGTGGTCCAGCATCGACTCGCAAAACAGCACCCTCAATGTAAACCTAAAAGGCATTCATCCGCGGCGATAAAAGAGGCGTTGCACTTGGGACCACCTTGGAGAATAATTTCAACTTTGAACACCAAGACAGTCCTTGACGTTGGAGAGATATGTAGGACGTATCGTTTCCCCGCGGTTTCATCATATGTAACAAACTCACTATTTCGAGGAGGTCAGCTTGGAGAATGGAATTAATCTGGGATAAGATATACAAGTATAGGTCGTGCGGGATGATACCACCTTCACATAATGTTGGGCGCAATGCACGTAGGCGGCGTTGTGTACCAAGGTAGGCTAGACACACTACGATTGAATACGGAGGCACTTGCCTTTTCAGCACCAGACCAGACAGATATTCGGAAGCGCCTAGGGGATCTCACGCATTGCGATCTAGATAGGATTCATCATTTGAGGACCGCGAGCCTTTCAAGCTCGGTGGTCCTTGCGGTTTGACAGGTGTAACCGGAGTGACTATTTAGAAGTCCAGATGATTGTATATATTCCGGTCTTACTAGTAGGGGTTGTTGGATTCTGAAGTCTGATTAGGCGGTGTCCCGCTGGCTAGTTAGTGAGAGCGGGCCACCCTACAATGTACATAGTTGCCGTAGTGGTGATGGTGGACCTTGGAACTCGGGCCACGGCTAGGAGAATGTCGAGGTTGGCATACCCGTGAAGCAGACCCATGGGGTGCCCGGCATTGCAGCTACACACTGCTATCTCCCGTTTGGAAGTGAGACGCCTCAAGTTTGCCGAGCGAGGATATCCATGCAGCCCTCAACCTAATCGGGGTACGACTACCAAGCGGACGGTACTTTTGACTTCTTGACGGATGAGCAACTATCTCCTACCGCCGGCAATCTTCTCGGTAAGTGTCAGCGAGGAAGAACCTCACCGGGATATTGGTTCCAACGAAGACCAGGGCCATGTAGGGTTAACCACAAAAGCAACAATCGTCCACGTCTCCCCTCTGCGTGATCGTACATTACGTTGCGCGACCTGCGGCCCATCTGTCAGTTATGTCCCGTGCTTTCGTATAAAAAGCCAGCGGTAATTACATACCTGGCAGAGGTGCAGTCTAGAATGCATAGTGGTTCTAAGATTTAGACGTGAATAACCGAAATTCGAAGTCTTTCTGCTATGTGTGGTGGTTCGTAGTGGGCGAGCAGCGTAAACTACCGTTATATAATTACAAACTAGAGCATGACGGGTTATAAGTCCCGACGTTCCCATTATTGTCTTAACCAATAAGAATTTAGACCTCCCAGGGACCTGATCCTGGAGACAATGAGGATCCTCAAAGTTACTAATTAATCCGTTATATAACGAGTAAAGGTCTTCTGAGAAGATAGCCACTATGATACGGTAAGATGGCTAGCGACTTAAGGCACCTGGAGACTAGTAGTACACGCCTATAAAGTGCCAGCCCTGGCAGAAAGCAAGGGGATTACATTAGTGCAGATCCGCAGATATTAAACTTTACGATCCATAAATCATATGAATGCAAGCATCTTATAATTCCAGCTTACGTCTTCCAATCACATTGCTATAGTTTTATATGGGCAAATCGTTCTATAATGGCCTATCCACATACTAGATACTGTAACAGTTACCTACCTACCTGTATGTAGATAAGTCAAATTTTGTGATTATAGGCGTGCAAGCGTGTCTGGCGTGTCTATTTACAAAGTAAGCTGAGATGAACTAATGGAGCATGTTACTAGGCCCCCATGCTTAGTGCTACCAGAATTGCTTCGATAGGAAAGTCATAGGCTGTAATCCTTGCGTTGCGCCAGAGCCTACTTTCCTACTTGCAGTATAGATCCCACCGTTATACACTAGGTACAATGAGCCGTTGAGCCGACATGCCGGCCCTAGGCTGGGCTGACTAGTTGACTGGGTCCTAAACACCTACTATGGAGTAAATCCTGGAACTAGAAGTCTTCATATAGGACATACATCGCATCCTTTTATATTTCTACCCTGATTGCAGATACAATTTGCCTGCAACCCGAATATATCGGGAGAAAAGGGGGAGATCAGCCAAGCAGATACTACGTGCACTAGCTGTTGTGAGGGTCGGCACCATAAAAATATGATTAGTGTGCAGTATACTTCTAGATTGGTAGTTCTCAACTTGTATAGTCCCTTGTTACTATTATTTCTCTAAAAAGAAAACAGGACCAATTAGCAATATGCAGACTGTAAAAACGTAAGATATCACGTAACAATCGAATACCTCATTGTCAGATCGATTGAGTATTGCCAGCCTTGTAGTTATCTCACTGGACAGCAAGTGATTTACCTTGGGGATATATCGACAGTCAGGGATGAATAGATCGGTGATCAGCCGATGATCGATCCGATATATATTTCTCGCGGTGGAAATAGAGCAGTATTATTATTGAGCATCTGCGATTTGCGATTTGTGACTATACATGATCAGCGTTCGCTCACACGACTATGGATATTAAACTTGGCCTTACCCATTCTGTCTATCTATAGAAAAGAGATGCCCCCAAGGAAAGGGGTAGCCACCTAGCCCCAACATCCCTTGCCCGGCCACGACCCCCAGGTCCTCTCGAACACTACCCACTGTGAAACAGGCATGCCTTCGTTCATGCATGCCGCGTAGGGGCAAGCAGTTCACGGCTTAGCGTAGCCCTACTTGTGGAAAGATTTCTCATAAAGTGGCAATCCCGCATAACTTATGATTGGTATCGCCTGATGCACTACGTCGAACTTCAAGTTCAAGTTTAGGGGGGGGAATATTATGTTGAAAAACTGCAAAACCCTCCACCACTTGTATTTTTTCTTCTTTTTCTTTTCGAGACGTTCCTTGTAACCAATCCGACCTATCATTCGCTTTTTACTAAGTAGTGCCAGACTGTGCTCCCTCATCAACCAGCACCATGTCGATGACTCCAGAGGAGCTCGAGGCCCTCCTCAATGGACCCATTATACCGCCACCGGAGGGCGTCACATCGAACTTTGACAACCCGGAGAATGGAAACGACGGCGTTCTGGTTGGGCTCATCTTCTGCACCGTGATTCCCGCCATCGCTTTTGCGATACGGATGTGGGAGAGAGTCATCTTACCGAGAAAGCTTAATATAGAAGACAGTGAGTAGTAGAACAATTGGATCTAATGATCAGTTCCGGACCGGACTGCCTTATGATTTATTACTAATGCTCTGATGTGCTAGTCTTAACAATCATCGCATTCGTAAGTGACGCTCCACGCAGGATAGTCACGACGTTCGTTAGACTAACAGACTTTTCACTCCAGGGCTGCTTCGTTGGAAGTGCGTATGCGGGCTTTGCGTTGATGGACACGCCGGGCTATTTCACACGCGGGTGGGATGTCCGGTTCAAAGATCTGACCGAAACCACCTACGTAAGTTTCTCACTTCGCCCCTCTTATTCTTGCGCCTCGAGACTGACCAGGTTCTACACCACGGCCAGTGGGTCTATATCGACGGCCTCTTCTACGCCCTCGTCATGCCGCTCGTGAAGACGGCAATGCTGATAGAGTGGTGTCGCATGTTCGTGCCGCGCGGCACAAGGACCAGGAACTACTTCTGGTGGGGTTCTATCATCCTCATCACGATCTCGTGTACAGCCGGCGTTGTGTTCTTCATCCTCATCGCCGCTCGGTGCCAGCCTTACGAGGCCAACTTCAACCCCCTTCTCGTCGCTGGCTGCAAGTACACGTTGAACCCTATCCAAACCGGCTCGAGTATCCTGCAGATCATCACTGATATCGCCGTCTTCTTGCTGCCCCAACCCGTCATCTGGAGACTCAAGCTGGACTGGCAGAAGAGGGCGGGTGTCTCGATCATCTTCAGTGTGGGCTTACTGTGAGTATATATATTCGAACGTGTTAGCGTATCCCAGACATCTAACGACGTACGCGCAGTGCCTGCATCTCAGCCGCTGTCCGACTCAAGGAGACCCTTGCCTACCTCACCTCCGACGACCCGATCTACGACCTGGGCCCGCTTGTAATCTGGGTGCAGGCCGAGGAAGCCTGTGGCTTCTTCATCCTCTGCATCCCGTGCCTGCCCAAGCTTCTGAAGGAGATGGGCCTGATGGCAGGATTCAAGAGGCTGTTCGGCATCGCGACGACGACGGCGAACTCCGGTACGCCGGGCAACTACTACGCGAAGAACACGGCCGGACGCGGCGGCAACCTTACGTCGAACACGAGCAAGGACTACTACAAGCTAGACGAGGACGGCACGCCACTGCGGAACTTATCGAGCGAGTCGACTGAGCAGCTTCACGCCGGAGGCAAGGTGGATAACGGCATCATGCGCACAACCCGCGTCACGGTTACCGAGGACGCTCGCAGTAATGCCGAGAGTCACGACATGCGTGGCAAGGAGGCTTGGTCGAGATAATCGAGGGCTGAACTAGGGCAGGTTGCCATATTTCGGAAATGGCCCATTGTTGGCATATAAAATATTAAAAAGGGCGGAGAATAGCCTTGTTTTGTGATTAATACTTATACTTATTTCATCACTCTGTTTCTCGCCACGGCCGAGAGCAAGGAGTATATACAGCTAGCCCGGGAAAGGGTTTCTTTAACTATTAAGTCTTGCTGCTTTCTAGTAGAACCATAATAGACATAGTATCTGCTAACTCCATGAGCATCTGGTAGCTGCTCCGGGGTAGGGGTCGTTCGCTTCTGAAACTGGTGGCTAGTAGCTCCCGTGAACATTGTAGCACGTTATATAATTTTGCCCGCTTCTCGCGACTCTAACTAATTACTCCCCTCGACTCCAGACCCTGTGAGAACTCATACTAATGTTCAGGCCGCCATCCAACGCTCATAACCCTGCAGCTCTTCTTACTTCTCCATGCTCCAAAACGATCATTTCACGCACCTGGTAAAGACTGATACCTCCGTACATACTAACGAGCGCCTTGTACCTACCTATAATAGGGAAGGGGTCACGAGTTCGCTATAGAGCGTATTAGTCCTCCGGATCTCAATATATCTCTGGTTCTCATTGGACTATTGGCCGAGTGCCTACGTAGCTTATGATATCGGCGACGGGCTAGGCTGTAGGCTATCCTTGTAGTTGAACTTGCAATGCGCAACAGTATTGTGTTCCGAACGTATAAACCCAAGAACCTTGCTTGTGAGTATTTGAAAGCGCAAATTCCTCCGCTATCTCCTCTCTTCACTTCCAGCTGTCTGCGAACATGGGCTCTGCCAGCGCTTGCTGGTGATAACTATATGATGCACGAGAAATACGACGGCGTATCGCCAACTCAAACAACCTCTACTGTTCCCTTCATAGATTTTCCACGCTTACCACCCGCACATGCACTTGGTTATTGGGTAAGTTAAAATAAGTTGATGGGATCAAGAGCGTATGCGAGAGCCGGTTAAGTGATACTTGAGCTAACGGATCAGCATCATTAATACGAGGTCAGTTACGATACCCTTAGTCCTATTTTACTTCATGCCATCTAGCTCGAGATAGACGCTTCTTACAATGGCAGAACCGGTCACATCTTCAAGCAAGTGGGTGCAAAGTATAGCAGCGGCACTTGTCCCTTAAAGTGGAGTACTGGCATAAGTAAAGGGGGGGGTATCGGAGATAGTGGAACAGGCCAGCTTATCTCCGAAGTTCTGTGACTTGGATCTTATTACTTCATATTTGTGGATAAATAAATACATACCTGTATCCAGAAAGCGCCAAGCCTTTGTGGGGCTATGCTGTACCTTAGAACTGTCCGAAACAAGCCGGGCCCTTGCACCTGAGCAATGGGTGACGCACCACTAAACCTAACTTCCATAGCACTCAATTACTCACCTAGGTAGATACTTAGGTAGGCAACCTGGAAGTAACTGCGACGACTTTACTTAACCTCCATTGAAAATACCAACATTCTTCTTCCTCTATTCCTACTTACTTCACGAACAAGCCACATAAGCAGTGGACAGGCAGGCAATAAAGAAAAACCCGACCCCTCGAAATAATTCCCTTCTGAGTCCTATGTGCACCTGCTAGTTAGGTGGACTTTGCCACTTTGCACTTCACTTCTTTGACAACCAACCTGTATGTGTTCTATTTAGGCTTTGAAGCTTTAAAAGATCGAGACTTGAATTATCGCGATGCTGACGATGTATTGCTTCTAGATATAAGTAAACTTCCTCTATAAATCTATAAGTTCCCCTACGAGACTACGAACGACTCCCCGCTTTCTTCCCGCTTTCTTCCCGCTTTCTTCCGCGACTACACTAGACGACCTGGCCCTCTCACTCCACCTAATCAATCACCATTATGGATAACCGTGAGGCTCTATTCGGAGGGGGAAACCGTAGACCTCTACCTGGTCGTCAGGTTCAACCGGGTCGGCCTGGAGCGCCTGGAGGCTATTCCCCCGTCCCACCGCGACAGACCGCAGATGATCCACGACAATACCAAGACAACTCCAGATATTACGATACCCCGCCACCCGGTGCAAGGGCCCCCCCTTACCAACAAGCCCCTCCTCCCGCTGGCTACGGGAACCCCGGGAACCCCGGAGGTCACGCTGGTCGTGCCCCCGGTGGTCAACTAACCCTCCACGTTGAAAAGAATAAGGACCAAGATAGTAACATTTGTTACGTTTCTGATCAAGACTTCCCTGGAAGTCGTGGCGGCTTCATATATGTATATTTGGCCTTACAAGGAGGCGTAGTCGTCACTGCTCAGGCTGCACCCGATGTCGGCCCCGGAGAGATTCGCATGAACAAGGCCCAAAGAACGTGGTGTCAGGTCAGTGACAGACCTATGAGGCCTGAGGACTACTTCGCCGCCCAGGTCTACGATGGTCCGAGGTCTCCACTAGCTAGTTTGGATGTCGAGCTTGAGTTCGCCACGAAGCCCACCTCCCTCGTCTCTCCATTAGACCAGGACGATCTCGAAAATGTCTTCCTTTCTCGTTTCAACCAGCAGATCCTCGCCCCCGGCCAGCAGGGCATGCTGTCGTACTCGTCGTTCTATTTTAAGTACAAAGTGAAGGCAGTCCAGGTGCTCGATCCCCGGATGGAGAAACAGGGAGAACCGACGAGCAACCCTGCGCAGAGAGGCTTGGTCAGTAGCCAGGAGAACACTAAGACTCTACTCAACATCCACCCGGTTCCTCCGGTCAAGATGAAGGGTTCGCGAAAACGGCCCGCCGCCAACGCCATTCTACGCCCCGATTTCAAGTTCGCCGATATGGGAATTGGTGGTCTAGACGAGGAGTTCAGTACGATTTTCCGTCGTGCTTTCGCATCGCGAGTGTTCCCACCCGGCTTAGTCGCCGAAATGGGTATCTCCCACGTGAAGGGTATTCTTCTCTACGGACCCCCCGGAACGGGAAAGACTTTGATCGCTAGACAAATCGGCAAGATGCTCAATGCGCGAGAGCCCAAGATTATCAATGGCCCCGAAATCCTCAACAAATATGTAGGCGCTTCAGAGGAGAACGTCCGGAAGATGTTTGCCGATGCCGAAAAGGAGTACAAGGAGGCGGGAGAAGACAGCGGGCTGCACATCATTATCTTTGACGAACTAGACGCCGTCTGCAAGCAGAGAGGCAGCACTGGAGGAGGCACGGGAGTTGGCGACAGTGTAGTAAACCAGCTGCTTACCAAACTGGATGGTGTTGATGCGCTCAACAATATCCTGCTCATTGGTATGACGAACCGGAAGGATCTCATTGACGATGCGCTCCTCCGGCCGGGGCGTCTTGAGGTTCACATGGAAATCTCGCTTCCCGACGAGAACGGCCGTCTACAAATTCTCAACATCCACACATCCAAGATTCGAAAGGCCAAGAGGCTAGCTGATGATATTGATTTGAACGAGCTTGCCCGTCTGACCAAGAACTACTCAGGTGCGGAGCTGAACGGTCTGGTCAAGGCAGCGCTCTCATATGCCTTCACCCGGCATACTAAGCTGGGCGATGTCACCGGTGTAATGGGCGATCCCGAGGAGGTGATGCTAACTCGGGATGATCTCATGAGAGCGCTGGAGGATGTCAAACCCGCATTTGGTGTGTCCGAGGAAGAGCTCGAAAGCTCCGCGCCCTACGGAATTGTCCACTACAGCCCCCATATCGAGTCGATCCTCTCCAACGGCCTCAGCTTCGTCGAGCAGGTCCGCACGCCTCAGAATGCGCCGCTGTTTTCCGTGTTGGTTCACGGGCCCCGCGGAGCGGGCAAGACGGCTCTTGCCGCCAATATAGGATTGAAGTCCGAATTCCCCTTCGTCAAGCTCGTGCGGCCCATCGACGTCGGGTCCAACGAGGCTAGCAAACTTGACTACCTGCGTCGCGTCTTCGCCGATGCCCACAAGTCTCCCCTGAGTATTGTGATCCTTGACCGCATCGAAGCGCTGATCGACTGGAACCCTATCGGCCCTCGCTTCTCCAACGCGGTAGTGCAATACCTCAGCGCTATCTTACAAACTACTCCCCCGAAGGTACGCTACATATAAGCCAGCGTCTTTGGTTTTTCTTTTCTTTTCGTACGCACCCGCTCGTATACTAACCACTTTCTATAGGGACGGCGCCTCCTCATCATGGCGACTACCAGCCAACGGTCAATGCTGGACCAGCACGGCGCCCTCGAGTTCGACCGCGAGATCGCGGTGCCAGCGGTCAAGGATCTGCGGCAGCTGGAGGCCCTACTCGAGGCTACGGGCAAGTTTGACAACCCGGCGGACGTGAACGCGGTAGTCAACGAGCTGCGGGGCATCACGGGCTCGGAGAACGTCGGCATCGGCGTCAAGGCCGTCTTCTCCGCCATCGAGACCGCCCTCGTGCGGAGGGACCAGCCCCTCGCCTCGAGCCTCGCCTCCGAGATCAGCGAGATCATTGCCACCAGGAACCCGGACGGTCTCTAAGGAGGGAGGGAAGAATGAGGCGGGCGCGCGCGACGATAATGCACGTTTGAAGGCGGACAGATGAATAGATAGATACATAGAGGCTATTTACCACGTACTATGTTACCTCCTCCCCTACTACATAGACGAGATCCGAAATTCCAGACCGCTAAAAGTGCAAACCATGTGCGGATACGCACGTGCTGTGCGTTGTTACGTGAACGGTTCCACCACGACCCTCTTGTTTGATATGTAGATTTCAAGGGGGGGGGGGGGTTGATTTACATATTTAACCTACAACTCGTTTTTTTATTGATCACACGAAGCGATGATGCAACTTGTTTATCATCAACATATCACTTCAAAATCCATGTTGTTTCCGTTTCCCCTATTTAATTCAAGAAAAATAAATTGTTCGTGTCGTCGTATTGCTACGTTAAAAAAGGCTTGCCGTGGGGGAAAAGAAAAAAAAAGTTTATATATATAAAGAGGGGGCACACCAAAACTCCTTCGCCTTCCCATTTTGAGTCTTTGAAAAATCTCTCTTTTTGTTTTTGTTTTTGTTTTTTTTGGTCTTCTCTCCCCCTTAGTTTCATAGAGCCGGTTAGTTAGGTACCTAGCTACTAGCCCACTCTAACTACGAAGGGAAGACGACGAGTGCGCCGACCAGCGCGGCAGCGACCCAAGCGACGACGACCTTTCCGAGGCCGGCGGCCCCGACCCCGGGTGCGGCGGCATTCTCGGCATCGTCGGACCCGGAGCCAGAGGACTCGCCGGCGGCCGGCTGCTCTTCGGTACTATTCGCACTATCGCCACCACCGCTCCCACCGTGCACGAGGGTGAGCATCGCGACGTCGACGACGCCGGTGTAGCTCTCGGCGGTGGCGGCGGCGGTGCCCGTGGGGAAGGTGGTAGAGATGACGGTGTAGTAGGGCGCGGCGGTGCCGGTCCACGAGGCCTCGGACGCCCCCGTCACCGCCTCGCCGTCCCACGTGAACGTCGCCGGCACCCATGTTGCCTGCCCCGATCGTACGCCCCGCTGACACCCCGTTGGCTCCGTGTACGCGCTCGCTGCTGTGTTGCTGTAGCATCGGTTCTCTTGCGCCGTGTATCCGCTGTCGTAGGGTTGTCTCGTGTTAGTGTGGGGCAACTCTTGTCTTTGTGGGCGTGCCTTTTCTTTCGGTGAGGATATCGGCCACAGAGAACATGGCATCGGTACGTGCTGTGCTGGGCGCCTCTTGACCTCGAGCGAGGGGGAGATAGCTAGGTGGGCAGTTGGTGGGGTGGGGGTAAGGGAAGACTCACGAAGGGCAGCAGGCCACGGCCGTCTCGCCAGCGCCTAGGGCCTCAAGTAATATGTTCGGGACCGGATTTGTTCTCGGCGCGCCAGATCCCTCGCCGTTCTTCGGACTCGGGGTCTTCTCGGGCGACGCGTAGCTGGTCCCGTCGAAGGAGAGCAGTTTCGTCTTGAAGTAGTCGTCGGAGCCCGACGGCGCGGACTCGTCGTCGTCCCTCTTGCCGGCGGGACTCGGCGTCTTCTCGGGGCTGGCGTAGCTCGTGCCGTCGAAAGAAAGGAGCTTGTCCTTGAAGTACTCGTCGGAGCCCGACGACGGGCCCGGGGAGGCGTAGCTCGTCCCGTCGAAGGAGAGCAGTTGGCTCTTGAACCACTCATCGGAGCCCGAGACCGGCCCCGAGGTGGGGGACGGGGACGCGGTGGCGCCGGCCGCGTAGACGCCGGAGGTGGAGACGATGGAGCCCTCGGCGTTCTTAACGGCGATGCCGGCCGTGGTCCAGGAATCCGGGCAGTGGAGACCCGGGGAGAAGTAGGGGATGACGTTGGGCGGGCGCGTGGCGTCGGACTCGTTCTTGTAGATGTCGAAGTAGGCGCGGCCCGAGGGCAGGCAGGCGGCGAACGAGTCGTCGACCTCGTCGCACTCCTGCTGCCAGTACGGCAGAGATGGCTGGTCGGTCCGTGCCAGTGCCACCGGCGGCTCGAGCGTCGCGCACGACTCCGGCGCCGTGAACGTCGTCGTCAGCGGCCCCAGGTTCTGCAGCGTGTACTGCGAGAGGGAGGTGACGCTCGGCATCTTGTTCGTCGTCCGGGCTTCCGAGCCGGCGAAACGGCAGCAGCGGTGGATGACTGGGTTAAGTGGGTTTGGGGTTGGTCCGGTTTGACCGCCGGTACTATCGCTCGATACGATAGCTATACGTACGAGGTCTTCTCTTCGAGGTTACGGGGAACCTTTTGTTTGCTTTCGGTGCCAGCTGACTTTTGGACTAGAAGCTAGCTGAGACGATCGACGATGGCGGGAAGCAAGAAATCTTTTAAAACAAAGAGATCCGGGGGAGATCCTCCCCAGGGGGAGGGGCGGATCGTGGAGATATATCATTGGAGGCGCATGAAAAAAATGTACCGGCCCCCCGATGGGACGGTTCAAGCTCAACCAAATTGGGCGGATGGGCGGCTGAACCCTGCCAAGCCTCACTGGTTCACCATAGAAAGATGCCATAATAGTGGTAGTGTTCGGTTGCGCGCGGCGATGTGGGACGGCCATCGTATTCCCTGGGTTGGGTTCCCCCCTAACCGAGCCTGGGCCCTTGGGTTCGATTGAAGCAGTAAGCCCGATACAGGATAGTGGCCTTCGTGTCAGCTCGGCCGGCGTCGTTTCACATAATGTTTCTTCCTCGCCAGTCCTCCAACGAGGGCCGGCTAGAGTAGTGATCTGTCAAGCGTCCCGCGGTGCGTCCTGCCCGCTTGGGACGATTCGGTTCATAGGCGGACAAGTGAGATCGATCTCCAAAAAGTGGCGGAGTGGATCTAGTCAGTAGTGTACATACATCTGTAGAAAGAATGAATCCGGGCGTCTAAAAAGGAATTCCCGTCCAACCAACCAACCAACTTGAAGTTGCCGCCAGCCAACCAGTCAACTTCAGCTGAGCCTTACTCACTGCCTATGCCATGCCATGTACATTAGTTAGGGGCCCCCCCTAAATCAGGCTCCACTCGGGGAATACGATATCGACCCCTGTCGCACGGCACTCGGAGCCCTACTCGCCTACCAAACGCAATTTAGCTGCGTAGGTAGCGCCGTCAGCTTTTATCAGCCGATTATGCGTGTGTACCATGCGTGCAACCACGGCCCATTCGAACATTCCCTACAGTTTCATCTCTCTAGTTCTATGTAAGTTTCGGCTCGAGTTGTCTGGTGGAAAAAAGGCCTCTCGGGGGGTAAAGTGTGCGATTGCATCAAGGAAACATATAGGTAGAGAAGAATGATGATAAGATGGAATGACAAGATGTTTCGAATAAATCGGTCTGGGGCACGCGTTTATCTCTTACCCACATAGGTAGGTAAACCTAACCCATGGCATGTGGAGCCTTCGTAGACATCGGCAAGTCGGATACCAATCAGGCAGGGAGAGTCAAGGATGTTAGCTTCTTTTCCTTTTCCCCCTTTTCTTTTTTTCCTTCCACTCGGTACAACATAACAGGCATCAATCAATCATTCTTGGGCTCTCTCAGGCTCTCTGCACTACATACCAAATTCCCGACTTCTGGTCAGTCAGCATGTCAGCCAAGCCCGACATGGCGACTTGGAGGCCAAATCCTTTTACCCATAAACGTGATAAGATCACCGCGGAGTTGCAGCCTGTGGTATGTAGGGTGTATATCATGGAGATCACAGAATATCGTATACGGTTTGTACGGGGCCATGACGGTCCTGAGTAAGCCCGCCTAACTCCACTAGTAAGGTCGTCGTCGCATCCTCCCAAGGTCCTCCCTCTCCAACTTACACGGGCTGACAAGTACGTATGCGATGACGTATCCTTGGTGCTCCCGACGTAGGTTAGATTCGGATGCTTGCGGCACATTTTACCCTGCAGCCTATATCACATTCTTTTTACATACCTGCAGATATTCAAATAACCATAATCCTCAAAAGCCCTTGACGAATATAGCATTCTCCATTGACAAACGATGAGGATGAAAAGTCTCACCCAGTCCGTGCACCCCCCAGGATCTCAGATGATCTTGAGCGACTTCCTGTCAGTATGTACGATGGAAGAGTTCTACGTATTTATGTCCCTGAGCAGTGCCACAGACGGATCTACCCGATCAAATGACCCTTCAACTTCCATAAAGGACCCATCCCTAAAGCTCCCACAGCTGTGGCGCCGTCCCCTTGCACCTACATGCTCGCAGGTGTGCGGACCCTCAGCCCTGAGAGAGCTTAAACCAACGACGTGAAAGTCCAAAGGTCCAGTCGCATCAATCCAGATGCTGAGTGCAGTACCCCTACAGCCTCCATGGGTAGCGCTCGTTAGGTGTCAAGCAAGTCGAGTGATATCCAGGGCAGCAAACCAGCCGGGGTTCAAGCGAACCTTTTGCGGCTTCTGCTTATCTTAAGGGTTATTCCCAGCCCAATGTGCCTAAGCTGCTTCGCTCATTCCAAGTCGGAAGTTTCCCGAATATATGACCGTGTGGGGCCGGCACGGCACCGGTCGTAGCAGGGCATAAACGCGCACGCTAATGAACGGCTGGAGTGCCCATTTCCCAAATTTCATATGCCCACTAAAAACGTGATTGCGAATAGCTTCAAAAGTTTCTGCGGCGCCTTCGGATGACTAGACATTTTGATAAATAGCTAATCAAGTACGCCAAGGAACATCTCTTTAACTTACATGTGAGTCATCAAAACTACCGGTCCGAGGGATCTATCTTGAGTCGGCTCGACAGGTCATCAAGCCTAGCTTCGAATCGAGATATATTTGTCAGATTGACCATGTCCGATCAGATGAGGGCGTCGCATCGACGACATATCCTATCTAACGTGCCCAACACAACTAGACACATGATAATAATTAAGTGGCCAAGTGGCCACAAGACGGTTTCCCGAACATCCACTTCTCGCTATTCATATACCTTCGAATATCTGAATTCTACAATACTTGTGGGCCCCCATTGACCCTACGAGATGATTAAGAGTCTATAAGCATATATATACCATTAACCGGGTATCACATACGGCAATATCATTGCGGCCCCTCGCGCCTATCTCCTTCTCTCCTAAAGTCGGCTTCTCTTATAACTAGCTTACATATGCCAATAAGAAAGCTTACTCCTTGCATGATAGCATGCAGATACTATAACGGAACTCCAGCCCGTAGCTCCGTCGAGAGCATGGCATAATTGAGTATAAAATCTTTTGTGAACATACCCACAACGTCGGCAGATATTTTAGCAGTGACATTCGATATAGACGGAACGTAACAAGGTGGCCCGAGGTCGAGATCGGCTGAGTTCCTGGAACAGGAGCCGAGGTGGGGAGGCCTAGACCTCAGTTTCGTGCATTGCGTTCCCGGGGCGGCCGGAGGTACGGAAACGCGGCCTCCTTAATCAGTTCATAGCCGGTTTAAATCTAGCTTGCGTTTTCTCTTTTCGCATCCGTGCATATTAATAACTGGTGGTGAGGGGGAAAAAACTAGTCGCCCTGAACCATGACGTACGTTTCTCTCGCAGTGACCAGTCTAAAAGGGAATCCCATTCAACAATTCCCATATTTCGTACAGGAATCCGATTAATAAAAAGGGCCAGAACCGCGGTCTCTGCCGAGCAATAGTTTATGTAAAGTGACAAATTGATTCCGCTTATACGTCACTACCAGCAAATCTGCATACACTATATACACTATGCATGTGCTCAAGTTCAAGATCTTCATCTTCTTTTTTGTTTTGTTTAATGCTTGCCCAGCTCTTGGGTCGTCCAGACTTGCATTAGCCGCGTTACTTATGGACTTCTGAGAGCTCTTCGTGGACTTAATGGAACTTAGTCTAGACTTGTCAGATGCCATAGCGGGCCGGAGTAACGTCCGTCAGCTCTGGACGAATCAGATGGCTGAATGGACCGGCGCGCCGCCGGAAAACCCAGCTACATGATTGGCTACAGCTACCTAGCTAGAGGAGGTCACAGATTGACAGGCTTAGGCTTAGGGTCAGTGAACTTTGGTCCCCCATTCCCCTATTTAGGTACTCAGTCAATTGGGAGCCCCAGCTTAGTTATTACCAGATCCCATGTATATACCTAAAGGGGGTTTGTAATAGGGTTGAGAAGAACCAGCATCTTCATCAAATAATCTGTTCATTTTACGTATGTATAATTGATGCTTTCTAAGTTGCATTTGTCTCAATGGTAATATCTAATGCGACTGGGTAACACCAATAATACTATTATGTACCTAATCTAGGTAGGTACAAACCTTGGAATATAATTTGTTTATCAGTACATACACAGTACATCCCAATTCGCGGCCCCGTTCATTGACTGTTAGATACATCTAAGTAGATGCCTATCATGTAAGTTCTTTGTAAGTAGATAGGAAAATTATTACTGGAAGGAGAAATGCAGTTGACTCTTATGGATGAAATCTTGCTTGTGTACGTAAATACACGTCATAGCATCATACCGAGAAGGGCCGGGCACTTTCCTCCGGATATCCTAGGGTTAAAGGTGGGATGCAGGTATAGCAGCAACAGCAAGCATAGCAGCAAAGCATAGCAGCTTCCCCAATATCCCCAATATCCGCGACTGGCACAGGTCCTCCAACCTGGGAAGTCCAAGGTACAGGAAAGATCATAGGAGGAGTTAAGGTAGGGTAGGTACTGTCACAGGCCTTTTTGGAAGGTTTCTTTCTTTCTTTTCCACTTCCCCGCTTAGATGATATCCGGGCGCATTAATTGACAGAGCGTTACTTCTTCCATACCTTAATGGTTGTACCTGATATATTTCTTGAGTAAGGTACACCTGCCTGTCCTGACTTGAATAGGCATTCGTAACACCTGTAACAAACCACCAACCTTGAACCTAATAAAGAAAATTAAAAGGGAAGAGGGAAAAAGAACAAGAAAAAAAGAAGAAAAAAACCCAGGGAGGGAGAACAAATACACGCACACAATCACATACACATACAAACATTCTCTTACAGACACACACACACACACATACACACATACCCGCAAACACAAACCACACATTTGATACTGAACAGATCCAGACTCGACTCAATGTGACTTTTGATTCGTAGCTCCTCGGCCACGGAGCTGTTTAATTTGATACAATGTGTTCGGCCTCAGGCGCCGGTGATGGTGCTCGACCTGATCTATACGAGTCTGTTGAAATTGAACAGAATTTGACAGTAGACCCCTTCGATACAGTTGTTTGGCAACCGGACGACCCGGATTTCAGCCCTTCCACCACCACAGATCCCGATCAGTCCATCCCAGCCTCGATGCAGACTGCGGCGCTCTTGAGTAAACATCGCCCTTCGCCATCTATGACTGATCACGAGAGGAGCGAAGAAGAGGATGCCTTGAAGGATACTTTGAAGGACCAGCCATACCTTTCTAATATTTCCAATATTTCCAATATGCCGCAAGATGATGTTAGGCACCCACCTATATATTCTCTTCAGCTTGTGCCAGGGACCGACATGAACTTGACCAAGCAGCTAACCCCTGCCACTTATCAGTTCACTTCGGGCGCAACACGCTCTGAAAGCTTCTCCGGTCCCAGTGCTGTGGACCCTCCCGCCCTGATACACGATTCCTCCTCTTCCTCGAACCCAGATGTCGGTAACTATACCCACAACCCCGCAGCCCCAATGGTGCCGCGAGGGGTCGGCGTGTCCGCGATGGCAATCAAGACCGAGGAGGCGGATCGACGCGGGGCTGCGGGGATCGACCAAACACCCGACAAGAATCCCAGCGGCGGCAGCACCCGAACTCTCAGCCATCGCGAGAGGAACCGTATCGCGGCGCACAAGTGCCGGCAGAAGAACAAGCAAAATATCCAGGCGCTACAGGAGCAGGAGCGCCACCTCGCTCAGGAAAACAAGTTCCTCGCCGAGCACGCTCACCACCTCAAGAACGAGGTCCTTGGCCTCCGGAACGAGATCCTAAACCATGGCAACTGCGACGACGAGCTCATCCAGAACTACATCACCGAAAGCGCCAAGAAGCTGCAGCAGTAACTTGGCAAGGGTTGTCTCCGTCGTCGCCGACCATTTATTTATTTTTACCCCGTACCGGTGTCGTTAATAGCTATTGCTCGTGGTAATGTCGAGATAATAGGGGTGAAGATAGGCGGGCTTAGTCATCCGACTTTTAGGGAGGGGGGTGGGGGTGGTCGGTGAAGTAGAATCAAGGACTCGGGATGCCTATCTACCCATCCGTCCCAGGCGGGCAGGAATCAGAGGAAATTGGACGGAAGATATGAAGGAATTTTGATATTTGCGAATCTGCGTTCATACCCCATACCTGGCACCGCCATAATTTCCCGAGGAAAAGGGGTGGGGACTCGGAGTTATTGGCCTGGGTGTCCGCGTCCCTGAAAGGAGTTCCGGGGGGCGGCGTTCAAAAAGGAACAAAGAAAAGAAAAATACCTACAATTTGTACGAGCTTCATATGATGTATGATCTTGACGAGAACCGACTCACTTTTTTTCAGTGTGGAAAATCGGTCCAATATCTAATAAGAATTTTGACAGCAAATTCTATGTTTTTTGGGTAGTTGCCGGAAAGTTTACCTAAGTTTTGATGGCGGAGGATATATATATGATCTATATGTAGGTTCGGCCGCCCTCGAGAAATCAACATCAGATGTAACTAGTACGTCATAGCGACGACGACCTTCGTTACGTACCCATGCAATCTCCCCCCTAGACCTCTTATCATAATAAGAACTGAACGTGGTATATGGATACTCCGAAAGGTTTCTTCACTACATTTTTGGCTTAAAAATTAAACCAAAGAAAAAACTTGAACACCAGTGGAATCAATCATTCTATGCGCAAAGCATCAGACGGTGCGGACTAGCTTTACCCGCAGCGTCACCATGCAAATCACCGGGGCGGGCGAGCGACATTGTGGTGATCTACATGAAGTATGAAGTAACCTTGGTAGCGTCCACCCCATGTTATTATGTCTCTGCATAACGTACATACATAGCCACGGTACCTGGGCGCCATAATCCATACCCCGATGAGGTCATCACCGGCGATTGAAGACCTCGTTTTTTTTTTTTCGCCACCCGCTAATGACGGGGACCCTGGACGGCAGGTTGGTTGTTCGTGTGGAACGCTTTGAGATTTACCTAGCTTGGGCTTGCCTTTTTTGTTGGTGACAGGTTGATAGGCAGGGACAGGTAGCTAGAAGATTATGAGAGCAATAGAGGCGCTGCCGAGTTGGCCTTTTGCATGACCTTGCGGTTTCAGATAACCATGTCTGGCTACATGTATAGACCAACGTTCAACTTGGGTATGAGTTGGGCCTCTCCGGTATCCATACAACCAATAAAAAGAAATAAAAAGAAGAAAAGGAAAAAAACAAAGTAACCTAGGGATTAATTAATAAGCCCAGCTAAGCTATTTATTTCTCAAAGCAATATTAACTTCACTAACATTATTAGAAGACTCTTCCTTCCACCTGCTTGCCTGATCTTCATCCTCCCCAGAACACCCACCCGTCTCCTGGATCCGAGTTCCTGCGCCGGAACAAAGGCGGGGCGAAAAGCGACGGCGCGGCATGGTAACGTACGGTACGGCAAACGGGGAGATTACCCGCTCCGGTTATTTCAAGGGCGTGCCGCGCCCCTCGGCAGGCGGACATGAACCTTGTTGCTCACCACGAAATACAGCAGCGCCTTGTTGCTTCGGCAGCGGCTGTATTCCGCCTGGTACCGTGGTACGCGGTTTGGGAGTATATATATATGAGGTGGGGATGGCAAGACCGCCGGACTGGTGGCGCCGTCCTGCTGTGTGTGGTGTAGAGATATAAGTAGGTGGAACCTTGGGGTCTCCACGACGAGCACTGGCCTGGGCCAGCCCTAGACGGAACTCATGATGACCTTTCGGGTGATTTCGTCTTGGGATTGTAATCCTATGGGTGGCGGTGGATAGTTCGATGCTTATGCCGATGTCGATATGTCATCATGCCTGACAATGCCGCCAGCCCTCTTCTTGAAGTACACGATATCACATGGACAGAACAGTTCAAGGTGCTTCCTATGCACGTCAAGATCAACATTCACAACCAAACATCTACAGCGAACACGGATGACTTAGATAAAGAGACTGGCGCAAGCTAGCTGATGCCCGCGACCGGTACTGAGCTATATGCCTCTTCTACGTTAGCGTCGTTAGGTCCAACACATGGAACAAAATGCAGAATGGAGTTGATTGGATATCCTGAAAGGTTTCACTTCTCATCATGTTATCCCCAAAGGGTGAGAGGGTGGTGAAGCAGGTTAAATCTAACAGAGACTAAACTCTCCCTGTTTAGCTAGAGAATAAACACAAAGGAGGTGGACTGGCGAAGAATAGCATGGCATGCCATTATAAACAATAAAAAGCCATCAATCGCCGATCCTGATGAAGCCGGCGAACTCCCCCTCGTTCAGCGGCTTTCCCGTCGCCGGGTTCTCCTGTCCCGGGCCCAGCAGCCTCAGATAGTAGTACTCGCCGGCCTCAGTGGTGTTCTGGTAATTGAAGCCCCAGGAGGTGACGTTGCCGGAGCCTAGGAACACGCCCGGAAGCCTCTCGCCGCCGGTCACCGCCACGTGAGCGTACGGTTCCAGCCGCAGGTTCGGGTCCGGCAGCGGAGGCAGCCCGAACCCGAGAACCTGCTCTCCCGGCGTCCCCGCCGCCACTAGACCCCGCCATCCGACGCCGCCGCGGCCGTCGTCCAGCTGTGCCTGGATCGTCGCGTTGTCCGCGCAACGCAGGGGTACGTGGTCTGCCTCCACGGGGTCCGTCGTTGGGATTACGATCTGTGTGTATGAATAGGGGCCACCGGGTAAGCTCTTGGACAATAAGTGCAACTATGAGATTTTATTCACGCTTAGGAGGATGGGGGGAAAGGAGGGTTGTAAGGAATCACGCACGAATCCCCAACTGCCCCCGCCCGCGGCGAAAGCGAACACTGGCTGGAGGCCGAAGCCTTCGACATCCGTCCCGGTCGAGTCTGCGACCACCGCCGTCCAGGGCCCCGCCGTGCCCGCCGACTCGTCGTACCCCGGATACGAGGCGCAGCTAACCTCCAGAGGTTGGACCGTAACGTTCGGTAGCGCGATGCAGGTGGTCGATGCTAGGAGGCTGGCGATAGTTGCCGCCCTGATTGTTATACTAGGTCGGAGCATAGTTGAGGTCGAAGTGCATCACGGTGTTGGCTGTTGTGAGTAAGCTTGCTATATGGAAGTCAAAGTCGCAGCTCCTACGAACTCACGGTGGAAAGTAGATATCAACTATACCTCCACAGTCCGCTATCATCTTGTAATGTGCCTAAATGCGTCACGTCACCTGCGAGAGTGCCTCGACCAATCAGCACGTGTTTAGATATTGGCCGTCTATTACGACTTCGGCAATGCTACAAGTGGGATACTGTAGATAGAGCAGACCGATGTTATGACTTGTTCACTGCAAGTATAGCAACTTCACGGAAGGCCTCTTTGCCGGGCTTTCTCAGCAACGTGCATTCGACGCAAGTATGTTCTCAAAATCATGAAACCAGGTGAATTCGCTGACTATGGCTTTGCGCAGACCGGAGGTCAGTGGTATCACTCATTGCGCCCCCTTGTTACATCCCTCCCTCCCCTTTCCTTCGAATTTTCCACCAGCAACATAGACAATTCCCGAAACCCCATCTACCAGACACATGCTTTTGTTTTTTGACTGACCCATTAAGGTTTACTTCGGTGTACGGGAACCTGGCACTCGACACCAAAATCGCGCGTGACGGGGTTGGTTGAAAAAGGGATAAAATTGGAAGTTTTTTATTTAATACAAGCTGAAGAGAAGGCAATTCAGGCCATCAAGGTAGCAAGGCCTCAAAAAACCCACGTCACGGATCTCATCAAGAAATGGTGAAGCCATAGGTGCGTGTGTGTATGGAAGAAGTTCTAAGGTACCCTAAAAGAATACATGCCAAGCGTAAAATTCGTAGCTGTAGCACGGGGTATCACTGTAGTTTGTATTATTCAGAAGGAGCGAGTGTTATCTAACCAACAAGGAAAATTAATGATAGTGGTGTCAACATATTGTAGCCTTCTGGAAACCGTTCAGAGGTATATAAGCCGTTTGGGTAAACCCCCCGCCCCTCTCAGCGGGGGGAGGCATAAAAACTGCTGGAAGCCCAAAGCCGCTGCGGAAGCCACTCCCAGCGCTCGGTTTGATGTCTTCTCAGGGGGTGAGAAGCTTAGTAGTCGTACTTGTAGCACAGCCACTCGTTCTCCGTGTCGAGGACGTCACCGACGGTGACGTTGGGGCGGATGCCGAGAGACGACAGGGTAGTCTGGAGGGTGAGCTGGGGGCAGGGAGAGCCGGGCTCGGCGCAGCCAGAGATGTTGGTGTTGCGCTCGGGCTTCTTGAGCTGCCACGTCTTCCAGTTGCGATCAATGAATGCGTGGTGCATGAAGAAGGCGGGGTCGCTGGGGGAGCCGGAGACGGCGGCCATGACGGGGCCGAGGCCGTTGTGGCCGTAACCGTGGGGACCGAACTCGACACACTCTCGCATGTCGGCGTAGGTGGTACGCGAGTTGCAAGTGTCGACGTAGACCTTGTTCACGTTCGAGGTGACGGACGGGTCCTCACCGCGGGCAAGGCAGTGCTCGGTGTTCTGCTCGTCGGGTCCAATGTGCAGGACGCGTCCAGCGAAAGCCTGTCATCAGGGTCAGTCATGCCGCAAATTCGACGAATCGGATTCAAGGGCGTTGCGAGGATACTCACACCATCGGTCACACAGCTACCCTGGCCCTCCTGCGAGACGGTCCGGAGAGTACCGAAGTACTCGGGGGTGAACAGGCCGGAGTTGGTGAAGTTGCCAGAGTCCTTGGTCTCGTCCCACCACGGGAAGGGGGCCTGGTAGCCACACTCCTGGCGAAGGAGCCTGGAGAAGAGGTGGGTGTAGTAGCGGTGCCACGGCAGGAAAGAGGCAGCCTGGTGAATAGACATGTGCTGCTGCTGGTGGGCGTAGACGAGCTCCTCGTAGAGGTTCTTGGCGGCTCCGTTCGAGATGCCGATAGGCTCCTTGTCCATCCTATATGCGGAATTAGCAACCTATTTCAACGACTGGCAGGTGGGCCGTAGATGCAATAATCGGAGTCATTTCGGGCTGTGCTCGATCCAGGCATCGTCGAATACGGAATCGTGCTGTGTGGAACCCCTGCGATTGATATGATAGGTAGAATGGCTTACAAGCAAGTAACCGCGTTGACGAAGGACTTCTTGTCGGCATCCTTCATGTTGCGCCATTCAACGCGGATGGCGGGGTTGGTGCACCCCTCAGCGCGACCCTCGAGGGGTTTGGTTGGGTAGGAGCTTCCACTACCGACGGGGTAGGAGCCCGGGCTGGGGGAGGTCGGGTATGTGCTACCATGCTCGGGGGCGGGCGGCGGCGCCGGGGGCTCGTCCTTCTTGTCGTCGGCCGTCGGGTACCCGCCACCGAGGCCGGGGAGGGGAAGAGGGAGCTTAGGGAGCGTGGTGTTGAGGTCGAGAGTCACGTTGACATTGATGAGACCGACATCAATGCCGAGCGAGGCCTGGTACTCGATGAAACCAGGATCGTTGGCGGCTTTGGCTTGGGCTTCTTCCAGCGTAACAACTTCGAATTTCGTAGTAAAAGGAATGTGTACGACGTGTGGGCACGCCGCGGCGGACACGGCGCTTGCGCCGGATAAAATTTGAGAAACGACCGATACCTTCATCTTGCCGGTTTCCAGGAGGCCAGTTGACGGTTGGTTGACTGGGAGAAAGGGTCACTCTCTCGTCACTTTGACCGGCCATGGAGGGGGCGCCCGTTATATAAAAGACACGCATCTTCCTGGGCGCGCTCCTTCGGCATGGTCCATTGGTCCCACACAAAACTGGAGGAGCTGATAATTGACCGGTTCTTCTTCCAGCAATGGTGTCGCCCGCCAAGCGGTATGATCTACCACACCCGCATGTAGGTGCCTGCAGGTACGGGGAGGGGGCCCCCTTTCTTCGCTCAGGGGTAGGCTGTCAAGGCTGTGCGAGACTGGCAGGACTTACAGGAGTGGCAGAGACCCGCGTGGGATCGTTCGTCCAAACTTGGCCCCATTGAGTATTTTCCCCTGAAAACGCCGCGTACCCATGAGCTTGACCTCCCCAAAAGAGGGTCACAATGGGGTAGCCACTTGCCCTTAATAGGATTTAGACTGAGATAGAGGCTTGCTTGGCTCTCAGTCTAACAGGGATCTTGTTGGACTCGTTGGCCTCCCACGAGGGGTACTCATTCATTATTTTAGAATACTATGCCGTAGGGGGTAAATCGTTGGAACCGAATGGGCAGTTCCATACGCTCTCGATAATTGTTCATGAAAAAGACCCTAGAAATTCCCCGCCCTAAACGGACATTGCGATGTTTCTGGTGCCACACAAGTAGATCATCATCTGTGTTAACATAGAGGACGCACAGTTCTATCTTGGACCTTCAGATATAACTTCGGGTATTTACTGGGAGGAATCAATTTTTGGAAGCTGTAATGGATTACACGCATTGATCCGACTTGGCCTGAGAATAAACCCATACTTTTTTGTTCAAACTCATATTACCAAATTGTACAGATTGCACAAAAGCCACGCAATGTCCTCGAGGTGCGCCATGGTGGCTGGACTAAGTATCAGATCAAATAATGATCTACCCCTTAGGTTTTCCGCTTGGCTTCCAAAGCTAGCCGGGCAGCCGGGCGGTGAAATTACCTTCTCCATCTGCGAAAACATTCCCATTGTTGGCCAATTAAATAGCCTCGCTCTTCCTGCGGCCGAACCACAAAAACTCCACGGCTCGCATGGTTCTGTTTGACAATTAGGAAATACGATATGCCAAGAACAACTCCACGCTATGTATCAGAAAGAAGCACTGACCAGTCCTAATTGCCGGCGACACACACGGCGGGGTTCAAAACGGAGTCGGCGAGGCATAATATAGTACAGAATTGTCACTAACTATCGTCGAGATTATATCAATGTGGTCAGGGCTGACAGCGGTTCGTCGTGCCACTCGCTTGATCCTGGGCAAATAAAGCGCCCAATAGTTTTTACACCATATTCTGTCTTATTGGCTATCCTTGAAACGCTACCCTCATATTCGAAAACAAGCATTTGCAGAAGCCGGGGCCGCCATCTAGAACGATGACGTTCCTGCGTACAAGATCACAGCTCCTAGATTTCATTTGATTTTTTATAGGGGCATCTCCGCACTCCTCTTCCCTCTTACGATTCGCCATGCGGAGGCCGGCGTTTATGCGTCCAGGTAATGTTACATCATCCCATCAACGCACCAGTATTTCGGTAGTGGTGTCGTTAGTTAAGTTGTTTGGATTTATTATTATAGAAGCGCCAAGGTGCCCAACACTAGCGCTGCCCATCAACATTGTCACGCAAGGCTGTGCTCGATCTCGGCTGGGGAGATTTTTTACCCATTTCGTGCTGCCGATCATGTCGAGATAAGGGAGGCAACAGAAGATCTAGGTCTATGCCCGAAAAGAAAGGAAGAACCCCCTTTCATAACCACTCTCCCAGCGCTAAAAATCTCTTTTCCCATTCGCATGAGCCCGGAGCGCGGCTTTTTGCGACGACTCAACTTCGGCTAAACTTTTCCGTGCCCAACGTAATGAATACATACCGATGTTGATCGCCTCGTGACTTGTACAGCTTAATCTTTTTGATTGTGATGCGTTTTCTTTTATCTAGCAAATGCCTGAACTATTACCTTGTAGTAGTGACTGACATTCAAGGGGAAAATTGGGGGGAGTTAGGTAGAGATTGAGCAAAGCGTTTGCCCGAAACTTCAAAAAAGCTGGACGGAGGCCTCTTCCAGCCACATATCGTGATATCTACGATGATGTCCTAGATGCTGCCGATCAAGGGCGGTGCGGCAAGCACGTCATACGTTGATATACGTTGGCCATCTGCGGGACGCGGTTCCGGGACTCTTTACGAGTCCAACCCTCGATGCAGTCGCCCACGCAAGTCGTCAGGCACCCTGCGATATATCTACTAGCCGTTGAACATTGTTCCACTTGAACGCAGCATCTCGTATCGCCGGCGCTCGTATCAGCAGCTCCCTCCCACTCAGTTGGGCGGTCCATAATATCTATCGTGGTCGCTAGCATATCATACAGCGACACGTAACAAAGCAGTAGGATTACGATTAAGGTGATCAACGCCAGCCCCACCACCAACCCCCCTTTCGACATCGAGGCTCTTTCCGATAACTATTATACATACCAGTCTGCTGGATTTTATTTTAATCTGCTAGGTCCACAAAATAGACAGGCGCCCTCGTGAGGAAAAAAAGTCGTCTCCAATATCTCGTACGTCTGGATATCTCCTCGGCCTCATCCGTACGCGCTGTCGCTCCTCACACGTATGGCTTGACCTGCTCCTCGTTCCATTTCCAGAACTCCTCCGCAACGCCGGTGCCACCCTCTGCTTTCGACTTCGAAGACGCCACGACGTCTTCCCGGAGCGGGGAGAACGAGCCCCATGGCACAACTTTTAGTCCCAGGTTAGCAATTTTTCGAACGGATGGAGGGCCCATTCGGCGAAGGATGGGATTGAATTAAGAGGACTCACTCCATGCGCCCGTCTTCTCGAAAGTGACCTCCGGCGACAGGCCGCCGAACAGCTCGGTGTACGCGCCGTAGACGGACGGCCAGAGGACGAAGGTCTTCATGAACCGGCCGAGGAGGGACGGCTGTGTGCGGTAGAGCTCGGAATCCAGGTTCCCCGGGTTGACGGCGACGCTGACGACGCCATCGTCGCGATGCCGCCTCGCGAACTCCGTCGCCTGCAGGTAGTTCCCGGCCTTGCTCACGCCGTACTTATACATCCAGGTCGCGTCTCCGTGGTAGTCGAGATGCTCCATCTCGACGCCGCCCGTGGGCGCGAAGCACTCGGTGGCCAGGGACGAAACCCAGACGACGCGGACGGCGGCACGGCGGCCGGCCTCGGCCTCGGCCTTGGCCGTCGCGACCAGCATCGGCGTTAGCAGCCGCGTGAGCAGGTGAGGCCCCACGTTATTGGTCCCGAGGTGCAGCTCGTAGCCCTGCGCCGACTTGGAGCCCTGGGGCGTGGCCATGACGCCCGCGTTGTTGAACAGCACGTCCAGCCTCGTCTCCTGCGACAGGAACTCCTCGACCGGCGCCTTGATGGTGGTCAGGTCGGCCAGGTCGAGCTGCAGGAGGACCAGCTCGCCCTTGGACTGCGGAGACCTCGCCCGTAGCTCCTCGATGGCCTTGGTGCCCTTCTCCTTGGACCGCGAGCCCACATATACCTTAGCGTTCTTGGAGTACAGTATGTGGGCCAGGTCCTTCCCTACGCCTGTGTTTGCCCCCGTGATGATGTAGACCTGTGCGCCCCATCCCCTCGGTATCAGCATCAAATCAAATCCGTGACAAGCCTAGTCTCATCCTTGCATCTTTTTTACCTTGCCATGGAGATCTGGTATATCCTTCTCGGTGAATTTGGGCGGCGCCGGCCATGCCTGCCCGAACATCCGCTTGAACCAACCCAGAGACATCTTCGAGAGACAGGCGATCCTGTTCCAATTTCGTATATAGATCTTAAAGCTAGAGGCCGGCAAAACGGCAGGTCGACCAGACCTCAATAGAGAATAGACAAATCCGTGCCGTGCCGTGTCTTGAACCACCAAGGAGGATCTATTGGCTAGCTTAGCTTCATATACGTAGTATGTATTGGTTCGGCTTCTCGAGGGGGAGAGACAACGGACCTGCTGCTATTAATGAACCGGTAACCAATCTATACCGTCGTAGCTAGCGCGTTCGAACTAAAAAAAAACCGGCGGTCAGTTTATGACATGGATAATTGAGGCTTGACCGTGAGGATTTAAAGTTTGAATCCTATTTCATGTATGTATGTACGTATGGAGGGACCGAACACATCATCACTGAATAGCAAACCTACCACCTACCTACTATGTATTACTCAAACTAACGAAAGAGAGCCCCCAGGACCATGGTAAATGTGTCCGATTTTTTTTTTCTATTTTCTATTAGAGCCCAGACCGACCGCCTGCGCGTCACCGATTCACCATCCCGGGCCCCTCGGCTACATAGCCTGGGCTTTGCTGCTAAGAAACCCCCATCCCGGTTTTGTTATCCATGTCCTTACTTACTTTACATACACTTCAACATCCATTTTTTTCACTGATTCCCTGGCGCTCGCCAAACGGTCTCGAAGTTCGAAACCTGGTTTTTTTTTCCTGCGGTTATAACTTTCACTGCATACTAGACGCAATTTTCCCACTTTGCCTTGGGCGCAACGCGCAAGGGCACAATTGGTCCCCATCGGCACAGAATTTACCGAGGTCCATAGATAGGCAGTTAATAGTCAGGGGGCTTGTTATGAACGTTAATGCGGTTGGGTCACGCGACTTGATTGGGTTTAGGTTCTTGTTCATCGACATCCGACCCCTTTTTTTTTCTATGAACTTGTTTCCCTCTTGAGCTTTAATGTTGATAGGCAGCAGCTCTTCAAGTTTGGTGAAAGAGAATGCGGGCTTCATATTAACTAGAAGCTTGTATAGAAGGATCAGGCCGTCATGACCAGCGCGCTAGTGCGCCAAGAGGGATTTGCTTGTGCGACAGAAATGCTTTGTGTGACAGAATGCTTGATGATGGGGGTTGTTTTTGCCCCTCGCCAACTTCGACCGTGCGCATTCTCTCTCGTCCTCCAAACTTCTCCTAAAACCCGCCCATCTCGCTCCGGCCCTAGTCGCCCGTTCCGGTTTCCGTTGCCAATGAGCAGAAGAGGAAGAGCTGGTCGTTTTTCCTCGCTGCCCGGCATGTCGCAAGTCGTAGCTACCCCAGTGGTGAACCGCTGGGCTGGTCCTGTTGGCCAACTTTGAACATACCCCGTTGAACCGGGGGGGGGGGGGGCGCTGCCAGAATTTTTGCTTTGCATATTTGCTTATCAGGGCTAGCTGTGATAGTCTTTGTTTGTCCGTCTATAAATATTGCTTACCTCAATAGTATAAGGTCATTTACGTAAGAATATATAAAGAACGGGTCTCGGGTCCGAGGGTATTACTACTTACGCCTTCCTAAGAGGGTATTTGGAAGTATCTTCAGCCTCAGTTTCAGCTGGTGCTGTGCTGTGTTTCCGCACCAGGGGGGGGGGATGGGGGGAGGGTTTGAGGCAGCTTTCGCGGGTCAGTGGAAAACTTTCGTTGTTTCTCGAGTTAACTGTGGACGAGGTGTGGATGGATGAATGGATTGATTGATGGATGACTTGCTATCCGGTTGAGGATTTTTAGAAGATTGTTTGTTGACTTTCCCAACTCGGTGGATTTATTTATGGTCACGAACAAGTGTTGCGGGTGGGAGAGGGGGGGGGGAGGGGGGGAGTACTTAATCGACGACGGCAGTATGAGGATTGCATCTACGTAATTGATTATATTGGGGTGATGATCAAGGCCAAATAAGGCGGGGGGGGGATGTGGTATACAGGCCTCAACTTTTCTGCTCGAGGGGAGTGAGTGGTTGGCTTGCTGTCACGTTGTTACTGCAGTCTTCTAGAATAACTATCGTTCTACGGACGTTGACCGGGTATGGCGTGAGGTGAAGGTATCCATGTTTAAGCATATCAAAGGCGCACGCTGCTCGGCAACACCCTCCATTTATTTACGCACTGGCATATACATAGCTCAATATATCTCTCTCTTCTCTCTTTCTCCTCCAGGACGTTCCGCCGCCCCTTTTAGTCTCCCTCCCCCTTCCCCTTTCCCTTGCCCGCCCTCCTAGCCTCACCAGCCTCCCTGCCCAGCCTCTCGAGCGCGTCCTCGTACCGCGCGACCTTCTCCTCAAAGGCGTCCTTATCATTCTTCTCCTCCGTGACGCGGATCCTCTGCACCTTCCCAGAGCGTCTGATCACCCCTCCACTCCCACTCCCAGCAGCACCACCCTCGGCACCCGCGACGTCGCGCCAGAACCAGCGGGCCTCAGGGTCCGTAAACAGAGTCCAAGCGCGTCCCGGGAGGCCGGCGCGGGCGGTGCGGCCGACGCGGTGGACGTAGGCGGCGGCGCTGGCGGGGATGTCGTAGTTGACGACGTGGTCGAGGCGCGGGAGGTCGAGACCGCGGGCGACGAGGTCCGAGGCGACGAGGACGCGCGACCGCCCCGCCGCGAACGCGCGCAGCGTCGCGCGCCGTCGCGCGTACGGCGTCGTTGACGTCAGCGTGCCGGTTAGCGGGGGCCCCAGCGCCGGCGACATTAGGGCCAGTAGTCGCGAGAGCCGGATCGCTGTTTCGTTGGATTTCGTGAAGATTAGGACGCTTGGCGTTTGTGTGTTGTTGTTGGGCGCGGGTGAGGAGGGCGATTTTGTTTCCCGGAGGGGGAGGCTTGCTGTGGGTTTGGTCGAGTCTGAAGCGGAGCTTGTTTCTGAGTCCGAATCCGAGGTCGAGTCCTCCGTGTCTGACCCCGACGAGGAGGTTGACGAACCCGAAGACGACGTCTCGTCGTCGGACTGGCTCGGCTCCGCGGTCTTGGAAATGTGGTTCCCCAGCACGAAGGGGCTCTGGAGTAGATCGAGTAGATACAGCGGCTTCAGGTTCGGATCACTGACTTTGAGGGCGGCTTCCTCCAGGAGGTCAGGCAAGACATGCTCTCCCCTGCTGTTATCAGCGTCGAGGTCGTCTCCCATCCCTGTCCCCTCCAGGACGACTAGCTTCGGACGCCGAAGCTTCAGACCTCCAAGACGATCCAGATCTCTCGTCATTGTGGCACTAAGGATGACCTTCCGCACTCCCGCCAAGTTCGATTGCTTGTGATTTCGGGCGCCCGGGATGTCGTCCTTCTGCAGGCGCGGTATGACGACATCGAGCCACTGCTGGAAGTTCTGACTGAGTAGCTTGTCTGCCTCGTCGACGACGAGCCACCGCACGTAGTCGAGGGAGAACCCCGGCGTGTAGTTTATGTGCTCGACGAGCCGACCGGGAGTGCAGATGAGGATGTCGACCTTGGACTTGTAGGCAACCACGTGGTCTGGCAGTGTGGGTATCCTATCTTCCCTCCTGCGAATATCCGCTTTCTCTTCGTCCTCAGTATTATACCCCGCTTCTTCTTGTTCTTCTTCCTCTTCGTCTGCCAGCTCAAGCCTTCTCAGGCGCTGAGCGTAACCTGCGGGGTCATACCGCTCTTCGCGCTCGACCAGGGTAGCCTGCTCCTTTTGCAACGTTTGACTACCCATGCCGGTGGCAATTCGTACCCTTCGCTTGGCACCGTCTAGCGCAAAAGCCCCGGCGCATTCCTCGAACACTTGCTGGGCCTGCCTGACTAGCTCACGAGTCGGCAGGACTACCAAGGCACGCAGCCTCGTCAGATGGCGATTGCTATGGCTGAGATCGCGTAGTAACGGCAGTGCATAAGCCAAGGTCTTGCCTGACCCAGTTGCGGCTGAGACGAGTATGTCGCCTTGCATGGTCTTGCAGTGATGAGGCAAGAGCTGCGGAATCACGACAGTTTGTATTGCAAAGGCCTGGTTATAGCCTTTTTGAGATAATTTTGCGGCAACCTCGGCACTGAGTCCCAGCTCTGGCGTGAGGCCGAAATCAGTGAAAGGTGCGGTGGCCTGGGGTGAAACGCGGATTGGCTCTGCGAGCCAGGCGGGTAAAGTCTCGTACGTGGGTTTCGTTGTGTCGAGAGGGACAGGCTCTGGTTGCGGGAGAGGTTCTAAGCCATGCAGTTCCGGAGGCTCCCGTGTATTGCCATCTGCTTCATCCCCATCCTTGATCTCAACATCTTGCTGCCCAGTGGTTTCGGATATAGGAGGCTCGGGAGGTTTCTGCATGGACCTCGCCGCTCTCTCTAAGATGGACTTGTGCCGTTTCGGGGTGTCACCACCATCTTCTTCTCCTTGTTCATCTTCGGTAGGCGCTTTTGACTTCTTCTTTTTCGGCTTCTTTTCCTTCTTCGGCTTCAAGGGTATCTCTTGGGTAGTAGTCGTCTCCGTGGAAGTTGGCGCGTCATCGGTAGGGTTTTCTTTTTCTTGTGACTGTGTTGTTTGTACGGCGGATGTTGTCGTAAGCTCATTATTGTTTTCTATTTCAACCTCATCGGCTAATTGGTCCTCAGAAGCGACCCCTTTCGGTTTTCTGTCCTTTTTGCTCTTCTTGTCTTTCTTAGACTTCTTTGGTGGTTCGTCGTGCGATATCCTGGCCTTCTTGGCTGGAGGTTCATCTTGGAGATCCGGCTCGTCGTCATTGAAGACGATACGTTGGGGAGTCTGGGTTTTCGGCTTCTGATTTGACCTTGGAGGCGGGACATATCTGGCATATGCGACGGGCTGTGTCGTAGGTTGCGTCGTGGATTGCATCGTGACAGCTGGACTTGGGCTCGGTTCTTTTACTGGTTGCGCAGTCCCAGTCCCTTTTGAGGGAGGGACATATCTCGCATACATGGTTGCTTTATGGATGCTTTATCCGGAGCTACGACTCTCCAGGGCTGCCGATGCGCAAACGCAGCGCAATTCATAAATGTTTGAAATCAAGTAGAAGGTTCCAAGGTTGACCTTCAAAAAATAAAATAATTGGCAATGAGTCCACTAACTACAACCAGAACTACTTACTATATGCTACTGGCAAGCTCTCAGCTTATCGAACTTTTTCTTATCATGTCCTTATCGGCTTTTTATCAATCAATTGGCGTTCTTGGCATGAATCTAGTGCCTGTCATAACCCCACTAATGCAGGGGTCGACTTTGTACATAGTGTGTACTTTCGAGCTCTGGCCACACCTGCACCTTCTGGACCGACCCGGGAAGCAACCTTGGAAGCTTGTTGGCTTGCTCGGTTGAAACTTATTAAATCTGGAATAGTTACCTGTACCGAGTTACTTTCTATAGAGTACACCTACACCTTTCACCTACACACCGATCACGACCTCGGGATACTACAACCTCGCACCCTCACAGCCTCACAATATCAGGAATACACCGTGATTCTGATATGCTTTGCGAATATGATCCGCGATCCCTCTAGTCCGAACCGCACATCCTCTCGCCGTCGCCATCGCTATCGCCATCGTCATCCACCGCCACGATGCCGGACAACAACAACAACAATACCAACCGCCACCATCACCACCACCACCGACCCCGGACCTACAACATCGCCATGGTATGCGATTTCTTCTTTCCGCAGCCAGGAGGAGTCGAGAGTCACATCTACCAGCTCTCTTCCAAGCTGATAGACCGTGGCCATAAAGTCATCGTTATCACTCATGCCTACGACGACAGGAAAGGCATACGCTACCTGACCAACGGCATCAAGGTCTTCTACGTGCCCTTCCTTATCATACACCGGAACGCTACCTTTCCCACTGTCTTTTCTTTTTTCCCCATCTTCCGCAATATCATAATTCGGGAGCGGATCGAGATCGTTCACGGCCATGCCAGTTTGAGTAGTCTTTGTCAGGAGGGCATCCTACATGCGAGGACCATGGGTTTACGCACCGTCTTTACCGATCATTCACTCTTCGGCTTCGCTGATGCGGCGAGTATTACTACGAACAAGCTGTTGAAGTTCACCCTGAGTGATGTCGACCATGTGATATGCGTCAGCCATACGAGGTAAGTAGCCTACACCACACCAGATTCACCCATCAGATCACCCATCAGATCAACCCATCAACATCAGACTTCCAATCTAACAGCTATCCCCAGTAAAGAGAATACCGTGTTGAGGGCAGCCCTGGACCCTCTCATGGTATCCGTCATTCCCAACGCTGTCGTCTCCGAGAACTTCAAGCCGCTTCCTCGTCCCGATCCCGCCACTATTCCCTACCCCCAGAACCCGCTGCCCGCCCACCCTCTCGGCCCTAACGATCCCATCGTAATCGTCGTCATCAGCCGTCTCTTCTACAACAAGGGCACCGACCTCCTCACGGCAGCCATCCCGACCATCCTGGAGCACCACCCGAACACGCGCTTCATCATCGCCGGGTCCGGCCCCAAGGCCATCGACCTCGAGCAGATGATCGAGCAGAACGTGCTGCAGGACAAAGTCGAGATGATCGGGCCGGTGCGCCACGAGAACGTGCGCGACGTCATGGTCCAGGGCCACATCTACCTACACCCGAGCCTGACGGAGGCCTTCGGCACCGTCATCGTCGAGGCCGCCAGCTGCGGGCTCTACGTCGTGTGCACCGCCGTGGGCGGCATCCCCGAGGTGCTGCCCTCGCACATGACGGTGTTCGCGAAGCCCGAGGAGAACGACCT
This sequence comes from Eutypella sp. D-1, assembly GCA_023313575.1. Classification (NCBI taxonomy): domain Eukaryota; kingdom Fungi; phylum Ascomycota; class Sordariomycetes; order Xylariales; family Diatrypaceae; genus Eutypella; species Eutypella sp. D-1. The sequence continues at coordinate 930,556 of JAJTTP010000008.1, read as the reverse complement.
GGTGGCGGCGACGGGGCGCGCGATCGCGGCGCTGCGGGCCAACCGCGTGCGCACCGAGCGCTTTCACGACCAGGTCAGGGCCATGTACAGCTGGACCAACGTGGCGCGGCGCACCGAGCGCGTCTACCGGGGCATCATGGGCGACGTCAGCGACGCCGAGTTCTACGGCTACGACTACGACGTCGGCGGGCAGCACTGGAGCGCCACCCGCGGCCGCAACTTCGCCCTCATCGACCGCCTCAAGCGCTACTACGGCTGCGGCGTCTGGGCCGGCAAGCTCTTCTGCCTCTGCGTCATCATCGACTACCTCCTCTTCGTCCTCCTCGAGTGGTGGTGGCCCCGCGACGAGATCGACATCGCCCGCGACTGGCCCCGGAAGCAGTTCACCGGCGACGATGACGAGTGAAATGGGATGTTGATAGGTCCGGTCGCGGGCCCCAATTTGGTTCGTTGATCTCCCATGATGATATAGGGACCATGTATATTTTTGTGCACAGCGGTTAGAGATCTTTTTTTTTTTGGCGAGCGCGGCGTTTAAGGCACCTGAACGAATGAAGAAAAAAAAAGATTATTTTTCGAAGCTAATCAACTGAAGTCCTCGGACGTCATCTTCCCCCTTTTACATTGACCGCTGCTCTCCAGTACTTGCTACGAAGCACATTAAAAACGAATGAGTGAATGCAGGAGACCTACGAGATTTACCGAACCGGACTTAGAAGTGTTAGCTCTGGTCCTAAGGGGGTGCATGGTAATAAAATCCTCGCATAAAGCGTTTTATTTTATTTTATTATTTTTTTTCTAAAAAAAGCCCTATTAGGAGCCAGCCTCGAACTGCCCAGCCACAAAGCTGCTTTGCTTGTTTATTGTCTGATCCAATGGAAGAGCTTGGCTCCCGTCCTCCTATGTATGTATGCAGGCTGTAGTTAGCGTGGGGGGCCTCGTGTCGGCCTCGAAATTCCTGCCAACGTAATAACTCCGAGTTCCCCTACACCATCACGACGACCGGGGGGCGGGGGGAAGGGGGAGGGGCAGTTGCCTCACCACTCGGGCGCCTGGAGGCTCGGCCTGTGGTGGTGACACATACTTGGTCAATCCTCTCGCGCGAGGCTAAAAAAGCAGTGAACACCTGTAGGATCAAGTCCTGAGGCCCTGTCACGGTTGCCTAGTGTTACGAGTTCTGGCACCTTGCAGCGAATGGCACACACACACGCACACACACCTTCTTAATCCTCTCGCGCAGGGCTAAAAGAGCAGTAAACCTTACTTTCCTACCTTTTCTTCTCGTACACTTTACATGTACCTGTAGCGGACTATGACGAACCGCAGACGAGAGACTGCTAGCACCGTGAAACTCCACGGCAAGGCTGGGTTTCGGGTCGGGTCCTTTCCCCCATTCGGTCCTCCAAACTTAACTGCTTTAAGTACTCTGATATCGGGATGGCATTCCCATAGTACCTGCTTCACCTCAGGCAAGTTCGAGGGGGGCTATGTCCGTACAAAGTCTCGATCGGGAGGAAAGGCGTAGTGGGGACCGGTGGGGCAACATAAAAAAGGATTACCAAGCGTAACGCGAGCGCGAGCGCGAATGCTGGGCGAACAGCCACTCAGGTAAGCAGCACTCGAAGGGCGGGAGCGGGGGAAACCATGACTAAGAGGATCCACGGAGGGCCGTGTGCGACTTCCACCCCGGTCCGGTTCCTACACCATGATATATATCGGGCCTGCAGGTGCGGCGCTATGCTTACGGGGTCGGACACGACCTCGGGGAAGTCTGAACCCGAATTGTGCGGTCGTGACCGCCCCCAACCCTCCTGGTCTTAAATCCGAGCATGACATATGTAACCTGACTGTATAAATATCAACTGATGAGAATGCATTCTGTGCCTACACTATCGAAAGAGTACTCATCGCCAGATCTGCAATTCACACCGGCTTGAGCGACATTCCTGATCCCAGAAACGGATAGAATCCCAGAAACGAATAGAGAATAGAAAGAAAGAAAAAAGAGCTCCTCCCTAGATAAACAGACCACCACCACCACAATGTCCAGCTTCTCCTACTCCCCGACGTACGGTGTCAACTTCGTACCAACGCTACATCACGCGCCAGCGTCGGGCTTCGAGCCGACCTCGCAGCGGCTTCCCGCGCCGTTCGTGGCGGTGATCACGGGCGCGAGCCGGGGCATCGGGCGGGCGACGGCGGAGGCGTTCGCGAAAGCGGGGGCCACGGGCTTAATCCTAACAGCGCGGAAGGTAGACTCAGCGCTCGAGGACACGAAGAGGCTGTGCCTGGAAGCAGCGGCGGGTGATCTCAAGGTCTCGCTCGTGGCTGTCCCGTCCGGCGACGAGGAGGCCACGGCGCGGCTTGCGGAGGTCGTGCGCGCCGAGCACGGGGACCGCCTCGACTTCCTCGTCAATAACGCCGGCGTCGTGTGTACCGACGCCGCGGCCTGGGACCCGTTTGAAGGCGTGCCCGTGGACCAGATCCGCATTCCCCTGGAGACTAATTACGTCGGCCGGTTCCTGACGATGAAGTATCTGATGCCGCTACTGCTGCCGGCGGAGGGCGAGGGGGAGGAGGAGGGGAGGACGCCAGGGACCGTGGTCAACATCACCAGCATATGTTCACACTTCACGGGGATCGGGGCGCTGGGATTCAACGTGTCGACGCTGGCGTCGAACCGGCTGACGGAGTCGGCGGCCGAGCGGTTCGCCGGCCGCGGTCTGCGCTGCTACTCCGTGCACCCGGGCACGGTGCTCACCTCGCCGCCGCCGGGTATGCTCGAGGCCTTTGGAGGCGCCGACGGCACCGCCGATTTCGCCAAGGACTGCCCCGACCTGTGCGCCGCTATGCTTCTCTGGCTCGCCCGCCACCGCCCCGACTGGCTCAATGGCCGTTACCTCTCCGCCGCGTGGGACATCGGCGATCTGGAGCGCAGGCGTGAGGATATTGTCAGTGGGGATAAGTTGAAGTTTAAGATGGTCATTTGAAGGAGGCTGAATGGGGGTGTGGTGGTTAGTTCTGGGGGAAGGGGGGGGGGGGAATTCATGGTCGACGGAGAAGGGTGATCGGGTCTTATTGTTCTAGCAATATCCTTAAGACGTTCTCAGGAGCCCTTGTTGCGTGCTACCATGAGATATTATCATTTTACCCAACGCCGTGTCGATTCTCGGCTATGCTACCCCGAGAAACATAACCAGCTAAATACATGATTATATTAGTCAGTCCTGCATCAAGTCTCTCGGGTAGGAAACCGAAAATAAAGCCGTAATGTCACTACAACATCGCCATGAATGCCTATGTGTGGGATATCGTGAGGCTCGTGGATTTCGTACTCGTTTGAATGCGTCGAACTCCATTGTCTATATTCAATATAAGTGACTCTCCTTACGCTCACTTGGCTTGCCGCCAGTTCAAGTTATGTCTCCTATCATCACCTTTCATCAGAGCAACTCGGTCGAAATCGTTGTTGGCAGGCAACGGCCTCTTGGTAGACGCTGAACACAACGATCTCATAGCTCGGGTCTACCCACAGGTTGTTCCTTCGGGGCTAGGAACCTGGCCTGAGACTGTCGACGCACAAGATCTTGACCTCGACTCCTGGCTGAATCACCTGTGGAGGGTTCTATCTCGCTACCCTATGCGTTGTCTGCGTCCTACCTTTCAGGGTTCGTCGCCATACCCAGCCAGATCTCACTCACCTCGCTTTCGGCGGATGGCAGTAGGCAGAACATCAGTTCACGCATGTTGGTAGGCAATTCATGAATAATCACTGGCCTGTCTGCTTGCGGACCCTAACTTATAGTCCCGGGAGATGGCATGAAGCGAGTGCACTCGTCCTTACGCAGCACAAATAGTCGGCACCGCAGAATCATTAAATCAATGCCAGGCCAACACGGCAGATGGGACAGAGCCTGCAGAGGGCTGTATTCGCCGACGCACTTAGCGGTAGCATCTCCCGTCCGGCGACAACATAAAACACCTGTTTCCGGATAGGGGTCATGTGATTTCGTTTGGATAAGCCTCGACTTCCGAAGTGACTTGAGTGAGCACCGCAATCAGTTATCCAAGGCATGGCTCGATCAACAGAGAGCAGCATCGAGTGGGAAAAATCTCGGGCCGACCAAAGTCCCCATCATCCTCGTGTGGTTAGCCGCTCGGACGAAAGCGTCAAGAGGGTTGATGGGGCCATCTATCCCCATCTGCGTAACTGGATCGCCCGCCCAGTCGCGTGCGAGCAGCGGCATGTCACGCATACAGCGGGCTTCGGATGACGCAATAACCACGGCCCGCAACCAGGCAAGGCCCAATGGCCCGCATGGGATTTTTGTTGTTGTCAAGATGGATTGGGATATGGGATGGGGGGGGCCTCGGTGGTGGTGTCCCCAAGTCCCACCCCATGACGTCGAGGACTCCTCCATAGGACCCATCTTGCCATCCTGGGCAACTCCTCCTCCACGGCGAATGTCCGATGTCAAGAGTAGGTAGTAAATTCCTCGACGTTGACATAAAACGCCAAGCCTTGGGATCTGGCGCCCACCTTATATACACATCGTCGGAATTCGGCACACAGAGATTGTCCTCAGGACATGGTGGTGTTTTAGATAAAAGAGGATTGATCTGCACGCTACTTGTACGCGTAGTCAGGTCTTGGGAGCAGAGAACTCAGGCAAGCCTATCAGAGAGGCGGCCGAGACAAGTATTTTGGCCACATTACCACAGAGAAGTTTGAGACTATCAGCTAGTTATCTGGCTGTCTGGTTATTCGTTAGATAGCCAGATGGCTAAACTTTTCAGCGCCGATCTGCCCATCCCCTTGTCACACCAACGGCTTGGCCCACAAGACGGACGTGATCCCCCCCAATGCAACCCACTAACAAACACAACTACTGCCCTATAACTAACCGGAGTATTGCCATTGATCGATGAGCCCGTCGATCAGACTCTGTCATGCCATCGTAGAAATGATATAATTAGAAAAGTCCCCAAATCGGGCTAATCCCCGTCCCTGCCTGTTCACAAAAAAATTGTCTTGGTTGTTCGAGCCCTATGTTATGTAAAAAAGCGTCGCAGATCAGGGAATTGACCATCCCGACACGAGGGACCACAACGGACGACGGCCCTTGATTCAGCAGCCAGCGCCGTGACTTGTCGTCACCGTCAGCCTTTAAACTCGGTAGGCGTGCTTGCGTGCGTACGTACTATAGGATGCTGTTGGCATTACCGAACCCGCCAGGCAAAAGCAGGCAAGAAGAAGAAGAAGGGCCCACACACAGGATGCAACGCCTAGAGAAACATTCCCCAGACAGCTCATGTCAAGGACGAGTTTCGATCGTAATGCGGGGATTCCCCAAGTTTGCAGTTGACGACGACTAAAACTTCTTAAAACCAACGTCGTACGTTTGACTAGGCATGACCAACTAACCACTGCTAGCTAGCTAAGCTACTGTAGCTGTGTTAGGGTAGCTTTGAGGGGGGGGGGGGGGAAACCATGTACGAAGCGAAAGCAGAATTACAGAAAATCCCACCCTTGCCCAACCAACCAACCAAATCCATCCCGTGGGCGCGTGTAAGCAACGCCAAGGGGGCAAGTAAGCCAGGCCCGCGATAAGTGGGCATGGTAGTATTGATATACTTGGCCGATGACGCAAACAACAGTTCGAGCAAGCAGCTTGGCAACTTCGAGGCTCTTGTGTCAAGAAGGGAAAAAGGCTGGGCTAGTCCCGCTGTTTCCCTTTCGACCTGCGAATGCGATGCAGTGCGGTGCGGTGCGATGCTAACCCGCCCGCAGCGCAACGAAAACTTATCACCGCATGCAACGCCTAGTAACGCGTCGTCGATACTACCCTATCCTGCGACCTCCAAGGTTATACCCATGATTGCTGCGACATGCTATGTAGTCAGATGGGCTGGCTGGCTGGCTGGCTGACCGGGTTCATTGCAACTACATACGCGTGCATGTGTGCATTCGTGCGTGCTCTAAACGATAGGTATACGACAAGGGACATTAAACTAGTAGCTTCAGCACGAGGCACTCTTAGACTGTTGTTTATCGGACATATACCGAGACACGCATAGATAATGACCTCTCTCTTATCTATCTACCCAGCCAACCAGCCAGCTATTCATGGGGGGAGGCCTGGCTATCGGACCGAACTGTGGCGAGAAGGCCGAATGCGTGACGAGCGTAACAGGGTTTGTCTGTTTTCAACAGCCCCCGTCCCCAGAAATTCTAGTATAGTATAAACGAAATATATTTATCGAACGAGCGTTTCCGCGCCCGCCTTTCTGGCGGGGAGAGGGGCATGTGTTTTGTCGTGATGGCTAAGTGAAACCGTAGTTATGTATGTGGGAAGGCAAGTACATAGTAGGCAAGCACAAGCAAGGAGGCTGCGGAGAGAAAGCGACAACGAGGATTGGACGGCACCAGAGGAGACGGCGTCGACGCCATTGACAGGCCGTCCTCGTCTCCATAGAACAGGCGCTGCATGTCGGCCGGCCAATACGGGGGATGGTTGTCGGGCTTTCGGGGATCGTCACCCCCAGTCTACGTTTCAGGGACTTTTTCTTTCAACTTTGGAGGACCTGTCAAGCAACACAACACATAGTTACCTAACAAACACACATACATACACGAACGACACCATACAAGTTGCAACACACACACACATACACACCACAACTCAATTGTTCGTATATCTGCACGTCATGTTTGTTGGGGTTTGAACTAGTCTGGTCGGTCGGTCGGTTGGTCGTTTACCTAGTCCAAGGTAACCTTGGAAACTTATTGCAGAATGAGGGGGATGGGCATGGTGGACATGGCTTGAATGAATGGATGGGGGTAGAGAAGGGTTGATTACGAGGCCTTACATACTCTCTACCATATCCCTGACCTTACCTACCTATCGTACGGGGCATGGCATTCCAATCTCCCCCCCCGGACCAGACAAGACGCAACAAATGATACGGCATGAGTTATCGGTAGCAAAAAAACCCCACGGACACGTACAGAGAAAGTAGATAGTGAATAAGATGACTGTGTCCCAGATAAGATTACCAGATAACCAAGTTTTTTTCTTCTCTCTTTCCCCGGGCTCCCTGCCTCTTTGGCGCCGCCTCCGGGTAACTCACATGGCTACTTTGTGTAACTAATAGAGATAACTAAGCTCTTTCTTCCCTTTTATCCTCGGCGTCCGCGTCCCCCCCCCCCCCCCGGTTTGGCGCCCCGTTTCCGCCCCCTTCGCTATCGCCTTGCTACTACATAGTAGTTCTATGTAGCTGCGACCTGATATAAGTTAAGTATGTAAACATGTACCTAGGCAATGTAAGTATGTAGGTTAGTTGCTAGATGGATCTGAGTAGTCCATATATCAACTGTTGATATATAGCAAGGATTTGTTATTAGAGCTCTACATAGTGCAGTTAATAAAAAGATTCAGCTAGCTTCCATCAAATAATTTATTAGATAGGCTGGGCTAGCTGGTGCAGAAACCAAGGCTTACAGGGCTTACGGGGCTAGTGAAGCCAAGTTTTTAGTGTTTTTTTTTTTTTTTTTTGCGTCTTGCTCTCTTCTTTTTGTTCTCCTGCCGTCCCTTTTCAACCCTCCACCCTTATCCGGGGCTGGGCTGGGCAAGCCCTCCCCCCCCCCCCTGGCCGCGTAGTATGGCCCACCACACTTGGCCACTGGCGTTGGTCGGGTTTTCCAGCTTTACACTAAAACTAATGGATGTTAGTTAATTAGTACTGTACTAGGTGGTTAGGGAAGAGCGGGCGGTCCCTAATTCCTAAAACCAACAAATGTCGCCGCGCGCGCGTGGGCCAGGGAAAGGACAAAAGTTGGCAGCAGCAGCCTCCCCTTGCCTGCCTCCCCTAAAGAAACCCACCCCCACCACCCTTCCCTAACCTCTCCCCCCCCCCCCGGTCCGCCTCTTGCTTCTTTTTTGACGGCCGGCTGGATTAGTGTCAGGCATGGGTCTTGCTTGTTTTCTTTCGCAAGTAGGACCTAGTAGTTACATAGTCAATGTCCGATTGATGATGTCTGCCGTGTGTGGGTATGTATGTAATGTGGTTTTCCGGAAAACCCAAAACCTTGGAAGAAGAAGAAAAGGAATCACATCCGCACTTTCTCGAGCCGGGCTTGAAGAATTGGGTCCCGTATGTTTTATTATTTTTATTTTTGTTTATTCTCTCTGCCTCTCTCTCTCTCTATCCCCATTGATAAACCAAACCGGTAATTGACAACAAAAACCTCGACTTGAATCTCTATCTATCTATCTGTACCTTGCGGGCCATTCCTTCCCGTCCCCTCGTTTCAGATATACTTGGATTTGACCATGTCATTGCTGCTCTTAAGCAGCTCCGTCTCGTTCGCTTGACAAGCCTAGCTATATATAAGTGTATAAACGACGCGCAGCACGGACACCCAAATACTTGTTGTATCTATCGGCGTCTAGCCTGATAATCCCTTCGCTGAGAGAGGGCTCGACGCCTATCCAAACTCCACTCCACTTCCAAGGATACGTCTACATCCGTCTTTCACCATGCGGCCCGCGAACCTCGTTGCGGCGGCCATCACGGTACCAGTTGCGTTGGGGGCGCGGCAACAAAGCTCTTCGCAGACTTCGCCGGCAGTGATTACAGGGTTGGAAAGTCCACTAGGTGAGTTTTATTCCACGCTGGCGTTCAACCCCCCTCCCCCCTCATCCCACTTGTTGGGCCGTGGTTGACCGTTTTGTAACCAGCGATGTGGATAACACCGGAATCTACGAAGAACGTCGACTCCATCCGACCCTCTAAGAGGCTGGCCACCACTGCCGCGGCGGAGAAGCCCATGATGGAAGCCTCGATGATGGGCCTCATCGTTTTCTCCGCGGCCGGCTTGTTTTTGTTATGAATTTCCGAGTGCGCGCGCATTGACGAGTTTTTTGGGGCATGATAATGCGGAGCAAAAAAAGGCGTTCGATTGGGAATTTTCATCATTGGTGGTTATGGCCGGGAGGGCGGACTTTTGTTGTCATCTGATTGACCGGAACACGCATGGGCGACTGGGGCATAGGGAATGGCGTTTGCGGTGCAGGGGGGCATCTTTGCATTTTACTGATATACCCGGGATATTTGTTGCTTCATCATACGTCGTCGTTGTCCTTTGGCGCCGTTTTAATATATGGGACCGGGCCACCTCTCGTGGTTCTTCCAGACGATCTTTCGGGCGATCCCCCACAGTACAAAAATCGACACACACATATATACGAGACGGTCGCAAGTTGGTACTCGAATGGCTTTCGCTTTCTCTTTTGTTCTCTTTCAAGGTGGTGGTTATGGCGTGGTTCTTCTCATCGCGCCGTAAGCCTTTACGCAAGCCTCTACGGAAACCAACGTCCATCCTAGCATCCTTATGGATCAAGACTGCTCGGGTGTTATGCATTGGGAATGATTCATTGGGTATGATTCACGCAGCGATGGGGACAGGTTGTTGTACAGGTTTGGGTACTGGAGGTTCGTCGTCGGATTTAGGAGGCGGCTTCCATAAATTCTCCTGGTTACGTGGTATCGCAGGTTAGTCGGGAGTGGATGATGACCTTGGCCCGGGCTGCAAATTGCGCAGTTGGGGAGAACATAGCAGATATATTTGACAACAATATAGTTAACGCACCTGATCATAAATGACCCTGATCATCAGACTGCAGCTTGGGCAGACGGCGATGTCGTTAGAATCATCCTTCAGGTCCGCGAGCGCGATCTCGAACTTGTCGCCGCAAGGACATGGGTAGTGGTAAACCTGGAGAGTTTCGTCGAATTCCATATCTTCGATCTCTACCTCATCGTAGACTGCGATTTCGTCGTCGGCCATGGTGGTGGTTATGGTGGTGGTGATGGTGGTGATGGTTGTCGTCGTCGACGTCGGAGTGGGGGTGTTTATTTTATTTTGCTTTATCTTTTTTTTTTTTTTTTTTGGGGTGTTGAATGTGCGTTGTCTTCAGTTGACTCGTGAGAAAAGGAGCAAAGGGTATCACGAAAAGGACCAGAAAAAAGGCTGGCGAAAGTTAGTCGGTGGAAGGAAAAAAGCAAAAGACAAGAAGAATTAAATTGTAAGTAAAGACCACACCAATCACCTGCAGGTCGCAACTGGTGGGGGAGGCAAATCTAGAAATTTTCCAGTATTTCCAGTGACTCCTACCACTAAAGTATGATTGCATTAACCCCGCCAAAGGCCGAACAAAAGCAGTAATTGTTACTTCTAGAAGGGTTAAACCAATAGGAAATCGAGGATAATTACCCCATGCCCACCAGCCACAAGCCAACAACTTCTCATCCACTTCTACCACTCCAGCCACAATTCCCCAGATACAAGACAGCAACGATCACATGCTTTCGGGAAGTGCGTCACTGACTTTCGGGGTAATTTTGGGGGCCAATTGGGGGCAATTTGACAGCTGAGCCGCCCTGCCCTGTCGCTAGGTAGGCGTTCTTAACCGTTCAACGCGCCGAGGAACAATTCCATTGTACTCCGGTACTTGGCAGACCTGGAGGTCACTCTAACTTTCCCCGTATCTCACTCAACTTCGGCATCGCTATTATTCATAGAGCTCTCTCGACACCATGTGAGGAAATTTAAGACTATTCGTAAACGATTGACACGCGCGCCTTTCTTTTTTTTTTTCCTTCTTAAAAAAAGTAAAGAAATCAATTCTCTTCTGTACTTGGTTATAAACTCTAGCGAATGGGACGGGACCAAGTCGAGAGTTTTCGCGACAACCGTCAGAATTCATCCCTTCTTGAATTTGTAGAATATCTGGGCAGATCGACGGCCACCATTGCCCGCACTCTCCGCGCCATCTCCGGGCACCTTTCCCTTCTAGAATCGCGAAAACATGGCGGGCGCGCATTCGAAACTGGTCCTGCCCGATCGTTCCATCAAGAAAACCATCGCGCACCTTACCAAACTCTACGTCGCGAACCGCACCCGCATCTCCCGCGCCGTCTACCTCGCCCTCCTAGTCGCCCTCGTCAACCGCGTCCGGAATGCCATCGCAGAGCAGAAGGCCGCCTCCGCCCGCGAAGCCGCCAAGCGCAAGTCCGGCACCACTTCCACCTCCACCTCCTCTAACAATGGCGGCGGCCCCGACGACGACCCCTCCGCCAAGAAGAAGGTCGAGCTCAACCGCGAGTTCTTCCGCTCCCTGCTGAAACTGCTCCGTATCGTCATTCCCGGCTGGCGCAGTCCCGAGGCCCGTCTCCTGGCTAGCCACAGCTTCTTCCTCGTCGTGCGCACCCTCGTCAGCTTGAAGGTCGCCGAGATGGACGGTGCCATTGTGAAGGCCCTCGTCAAGGGTCACGGAAAGGAGTTCTTGATGCGCATAGTCTGGTGGATGTTGATTGCCATCCCTGCGACCTTTACCAACTCCATGGTGAGTGGGAACAAAACTATGCATTGATTCGTTGCGCGCTCGCTAACATGACTGCAGCTCTCATACCACCAAGCCGAACTCTCCCTAAAGTACCGCTCGCGACTAACCCACCACATCCACGATAAATACCTATCGAACCTCACTTTCTACGGAATATCGGCGCTGGACGACCGGATCAAGAACCCGGACCAGCTGATCGCGGTGGACGTCGCCAAGTTCTCCAACAGTCTAGCCGAGCTGTACAGCAATCTGGCGAAGCCCATGCTCGATATGGTGAGTGAGCAAAAAAACCAAATGGCGGCAGTTCTTGTCTATTCCGAAACCTGCTCCGAAGCTAATCTTGCGTGCAGACTATCTATACCTGGTCGTTATCGAAGAGTGTGGGTGGCGAAGGGGTCATGCTCATGACGCTTCTCGTGCAGCTATCCGCCGGCGTCATGCGCGCACTCACGCCACCCTTCGGAAAATACGTGGCGGACGAGGCCCGGCTCGAGGGGGAGTTCCGGTTCCAGCACTCGCGGCTCATCGACCACAGCGAGGAGGTGGCGCTCTACCACGGCCACGAGGCCGAGAAGGACACGCTCGACAAGGGCTACTTCACCCTGATCAAGCACGTCAACCACATCCTGCGCCGGCGGTTCTACCACGGCGTCATGGAGGACTTCGTCATCAAGTACTTCTGGGGCGCGCTGGGCCTCATGCTCTGCGCGGTGCCGGTATTCTTCAAGCTGCCGGGGCAGCTCGCGGCGGTGGCGGCTGCGGGAGGCGGCATCGCGAGCATGGGCGACCGGACCGAGACCTTCGTCACGAACCGGCGCATGCTGCTGAGTGCCTCCGACGCCTTCGGGCGCATCATGTTCTCCTACCGCGAAATCATGGAGCTCGCGGGCTACACGTCGCGGGTGGCGTCGCTGCTCGACGTGATGAAGGACATCCAGGCGGGCCACTTCGAGAAGAAGCTGGTGTCGAGCTCGGGGACGGAGGACAACGCGGCGGTGCTGCGGGGCCGCGGCAAGGTCGTCGAGAGCCAGGACATCGAGTTCATCGACGTGCCGATCATCTCGCCGAACGGCGACGTGCTGGTCAAGGCGCTGTCGTTCTCGCTGAAGCAGGGCGACCACCTGCTAGTGGTGGGACCCAACGGCTGCGGCAAGTCGAGCCTGTTCCGCATCCTCGGCGGCCTGTGGCCCGCCTACGGCGGCACCGTCCACAAGCCCCCGTTCCACGAGATCTTCTACATCCCCCAGCGCCCCTACCTGTCGCGCGGCAGCCTGCGCAACCAGATCACGTACCCGGACAGCCTGCGCGCGGTGCGGGCCCGCGGCGTCTCCGACGACGACCTGCTCGGCATCCTGCGCATCCTGTCGCTCGAGCACCTGGTGGACCTGTACCCGGAGCACGGCTGGGACGCGGAGGCAGAGTGGCGGGACGTTTTGTCGGGCGGGTTACAGCAGCGGGTAGCGATGGCGCGGCTATTCTACCACCGTCCGCGGTACGCGATCCTGGACGAGTGCACGAGCAGCGTGACGCTCGAGACGGAGAAGGTCATGTACGACAACGCCAAGGCGCTCGGCATCACGCTCATGACCGTCAGCCACCGCCGCAGCCTCTGGAAGTACCACAGCCGCATCCTCCAGTTCGACGGCCAGGGCGGCTACGTCTTCACCCGCCTCGACGCCGACCGCCGCCTCCGCCTCGAGGACGAGAAGGAGGACCTCGACGTCCGCCTGCGCCAGGTCCCCGAGCTCGAGAGGCGCATCGAGGAGCTTACCGTCTCGTGAGGGTTCTCGTTCGTGCGCGTGGGTGTGCTGGTGATGGTGGTGGTGGTGGTGGTCCTTGCCGCCGTTTACTTTCATAGGAAGGAAGGGAGTTGGTTGGCATTATCATGTATCAGTATTTTGTTATTTCAAACGAGGATACCACGGACGACGGACAAACGCGGTTCTCATCTACACATATAGGTGGGCGTTTCGGTTTTTTCTCTAGCACTACATGCAGTCAAATAGACGATATCTTAATGACTGCAGCCACATGATCTATATACTCATGAGCCCAGCCGAGTGAGTGAAATGTTTAATTCCTTATGGGACTTGTGAATGGCCCGCATTCCTATGTTTCATATGTAAACGGTAGGTAGTAGGATGGGCATATGTAATATGCATTGGCGGCAAGAAAAAAAATACACACGCACACACATACACACATAGATAAAACATAATCGTATCTATCTATCATCTCTTCTCATCATAGCCAAATAGCCAAAAAGCAAACAAAGCAAAATAAAACAACAAAGTTATGCCAGAACGTCCGCCCGCCCAAGCCCTCAACAAAACAAGAGGGGTAAAGGGAGAAAAAGCAATAAAAAGTAAAAAAATAGGTGGTCGACATGCCTCTTGAAGAGGCGCATCGGGATTTGAGCCCGACGCGAGGCTCGAACTCGCAACCTTGAGATTTGTACTCCTATGAATATCGTAAGAGTCTCACGCTCTACCGATTGAGCTAGCCGGGCCTGTGTTTAAACACAGGCTTGCTGTTGGTTGGAAGCCAGGACTCTTGTTGGGAGTCATATACTTTGGAAAGGACGGCGGGGGGGAGGGAGCGGGGTAGCACTGTCCCACTTCGTATGATAGGCTAGGACTAGGCAGCCTAAGTAGCTAGCACCTTTTAACACTTGCACCTGCAAAAAGTTTTTCTCTCTTCAAAGGGTGTACGACTACGGTGGGTAGGCCGGGACTCGGGTCCTTGGTAGCACCGGGTTATCACATGGCGCAAGGCTGTCTACATGCCGAAACTGCAAGATTCCACTGCAACATCGCATGTGTGTATCCCGCCATGTTATAGTCTAAAGAAGCCGATGCACAGTAACGTATAAGTAGATGGGTATATGACCACGCAGATAGTTTTCGCAATAGGTAATTGAGTACAGTCGCAACCGATCCCATTTCGGACTTTTCAAGCTAGAAAAAACATCAGCATCCTTTCTTTATACAAAACACTTCTCTCAAACCAATATTTTGCATGGAAAAACTTCTATCACTATAGACAAACCTGTGCTTAAGTGGTTGAGACATGTAGTTGCTAAATAACAAAGGGCACAGAGGTCGAACCAATCAGTACTCAGGAGCATATCCTTTTCGGGATATTAACTCTGAAAAGGCCTTCGCCGGCACAAATAAGCTTAAAGGGGTACGACGACATGAGAATTTCTAAGGACCTTCCTTCTTTTAGCCACACCACCAACTATTGCAACCACCGGCGCAGCGGATATCAACAGACAAGAGCACACATATGACACGAACCAAGCTATAACAATACTTAATTACTATAGCTGCCCATTATAACCGCATACACGTATATAATCATAAGTCAGGTTAAATAAAGCCTTGCCATGCCATGCAAAAAAAGAAGAAGAAAAGGAGATGAGAAGGCAGCCAGCCAGTCACCACGACTGCCAAAAAGAACAAAAAATGTGGACTCGCTGGGAATCGAACCCAGGACCGCTCCCAATTTCTTTTCAAAGATGCTAAGGGAGAATTATACCACTAAACCACGAGCCCCCCCTGAATGATCCTTAATCCGGGATGAGGATGAGGAACCGTTGAATTGTTTGTCCGCTTATTGTGCCCTGTATTACTTTTACTGACCGGACCGGCGTGCAATGGGTCGCGTGAAAAGATTTTTTTTCTCTTCTTGCTGTCTCCCGGAGATTAGACTAACTACCTCCTTGGTAGGCAAGTGGGTGCGTTGGGTGGGTTTTTCTCTCGCGTGAGGTCCACTGCGCCGAATTCGTCGGCCCGGGTGGACTAATCAGGTGTAGTGTATATATGTATGTAATCGTTAAGGTACAGTAAGATATATATCATTATGGGAGGCTAGCGAAGGACCGGAGACCACCGACGGGGTCGGAGAATCTCGAAGTCGGAGACAAGCTTGGTTTGCTCCGGTCTTTTTTTTCTCTGGAAAACGGAGTGATCACGCATCGACCAGAGGTAGAGACAGTCGAGGCTGACGAGCGAGAGAGAGAGACTTGCCCCCAAATTATAGACAGATTCACTTGCTGCACTGTTTTTCACAATAATAATCGGGATAGTTGAAGGTTACATAGTAGGTTTTCTTTGTGCAAATCTTTTTTTGATTCGTTCATATGTCCAATGCCATATATACAATAGTCTACCTCTAACCAGGCAAATTATATGTACTACCCCCCTAAACGCCGTCTCCCTCAAAAAAATCATACACGACATTACGTAGCATAGATAGCATAGCGCTCATATGTAGACCGCTTTCCAAGTTTTCTTTTTCTCCTTCCCTTTTAATCCTAACCTCAACGAACCCCCCGACTCTTTTGGTTTACACCCACTCCTTGGGATTCCGCAGGACGTCGAGCAGGCGCTGCTCGCGGCTCTTGGGCTCGGGCTCGTACATGTAGCGCCACTGGGCGGTGAGGGGCAGGCTCATGAGGATGCTCTCGACGCGGGAGCCGGGGACGTTGAGGCCGAAGGCGGTGCCGCGGTCGTGGACGAGATTGAACTCGACGTAGCGGCCGCGGCGGACCTGCTGCCACTCCTTCTCCTTCTCGGAGAAGGGCATGTCCTTGCGGCGCTCGACGATGGGCAGGTAGGAGGGCAGGAAGCCGCGCAGGCAGTCCTGGACGAAGGCGAAGGTGTTCTCGGCGTCGGACTCGGAGGCGTCGAGGTCGTCGAAGAAGATCCCGCCCACGCCCCGCGCCTCCCCGCGGTGCTTGTTGTTGAAATACTCGTCGCACCACCGCTTGAACCGCGGGTAGTAGGCCTTGTCGTGCTTATCGCAGGCCTCCTTGAGCGTGCGGTGGAAGTGCACGGCGTCCTCGTCGAAGAGGTAGCTCGGGGTCAGGTCGCTGCCGCCGCCGAACCACCAGGCCTGGGAGGTGCCGTCGGGACGCATGGTCTCGAAGTAGCGGTAGTTGAGGTGGACGGTAGGGGCCATGGGGTTGCTGGGGTGCAGGACGAGACTGAGACCGAGGGCGTAGAAGTCGAGCTTGTCCTCGGCGGCCATGGTGCGGTGGTTCACGCGCATCTTGTCGATGGCGCCGCGGGGCAGGGTGCCGTAGACGACGCTGATGTTGACGCCGGCCTTCTCGAAGACGTTGCCCTCCTGCAGCACGCACGACAGGCCGCCGCCGCCATTGGGCCGCTCCCAGGTATCGCGCTGGAAGCGTTTGCCGTCAACCTGCTCGAGAGCGAACACGATGGCCTCCTGCTGCTCCCGGATGAACTTCTCCATGCGTAGGCGCATCGGGGAGTTGTCGTCTATCCCCTGTTCGCGCTTCGTCCGTTCATCGAGTTCGGCCAGGGACCGGGGTTCGAGTTTGATGGCTGGCATGTTGGCCTGAGGGGGGGGAGGGGAAGGTGGGTCAGTCACCAAGTAACCAGGTAGGTATAATGCAAAGTACTCACCATCTTATATACTGTAGCTCCCGCCGTGGCCGCCGTCATTGTTCCAACAAGTGCTATCGTGAGTATCCTAGATTTTATAGAGCTAGAAGAACCAGAAGAGCCTGCTGCTGATGCTGTTGTTGAGCTGCGTGTACCGGATGAGAATTGTCGTCGGGCGAACCGTGTATTATTATATTGTATTTGGGGCCGTAGCCAGGCCAATTGAGCCAACCGCCGTCTAGACATTTTTCGATATTGGAATTTCCGGTTCTCCTTGGGCGTAAAGTTTGGTTCCAATTGAACAATTGACGAATCTCGTACGAGGGGGGTCAGGTTGGAACTCCAGGTCGTAAGATGTGAGGAGTTTAAACATTCGATCCACAGCGCAGCCAATCCATAGTACTGGATACCTAAGTAGATTACTTAGGTACCTACCTAGGGACAGCTAGGTAGGGCTCGCTAGCTACAGCTTCTGTAGGTACCCCTACCTATAAGCCTATGGACACGGCCGCTCTCGGGATTCCGGGGGGTTACAGTCTTTCCCCGCGCTAAGCCCCATCTAGCGCTCTCTAGGGCTAGACTCGCTGGGCTGGCCTGACAGTTGTTTGAGATTTGGAGCAAATCGGAAAGAGAGACGTTGACCGACCCAGCTCGCCAGCTGACTTGCTTCCCTTCCCCACAACGCTTGAGGGCGACTGCCGCGGCTTCTGGAATATGGACATAGTATATCGGGCATGGTCGAAATACATGACATGTACATTTTGATAAAGCTTAATAGGTACGGGAAAGTATGTAACCAATGGGTATGCCACTGGATTGATGAACTTTCTCAAAGGTTGAATGAACTTAGAAAAGCTGAACCCATTCACCAATCAATGACCTCCTGATTACATCCATGGATCTCTGTTGTTGAAGTACCTGCAGCTTGATATTTTCCAAGTTGGGACCCTTCCAGGCTCCAAGGTTGCTTTTGGGAGGGATGTCCCGAGGCGACCTAATATACTACATCCAGTATTTCGCAGCTACCTACATAGTACTACCCCTTTACCCCTGACTATTGGGCGTCAGATGTCTGATCTTATCTCCAGCTTAAGTCCGGTTCGCACATAACCAAAGTGCACGACGACTTCTTGTCATTTAGTAAGCAGCTCAACCTGGTAGTTCCCTAAGAGATTTGCTAAGGCTTACATCCGATGTACAATACAATATATCTCCCTAAGCAATTGTACACTGTGTCCAATATCATGTATCTGAATCTCCTTGAAGGGCTTCATCCTCCCGATGTATCATTGTCCGAGTCGATGTATCGAACCAGACCCGGAAAACTTTACGCACAGCTATAACCTCCGTAGCCATGCCAGAGCATCAGGTGATATCGAATGGTCTGCGCTTTTGTCCCGTATGCAATAAGCCCGTTGGCACAGGTTAGATCCTCCCAGACATTTTAGATATGCTTTGTTAAACGCAAGCCTCAAACATCCACGCTAAATCGCCAACGTTGTAGAATCGGCATATACCCGACACGTCGCCTACTGCCGGCGGACTCGGGATAAGCCCCGGAAGCGCAAGCGCTCTTGCAGAGCCTGCCATGGCGCCAAGGCCCGGTGCAGCTTCGAGCCCGAGTGCTCGCGCTGTCGGGCCCGGGGCCTGGAGTGTGTCTACGAGAAACCGCCGCTTCCCGTATTGGGGGAGGCCGTAGAGACACCCGCGCCGGACATTCAACAGGGCTCTGCGGCTCATGGTGGCAGGCCCGGGAGCGAGAGCGAAGGTGTCGGGAACGCGGTCGCCGTGATGGAATATGGGTCGCAGAGACTAGATTTCCTAGCTTCCAGCTTCGGCACCTCCGCTACACTGCACCTGGACGTCTGGGCACCGCGGCGCGTCACCGACGTATACGCCGATCCCGTGGCCCAGCACAGCGCGACGTTCCTTCTGGAGGCGATGCGGGGTCTTCCGCGCATGATGACGAGGCCGGAGGCGCCGCCGTGGTTCATCCACGGCTCCTGCCGCAGAGGAAGAGCGGGGCCGCCGGAGTCAAGGCCCTTCGACGATCCGTTGACCAGCTGCCTGACTATCGCGCAGCTCTACCTGGACGGCGAGCCCTGCCGGCGCAAGGACGCGCTCTGGCCTGCCGTCGACGACCAGAACCGGCGCTTCATGCGCGACATGGAAAGGTCCTCTAGGACGGAGCTCCTGCTCGGTAAGCAGGCCCAGATCATATACATGATCGTCTGCATGCTGGACAACGTCTCGGCGCTCGGAATCCCGGAGGTTCGTCTCCAGATGCTGATGACTTACGAGGTATGCACAGTGAGACCGAATAGAAACCCGCTCACTCGACCCTTTCGTATGGGAAGGTAGATTATGTATATATGTGTATATCGCTCGCTGATATGGTGCCTGCGATAGTTGTACTGCAAGAAATTCGTGCTTCTTGACAACAACTCCATGTTTCAAGTCGACGGGATCGACGACCCTTGCGAGACATGGGAGGACTGGGTCTACGCGGAGTCTCACCGAAGGTATCTTTCTATCTATCTATCTATCTTAGCTCTATCACCCACCCCCAGGCGATTGACTACTTGACAACCACGATCCTCTAACATGAACCCAACCTGCACAGGACCGCGTTCGCCTGGTTCCTCCTCAGCCGGGTCGCGGACCTGAAGTTCGGCGTCCTGTGTCCCGTCGTCAGGGGCTACCGCACGATGCCGCTGCCGGCCCCGGCAGCGCTCTGGCACGCGCGCGACCGGGTTGAGTGGGCGGCGGTGCGCGATGTCTACAGGAGGAGACGGAGGGGTGCCGGCCACCGCCGCTCGCTGCGCACTTTTGAGGATCTGGTCGAGGCGCGCCGACAGCCCCGCGACTCGCCGCTCGGTCGCCAGCTCGCCGAGTGGTACGCGGACTGTGACCAGTTGGGCCTCCTCCTATCGCTGGCCACGACAATGGTGTGAGCCGAAGAGTCAGTCCATCTGTCCAGGATGCGGGAATGAGTGTGCGTGTGATATATCTGGAGACAATGGAAGTTGGGGTTGAAAGTTCTCGACATAGCGATTCCGGGAGAGATGTCCGTGATGGTGCAGCTACGTAGTGGATTCACCTGAGCGGAGAGTGCATCGAATATGTGGAATTATGTAAACTGTCTTATAAAACTCAGATTTATCAACTTGCCATGGATAAACGAATACGGTGAAGGTGGCAGTGCTTCTGAACGTGAATGCTAACAGAGGCAGCTCTGCCTTCTCCGCCTTATCCATACCGAGCGCCGGTACACCACCCAAAATTCAAGCATGGAGATAACTCCCGACGAGCGCGCAGGCCAGGAAACCGAGGAACAGCGGAGCCTGCGGGAAGCCCGGGCCACCGAACTCCGGGTCGAGGCCCATGGTGCCCGGGTAGAGGATCGCGGCGAGGCCAGCGGCCCAGTAGATCGAGCCGACGAAGGCGGCGACCCCGGCGAACTCCCGCCGCAGCCGCGGTGTCGACGTCGGCCGCCACGCGTAGAATAGTGTCGCAGCGCCGAGAAGTATCGATAGGTTTATCGTCTGCCCATTGTGGAACCTTTTGGGGGTGACGGCGACGAAGTGAGTCAGTTCGTGCTTTAGGTCTATGAAGCACGTCCTTCGCTTCTCCCCAAACCCCCAACCCCCCATCTCATTACTCTGGCGGAAATGACTTACTTGGCGTGCGGCGGCCAGCGCGGGTTGAACATATGCGTCGGCCCGTAGTCTGCTATGATGGCGCCGAACAGCAGGCCCAGGCTATCAATTGTGAGTAGGAGACGTCCTAGGGTGGACATGCTGGATATAGCTCGAGATTTTCTTTAGTCTTATTCTGGGTTGGCGCCCTCCGCATATTAGACTGCTCGTTGAAGCGTTTGCTGCTGTTTTCGGAAATTTCTTTTTACGGGCGGGAGCTTTTGTTCTTGTTCAGCCGCTTATATTCGCCGAGCATTTCGTGCCGGAAAACCCCCTCAGCCCCCCCTTTCCCCCCCTTGGTTTGGCCTCCGACACGGGAACGTACGATGTCAGCCATTGTACGTCTGTAGACCCGCCGGTCCAATGGGGAATTATTCCTGGAGCCACGGCGCACACAAACCGTGAGAGCCCAAGACCACTTCTGCAGGTCTCGGGCCTGAGTTATTGATATCCAACAAAACCAATAGACTATGCAGTACAATAAGAAGATGGATTCGAGTTGCACCGGAGGGAATCAGGGAATTTTCTTTCATACGATTGGCTGATTTTTGCCTTGGCCGTACCTGTAGTTCACTGATTTCCTATCGGAAATATACCTAATTTGGCAATAGGGGTTTACTGTTGGTAAACATAACATGGAAGCTGGTGCTTTTAAGATCTAATTCATAACGGACCCGACGATAGTTTACTGTGCACACTGGATATCAACAGGACGGTATGAAAAATCACAAATAATATATATCATCGACTGATCTCGGCATAACCAGACGGATTGTCAAAGTCAGAGTAGACCTACAAATATGTGATCGGGGGAAGTTTCACACACGAACAATCAGTGCAAACAATACTCTGCACACTTATGGGTATTCTTTCCATGGTTCACCAACGGGAATCAACAGAAAGTAATAGCATGCGCCTAAAACACCCAATTGCCCTACAGAAAATAAAAATGCTAAAGTATTGGAAAGGATCTTTTCAATGAGCCATGGTGTTCCCCTTTGCCAGATGGAACAATCCCATGACAAGTCTGTCCCGACTACGACGCAGAGCGAATGCGTACTGCCCCAGCAAAGCGACCAACAAGGGTGATATGATTATGAGGGCAAGGATAGCCAACGGGCCTCCAGTCCACCCTGCTCATCCAGCTGTACTCGTTCTTCCTCGGCGGCTCCACCGCGTCGTCCGGGTAGTGTTTCTAGGGGATCCTGCCGTGGAGGAGATGCTTCTCTGGCAAGAACGGTAGGTCCCCAAGCGACAGCATGAATAGTGGTCTGTTTAGGTCGAACGCCGGAACAATCTATCTTCCGAACATCCAGTACAGGCAGCTGTAACCGGCTTGCATCCGGGTACCCGCCCGAGTACGACATCTGCTAATACGCTCTGAGGTCTTCCTCGAGCTGTTTCTGGTGCTCCGTCAGGACGTCCTAGACGAACTCGGTCTCGACGGGCTTGTCTGTCGAGTGGTCTTTGAGCATCCGGTACAGGCCCGAAACAGCCGCGACCAGGTTCTGTGTGCCGCCATTGTAGCCGTTGCCCATGTTAGGGATGTCCTTGCAAAGCGCATCGCCCACGACGCAAACGCGGCCGTGGCTGAAGACTTTCAAGAGGTCTTCCTGAAGGTCCTCCGTAGCTATTCTATATACGTCCTTGAACGTAACGCTGCTGGTTATCAGGGGATCCCCTTAACCGTTTAGCATATTCGTCCTTGTCCTTCTGCGTATACCGGTGATGTTCCCGCGTCGCCTTCTCCGTCTGCTCGTAGACGAAGAACCACCCCCCATCCTTACTTTCGAATGCCATTGTCGAGGATTTGGGGCCGTGGCACCCCCAGGCCTCGCCCATTTCGAGGCCGGGCATTAGCGGCATCGTTTCGAACATGCACCGGTACATCGTCAGGAAGAGCTTTTGGCCCTTGCCTAATGGGCGACTTCTGAAGGGCGAGTTTCCGCATAGCGGCCCGGGTCGGACTGTGCACCCCGACGGCGTTTATGACTCTACCCTAACGGTTGTATTTCTCGGCGCGAGCACCGGTTGACAATACACCAGGGCGGGTTCTATTTATCCGGCAGGGAAACCAACACCATTATGGCTTCTGGCACGGTCTGGTGCCTATGACCTCTTGGGCCACACACCACGCGCGATATACCCTTGACCATATTCTAACCACAAGAGTGGTCGTATTTCGCTTCACCTACATATTCGGCAAGCCGTGTTTCTTAGTCACCTATAATATGGCAAGTTCCTCCTTCGCATACAAGGCCTCACGCGTGGCTGGCCTGTTCGATCTTATCTAGGGTTAGCGTAGTAATCGTCCGATGCCGAGCTGTGGTGGCTTGCCTACTCGTGAAATGCGGACTTCCGACGTCTCGACAAGCGGAGTTTCAAGCCTAACATCATGCGGAGTTCCGCACCCAACGATATGCGGAGTTCTGATATCGGTATCTACACAGCCGACATATCGTTCCCTGGAAGAAAAAGAAAGAGCTAGACAAGGGATCATGAGCCACACAGCAATGTTTTGGCGTTCACATACGTGCAAGGGCAGAGCGACGAATGCAGATTAGAGAATTTTGATATTATCAACGGTGATGCAAAACAAGCGAGGGTAATTTCAGGCGCCGCAACGCCCCGGCCTGGAACGTACGTCCGGCCAAACCACCGTGAAAAAAGATATACACACACATACTGTATCGAAACAATTCGCGATACAGAACAGAAAAAAAACCAAAACCAAGAGAGCGTTAAGACAGAACAAAGTAGGCAGGCCGTTGCAGAGAGCGAACCGCCCTAAACGCCCTCACGCCTTGCCAGCCTCCGAACCAAAAACCCGCTGATGCAAGAGAGAAATGCATGTCCAAGCAAATAGAACCGGACCAAAGCATGAAGTTTAGTAGGGGGGGTATGTCGCATCGCTAAGCCAGCCAGCCAACCGAGAATGAGATAAAAGAAAGAAACCCGCCTGTAGACTCCTTTCCCCTCCCCTAAATGAGTCCGCCGCCTAAGAAATAGTGGTGGAATTATAACTCCATGCCTGTGGAGTCGTGCGCGAACCATATAATTGATATGCCAAAACACCGCCATTGAACCACCAACGCGTCCCCACATCGTATCGCCCGCGTCCCATTTTAGCCGCCTCGGCTACACCGGAAACCAGCCCCCGCCGAGTCCAAACACCTACGTCCGGCTCCTGGCGACGGACGATGTGGCGCTCGAGCCGGAGGAGCGTACAGCGGAGCCGCGTCCCCGCCCGGCGACGGGGGCGCTCATGTCGCGGCGCTCACCGACGCCGACGACCATCTGACGCCGCGGTGTCATAGTCGCCGAGGCCGAGGCCGAGTTGGGGTTACCGGAGGCGAGGCCGCCCTGGGCGGCGCTGCGCGCGCGGCCCCTACGCTCTTTGATCTGCGCCAGCGCCTGCTCGCGCGTCATCGTCGGCGTCAGCGCCGGGTTGTTGACGTCGAACGACGGTGTCCGGTTCTCGTTCCCGCCCTTGTTGTTGTTAGCGACCGCGGGCTGTCGGGATCGGGGGATGTTGGGGTTCGGCTTGATGTTCTCGTCGCGGAGAGGGACTGACGTTGTCTGCGTGACCGTGCGGAAAGATCGGGGGTCGGTGGGTTCCTTCTGTTGTTCGGGATAAGCACCTCCCGACATGGCTTCGTCTTCGTCCTCTGTATAGCCCCGCTCGGAGTGGTTCGATTGCATATCGTCTGCTGTGGTTGTAATAATACCGCTCATCCTCAGGTTATGGTTTTCGATCTCGTGCGGTGCATTGAGCAGCGACATTAGCGATGTGCGTTCTTGACGCATCATGGCAAACGTCGGAGGCTCCGCGGATGGGGTCCGGGAATAAATCTGATGACGCGACCCGACTTCCATGGGCTCCTCAACGAGTTCCTCGACGGCTTGCTCATCAAAATCCTCGGCGAGCTCTTCAGCAGGCACCTCTACGGGCTCCTCCATGAGCTCCTCTACCGGTTCCTCAATGGGCTCTTCCATGCACTCCTCCATGCGCTCATCGGCCGCCTCCTCCATAAGTACGTCTACAGGGTCCTCCGTGGGGGTGAACGACTGGGGTTCGTGGACGGGTTCTTCTCGCTGTACCTCCATAGCAATCGGAGGCTCAATTGCGGCCTCGTCCTCTTTTGCCCTTGCAGCTAGGTCTTGTTGAGAGAGAGTTCGAAAGATGCCCTCTGATGGCACAAATATGGTAGACCGTCTTGGGCCCCTCGGGATAGAGGTTTCTCGCTTCTCTGGCTCAGTTTCGAACTTTCCGTGCTTTTCCTGTTTGTCGTCCTGGGTATTCGGCGTCTCGCTTGCTACAGGTTCCGCCACTACTGGTATTCCTCGTGATTGCAACGAACCCCGCAACGACTCGCGCTTCGACCCAAGAATCTTGTGGTCTGCGGGGTCGACGATGGAGACTTTCGATGGGCGCTCTTTCCGCGGCGTCATGGTACCACTACGTCTCTTGCGCGACTGGGACTTTGCGCCGGGGCAGCATCGGAGGTGGCACTCTGCTTCGATGAAGTCGAGTTGCTCCTGGGTACGGTCGGCACGCTGCTTCTCCCATTGCCATAGAAGGGTGAGCTCGTCGATCTCAGCTTCGCTAGCGGCCGAAGAAACTATATTCGTAGGTGAGAGCGAGGCGCGCGTCTTCTTGGGCGACGCGAACTCGTCATCGGCCTCCTTCGACGGCGGCAGCGGTATTTGGCCCTCGGCGGCAATTCTAGCTATCTCTTCATTCTTAGCGAGGGTCTTGTAGGCATCACGCTCCTGCTCGGCGACCTTGGCGCGCTCGAGGGCTTTGTCGAGCTGCTCCTGGAGCCCGACGAGCTGATAGCGCGCCTCGAAGGCCTCCTGCTCTCGTGACTTGCTCCGCTCCTTTTCGCGGCTCAAGACCTCCTCCGTAGACTTGATAGCGCCCCTGACAGTCTTCAACTCCTCTTGTAATTTGACGATTGTTGACTGTGACTTGAAAGCCTCTTTACGCGCTCGTCGGATTTCCTTCTCCCACAGTGCTTGTGTGTGGGAATGGGTTTCCTTGGCTCGTCCGTAGTTCTCCTGTGCATTTCCAGTGGTCAGCAACTGCAAGGGTTATGGCAGCGAATAATTAGAAATCCTTTTGTTGAGGATCACTAACCATCACAGTCTCTAATCTCTCACCGACGCGCCTCTCTCGTTCACGTGCTTCCTCGATATGTTTGCGTAGTGAGCGCGCTTCGTCTCGGTACCGGCGCATTTCGCCCTCAGCCTCTTCACGTCCCAAGATAGCACGCTTTAAAGCGGCATCGGCCGTTTTTCGTTCAAGCTTTGATGTGGGCATGTTGTTCAAGTTCTCTTGATGTGATAGGGTATTGAATTGGAGGATCTTATCGTGTACCTCATGATCGCGCGCTTCTTTACGGTTGGAGGAGCAGAGCGGGCTGCCTTCATGTTGTTGATTGATGCGATCTGGTGACACGGGTTGAAGAGGTTTGGTGCCAGGAGGCGAACCGGACAGGCCACGTGCCTGTTCCATCTTGATCATTTCCTGGATCTGATGATTGATTATGTTGATTTGTTTCGTAAGTTTGTATAAATAAAGCGATAAACTGTTTGTTTATAGTCGGTCATGGATGGAATGGACGATGACGATAGAGAGAACTACAGTGCTTTTCTTCTTCTTTTTTTCTTTTTCTCTCTTCTTTTTTCATGAAACGCAGATGCGTGATCTGAATTTTGGAATGTTGAAAATTTAGTGAATAACTAAATTGATTGCGGTGTGGACGGGCAATCTGGCAATCTGGGGGATGTGGAGGGGAGACTTGAAAATCCTGGTTGATATCCTGGTAGATACCTTACTGGGTTCGGTTGTTTACCGCGGTTGTCATGCCAACAAGAGACTCTGCAAGCACTGTACTGTGGGTCTCTCATAATATTCAAGCCAGCTCGTGAGCCAATCACATCTCCTCAATCTGACAGCAAAGTACCTAGGTACTGACTGACTGAGGTACCTTATCTACACAAATTTTCTATCTATTTGATTTAAACTCAAGCAATGAACCTATAACTAATAGATTATGGCAGTAATGACCTCTGTAGATGATGCAGGTGCTCTTGGAAGGTATGCTCTTAGTGGTAAAGTAGTGAGTCCAGTTGTTGATCAGGTGCAAGTCTACTCCCTATCTACCTACCTAGGTAGGTACCTGTACCTAACCCCCCCTATGATTAATACCTAAATACCTACTAGAGCTCTAGTAGGTAACTAATCTTATAATTATTACCAACACGGCGGATGTAAATTATTTGCACTTTATTTACTCGGGCCAAATATCTAATCATCCGATTATTCCCCCGGTCCCGATTCCACGATAGACTTCAGCCATGACACAAAATTCCAGAAGTAGGAGAACGCCGCATAGCTATACACAAAGTTCTGGAGGAGACCGACTTTACGAGCCGGATACCTACCAAAATTGACGCGCGAGAATTCCTCGAGCTTGATGGTCAGAGGCTTCGATGAAAATGGCACCACCTTGACAACACGAAACGCCCCGCACATTCTACGAGGTGTCTTGGAGGACTAAGGCTCTCTTAAAAGATATGTACTTGACTATGTCAACGCCAGGTGATCGCTGAAGGCTCCAAAGCAGTACGGGAGGCACGGTAGGAACCATGGAAGTTGTTCTCTTATTCCTAGCTTCAACATGGCGCTCGTCTATGACGCATATAGCCCGTCGCCCTGTATCACGAAGGATGGCCGCAGCTGCATGCCTGAGGCCTTGTATTCGTGGATAATGGATTAATACTCTAAGATCAGGAACACGAGTTTTGTCACAAAGCAGAAATCATTTGGAGAACTACAGCTATGAAGAAGGAACCTTGATTGCACTTCTACTACGCGAGCGCGACCAGCCATAACATATTTTGGCCCTTGATCGTGTGTGTATCATCACAACCTTCTATCAGCAAGGTAAAGGGCCAGAGAAGGTCAACCTAGGAGCAGTAAGCGCGCCTCATAAACTCCTCGCCCAGCCCCTTATAATGCTTCTGCTTTCCAATCTCCGCGATGCGTTTGAAGTCCTCCTCGGCCAGCTTGAAAGTGGGGAGGGTGTTCAAGTACCCTTGCAGTCTCTCCTCCTTCCCGCTCGTGGTGATCACCACGACGTCCTGGTCGAGGAGCCACCGCAGCGCGATGTCGGCCTCTGTGACGCCGTATTTGCGCGCCAGCTCGGCGTAGGTGTCGTCGAGGGGACCGGGTCGCGCGGCAGTGATGGGCGACAGGCCCGAGTAGGAGGCGACGGCGATGTTCTTCTCGCGCATGAACTTGATCAGCTCCTCATGCTGTCGGTAAGGGTGGTACTCGATCTGGTTTATAGCGGGTACCGTCTTGGCGGTGCGCAGAATAGCCTCCAGGTGCGATATCTCGAAGTTAGAGACGCCGATTGACCGGGCCTTGCCCGACGCCTTAATCGCCTCCATCTCGGCCCAGATCCGCTGTAGCTCCTCGTCGTTATGTGCCGACCAAGGTATATGTACATAATAGAGGTCCAGGTAGTCGACGCCAAGCTTCTCAAGTGAGGCCGCCAGCGCCGCCGGGATGTCCTGGCCGTGGGTCCCGACGACCTTGGTCGCGACAAATAGCTTTTCTCGCTCTATGCCGGAGGCCTTGATACCGGCGCCCACCCCGGTCTCGTTGGCGTATGCTGGAAACATATGAGCATCGTCTTTTCATATATAAGGGGTTGGGACGCGCGAGCCTTACCTTCAGCTCCATCGAGGTGATAGTACCCATTTTTAATGGCCATAACACCCTTCTTAGAGATATCCTCATCTTTTCCGCCGAAGTTGGCCGTGCCGAAGCCGTAAGAGAACTACAAGCACAAGTGGTTAATTTCTGTGGGTCGTTATCCCGAGAGATCCGATACACACCACGGGTATTTCGTTGCCATCGTTCAACTTCAGCGTCGGGATCGCACCACCTTGCCAGCTCGTAGTAGAAGCCATTCTCTATGGTCTCACTGTCGAAGTGTAGAGCGACGAACTATGTTGTGCGTATGTGTCGATATGAGTTGTAAGAGAAATGAATGCAGAAGTTGCCGTGGAAACTTGAGAGAACTGCAAGAAACGAATGTTATATGGTTTCTAAATGATACTCGGTGGGGTATTATCACCCCAATCCAGTGGATCGTTGGCTTAATACCCCTACCCAGCCCTGCGGATTGCTGATATCATTTACTAGTTCAGCCCGTCTCGCTGGATATCACTTACAAATCAAGGCTATTACGTCCGTATTCGACCTTGTACAGCGCCATCCTACCCAACTGTCTGACTGTCTACTACTTAAGTATGTGAGTAAGTTGATGTATCAGTGCTTAGTCCGGGTCCTCTGGTCCGACAGCTCCTTCAGCATTATAGCTTGATCCCAGAAGGGAGTGCAATTAACCCTTTGCTTTATAGTAGAGTGGGTATGCTGTTGATTGGACAAATCATAGGCTTTACATGCTTAATAGTTCTATGTATACTGCTAGGTGGAGCTGCCCCCTCTTCCATCAAAGAGGGGTCAACTGTAGGATTCAAACGTCCATACCCGACCTGCGTAGGTAGTCATCCTGGTAGAGTATTCTGACATGATTCATTGTGATTCATGCTACCCTTCCAAGGCACAGTATAACCCAATATCCCTATACTAACTCGCTGCTTGTCACCTTCCCTTCAGTCTACACTTTGGCTTATATCTATGGTGGTGAGATTTCAATACAACTTGTGGTGGAAATAACCTTTGTTGGTCATTAGTGGTCACTGGTATGGACCCACATACCAGTAGGAAGTACCTATGTACCTATCTCCCGTTTATATAAGGATACGGGCGAAGCCCGTATCCCTCTCAGATAGATAGATAGACCTTAGACCAGAATACCACACCAGTCTCACCACCTTTCATTATTGTTATTGTTATATCTTTCCTTTACGTACGTACCTACCAACAACCTTACCTCAAAATCAGTCTGAACATGCCAGTAACTTGCTGCCAGTCACTGCTGCTACCTTGCCCCTCTGTAAGCATGTAGCACAGCATAGTTGATACTGGTTTAATACCCTGTAGCTATAGTGGACACCGGTATGAATATAGCATCCTACAATACAGGGTCTTTATTAAGTACCTGTAAATTAGGCAGGGTAAAGACGACCTTGTATCACCACTACGATAACAGTAGCGACCAGCCCAGAATTGGCCTACAGAACTTGGGAAATCAGCATCGGGATATCATTTTGATTCTTAATCAGGGACCTGATTTCGTGTATGTGTCTCGGTGAGCCAGCAGGCAGTGCCCTTTCGTGGGTCTCGAAAAAATAGGGGGTTACCCAAGCTACCTAGCGCAAGAGGGGCGGGGACTGGTCCAAATAGGCAATTACTTGTACTTACTTAGGTATGTAGACAAGCATGCAGAGGCGGCGAGGTATCTTGCGTGCATATAACTTTTCTGGTGGGGTATATTCGCTCTCCTGCAAGCCAGCGTAATTACTTCCTTCTTCTTCATCGACGAATCCTTATGGCCTGAGCTATACGGGAGTTGCTGCTGCGATGGGCCCGATGGCATCGAGGATTTCCGAGGCATAGAAACTCACCTAGCTTGACCAGTCGCGAACGTGGCTAACAAGAAGAGCTTTTTGACGGGGCGGTTGGCTGACACGCCGGTGGCTCCTTGATCTACTGGCTAACGTGGAAGCATATATTTACATCCTCACCGAGCCTGAAAATTTTCTTTGGGTTTTAGAGGAATACAACAGCGCGCCCGAACAGGGCCTTTATTGAACGCGATGGATAGCGAATAGCGATGACGCCCCCGGAAGCCACAGTTCCCCAGAGCCTTGGTACCTGCTTTCGAAGAGCCAGTCCACTGCAGATGGCAGACACGGTATAAGCCCTAATATACAGTCACTCCATCCAGCCTCTGTCAAGGGACGAACCCGAATTGAATCCGTTCCGATTGCTCCACCAGGTCTGCACTGATTTGACAGACTGCCTGCCACGGCCCTAGTCCGGAATGCCCTCGCAGCAGCGTGCGTTGCCGCGCACGTGAACTACCCCACTCCTAGGAATCCCCGACTGGAAGGCCGCGAGTGCTCGGGTTCATCGAACCCCGACAAGTTGTGGTAAGAATAATTTAGACACCACCCCCCAAACAGGCTGGGCGGGCCAGATTGTAAGTGCGTCGATTATTCTTACCGCGACCTACCCCGCTTCTCCCTTCCGGGTGTCTCTAGAGTGAACGCAGCTCACATTCCAACGGTTTGCGCTCCATCTCATCGTAGATCCGGCCAGCATGCCGATGTCTAGCGGCGAAATGCGGCGAATGAAATCGAAGGTCGTTGGGAGAACGTGGGCTTCACGGATCTCATGAAGCCTGCCGGAATCGCTCACCCATGATAATTCCGTACCGCCAGGAGCGCTGCTTAGTCGACGATTATGGCAGGCCCCTAGGCTCGAAAACCTGCGTGTAGATGGTGGCAACAGCAAGCTTCGAGGGGAAAGTAACAGGAAGTGAGGTTGATCATGCAGAGATTAACTCAAAAGAGGCACCAAAGCTGTGATAAAACAGGGCCCCGGGCTTCTACCCATCGCGTTCAATAAAGGCCCCATTCGTATGCTCTACCATATTCATCTAAAGAGGGGGGAAGGGAGAGAGGAAGGGAACCTAGGTAGTGATCTCGATGTCTCTGCCTTTTATAAGTTTTTTGTAGTGTAACAAAGTAGTGAAGCTACTACACATAGGAGTTCGGGAGCTCGCCTAGGTTCTTAGGCGAACTGCGTGCATGTGTAGATTTACCATTCCGGCAGACCAAGATTGGATGAAGCCCAGTAGTACACCAAGGGAAACGAACATATGCCAAGGAAAAGAAGGGAATCGGCAGATATAGGAGTCATAGGAAACGTGTCGTACGTACCTACTGATTACCAATGACAGGCTGTCAAGGTTATGGTGGGGATCACGAAACACCCCGAACAAGATATATTCAAACCTCACATCTTTGAATAGATCCATATCAACAGAATTTCATACCAGACCATGGACTGTTTCCAGTGCTACATCCACTCAACTCCCGTCTAGGTAGTAGGGGGGTTGTGGCATGGGTCCATTTTCAACCCCCTTTTCCCAACAACGCCATACTTTCGGAGACTAGTATCATGCATAACGGGAGAAATCTAAGTCTATATATCCAGTTGATATACTTTACATCTAATTTAGGGCGTAGCTCAATATGCAGTGATCTCTCCAATGACGACCCGCATATTTGTTCTATATCGGAATTGCGCATCTATTGGTCTACTATTGCGCCATCTGTCGTGGGCGCAGGGGATATTCACCACTGGGACGGCAGGGCGCGCGAATTCGCGTGGAGGGTTCTTGTGTAGGTAGGTATGCTGGGCACAATGGTGGAAGAGGTCGCTTGTCCTATTCACATCCGCGTGAGTGACTACCTCTTATCTCCGTACCAACAACCCACCATGGCATCTTGAAGTTCTGAGAACGAAATACATGTATTCACAAACCGTACTTATTCACTTTTTTTTAGACTCGGTGAGGGGGGGAGATATATACTAGGCCTCACCGGGTACACAATAAGCGATCCCATGCAAGCCCAGCCAGAGAGCATCGAGAAGCGCCGGCGCCTTACCCCCTACCCCCCCTTTCGCCGCGCGCCTGGTTCAGCGGCTCGGTGGAACGATCTACGCTGGGAGCCTCACTAAAGTAGTCCACGGCTTGGCGCTAGCCGTGGTAGAACTGCCTTGCTGTTGACGACGAGAGCATGAACCAAAGGGGGAAGGGGGGGGGGGCAGGGTTCTCAGCCGGGCGCGGCAACGAAGACGTCGGTAGCGGCCGCGGGTAGTTAATGTGGTTCGCGAACAGGCCCAAAAAGCGATGTCTCGCATGACGCTGCCGTTGCCGAACCGGCAAGCGCAGGGGTTTTCCGGCGATCTAAGATAAGAAGCCTCGGATGCAGTGGTTCGTCGGCTCTATTGCGTGATCTTGAAGAAAAAAAAGTAGTTATGCCCACTAGGGAAGCAAGCAATACTATATCCAGGAATGCGTCCAAGCAGGGGAAAAAAGCAAACAGAAAAAAACTTGTTTCGCCACGGAATCCGGGATCGTGGCAATGGATGGATGGCCCGACCCGTTGGTTGATACACTACGTTATAAAACCGCCCGAGATTCGGACGTACATATTGCTTCAAATCGAAGAAAAAGGGCTAACTGAGATCGCACAACCGGTATCTTGCTATTGGTGGCATTTTCCTCCCCCTTCTCGAACCATAACTCCGGTAGCATCGTGAGCCGAGAAAAAAGGGGGGTGAGAGGGGGGTTGTTGCACAGCATGTATCGGAGCGGCAACCAGACTGCCACGTATATCTGTAGTTAGGTAGTAGACTTCTGCCGCCTCTTGAGTTTCTCGAAAGGGTGAGCGGCGCAGATGGACTCCCAAGGCCATAATAGGTGCCACCGTAGCCAGACCGTTCAATATACCCGCTGCTTTATTTACAGAAGGTATGCATCGGGACCGTTGTGAGTCTTCACAAAAATTCCGCCAGGCACCTCGGCATGAGGGCAGCGGGGATAGCTGGATCTTATCTATCTATACATATACGAGATATCAGGTAGTTAGTTATTCGTTACTAGGTTTGTATGTAAGAGCGAACCTTTTTTCCCCCTCCTCCCTTCTTTCCCGATGGATCGATCCACTATGAGCTGAGGCGCAAACGGAGCGTGGATCTGCGTTCTACTGCGGAAATACGATGCGAGAAAGCTAGTAACTACCTAGTAGTTATTGACATGTGAAGATGGGGCGAGGTATAAGTACCGGCCCACGATGTGGCGGCTTTTTATTATGCAGGTAAGTGGGGTTGCTTCACGCTGCATTATCTGCATATGAAAAAACTGGAACCTGTCACTTTCAGTCCGGTTACCTTAACAAGATATCCGTCGGTTGATCGTCGTCCGTCCGCTGATAATCTGTCTGGACGGCGTGGTTCAGGGCTGCAAATTGGACCCTTAAACCCGCAAACCCCTATCATAGGCAGATAGGCGTTAGCAACAGTCATCCATCATTCCATGGTCACCTTGCTCCGATATCTCAAGATACTTCCGTTTATCTCGGTGCGCGACGTAAGGGAGCGAGAGATATCATGCATCCCAAGGCGTACTGTATCTAGGAGCGAGAAGGGTCTTCCATGCCTTCCGCCATGGCGTGATAAATGTTCCTCTGATCGGCGAACCTGACGCAATCACTCTTCTTTTTCACTATCTCCGGCCACCTCTAATTAAATATGATACCTCAACAGATGCAGCTCGACGTCAGACCAGCGAATGTGGCTGGTAGGAGGAAGATTGCCGAATGCGATCTTGACACCGGTGTGGTCAGGGGAAGCCATTGAGGAGGGTGTCTGCTCTGCCATTTTGACTCGCCGACGTTGCCAAGCCTGCGCTGTGTGTGTGTGTGTGTGTGTGTGTGTGTGTTGACGGGAGTCGCTTTCTTTATTCCTTTTCTCACCTGTCGGCCAGATAAGCCAGCATCCCTCTCCCTTTTAAGCTCTTACAGGTGGAGTAAAGGGGTTTAGCTGCATGGGCTTCGTTGCTGGAACCCTGCGCTACATTGATGAGTCCAATACAAATTGGATGGCAATGCTGAACTCTGATGTCGACCTCCGCCAATATTTAGTATGGTAACATGAGAAAACCTTCCGCGATAATTCGGTCTTAGATTTGTGTCCTACCCATAATATACTTGTGGAGAATTCGAGAACTTTATTTAAGTAGACAATGGAGAACACACCCAGATATCACGCATCCTTATGTCTCCGGGAGGTCAATTGGGATGGCATATGAATGTTGAAAAAGCTGCTTACTGCCAATTGCCCCAAATAATACATGGGCAGCTATTGCTGATTTCAAAATCGATTATGAGTCGGGTTAACAGAGCTGTCCACGATACCAGTACGAATACTTTGAACCTTTTTCTGGTGGATTCTTCAGAATACGTGCTTTTTGCATGTGAAAGGGGGGCACCCTAGTGAGGGTCGCCGCCGCATCGACCGACCCACTAACTGATACGACAAGTCTCGGCCGGAAGTTTACCTTGAAGGTGACCTTATAAAGGCAGGAAAAACGCGAGGCCGCGAGGTATGCACATAGCTACATGCAGTGCATACTCAAGTAGCATCGGTTGGTACTTCATACATATCGGGCTACTCTTTTAGTACGGTTCTGTTGAGGAAAAACTGGCCTCCGAAATTGTTCAATTGAAGAAAAAGCCCCTGTCTATCGATCTCTCTGTCACATGCAAAAAGAACAGCCATTGAAACGCTAAACACTCTGAAGGTTGTCACATCTAAAAGTAGCTCGGTGCCACTTGAACTAATCAGAATCGCATTAGCATGCAAGCGGGCTTGCAGGTCGCGACATGTGGGAACACGAACAGCCTACTGGGCCGCTGGGTATCCACACAGACTCCACAACAGCTCCTTAGCGGGGTCCACTGTGGCGTGGGCTGCAAAGCTGGCAGGTCGAGGATTGGGCAGATCAGCCCTTAAGCCCCTCGAGCCCCTCTTTCTTCCATCATAGGTACTTCTGTAGGATCAAGGAATGCGATAGCAATTTAGCAGTGACACAATACAAACAGGAAGAGAGAGAAACAGATAAGACCTAGAGGGAGATAGAGGTGGGAAAAAACATGTGTCAAAAGGGAGGAGAGAGGGGGGAATGCTGGGTTATTTTAGCAATTGCGTTTTCGGAAGGGGGGCGTTTGGGTATCCGCGGCCAAGGAAGAGCCTTAATTATCAAACTAATAAGAAGAAAAGAATAGTGGATGGCGACGATAATTATTACAAATCGAAGCGTTGGAAGCCATCGGATTCAGCTGAAAAGCACGTGTCAGGAAAGGGAACCGAACGATTCGAGAGAGAGAGAGAGAGAGAGAGAGAGAGAAAGCCTCATATGATATCGCTTTCAGGTGTACCTAGGCAATAGGCTGGCTGCTGTTAAAATGCTGTTAGGTTAGGTACATATATATGCAGCCATCTTTCCCTGTATGTATGTACATGGATTACCTCTTCTTCATATAATATACATCCATGGATATCACTAACATCGTATACCCGTATAACTACCATATTTTCTCTTAAAAACATCTTAATTCCGTACCATCCACCAACTCTAAGCTTCCTCTTCCTCCTCCATATTCACAAACCACGCACTGCACCATATTTTAAGCACGCACACCATACATATACCGCACCACACCATTATCGCGCCCGCACGCTCATACTATACCCAACGTGCTCCAAGATTACTCTTATCCTCCTTGTCTTAGCCCGTTACTGCATACACCACACCCAAACACCCCCCTTAGACTGAATCGCAACAGCCACCACCAGGAACCCTACATTCCTCACCGACCTAAGTAAGCACTGTATCTGCTTCAATTCTGAGACAGGCATTGCTTTGCTTAACTGCATTCATCGAGTAAGCTTTAGTGACCCTCCATTAACACCGGTGGCATTTGCTTCTCCGCCGGCACAGCCGGAGCCCCGTCATAACTTATTGTTTGCGGTTTTGCGCCCGTCACACTACTAACATATACGAGCTCTTTAGCTACTATACAGAAAAAAACCCAAAAAACAGAAAAATTCACCTCTATACGCATCTGTCTGTATACTTGATCGTTTTTTTCTCTTCACAATGGCGGCGCCGCAAGTGAACGGTGAGGTCCATCCGGCCTCCGCGACTCTCTCGGTAAGCTAAGACTCTCCCCTCTTGTCCTACGCCCTTAGGGGTGAAAATGGGATCTCGTAACAGCTACTAACAGTTGGGGCCCGCGCTCGCCCGACGACGACAGCACATCACCCAATACCCCTTCGTGAGCGACAGCTTGTCGTCCATCAAGCAGAACCCGTACGGCCAGAAGTCGATAGAGCTGGGCGACACGGCGTACCAGACGTTGGCGAAGCCCGTGATCCCCTACCTGTCGCGGCCGTACCAGTACGTGTCGCCGTACGTGAAAAAGGCCGACGCGCTCGGCGACCAGGTGCTCAGCAAGGTGGACGAGCGGCTGCCCGCGCTGAAGAAGCCCACCGGCGAGCTGTGGACCGACGGCAAGGACTTCGTCCTCTTCCCCGTCCGCAAGGGCACCGAGACCCGCGACCACCTCCTCGCCGTCTACAATGCCGAGTATAAGAACGCCGGCGGCGAGGGTGTCGTCACTCTCGCCAAGGCCCTCGTCACCACCGGGCTCGTTGTCTCCCACGAGGCCCTGACCTGGCTCGGCGAGTACCTGAACGCCGGCAAGACCAAGGCCAAGGAGGCCACTACCACCTCGGACGGCTCCGCGAACGGCCCCGCGAACTAAGCGAGGCACTACGGCGGGGACCGCTGGGCTTGAACGCCCTCCGGGCGATGCCGCACTTTCTCTCCCATCTCCTTTTCCCCATCATGATACCAATTAGCTACTCCGACTCCTATTCTTGTTATATTATCTTTTGAGAATATCCCCTCCAAAAAAATCAACGCCTCCGGGTACTACGCGAAATACGGTCGGCCCGACGCAATGCTTCGTTCCTCATTTTCCTTCTAACTTGATTATTCACTTATATTAATCGACCTGGGGCTGTGGGGATGGGGAAGGGGCAAAAGCCGCGGCGGATGCGTAGCTCGGGATTAAATCGCATGGTGGTGCCCTCTTACTCTACTCATCCATCTATAGCCGGGATTTGAAAAACCTCATTTCTTATCAGCTTCTCTCCCGTCCTTCTCTTCCCTACTCCAACCGCGCACTTGCGCTCGCTTTAAGAAGGGGGGAAAGGGGGGTTGGGCTTTACGGAAGCTCTTCCCCGGGTTCGAATCGTCGGAGGGTGCATGTATGTATGTACGGTTTGATTGGCATGTCGTTGCATGTGAGACTTGCCGAGCTGGGCTGGCGTTTTTATGACTAAACGGTGCGCTGCTACGGGGGAGTATACGAGATAGTAATTAGAACTTATCTATTTCCGGGCACATATCAGCCTTCCCCCCTCTCTTTGTTCCTGTCTGATATCTTTCGGGCGACTGGTCTCGATTCAACATCTTACCGTGATATCCCGTGTG
Organism: Eutypella sp. D-1; assembly: GCA_023313575.1. Classification (NCBI taxonomy): domain Eukaryota; kingdom Fungi; phylum Ascomycota; class Sordariomycetes; order Xylariales; family Diatrypaceae; genus Eutypella; species Eutypella sp. D-1. The sequence continues at coordinate 892,916 of JAJTTP010000008.1, read as the reverse complement.
GTGACAATAACACCGTAGCCCATCCCGGCATCCGCCTATGATACGCAGCCGGACACCGCGGAGCAATTCAAGACAATACCATTTTGCTAATCCGATCCCACGCCACCCAGTACAGGCAGGCGGCGCCGGTGGAATGAGAAAAACAAGGGAGGATCGCTCTCCTATTCCGCCGGCGGGCGGGCGTGCGTGTGGGCGGACAGGAGAAAAAATGCCCACCCACCAAAGTGGGCAAAGATCACCACCGCCACCACGACGGCTCGCGATCGATCTACACAGGCGCGCGAGCGAGCGAGCCGAAACTAAACCAAAACAGCCAGCCAGGACCCAGCCCAACAACCGGGGGGATGCGAAGGCCCGAGGCGGGTAGTCGGTCCCGGCCGGGCCCCGGGGATGGTGTGATGCGATATGGTGACAACCGGCTAACCCCTACGGGACCGGAGTCGCTCTGATTGGTCGGTCAGTCATAAGCCACCTCCCACTCCCCTCCCACTCCCACTACTGTCACGCCCCCCTGCCCTACCCCTTTTTCTTATATGTTTGGGGAGGGGTGGGCGCTAACTTATATACACTTAGACGAGTTTAACCCCTATTTTCGGTTTTTAGGCCGCTTTTTCGTAGAGGCGGATAAAAAAAAAGACTTCTACACCAACCCAACGTAGTCAGTTCACACATGTACATATGTGCCTACCTGTCCTATTATATTTTCGCCATATATGTATCTATATATTTGCACGTCTACTGCATTCCCTAGGAGCTATATCCAACCCCTTACCTTCCCCGAACCTTCAGCGACAAGCAACGTGCCCGACACATTCCCTCAACATAACCCGCAACAGGGCACGACATAACAGATCGTTGCCGTTGTGTGGTTCATGTAAAAAGAGTGAAATAAAACAATGAGGGTTAAATAGAAATGAAAAATAAAAATAAAATTCTTTTCCACATAAAAGCTACATGCCCAGCAATGGCACTCGTCCTGCTCCGCTCTGCTCTGCCTCCCGCAACATGCCGATGCCCGCAGCTGTCGTGGGCTAATTGAAAGCACTGGCGATAACATTAACCTTGGAAATAACAGCGAATCGGTTGTGGGGTATCCTTATTTCTGTATGCGTGCATATTTATCTTCGTCATTAATTATATATGGTCTGATCCGGCAAACAAAAGACGGGTGTACAGAGGAAAAGTAAACCATCAGAATCGTGCCGCGGTAGCGGCCATATGCATGCGCCTTCTAGTAATCCAGCCCTCTCTATGTTCGCATCATTAACTCCCAATCAACGCCGAGTCTCGTGTATGTAAACTCCGAAGTCAGCGAAGCCTAAAGCGCCTTTTCCAGTCCCATCCCAGGTCCAATTCCCATGCGCCGACGTTATTTTATCGTTAGTAGTTTTCCCGAAGTGATCGAGTTCATGCATAGTGTAGTAGGAGAAAATTATGTGGGGTTTCTCAAATCATCAAGCCAATTGTTCGCCCGCCTGTTTGCTTGCTTGCTGTTGTGGTATCAGGTGCCGACGCATGCCACGTTCAAGTGCTAGAGGGAGAAAGGTATGAAGTATCGGGCTCGCATAAGTAGCGTTGTGTTCCGCCTGATTTGATCCGAGATGTATCTTGCGCCGTGACATCTAAAGGGTAAACAGACCGCTTCTCCGTTTCCCGAGAGGATAGATCAGGAGTGCACTCAAGAACAGCCCCACTGTGATGCCGATGGCGATCTGGATCATAGTTCCCGCGACGCTGTAGATCATACCGTTCATTTCACCGCCATTCGTGTCGGTGACCGCAACCTATCCGTGGCCTTAGTCAGCATATCTTAATATTGACGGGAAAAGAGAAGGGAAGAGATTGAAAAGCTTACGCCGTCGGTTCCATTAATCGTCGCGTTAGAGTTAATGACCTGATTAGCTGTTTGCAACCCAGCGACCAAACTGCCAGTAGCGGCAAGGCCACTTGGGACCTGCACGAATATGGCAGGAAGTAGAGCAGCTGCGGCAACACCGTGCTTCACACGGGAGTATAGGTTGGCTAGGATGCCGATGGTTAAAGCACCCAGTGTATTAGCGATCTGAGGTGCCGAACCAATCCGTCTACCCGTAAAGAAGTTGACGATATAGCCAGCGAAGGCGATGATGATCTGGACAGGCATCTGCTCCCACTTGGCTTGATTCACGAAAGCCAGGCAGAAGCTGAACAAGGGCACAAAGAAGAAGCGATAGTATGGAGGCAACGGATTGTTGCAGGATGTCGAGATTGTGGCTTTTTGGTCGAAAAGACCATAGAGGACGGTGCCAATTGTCATGCCGAATCCGAGGAAGAGTGAATAGATAATAGCGTACACCATACGGATTGACCCCGGGACGATGGCCTTGGACTGGAGTTCAAGGGCGGAACACACTAGCAAAAGTCAGTCGTATACACTTTTTTGTGGCACGACGGCCCGAGCGCATGGTGTAGACTCACAGACAAGCCAACCAGGAAGGATGAGGGCTATAGAGCTCTGCGCCATAGCCGAAAAACAAAACATATCGTTACGGCCAATGCTACCCAGGCCTCTCGCCGCGAAGCTGGTTATGATGCTAGCTCCCACCTCGAAGACATTGTTATAGATCGGCGAGGCCGGGGCGGCAATGAGCTGCAGGTAACCAACTATAGTCCCGAGAACGAAGCACATGGGCAGGTCGATGAAACGGCCTTCGAAACCAAATGGAGCGACCGTAGCGCTGGCAAGACCGTAGCCCAGGACTCTCACCCATCTATTGTACTTCTCCTTGGCTTCCATCGTCTTCGTTAGTCTATCAATCGCTTCGTCGACGCTTATAATATCGTGTAAGACTTCTTTGTAAATCTCGTGGACGTCCTTAAGCTTTCCGAGCTCGATACCTTGAGCAGTTCTAGTAGTACGCAAGTTAGAGACATGATGCAAAGCACCAGCTAGTTAGCTAAGTGTGGAAGGAGCTCACCTGACGATCTTTACCTCGGTCGTATGTGTCGACCTATCGTCGAAAGAGATGATCATGCAACCAGGCAGATACAAAAATTGGCTATCGATTTCGAGGACTCTCGCAGTCATCTGCAAATATTCCTCGAGGCGGTGCGTCGGGGCGCCGAAGAGCATCAGAGCCCGGCATAGTCTAATGATATACTTCTGGCGACTGAGAGTCTCGGCGATATGAACAGTAATCTTGATCTCGTCGTCCATCCGGTTTCGACTGAAGGCTAGTAGCCTGTTGCTCGATGTTCGCTTATGCTTAGGCCGCTTTGGGCGCCCGAATTTCTCAGGTGTTCCAGCCCCGCTAGTCTGGTTTGAAACGAGGCTGGATCGCGTACCAGGGGTGCCAGCGAGTGCACCAAGGCGCACCGAGGCCTCGACTAGGTTGGACAAGGTATCTTGCGATTTGTTCTGCTCGTACCATTTTCTGCGAGTCGGGGTACTCACGCCCGAGTCGCCGGGCGTGGAATACTCGCTGATCTCTGATTTCCGCCTTTCTACCGGCTCCGGGGTCTTGTAGAGTTTGAGTAAGTTTGACAACACGCCTCCACGGTACTGCGTTGGGGGTGGCACGTAATGCTCAGCGAAGCCTTGTTCCTCGACCGGTGTGCTAGGGCGGGTGACAGTGCCAGGATCTCCTGCCGGGACATGCGGGAGATGAGCATCTGGTTTGTCTTTACGAGAATGTGATCGCACCAGTTCATAGGCGGCTTTCTTTAGGGCTCGGTGTTCCTCGAATGGAAGTTCCCGTCCGTGTCCATGCCGTCCATCTCCTGTCTGATGCTCGTTAATTCCTAAATTCAAGTCGTTAAGGGGGATTCCGGGAGAGGATGACTGAAGGAAACCACCACTACTGCTGATAGTTTCGGCTTCGGAGTCGACTGAGGTTCTTCTAGAACCAGGGGCGGAGAAGGATCCAATGAGACTTGCGGCGACATGTTGAGCGCGCTCTTGTGCTGCAAATGCTTGTCTTACTTTCTCAGAATCAGGGTCATCGGCTATATTATCGGCGTCGTCGGGCTCACTAGCTACCGAGTTGTAGGAGTTGCCGCGCAAGACGGAGGGCCGGGGGAGTTGCGGTATAGGCATTGCGGATTCATTTCTAGGTTCATATCCGGACAGAGGTGATGACGGACCTGGCGGTGCCGTCCCAGCGGTACTGTTAAACCGCACACGACCCTTTTCCTTCCTATTGGCAGGAGGGATGGTGGGAGAGGCGGGACTCTGTGTGGCATCTCCTGTCGAGTATGTGGAGCCCACGGCTTCCTGAGCAGGGTGGCCAGTGTTGGCCGAGTTGTCCATCTTCAGTGCTATAGGATGAAAAAAGATTGGTGGCACTGAGTAGAAGAGGTACCAGTTGACCAGTAGAGGAAGCGAGGCCTAGGTATATCTCCAAGGTTAGAGGAGTTGATTTTTTTTTTAATGAATTGCTTTACAGCTTCAAGGTATTCGGGCGGGTCCACTCTGTAGTTCCCTCAGAATACCTTTCCCCTCCTGGCTCAGTGAAGAGTGAAGAGAAAGCCTTTTGCTTGTGGATCAGGATTAAGGCATGCAGTAAAATAGGAAAGAAGTAAGGGTTACGGGAATCCCATTCTGGTCATAGGGTAAATTATGGGCTTGTCCCTCTGTCAAATGGACTGGTGTAATATGTGGAGGTGATTCCGTGAGAGTAGAGTGATAGAAAGAATTTATGGGTTCAACCTAACGATGGGCTAACAAAGCGAACGACAAGACATAAAAATGGCAGCGGGGATCAAACATTTGAGGAGGGGAAGAGGGGGTTGTGAAAGATTGAAGGTTTTAAGAAAATTTGTGAAATAAGGCAAAGGCAAAGGCAAAAAACAACCTTACCTTGGAAGAAGGCAAAGAAGAAATAAGGTTTAGAATTACGTCTATGAGTGAAACAAACTTACCAACTTTAGCAACAACCAAACAAACCAAGTACAACCCAGGGAGTAACTACCCAGTAATCAACTACTTAATTAACCACGGAACCCAGGCTATGAGCAGTAGGTGAGGTGATAGGGAAAGGGGGTTATGTATGAATACCGACTTACTTACCTAAGGTAGGTCGAAGTCGGATTCAACTATGCAGAATGTGATGCGATGTTGGTGTGGGTGCTACTAAGAGCCACTTAGAAGTATTTAGTATCCCTGGATGTACCTAAGCTGCCTATGTATATGTGTAGATACGATTTTTATTTTTATTTTTTATGAAAAAAGAGTTAGTTCCGATAGGCAACCTTGAAAATGCTGGGCCTGGTGCAGTTCGCCAGTCCAGAGCATCCGTAGATGAGAGAACCCCATGTAAAATGTATATATGGGGCCCAATCTATAAATCCTTCGAAGATTTTCCCACTTCTTTTCCTTCTCTGCGTTTCTTACATCGTCGTAAGATGCCCAGGGCCTCCAGGCTTGCCCAGGGACAAGCCAGGCCGACAGGGTAACAAGCCGACCGACCCGAATATAAAAATGGGGATCCGTTAGAGCTCTCCAGGGCTTGTAGTTAGTGTAAGTACGGAATGGTAGATACATTATCGCCGGACGCCGCTATCCCCATCTCGTGTATCCGGATCAGGCCTGTGTCAAGTCTGTCCTCGGCGGCTTCCATCAATGCGATACAGAAGCGACTGCAAAATGATTATCGTGGGGAGACCGGGAGATCGGATCCTGGTTCTTTTACTGGCCCAGCCGGCTTTCGTGTCCCCAAATTTACTTATGGGGACCAACAGAGAACAGAAAGTCGACATCACCAGTGTATCGTGTGTCAAAGTGTGTGTCGTAAGTATCGTATGTGGTGTACGTACGTCGATGTAAGCCGAGCCAGACTTCTCTTGTGCAAGTTGTCTGGGTGCGAGCTAGAATGTTAACTACTGTACAACACCACCTGGGCAGTACCCGTACGTACGTGCACCTGCACCGGCCGATTAGGAAAGTCAAGATGTGGATCTGAAGATTGACCTGGTCCTTTCTACTGTAGTCATTCAACGGGCCGATCAGGAGCCAGCGCCCGCTACTGTAGCCCGGGCCTTGTAGCATCGTTCTTTGTAACCCCCCATAATCGGAATACGGAGTAGCAGCTAGAGCTAGATATTATAGCGAGCGGATAATGGTGGCTAACGACTACCTAGGTGATGGGTGGCATTCTATATTTAACAGTTGGTAGTTTAGCAGTCGACAAAGATATAGCATCCTGTCCATAGACGGATTTCCCAATGACCAGATTAATCCCCGGCTGGAAAAAAAAAAGGGTGGCTGCGATAGGCTGCGATATGTGGTTTGTGCAACGACACACAACATCAGATGTGTAGGTTACTGCAGGCACGGCAAACCTCTCGTGTGCATACCAACCAAACCCTGGCCATGGAACTTAAATGCATGCATAAGTCAGGTACTGTACCTACACCCGATGCCATTTGCCCGTAAATGGAGGCTTAGGGAGGGTATATGTAGAACGGGAAGATAGATGGTCGCAAGCCACCCAGATCGATCCAAGGATATAGCGGTAAGCTGGTGAAAATGTCAATTGTGATTGTTAGGTGATGTGATTCATTAGCCACCTAACTATATCAACTAGACTAGCCGCGTAGACAAGACTATGGATAGCTTAACTTTCCAGGCCTCCAGGGCTTCCAGCCTTTTCCCCCTTATCTGTGGATTGCTGCACTGCCCCCCTCTATCCACACCACTCTTAACGTTCCAGAACTCTAAGAAAAATCTCTGAATAATGGAGCCGAATTCGTACCACCCTGAGGGCATAATTACGTTTGTATAATATGGGCAAGGGTAAGGAAGAGACTTGGGGACCTATCAACCTACCCAGTTCTGCCAGTATGCAACCATGCAACCATGCAACCATGTCACAGACAAGCAAAAAAGACGTTCATCGGTCCCAGGTATAATAGGCTTTTCGACTTCCATTTGGTGTTATCAATACGTGATATGACGTCAGGTAGTGGGGTGGCGGATGAAAGGCGGGCTTCGGAAGTTCTGAAGGCTTCCAAGCAATCAAGATTGTTTGGTTACATACTATTTAGCTAGGTATTTAGCATGGGCTGCGAAGCATACTTGGATGTCTCGTGGTTTCGAAGCTGTGTGAGAGGGTTATTAGTAAAATCTATGCACGTACGGATAGACGGATATGCGGACCTGTTAATAGATATATCAGCTTAAGTAAGTTATTAGGTATACGATGTTTACATCTGCCTTTATAAACTAATTACCTACCTACTTCGTATAAGACTCTGATAATCGGCGAATTCGTCCAACACCTTCAGCAGTCAAGTACACTAGTACACTAGAAGAGTTGGCGGATCGCTACAAGTATGCCATGGGCCCATGGTCCGGCCAACCCCCACGAAACAAATGCCAAGCTTCGGCTATCAATCGCTAGCACTCGGAAAACCCGGTATTCCCGCATTGGGTACCAACGACTTGGTGTCGCCCCTAGTTTCGATGTAGGTTGTTTAAATGCACCATTTATTAACGTAGCAGAGAGTGTGCTAGCTTAATGATCCTCTCAGCCTCCTTCCATCACGCAAGCCGTGTACCATCTCTTTTATTGGCATGGGAGTTCCCATGGCACATGAGTGCCTGCAGCGCGCTGCCTAAGCGAAACAGCCGATGGCAACCTGGCTAGTCGCCATGTAGCAGAGCCGCACGCGCGTTGCCAGGATATGACAGTGCGGTGTCAAGCTAACAACTGAAGGTCTAAGAGTGTGTGACGGGCAGAGAAGGTGAGGCAAAAACGTCTCCTCCCCTCTTCGCATACATGCATTAGGTGCGGAATAGAGCAACCTATCAGGACCTCTCGATGGCCAGGAGTTAAGAGACATTTACAAACGTATCACTATATGTAGATGAATCAATGTGCACCTGCGTAGCATTGCATATCCATCACTCATCGACAGTGCTACTAGGATAGCCACGGCACGCCTGCCGACATGACTATATTCATGCCGAAAGCATGGTAGCAACACAACCACCTCCGAACCATCCATTTATTGGTTGAGACATGGATGATGACATGGAGGGTAATATACGACGACGTGCAATCGGGACTTGAAGAGGACTGGTGTTCTTCGGCCAGTATCGGTAAAAAGGTAGCGAGAACATGTAACAGTAATCAATCGCGATCAAATGCACTCTGTGCACTATAGATTATGCTGTTATAGCTAAGAGCAACACCTCGGTTTCCCTAAATAGGGGCTACTAGAACTCTAGTTCTAGGTAGCAGAGTCTTGATAGCCCTATCCTGCTTGTTGATTGGTGCGTGTTGCTTACAGTCGCCAAGTCAACAAGTCTTGCCAGATCGCATCGACCTTGTAAAACAGGACCAGAAAACACCCAACATCCAACATCCAACATCAATTAACTCTACTCTTTCACGCGCCGATATCCATATTCGTTGCATTGCAAGCACGCGCAGCCCGCGTCTCGCGCGTATGATATACTTGCAGCGCCGGTTGAGGAGCCTCTCCACCCGAACGGATACATTTGGCCAGCAGGGCAGGCGATATTCGCCATAACCTACAACCATTGCCCAACCATTATCTGAGTGGGCGAAACGTGGGCATGAAGATAGATATGGGTAGCAGTCCGTATCCACATGAGAGACACTAGACCTCCCAAACCCACGCGTACGAAGTACAACGCAGCAATCAAGCAAGGGCCTCTCAGGCCTCCCTCGGGAGCTACTGCGAGATGGTTTCTCCCGCTCCAGCCCCTGGCTGGCCCGTCCACCGCAACCTGGACCGGCCACCAGGGGCAAGGGGCACATATTGGGTGCCGATCTATTTGTGTGGGTAAACACAAGGGCCAGAATCACATGGCCCTTATCCACCGAGAGCAAATTCTCTCTCGCCTGTCTCTTAATCTGTCAGCAAGGTGCTGTCGAGAAAGGTGAAGTGGACATCGGGCTGCGGGTAACGGACATGGTGATGAACATGGTGTTGGATGACGGCGACGACGATTCGGGCCTACGTCCGACACATGCCCCTCCCAAGTTCCTTTGAAGTCGCCCCTCCCATCTCTAACACGACAGCTTGGAGCCCAATCCCAAAAAAAGACATGGGTTAAGAAATGAAAGAAAACAAAGTGGCACCCCCCTTCAACTCACCTGCGATCCACTGATAAGACCTACGCAAACTTTTTGCTAACCTTCTCCGGGCCCCCGCCAGCGCGTTTCGAGATGCCCCCTATAGCGGCGCATTCGTTATCGCATCACCGCATATCCGCCGTGATACCGGCACGGTTCCGAGAGGACAACCTCGACTACCGCTTTACACTGCGCATACTCATGCCTATCTCCTTTGTGGACGCTCATGAGCACGATATCAATGCATGAGCTAGAAACGCGAGAGCCCCTGTCACTTTAGTGACCGCCAGCCAGCCCTCCTCGTAATTTCCTTCTGCTCTAATACATTCCGGCGAGAAAATGAGTTGTGCCCATGCAATACGGCTGCCTCCGTTTCGCAATCCCTCCCTGTCAGCGACGAAAAATTCGGCAGTGGGTGCCCCCAACAAAGCCTAAATCATGTGCCTGAGTCCTGCGATAGGCTCCTCCAATTCCCTACAACGTCAATGTTGGGCTTTCGTTGGTGGCCATGACCTTGATGTCGGCTTGCCCGAGGCATCCCACTGCACATGGCCGTAATTAGACTGCCAGGCCTATCTCCTAGTCCAAGAAAATCCTATAGCCTGATGCACGAATTCACTTCTGCACCTGGAAGCGAACATTACGCTGACTCACCACAGCTAAGCTTTGATAGGAACTATGCTATGTTAGCGGACTTTTCGAGGGCCTTGCTTCCTATGGCCAGGATCTGGCGCGATCAAATACGCCCTCATTAATTGCCTTCTTACAACCTTCCTGCCCGGCCTCTTGGTCCCTCAAAATATGCAGCGGTGTAGGCATCAAATTTTCATATTTCCAGAACCTATATTCTCAATCCGGCCCGATAACCAACATGTGGGACGAACAAGAGAAGGCATATCGTGGAAGAGTCTACCGTTACGGATTTTAACCATCAAGAACCTATCTTGCACATCCCACACCCCGCCAAGATGGCAAATTGAGCACCGATAAGTAGACCGACATGATGAAGCCATTCTCATTCCTCCTATCTACCTACTTAGCCCACTGGCGAAACTTCAAGGCCTATCAGTAGTCCGCATAACACGCTGACCATTCTAACCCAGCAAACCGTCGGCTTGGACTGATGACACCTGAGACGACAGGCACGAGTACAATATGATTCCGACCGGGGCGTGTATCGGTGAAGCAGTGCCCGTGAGGCCGAGGTCGTGTATAGGTAAATTAACTTCCTACACGGCGAGATGATATTAATGCTCCTTTTAATTGTCACGATAGACGTAGGTGGCTGTAGATAAGCAGTGAAGCGATGGGAGTATAGATAACCGGGCTCCTACGGTATAGACTACTTCATAGTAACAGGGCAAGGCCGTAGCCGGTAAGTTTATGGTTTTTTTCTTCTTCGTGGTATGAAACATCAATCATGCAATTGTCCAAGGATGAGATTAAGTGTGCTTAGAATGATTTGACCTAGCAGGTGGCGCCAGAAAACAAACATCGTCGATAGGAATGGGATAGGAATTCGTAGTATCCCCGAACAAGGTGTTGCGGTGTCAATCCTTTGGTACGGCATCTTTTTCTTTTCCCCCTTCTCTCTCTTCGCTCTTCGCTGCCGCGTATACTCGAGTCTAGATTCACATTTCCTAAATAGGAAAGTAACCAAGATGCGGTCCGTTCGGATTAGCACGGCTTAGAATTCGAACTTAGCCTTATTGAGACTGGCTTAGGATTGGTACTTCCATGCCAAGCTATTTTTAGATGGCCATGCCAGGTTTGTTAAGGCTCTTAGGGCTGCTAGGGTTATCAGAGCTCTATAAACTGGACAGATGATGGACCGGAGGACCTAGACGGAACCGATAGGAAACTACTTAGTGATAGCGACCCCTATCTAAGATGATGACTAAGATTCATTGAACATTAAAAGATGAATATATTATCTTGACTGGCAGCCATAAACTCTCTTCCTTTTTCGCCTACGTCCTATGTGTTTTCCCACTTATAGTTAATGTCACAGGTCTAACAGTGAGGTATATCTAGAACTGCGCTATAAGCTACATAGCTTTCAAGCAACTACATGACATCGAGGTATCAGCAGACCTGATGTGTGACGCCCGACTGCCAAAGGTATACGTCGTCCGTTACTCTGCCAAGCATTACGCCGACAAATAAAATCTACCACTAGACTTAACTTATGGTCACCCAGTACACGCTATTCTATTACACTCAGTCATAGAAATTTTCATTGTAAGGTGTTCAAACACAAGCTAATACCCCTATTCCTACAACCTATATAAAAGACTAAAGAAACCTCCGCCCCCCAAAAAAGAAGAAAGGGGGCCATCACAAACAACCCACCCAAGCCTACGGGCGTTGGCTTGAGCCGTTATTGCCCCAGAGCGAGGTACTCCAGCCCCCTCCTTGAGTATTGCGCGGGACGCTCCCGGGGTTGGCGCTAGCGGCAGCCCCCACGCCGCCGACCAGCGTGCCCTCGGGCGCGTCGGCCATTTCGACGTCAAGATCTTGCGCGGGCACGACGGCACGACCATACACGGGCAGGTTACCGGCTATCTGGCTGGGAGCCGGTGGGCCCCTTGGCGACCCCCCTACCGGGCGGGTGTTGAGCGCGGAGCCCCTGCGTCGTGGGGCATCTGGCACCGCCGTCCGATTTCTGCTTGTCCCCTGTGTGCTACGGTTTGTACTCGATGCCGCCCCGCCCCTGCCTCGGAGCGGGTCCCAACGGGCGGTGTGACCGGCGGCCACCTGGGTGCGTTCGGGTCCCGGTAGGTGAGCCGATGACGGTGAGGGCGCGTCACTTCTGCGGCGTGAATTGCCGCGTGAATCGCCCGCCAGCGAGCGCACCACCGGATCGTTCATACGGTCCCAGAGCTGCGGGCGGCCATGGGCAGTAGCCGCACGTACTGATGGCGCAAGTTCATTGCCAATAGCTGCAGGAGGCTGGTTGCCATTATCGCCATTATTATCATCATCGTAGTCGTCGTAGTCATCGTCATCGACCAGGGTGCGGGCCGCGTTGGCCTCGCGCGTTATCGGCTCCGGGTAGAGCTTGGCAAACCATGCTAAGATCTCATTGTCCGACTCCCCTGCATATCTGCTCTGGTTCAGCCTCTCCAGGATGAACATCTCCAGTTCCGCAAGGTTAGGGCGGTCGTTGGGCACTGTAGATGAGACACGCGTTATCAGATAAGGGTTTGGTCCGGTAGAACAGGATAGGACAAGGTAAGGAAGACAAACGCATCGGCTCCACTTACTAAGCGCCAGACAGCTCGCCACCAAGTGCCGCATATGGAGGTCAACATGCCCATAATCGGGTTCGTCGATAAGCTCTTTGCCGTAGGTGACGTACTCACGCTCTTTGAGCATGTGGTTTAAAACTCCTGGGCGCACCCCGGGAGGGAAATAGTAGCCTGTAATGAGATTTTCCATTGTCTAGGTCCCATGTACGTCTTAGTATATTCTTTCTGTGTCGATTCATACGGTGACATGGGTATGTATGGCTGTCTAGGGGTTGGATTTTTCTCACCTTTCCGATCCCCCATATGTTGGTATGGACACCGTAATTGCCCGCAAGAAAATGTTTGGAAACTTTGCCCGAGTTGCTCGGGAGGAAGTCCCAGTCTTCGGCAAATTGCTCCTTGAGGCCGCCAGGTTGTTAGTTACAACAGGAATAGCTAGATGGGTTACAGGTGGCTTGTGGACAGAAGCATGACTCACCGGCGCTAGATAGCCTAACTTCCCGAAGCAGCGCATCTGTTCATAGTATCTAGAAATTACAAGAAAAGCATCAAGATTCAGCTCAGTACACACAGGAAAACGCGAGTGTCCGCGGTAGGTGAGCACTTACTGGTCAGGTTTTTCAGAGAGCACTTCCGTCGCGAGGCCGAAGTCTCCGAGCTGTCACGCGTATATTCTGTCAGAGCCAATCCCTCCTGTGGATTGTTTGGGAGGCCAACACTGACCCTGAGGATGGGGCTGAATGTATGCTCATCGGACTCGGTGATCCGGTCGATCAAGACTGCATGATAAGGACAGCATCAGTCAGTAGGCTGCAGGTGTAGAGCAGCGATTGCCTTTCAGTTTTAAACTTACTGTTCTTGGGGTCAATATCAAAATGCACTATTCGGCGAGGCTCGACGCCAGGCGGAATTGTCTCCATGATGGGGTACGGCCTCATCTGGTTACGGGGGTGTTCCGCTGGAGGAAATGCCATTCTGTGGCCGGGTGTCAGCTCCAGGTATGCAAGTCAGTGCTCAGAAGAGCGATCATGCTCCCAAGGAGTGCTTACCCAATACACATCCTAGTCACTGTGTAGATTGCATCAGCATCATCTCTCTTGTTGAGTGCAGAATAGCTTCCAAGGATAATGGTGTAGTTTGCGTGGTGCAACTTACTGCAGAGAAAAAAGCTCCAGAGGACTCTATTGGGAATCTGCAGCCGCAGCGTTCCTACCTTCTTCAGCAGCGTGCTCAGGTCGCCGTTAGGCACGAGTGACATAATAATAGCGTCTACCGGCTGAGGCTTGTTTCGAGCTACATTTCCTAGCTTCTCTGCTTCCACAGCCATATTCCACCTGGTATGTTGTGTACGCCATATGTACTCGTTATGGTCAATTCCGGCCAGCTGAACCGCATGTTGGGCCTTGTCGAGTATCTACAGGCGGCGAACTGTCAGCATCATTATCAGGCTGTGTATTAGTCCCCATGCCACCACAGAAGCCAACTCACCCTAGTCATAATTCTCTCATGATTGAGTGTTAGTTTCTCGTGCAGGTTATACTTGACGACAAACTCTCCCAGCTTGTGCCAGTCCTCGTTGTATTCTTCCACCACAGCGGTCATCCCGAATCCGCCAACGCCGAGGGAACGGTTGAACGTATATAGCCTCGAAATCCCGAAGCCTTCCTTCAGCTTTTCGATAATTTTCCTGCACCGGCGAATCTTGGCTCGATCCGGCCTGGCATTGATCGCATCGGGCGACAGGTCCTCGATTTTTTCCTCATCTTTCTGCGCTAGCCTAAACCTCCCCTTCTGAGGGGGCGGAGAGTAGCCCCCTGCGGATCAACGTGAATTAGCGATGTGTGGTCTTGACGATCCCGCAGGACCTGCGTCAGCCCCCTACTCGGTCTTCGCGGGGAATAGGAAATAAAGGTTATCTTACAACTCTCGGTTGTCTCTAGTTTGGGAAATTGCTTTTTGTATTCGCCTCCGAACTGTTCTAGCTCCCTTGCATATTCCTTCCACTGCTGGCCCTTTCGATAGAACTCAAACTTGTCTCGATTCCTCCATCGCAACCACTCGTAATCATCCGTGTCCAGGTCCGGAATACGGGGAACAGTGATTGAACCGGTCGAAATGTCTATCTCCATCGCCATCTTGGCACTTCTAATGATCTTGTCTGCGACGTTGGAAGTTACTTCGTGGTATTGGTCCTAGGCCTTCTCGCTTGGATGGGCACTCACTACCTAATTGTTCTAATAGGGAGAATCAAACAAAGCCTTATAAGAGACCCAAATTAGAGGAAGTCCTCGAAGAAAAGTCGCTTTAGGAAAGCACTGACAATGAGGAGCCGTCGCATTCGGACTGGAGTGGGAACAAAGACATAAAAAACCTGCATCACTGGACTTAGAAAATAAATAGCACCAGACAAGGCCAAAGAACCAATGACTCCTAGTCTTTGAAGGTTTCGTTCTTGTAGACATGGCTGTCCAGGTATCGCGCAAGCTGCGGCCAAATGATGATGGCGATGAGAGCGATAACAGTGAATCGTTCATACTGTCGTATGAAGCATTATATTTGCGCCAGGACTGTGTCTTGACAGACCTCATGTATAATATATATTTGATATTTGACGTGTCGGGGCCTAGCTACGGACATGGATATAATGTCTCGATTGCGTGACCAGAGTTTGAAACGTCCCAGGCTTTTCCCAAAATATTGGTGATTAGAGGTACACACTGAGCGTCCCCAGCTATCGTCTGGGAGGCGTAAGTATGCCGACTCTATCTTGCTTCGAACCACCCCCCCCCCCCCCGCGCCAGCAAAAAGAAAAGCACATCCCAGACACGGAACGGTGTGAGGCGAGTGACGAGTAGCCAAGCTGGCTATTGTGCCTGCTCAGTGTACCTCGATCGGTGCCGAAAAGTAGGGTCTTCTTCAACGTGTGTAAGTATATTCAGCTCCCTATATGTTTCGGGGAGTCCAATACGAAGGTAGCAGATACTCGCTTCGATAGCAAAAGCTACGACGCATTAGGGTGAGATAAAACAGATTAGATAGATGCACGGGGGATACCAAAACTGTAGTACCCATTTAGCTAGCTAACCACCTTGATATCTTCCTTCCCACCTCACTGCGTAACCCATCTCCTACCCTTTTTCCAATGACACACGGGCCAAAGATGAGCAGAGTTGGCACCAGAAGCAGACACGAAAAGACAGGCCAGGTTCGACAGCATTGTGCAATGGCAACATATTTTTTTTCTTCTCACTCGACTACAACACTCACTCATCCACCCACCTTTTTTCTCCGCACCTCCCATCCAACCACCATCACGACGCACAGTAATACAAAGGAGACAGACAGGATTGGCTGATCCTCAAGATAGCGAAAAAGCTTTCTGTGCTGCCCGTGAAGGAAAGAGAGCGGCGACTCGGCCCATACATATCAAGGGCCAGTCCGCCATTCAGCCACCGCCAACCGCCTGAAGGGGTAAGGTAGTAGACGAGGCCGCCTCTTTCATACATCACGAAGGCTGCTTACTTAAGTACTCAGCGGACCTATTCCTTTCTTCGGTTTCTCATCTCACACTTCCCTCGGGCCAGCTCACGCCATTCCTTCTCTTCTCTCTTTTCCCACCCCGCCAATCCCCACATAGCCAACGTAGCGGGGGATAAAAAAATAAAGGAATTACTACCCGAGCCAATGGGTATTTGTACACGTAGAAAAGACGGACATCCCACTCAAGGGGCGAAACCCCCGGAAAACAAAACAAAAAAGAAGACCGATGCCTCAGCAACAACATAACGCCGCGTAGATAAAAGAAAAAGAGAAGCGAGGAATCCGTCCGCACCGTTCTCTTCGAACGGTGGATGGCGACACGGGGTTTCATCGGGAAATTGACTCGAGGTATAAGGAGAATAAAGGTGGAGAAAGGCAAGACAAGATCATACGCAGAGGGGCGGAAAAGTAGGGTTGGTGCCCGTGGAATCCATGTCGTTAAAACGGCTCTCGCTAGCTTAGAAGCCACTTTCAAAAAGCACGCTGCCACCGACGCCGACCATCATGCGACCGTGAACCGCGCCGGGGACGCGTCGTAAAGCTCAAGCGCGTCCCCGCTTTAGCGGGTGCCGCCCAAAGCACTAATGCGAGCGCCGGCGGGCCGGTGCATCAGGCTCTCGGCGTGCTTTCCCATGAGACCAGGCTCCGGGGCCGCGGCCTCGGTCTCACTCCTTTCGGCATACTCGTCTTCGTCGTCTTCGACGATTTTCGTGGGGATGTCGTGGTGGACGTTGTGGATGCTGTACTGCTGGCTAGAACGCTCAGGGGTAGTGACAGTCGATGCGATGGACATCGAAGTACTACTCCGATTTGGAATCAAATCGGGCGTAGGGGGGATGCTGGAGGCTCGGCCCGTGCGCAGGTGACTATCCTCACCGGCCTCGGACGTGGTAGTAGAATGGTCATGGCTGTCGTCGCTGTTAGCAACCGAGAGGTTGCTCTGGCGACGCGGAGACCGCAGTGATCCGATTTCGGCGTCTTGAGCGAGCTGCAATCCTTCGACGGCAGCCTGGCACTGCTCTGAAATGTTCCTAATAATGTGAGAGATGGCGTCCGTCTTATCTTTCAGGTGACGGTCGGCGACGTCAAAGAAGCTGGCGGTGGAGAGGCGCTTGCTGTTTCGGCTGCTTGGCTTGCCGAGGTTGTCTAAATAGTTCATGTTAGAATTGTTTATATACTTCGCTAGATGATATGGAGGGGCTCCTTACCGGTTGGGTCTACTTCATCCTCTTCAACATCGAAGCTGGCCTCGATCTCGCTCGTAAGCTCGTCAGGCTTAGTGAGGGACTGGACAAGGTGCTCCATGTGGTGAGACTGACCACCAATCAGGCTGCGAAGGTGAAGAACAACGCGGCGAGCGTCGTCGCGCTGTCGGAGGATGGTCATGTTGGTGTGCTGCAGAGCAGAAAGCTCCTTCTTATTCCTCTTGCGTTCGCGCTCGAGCTCCTCGGCGATCTCCTGTTGCAGGACGAGCGCCTCCAGAGCATCGTCACGCTGCTTCTCGGTACCAGTAAGACGAACAGATAGACGAGCATTGTCATCCTTCTGCTGGTCAATGAGGCCTCCGAGACGGCGGTTCTCGCGCTTGTGGTTCTCAATCTTGACCTTGAGATCTTGGGTCTCCTTGGTGAGTGTCTCAGCGAACGCTTGGAATTTAAGGAACTAGGATATACGTTAGTATCATGGAATCCCCCAGCATCAAGGATTCGAAATCTCACCTGTTGCTTCCAGCCTTCGAGTTCCTCCACCAGGTAATTGTTTCGCTTCGTGACCTTGGCCAATTCGGTGTCCATGCGACCCTTGAGGTTAATGAAATCTTGCCAAGCTTCCAAAGCATCGCGTGAGTACTGGTTGCGCTCCCGAACAATCTCGTTCAAGTGTCGCATTGAGACCTTGGTCATCAGCGGCTTCTTCACCGATCCGCCGAACACAGCCTTCAGTCCAGTATTGCGTCCCTACATACCAATTAGCTCCAGGAAACTCGCACGGTTTATGAGGTCCGTTTCGGACACCTACCATCTTTTCACAGACGTGGTCCATGACCGCCATAACGGCATCTTGGTTCCACCATTCGGGATCCTGGATGGACTCCACCTCACCACGCATTACAATGATCTGACCGGCAGGGACGAGCTTACCGCCACCGTAGGCAGAGCGTAGGTGCTGGGGAACACCGGAGGGCGTGACATCACCATTTAGAGCCTGTGTGAGGCGACTGACAAACTTATTGCGCTGGTTCACGCTCAGGGCGGTTGGCGGGCTCGAGGTGAGTACGAAGTTTCGGTCGAGATCAATCACCAAGGCGTCGTTCGGGGCAGTGAACAGGGATCTGCACTCAGCGGTGACACCAAGAATGTAAGGTCCGGGCTCCTCAACGAGCTCCTTCGCGTGGCGGGCGTGCACAACAGGAACGTAGAGACCACTCCACTCATAGACACGAACGCAGAAACGAACAGTTTCTGCGGCCTGGGTCAGCATGGCGGGGTAGTGACTGACGAAGATGATCCGTCTCGTGGGCGAGATGGCAGCTTCGATGACACCAACAATGTTAGGAATGGAAAGACAGGTCCAAAGGGGCCACATGGCAAAGTTCTGGAAGCCGGTCGGAGACGAAGGGAACTGATAACATAAGGCGTAGTCTTTCATGTCGATTCGTACAAGGTCATTGAGGCGCGGCGCGGGGAAGCTGAGGATCCGGGAGACCTCCTCGGCGTGGAACAAATTGGTCGCCTTGTTCCAATGGATCCACATGCCACGAAGATAATCGCCTAGAAGGTTATACAACGGGTATCTCGAAAGAAACGACAAGCAGTATGGGATCCAATACGTCTCGTCGGGGTTGTCGTAGTAATCGACTTCGGTCTTCTTCCTTAGGTCTCGGATCGTCTCGGCTCTCTTCTCATCCGCCCGCGACCAAACACGAAGGCAGATGCCGTAGAGGGTGTGCGACGAATCCTGCTGCAAGACAAAAGCATGATGAACACAATGTGGCTGGCTTCGTCCAGTACATATTTCCACATCATGAGGGAAGCAAGCCTAACAAGTACATGTCAGTCATGAGCATAACCAGTACGGCCACAGGGCCGATTTTAATTTAATCTTCACTTACCCGCATAGCAGCATGCAGTGCCCTGGCAACCTCGTTATCCTGCTCAAGACGGGGGCTGCTGCCGAGGATTTCCGGCAACCAGAACTGACCAACTGCACCTTTCATGTGGCCAATCTTTCCTTGAGAAGGAGAGGGAGCCTTGACCCATTGAGATGGCTCCCGTCCAACACCGCAGACCATGTAAGCATGAGTGAGAGTCTTGGGTGCCCTCTGCTGCGGTTTCGAACTGAGCGAAGACGGAATCGGTTGCGTGATCCTCGAGTGGAGAGAAGATGTCCTGCTGGGGATAATCAGGTTGTTGTCGTTGTGGTCGCGAGTGCTAGGCCGGGCATCGCGGTCGCTGGTACGAGGCCGCGTAAAAGACGTGTGTGTACTCAAAGAAGGCGCCATCTTATTAAACGAATTACTCTCTTGGCTAGAAATGACTTATGGTTATGTATGTAAGTTTTATTGCTAGAAATACTGCTAGCCGGCGTGTTTGCAAAATCGGTATAATTGTTGGTTATGTTGATAGAATAGTAATAGTAAGGAATGTTGTTACAGCCTACGGGCCAGTGGGATTAATTTAGTGAAGCAAGCTGATATTGTTAGTTTAGTTGGTGAAGATAATCGAATAATCAATCGTTTGCCACTTTTGCTTCGACTCGACCGGAGCAAGCTGGAAACGAAAGCTGCAAATCAACCGGTTGGGTTGTTAATAAATGTATGGGACAGGCAATTTTCCACTTCTCAGTCGGTCCTTGCGATGAACAGAAGAGGCAGCGACGGCGTTGATGATGAAGATGACGACGACGACGGCGACGACAACAACACAACACACACGTACGCGCACACACAGGCAGAAGCTGGTGTGGTTGGTAGGGGTTGGTCGGAAAGGAATGAAAAAGGAAGGGAAGAAGGATGGAGGGATGGATCTCCAAACGAGAGACGAAGAAAGGTAGACAAAAAGTCAAGAAGAGGGACAGGATAAGGTCCCAGCGCAGCAGGTGCGGTGCGGTACGGTGCAAAGGTGCAGTGTGCAGGTCGAAGGCGTAACTTTTCGTACCTGAGAGGGAACACCTAGGTAAAATAAAATAAAAAAGAAACGGCGCCGACGGCGATTGACATCAAGAAGGGAGATGTGCTCCGAGTTCAAGTATATTCCTTGTACTACAAGTATCTCTCAGTCCCGGCATACATAACTACCCAGGTAATAACTAACTACCAAGGTACGATAGTAGGTATGTAATATGTTTAAAGACGAAGCTATAACAACCTAGGTAATAAACAGGGCACTCTGGATTGCTGGATTGTACTTTAGCTGTTTAGGTAGTATGGCACACTCCAATCGGCTGGGCAGGCAAGAGAGGGAACGTAACTTGAAAGGAACTTGAAGGAAACTACCAATTTGGACTAACCAACAAGAGAATGTCCGCGCGCACTGATGCGATAGAGGCTTGTCAAGATGGGAAAAGAATGACAGGGTATGGGTAAACTGGCAAGGGTATTGTTAACAAGGAATGCTGGACGAAGAGGCAAAAGAAGCCCTGGAGCTCAGAGCCCATGCATGCCCAGAGAATTAAAAAAGGGGGGGCAGCATGGGGGTGTTTAGTCTCGTTTAAACCTGGGGCTGTACTACTATCCCGGTGGTCTACATAAATGGCTTAAAGGCAAGGAGATTATACCTGTTCATCTCCGTACATACTACAAGTATTTAAATACTTCTCTAGATCCCTAGGAAGGTAGGTAGAACTGAGTATACGAGAAAATATATACGAGAATGCACTCCTATAAAAATGACGCCACAAAAAGTGAGAGAATTCCGCGTTTTATTGATCAATTCATTATAGCTCTGGAGATAGGCCTGTAGGTGCTGCTGAGTGGGCAATGGGGTCGTCCCGGCCGTATGCAAGTGTGTATACACATATGTACATAATTAAGATATGTCTAAACGTATATGATGTACCTACATATGCACATCCATGGATATGTACAGGTTTAATCCAGGGGAATGGAAGCTACCCAGTGGATTTGTAGAAGCTGGAGGGGGTAAGCGATGTACCCGGTACGTATAGGCTGCCTGAAGCTATCTTTATGACACCTAATTTCCGTATGAATCTGATAAGTAACAGAGTGGCACCCTATGGATAACAGCTCTATGTCAAGTATTAGCTACCTTTTTACTATAACACCTAGTGGATTAGGCTAGGTACTAGCACAGCTGCAGGAGGGTCTGTGCTTGCAGTTGCATTATGCATATCGCCCACCCGGATCACCGTCTATGTACATACATAAAGTACAGTAGTGTAGAGTGGCCAGGAAATCCCGACCAGGTCTGGAAGCCTGCAATCTCAAATTTGAGGACGGCCCACCTCAATTCCAGGCGCAGCCAATCCGAAGATACCAGTCATGCAGCGATCAGAGGAAGAAGAAACCTGGTTAAGGAAAAAGAAACTGGAGAGGAACTGCAGAGGAAGTCCGTGTTTTCGTGCGGGACGCCAATTGGAGGGGGCAAACAACTTCCAGCGTGGAGAGTGAAGCTATCTTCGTTGCTCTCTAATCAGCATCACGAAATAACTCCTGGGAGCGTTCGTTTTAATTGGCGAGGTTGCGGCCACACGCGCCCATAGATATCTATCTTGGTACTTACGTCTCTGAGTACGAATACCAGCTCTGAAACCAAACGGGTCAGACGCCATCTGCACGAAGGTAGGGACGGCAGTCAAGCGCCTCCCTGTCAGCCCCCTCGTCCAACCAAAACAGCGACTCATGGCTTGCTTTGGATCTTCTTAAAGTGAGACAACCTCCCACCGCCGTCCAAGACGTCCATCGTACTTGGAAGACTGGCATCTGCACATTAAAGCAAGAAAGCAAGATGGGGGCCACACATGGAAAGCTTCAGGGCGTTTCACCTGTATTTCGGTTGAACTGTACACAACATGTGCCAGTATAGAGGATCAATATGCCACTGCAGCGCGTCTAGCTCATAACTACGGCTGCTAGATATGCTGTGCGACACGATGACAGGCAGTGCAACAAACAAGCTTATAACTGACGATTCTTCGGGTGCGCCAACCGCCTCTCTTTTGATGTCCCTGGCCCCTCATGCCGATAAGGATGCTCCGTCTTCATCGACCCCTCCCTCATACATAAGAAGTATACATCCCAAGGAGCAAATGCTGTCGCGGAATACAGAAATGTCTCTTCTTACGGTCTCGCCTAGGATCTCATCTTGAATCTGGCTTGATCCGCAAAGCGGAGCATACTACTGCAAGCCTGCGATGCTTACATACAGTAATGTGTACATCTGCCAGTCTCGATGATAGAAGCCGGCCCATGTACGTTATGTACGGTGTATGCGTGTGTTTTTTACGTTCTTATGTGTGTGTATGCCAACGCCATGGTTCATGTAGGAAGACTCCACCCTCATTATACCCTCCCTCGTACTATCGTGTGCTAAATCCCAGGTTCCCAGCTGATCGCTAACCCCAAAAAGTGCCGTTTCGGGTCTAATCACATGAAGCTCCAATTACCATTGAGCGCCATTGAATACCGATAAGCATCTAGTCTACGGTGTATAAAATCGTCATCATCATGGATTCTACGCGGGCAAGGCGGAACTATCATGTCGTTATATCACGTACATATAGGAGAATTTCTCCAGCCGTCAAAGAACCGGCGTCGATCGCAAGAACTCCATATGTTATGGTCTGTGACCCGTCAACCCCACCGTTCGCATGGCATTGCATGAAAATGATAGATACCCAAAAACCCAGGGCAAGCAAGCATCATTCGCACCCCGATCCCATTAATGTCGACATTGAACTCGATCGCAGGCAATGTTTGCGTAATCCCCAAAATCTTTGCACACCGTCGCCTCGATGGTAGCTCTACTTAGAGTCTACATAGTACGGGAATCGCGCGGAATCCTTAAATGACGATGTCCTCTTTTTCAGCCGTGCCCATGCATGCTCTAAATCCCACTAGTACACTACCTACAGTAGTCAAGCCGGAACCAACCTGGAGCCGAGGATAGCAACCAGCCGATTTACCTACCTAGTATTTCACAATAGCAGCTGAGTGCCTTAATAGGTAGGTCGGCAGGAAACGCCGGGAAGTTTCTTTTTTTTTTTTTTTAATCTGAGAGGACTGTTGAGGAAGCGCGCGTGCAGAACTTATTTGTTTCAGGATCTCAGTCAACGCGTGCTGGTCAAAAAGGGGCGCATCTACTCTTCTATCTGCACATGTACCAATGTGCAAATGTAACATATCTACGTGTTATAGACAGGCAGGTAGGCACATTGGCACACGGTCCTGGTCACGCAGTCACGACGCGGAAACACGAAACAGCTGTCGATCAACGACATGAGCACATTCCTTTGGTCGTATGCCACGTTCTTCCTGGGTTCTCGTCACATCTCAAAAAGGAAACATAGAGATTTTAAATAAAACAGAAACGGACCGAAGGCTGCCATACCAATACCGTCCAATTCAATTCACCAAGCGCAAGCACCCCAGAATTAGTTTTCCCGGCCATACTTATGTAGTATACGTATCGCTTTAGTTGTCGATCTTCAAACTACGCAATACGCACGTACTAACAACCATGTGAGTAATTATTAATTAAGGTAATCAAAAAAGTGTTTGGGGAACCAGGAAATGCCTGCCCCCACGTAAAGACCCGAAAGACGGAGGGAAAACCACGTCGATATCCCCTCGTCCCCGCCGCTTATCATTGCAGCTCTAAAGAGGGACAGCAACTCTCTACCTACCGATAGGACGGACCTAGGCTGTCTGGCTATCACACGTGCCATACACTTATCAACTGGCTTGCAGCTCCTTAGCATGCAGATGCCTGTCTCGATTGATTCATATATATAAGGGTCGGTTGCGTGCGGAATCGATCTCGAGCAATCGGCAAAAAGTCTCGGGACGGCACTAACAATGATGCGACGATGACGGGAAACGTCTTCCCCTGTCACCCAATCCTCCAGCGAAGAGAGAGAAAGAGAGAGAGCCAGGCGGAAAGAGAAATAAAACAAAAAGTGCTCAAACGCACACCTCCAGTCCTTAGTTTCTCCAACCCGGGTCCCTGGTCGAGAGCCCAAACCCTTGCTTTGTCATTGCGCAATTGTCTGATCCGTCCTGTCACCCTCCCGAGCCCACGTGGTTCAGAAGCTCGCAAACTCCAATTAGACTCAAGGTTCCAGCCGTCAGACTTCGTGTATCCAAGCTTTTCCTCTTTTCACAGATAGCTGCAGCATTTCGATGCCCAATTGATCGTCACCTAACAGACACGTATATCGCATAAGAGACTCTGAGATTACATATATCACCTCGTAAGCGATATTTCGAAGTGCAGGTGCCAGGCGTCACTCTACTCGCAGATGTCCGCTGTTCCGACAGGTCGCTGGCAACCTGACGTGACATTTCTGTCTCAGTCAGCTAGCCAGAGTCAACCAGTCAGTCAGTCAAGTTACCAGTCAAATGCACAGACAGGTATCGGCACAAATTGGCAAGGATTTTGGCCTGCATACATAGCACGATCCAAGGTCAACCCCTGCCATTACCCCTGACTTGACCTGTTCGAGACTTCGCTACTGTCCCAAGGCGTCTTAGCTCGCATGACCCCAAACCCCCTGACCACTCCCCAAGCCCTCAAACCCAACCTTTTCCTCTCTGGCCTGTCCTCCGCGAAGCATAGGCCATGCTCTCCACTATGTAGCACCCCAAATCGAGGCCATCGCGGGATTATGTAAACAGTGCTCGAAGCAAGAGCACCTTCTCGACAAATCGATTTCATGTAATTGGAGTTCTCTCTAGTAACAGCGCACTCCGTGGGCTCTACTTTATAATGGACCACCTCATTCCATGCCATATTGTAGTTTTGTTGTAAGTAGACGGCTTCACGTACGCTCTTGTCTCTCGTAATAGTTCACTTGTGACTCGCTCGCGGCTTCAGACTTCCGAAAGTGAAGCGCCCGAGGCCAATAAGTCACGTCAGATAAGGTCCGGGAACGGGAACACCCCTTGACCCCTCTCGGCCCTCATTCACCTTTTTGTTCGTAGGCAGGTGGGGTAATGCTTAAGCAAGTTGCTGTCGGTCATCGCTTGACGTCTCGGCTCCCGTACGTATAATTAAGGTCGATCGGCGAGCTTCGAGAAAGACAGGGCCAAAGTTTGCCTTGACGGTTCCCGGTGTTTCGTGTCGGCCAGGTGGGCAAGTGGGCAAGTGTGGGTAGGTGAGGAGTTTGCTCCCCTGGCTCTCCCTCCCCTCCTCCCTTATGTGCTGCGGTGCTATAGCTCTCGGGTTTCCATTTTTATCCTGATCTTCTGTCGTCACCGTCTTACCGTCCGACGCTTGTCACTTGCTATTATTGCTTGCATATCGTCGTCATTACCGTCGCCGTTTGGGGCCGTCCCCACGTGGAGCCCGTTCGCACCTAGTCTAGTAGATACATATACAAGTACGGAGTACTGAAGGTCTGTTTCTGGTCATGGCAGCGGATCTGCGTCAAGATACACAAGTTTACTTCGTATGTATGCCTGCCTGCCTGCCCCTTCCCATCGACATAGTATTTAGATTCCTATGTATCTGCTTAAGTAATTAGCAGGTTTACGCAGCGTTATCGCAGTCGCTACCGACCTAAAACATATATCCTAGAGACACAAGAAATTACATGAGACGAAGTCCCGGTGGGGAGGGTGAAACCAAGTCGTGTCGCGCGCTGACAGACCGGCGTAGCATCCCATACCACTCCAGAACCATATATTTTCCCCATAAACTGGCTGTGTAGGCAGCGTGGGTAAGTAGTTATGAAGAAGTTATGTTAAGAGTGACCTGTCAAACTTCCTGGCATCTATAACGTGCCCAACTGTCAACTTCCCTGCGCCGTCCGCAGTCCCCGGGATACCCCGGCTTCCCCTTGGTTGGGCCGGTATTCATACTCAACCTTGACTCCGAGTCAGCCGAGCGCTATAAGCCCGCTGATGGGAGGATTATATCGACAGCCTATTTCATTCACGGGCACCACCATTGTCAATTGCATACTTGGGGTAAGATGAAATAAAGGACTTTCTTCCCAGTAATTGCGCCGGAAAAAAAGAGAGAAAACCGATCAGCAAGATATTCGACCCTGTCGGCGCCAAAGACGAGCGATTCCCTACGCCAGTCGGTAGCGAGCCGGGTAGCACAAGAAAATCCAAGGCGACTTCATATACCCCCTTGCCTAGACCGGGTGTAACATTGCCATCTCTCACTCATAGAACCCCTAAGCGACCCAAGCTAGCAAGGTAGGTTCTGAGAGAAGTTGGGATCGCGGCGCGGCGCGGCCTGTTCACGTCCCTTGGAGGATCACCGGCTGGGCGGCTGATGGCGATATCGTAGCTTGCCAGCTTTAATTCTCGGTCGCCTCGCTGTTAATCTCGTCTATTTTTACCTTAATGCCTCTTCGCCTCGCTGAGGCTCAGCGGCTGTAATAGGGAAGTTACTGTTCATGCTAGCTCGGCCCGGGGCCCTTGCGCGCAGGTCTTGTTTTGCATTATGGGAGCTGCCAAGCGAAAAGTCAAGATATATCTCGTTGATCTTAACACCTCCCCCTCGACCCCCCCTCTCTTCGTGGAAAGAATTAGGGTGCTAGGGGTGGTAAGCATGCAAACTCCCCGTCTTTGTCATTTCTAACACACCCTTTGTGCTTGGTGGATAGATGCGGCCAACGCCAGCAAATAAGTAAGCTTACGATTGTAGTTGATAGAAATTTTAACCTCGTAGGAAGCCCCGTAAACTGCTTGACCACCTCGTACCCTCCGCTAAGGGTACGCAGGGGCTTGCAACGAATATCGGTGCGGTTCCTTGGCAATCCCTCAGCCCTCTGTCTGTCCCTACCGGAGTTGGCATGGCAGATGAGACACTGCGCGGAGTCGGCGAGTGTTCTATCAGGGCCTGAGGACTAGCACATTCCAACGTCACGTCAGAAGATGGCCGCGTGGATTTGAAGCATAGTCAAGATTATATGCTGCCTCGTGAATCTTGTACTCGAATCTCAAGGAGTGCCACAAGGTGCCATGTGCTTGTTCTCAGGTATCTGAGGAGACGCTAGGTCTTTACGAGTAGACGCTTTTTGATTCAAGGAAGCATCCTCTCATCTTCGTCCGGGCTCGTTTAGGAGTGAAGACGAGGAGGAAACCTCAACTATTGGCTAGGTAGTATGTTCCCCATCTTGGGGCTTATTCCCAGACAGTACGTTATTTGACGAGATGATTCCCGAACAATGAACAATGAACAATGAATGTTTGGGATCAGGAGCCATTGTACACAACCTTAAAGGTCCAGAGAACTATAAATGCCCGACGCCACGCCGATAGACAAAGGCTAGAGTGATAGATAGTGTATGAACGACACCCACCTACCCTGCGAGAACTTTTCATATCTAGTCTTTAAACGCCCTTCCTTACATAGAGAATTAAGAAAGAAAGCAACTCTAAAACAATGAGTACTTCTCCAGTAATGGGATTCCGCCCGCGGCCTGCAACGCGGCCGCCGAAGACGATAGAAGAGCTGCGAGTGCGCTTTCAGCTCAAGAACGACGCAGAGGTCGAGGCCACGCTGGGCATTTTCACTGTCCAGGAAGCTTTCCGCCGGTACCTAAACAGGTGCCTTTCCACGAAGCGGACCGAATTGATAGAACTTCCCGGGTGGAAGGAGGTCGATGCATATCTTGAGATGAAACAGGAGCCGATACGGCGCGCGAACTCCGCTACGCCGGCGGCGGCACTTCAGCACGACGTCGAGGAGGCCTGCGTCAAGCAGCCCTTCAACCCAACGCCACACGTCTCACTCTTCGTCCTTCGTATTGAGGCCTTTCTGGTGAGCGAAGAGGGTAAAGCTTTCGACGTCGCCAGCCGGAGGCTCGAATACAGCGGTGAAGTAGAGTTCGAGCGTCGCTGGATGGCTACGGACTTGCTTTATTTCTTGATCACCCGCCATAATTCTAAACAAAAGACAAAAGAGGTGCCAAAGTAATATCTAGGGACAGTGAAGTGTTACTCGTCCTTGCATTTCCCTTGAGGCCTCCCTACACCACAAGGCTGACGATCTAGGTAAGTTAATCGAGGGCTTTAGTAAAGCTTTCCTTGCAGGACGTGCATGTGCCTTAGTATTGGTTCAGTAACAAAACCGTACGTAGCTACTGACCTTATTACGAATTCTTTTTTTCTTAACCAGATATTCATGCAAAACGACCTCAGCTAATTGACATTCCTTTCCTCCTCTGCGATAGTTATTGATTCTCCTGTGACTTGCCAGTGAACATGAGATCGAATATATCTCCTACAAAAGCTTACATGTGTTGTCGTTATGACTCGTGTACGAGGATGAGACTCCAGTGTTGTTGCGGTAGTATTTGGGCGCGCAGGAGTGCTGCGAACTAGCACTTCCCTCGCCCTCTTGAGACGTTAATTCCTTGATTGGGAAAAACAGACAAAGAAACGGCAAAGCTCTAGGAGTTTCCTACTCATATAGCTCCCGAGACATTGATTCACGAGCAGAATTAATACTAGAATAGGAAAGTTTTGACTCTGAACGTTGGGGTGAGCCACCCGACCTGAGTATCATATGAGTATATGGCCATGTTTGGGGGGAGGGGGGGTGGGTTGATCTTACAGCCTATCTTACAACCCTTCGCCAGAAGATGCGGCTTCTAGTGGGCGTTCATATACCCCTCAGAAGCCAGTTGGAGGTTGGTGCTAGACTCTTTCCCTGGTGATGAGCGCTATGGAGGCCTGAACCAGTCCGCCTTAGGTAGCAGGAGGGCCCCAACACCGACTGTTGACATCATACATTCACCAGGTGTCGAACGACGTGACATATCGTGAATGGGTATGAACTGTATCTCGCCGTGGCTTGTCCTTCTACTCTCCTGTCAGTACGTCCAATCTTACACAGTTATCTCACAACTATCTACAAAAAGGAGATATGGGCATGGCGCCAGGTAAAGAGATGCACTAGTATCAATTCTCGTCTATTAATGCGAGATTCTTGCTAGATTAAGCTGACTCGCTATGCCATGGCTAAGTTTAAGTGCTGGAAGATGGAGATAGCTACTAAGTAACCGGATACGACTTCGGGTGGTTATAATGCACGGCGGGAAAGTTATCGATGTAAGGCACGAGTAGCTTTTGGTCTAGGTAAAACCATTATCTGTCGTGCTGTGAACGTCGAATCGGTAGGAGAGACCCCCGAACCACTCACGAGAGCTATGTCAATGGGAGTAAGTTGAAAAACACCGCCACCTGGCCCAGTTGGTACCGCAATCCTTCGAAGGCTGGCCTGGCACCTCATGCTATCACGCTGTGGTTCCTTGCGAATCCCCATCTGCGGCATATATAAAAAATGCGATAGCATAGTCTCAGATGAGGTGCGTTGGGCCGAGGCCAGTATCATAGATATCTTCGGTTTGATTAAATCGTATGTCATAAGGTGGTCCATGACTCCATCCCGCCGACAAGGTCAGAAGCCAGCGTTGACTTCAGTATGTTGCTCTATGTTTTCTCAATTTTGAGGCTGGTGGCGAGCCTGCGATGAATATGTAGCATTTTAACATTTTGCGAAGGTCTTTGACCTTTTACTTGGTAAATCAAGTAAGAGATATACAGGATGGCCATAGTATCCCGGTAGAAACTTGATCTAAGCACTATATACGTCTTGCAGCCAACATGCCTTTTCCGTCTGGATACTGCAATATATTGCGAGGCTCTTGACTTGAAAAGACAAAATCCATCAAGGAGAATTTTCCCTTTCCTAATGAGTGTTCTGCCTCATTGATTAAGCCAGGTTGTATACATCAGGCTCGTCGTTGGCCGGATGGGAGTCGGAGCCGGAGCCGGAGCCAAGAGCGTTGCCGTTGAACTGATTAATTTGCGGATCCAAAACCGGGAACTATTTCGAGGAAAGGGTATTGAATGGAATGTGTGCACGTCATAATATTAAACCTCACCCGCACCAATCCAACATTCAAAGTATAGTGCTTTCCATCACGTCGTCGCTAATCTAACCCAATAACAGAACCGCCAGCCCTAGGTGTCTCTACAGCCCAGCATCGCATGATGAATGAGATAGGTAAACTTCACCAAGTAATAGATCCTACTCCAATGATAGGAGTTTATAAATATCCGCGGCTAAAGAAACTAAGGGATCAATTGATATATTGTTATAGAGTGGATCGCTGTTAGGTCTTGGCTTAGGGGCCTAACAAGATCTTTTTCTTGCCCTTTTCGCCTTATGCAGTACAGTAGTCACTTTATATGGATAACCGCCTTGAGCTTTTATCACTCATCTCAGTCTAGGCGCGGTACATTTCCGGAGAGATTCCACCATCACCCAGCATGGTCTCAAATATTTCAGGTTTGTGCGATCGTTAGGCGTATGACGACAAGTGCTA
This sequence comes from Eutypella sp. D-1, assembly GCA_023313575.1. Taxonomy (NCBI): domain Eukaryota; kingdom Fungi; phylum Ascomycota; class Sordariomycetes; order Xylariales; family Diatrypaceae; genus Eutypella; species Eutypella sp. D-1. Next base: position 862,516 of record JAJTTP010000008.1, on the reverse strand, counting down.
GGTCGACAGTAGCTTACTGCAAGAACCGGCCAAGCGGAACCCTTTATGCTGACTACCTGTTGGGGTCCCTTCGCGGGTTCACGGCGACTTACCGCTGACAAGCGCTTAGAGCTTATCCTAACAGGATGTAGCATCATGACAGACTTTCAACCGGATGATACATTGAATTTTGGGGTTCTGCCCAGATTAGACGCCTGGCCCTATCCAAAAGGTCGGGATTTTTAGTGTAAGGATTGTACTAGTGAGTAAGCGCACCTAAATCTAGACTTTGTGGGCTATGTTAGGACCTTCTACCTTGGACGGTGAGTAGCCAAATGTGAACAATGCGCAACCGGCCATTATGTATGTTACCTAGTTAACCTGCATGTCAATATAGGGGCTACAGTGCCTTGATTGATACCATATTGTGGTGGGGGGTGGCGTTGCATTGGTGCCTCTAAGGGCCTAGAGCTCTGGAGAATGGCTGCCTGGGGGGCCTTGGCCTTTCTGCAGAGTTCAGAAGTGTGAAAACGATACTACTTCCAAACTGGACTTTTTACCTGCCGTCAACGTTTTAAAATCATAGACCGGAACGTTTACAAGATATCAAGCCAGGGTGACGACGTCAGGTACCTACGACAAGCCATTTATACACTCATCGCCGAGACCTGTTTTAAGCAGAAGCAAGGAAGCCTCCACACTAGCTTTTCAGGGTACTGACTCCTACGAGCAGATCTCGGCATGGAGGGCGATATCTCTTCTAGTTTTGCTTTTCTCAGATACCGGGATGCACTGGATCATTCAGGCCAAGACCTAGATATCTCCGTAACGCGAAACACCTTCTGGAGCTACTGCGGCCCGCTACTACGAGATGAGGAGGACCTACCAGCCAACTTACACGAGTGGGCGTCAGCGACCCTGTCGAAATCTTTGCTACCCATTCTCCTCCCGTTCTTGAGTTACGCGAACGGGTTCATTACTAGGAGCGGACTGGATCATTACTGGCTGACGATACGCGCCACCAAAGCCACCAGCGAGTATGACAGGCCGAGATGGCATACCGACGATATGTTCTTTGCCTCCTCGGGCGGTCTGGGCTCCGGTGCGCAGATCACCGACAACAGGAGGAGTGGAGGGATGTGCGAACGCCTACCTGCCTTGGAAACGGACTGGAAAATGTGTGGGACATTATTAGGCCCGCCTACAATGTTCATTCCCGATGAGCATCAGGCCACCGCTCGCGATATCCAACGGTCCACTAAACAGGCACTGGCTACCGACCACTCCTGCACCTCGATTCGGTGCGTGGGCTGTGCCACGACCGCCGATGCTGTGAGAGAGAAGCTGGGAAACGAATTTTCACGGTTAGGAACGGCGCAAGCAGCGCCGGGGGAATGCTCGTTCTTCCGCATCGGTCACGATAAGGGTGCAGTACACTCCGAGCCTAGCATGAGAGCCGGGGACCGCATATTTATCAACATTGTGCCCGGGAAGAAGGCGGAGCTCGGGGCTCTTATGTCGAAATGGGGAATGGACTTTCCACGGGCCTGGTGGATCGCGCCAAACGTATCACGGCAGTTGTAGATAAGCCCGAGGGGAATATCGACAAGCTTGTTCGACATCAATTATGTACGCTCACATGAAAATCCGCTTATCCTGTTACGACTACCCTGTTCATACGATCAACATGGCTTCATCCTTTGCACGCGGGTGCCTGACCCATAGGACAGGTGGGTATGCCTCGCTTAGATGGCGGCAATTTGAAAGAATGCGCCTCAGCTTTTATCTTCCAGTGGGTATTGAAGCCTCGAAGACTCCAGCTCCGTCGGGAGTCGGGACTACTGGAGCTCTAGTGTATGAAGGCAACTGACCTAGCGCTGAGTTATACGTCCAACTACTTCGTGCATAGTACGCTGATTGGGAAGGTCGTCGGCGATGGACAAGCTTCTCAATTTGAATGGTCTGGAACCTGAAACATAGAAGTTCTTTTCACATAGCAGAGAGGGGCGCATGCGATATGTGAGGAAGAAATAGATGAGACGGGATCTGCCACAACTTACATTGCATACCGTCGGCCGTAACAGCAGATGATCCTAGCGGCAGCGTATGCATCAGGAATTACCATGTAATCCTAGGAAGAGTGAAAGCCGGTAGTAGAGCTGTAGAAGAAGCATTAGATCACTTAGATGCTTAGATAATTCGTCAACGTTTCGTTTCAAGTTATAGATGCCTACCAACTAAGGAAAGGGAGAGAAGAATTCGAGACAGCAACCCCCAACCTCTTTGACTTTAGCTAGGCCTTTTGAGCTGCTTTTTATGATCAAGCCACACGCCTGCTACCAGGATATATACCGGGTTCATGAAGGGTGTGGGTAGCCTGTCCTGCCTGTGAACTTGGCCGAGCATAGGCAGTGCTGACAATGGTTCGTACCATGTTAGATGCTTTTTAATGGATATTTCGCCTTCCATTTTTAGGAAAGGCGACATGACCAATATCGCTAGATCCGAGGCAACGCAACCAAACTCGCCGACACACACATAACGAATACAGACATGCAACCGGACTCTATGTACAATCTAGATAACCCGACATTGTTGTTGTGCTCGCTTGATACCTCCAGATATATTTATATGATATTCCATGCTCATTCAAGTAAATACTTCACTATATCCTGAACGGGGAGTAATATTCTTATTACGTATAGTGTAATTCACCATGTTGATGTTGGTGCCGCGGCGAGCTGACTGAAAATTCGGGTCCGGTTCCTGGAGCAAAATATGTACTAGTCTTTCCGCCTCTCCACGTGCACGTTGATCCCTACTATTCTTATGATAACTGATCGACCAGCATAGTGCTGGGGCTGTCAAGGTAACAGCGGTTCATTTCCTGTGCCTCTACTTTTAGATAAACAATGTGAGGAGTGGCTACCGGAGGGTCACTGGAGGACCAACATGGCTATATTCCTACTTTAGTTAGGATAATACCTTTCCCGCTTGGGCTTAAGACGGTCGGATTAGATCTCCGCATGTCAGCGCTTACATAGTGTACTATACTGTGCCTGTAGGAGCCTATAGGAAGCCATCTAACCATCCAGACAATCTGCGGTGGGAGATACCGACACTGTGCATAATAATATGTAAGCTCGTCTCTTATACTGCCAAGAATAGTGCGCTACAGGCTACCTGCGGTGCCTAGCTTGGGTAAACATTCGATCTGATTTATAGGATTCTAAAAATGCGAGCGCAATTTGGGCAGCTGTGACGAGTAACCTCGCCGTTTGACACTACGGCAGGTAGTGTGATGTGGTCGGTCTTACCCGAGTATCTATGCTACGCGTGCTAACGCTTGTCGAAATCTGTCGTTGTCTTCAGCAAGTTCTCCTATAAGTCTCCTGGCCTCCAAGCCTCTTACCACATTGTAATGCGTTAGTTGTTCCCCTCTTCGTGGTACAAGCTGAATTATTCAGTACTTGATTCCAGGTTTTTCTGTCCTACTCTGAGAATGGCAAGGTTGTTCTTGGCAGCTCGACAGCGCTACTGTGCATACGGAGTAGTAAGGCTGGGTATAATTCGCTATAATATAGACGATCTTAGCAGGGCTTAGCTAGGGCCCCCTTTAGCTGGGCTGCAAAGACAATCTCTATAGGCCAGCTGGATGGACACAACGTCGACTTTGCTCGGACATGCATGGAAATGGAACATGTTTACCCTGATATGCAATGTAGACACATAAATATTCAGCAGAGAATCGTTATATTAGGATAGTAGGTACCTGATAGAGCGCTGTAACGCGCCAAGAAGACATCTGGGGGCCTATAGGGAAAGCCCACCCAATTATCGCGTTGAAGGATTCATTGGCGATGCCGCCTGGCTCCAAGGAGATGCAGGGGAGCCCAGACTAGTCTTGCAATCTAATAGAAGCACCACTTCCAGAGCACCGCCCCGAGTCCCGACCTTCTTGTCTTGACAGTTGATCAGCACAGCACGTCCAATCTCCTCTTTCCTTACTCACACTCGTTAAACCATACACTCTTTTTTATTTTTTCACCTCATGCCGTTTATCGCGAACGGCTCTGTTCACAGGCGGCATCGACGGGCGCGATGAGCAATTCCGACAATTACAGCACCCTCGAGGTGCATAATAATTATTCGCAGTTGCCCGAGGTTGTCGACCCTGAACAGTTCCAAAAGCAGGCCGTCGTCAGTCATCCTCCTCCAGTACAGTATGCGAATGTTGGACAATATCCGAATGGCGGACAATATCCAAACGGAGGGCAGTATGCGGCCGCTGTGCCGAACACCTATCCGCCGGCGGATGGTTACTATGCTCCAGTCGCGCAGCCATCGGTGCATAGTCCAACAAGTCCATACTCACAGGCGACATACGAGGGCCACCCGGGGCAGCCGAGTCCGCATGGGGCTTACGCCGCAGCTGTCGCCCCAATGGCGATGGGTTACGGGCAGAATGGTCCGCCGCCACCACCCTCACAGGCAGGACCGCCCACAGAGTACAATGATGAGAAAAAACCCCAGCGGAAGCTGTGTGGTGTAGCACCGATGACCTTTTGGATAGCACTGGGCGTCATCGTCGCCATAATTGTTGCTGCTGTCGTCGGCGGCGTCGTGGGTTCGTTGACTAGTAAGAATAATGCAGAGCCTGTAGAAGGGCAGGAAGGGCAGGAAGGGACAGCGAACACAGATGCGGATGACTCTAAGCCCGACAATCCTCTCCTGCACAGCAGCTCGAGGCTTACCGCATCGAACTGGACAGGCCCCGATGGAACGACTCATCGGGCCGTATTCTTCCAGGATGCCTATGACGCCATCATCGCTTGTCAATGGGACTCAAAGGAGAAGAAGTGGGGGAAGACGAACATTAGCGAACTCCTCGCCCCGTCGACGATGCCGGTGAAGCCTGTTTCTGGTACTCCTCTAGCAAGCGCTACGATCGATGACACGCGCGCCGATCGCTACGAAATTCGCCTTTGGTACTTGGACTCGGACAGCCTTATCCGGTCTGTGGGCCGTGCCGACGGGATGGATTCAGCCAACCGGTGGAGGACTGATACCCTCGACGACGCTTTCCTTCAGACTCGCCCCGGCAGTTTGCTCTCTGCAGCCTGGCAGCGTCCCTCTCAAAATGGGAAGTCTGGCAACTGGGTGGTGGCATACCAGAGGCCTTCCGACGGTGCTGTCAAGGTCGCTAACTCTAGTCACTGGGATGTGTCCGATGTCGCCGTCGAAAGCGACGCCGTAGCCGACAACTCGAGTCTCGCTATTATTCCTACGCGGCAGGGGTCGTACCTCTTCAACCTCAATCTTGTTTCGCAGGGCCTGAGTGTAGACTCAACTGGTACAATGCAACTGTCTACGTTCGATAATGCTTGGGATTTTGGTGAGTCCTCAGCAACCGCCCAGGCTGCCTTAGCACCCTAACCCACTTCAGCACGTACTAACAAAAGATTCAGATGACCGGCAGATCCTCGTCAACGAAGTGCCTGTCCCCTCGAGGAAGCAGCATTTTGCCGCTACTATGTGGGATGACTGGTCAAATTATCTATATCTGGGCCTTCTCGACGGCGGTCAGATGACGGGTATGCACTATGATGGCGAGAAGCTCAATGCGATTGACAAGATCAACTTCTCCGGAGGGCCGAGCCGGAACTTTACCGCCATCACAATGACCTACGATGCGACTCTCTTCGCCATTTCGGACGACGAGATCCTCGAGTACTCGGTTGACACCTCTTTCCCATCCAACTTACGATTTGTCGGGAAGGTATTTCCCATAGACTAGTTGGTATGACGATATTTTTATTCTTGATATATACATAAATCATATCGGTCTACATTCTTCAGGAGTTCGGGTGACTCCTGCACGCGAAATACCTCAGAAAAGTGTTGTTTGCGGCATATCGTTTTTATTATGTATATGGAGGTCACTGGTGGGTTTAGGTGGGGGGCCACTTTGCTCAAAGGACCTTGGAACGGGAAGCGATCTTGTCTTTTTTCTTCTTCTTCTTTTGAATGAGATGTGTATCATACCTTATATCGACGCGTGTTGAGCGACCAACTGCTAGACCTTGCAATATACCATTTTAGTCTGAACCAATCTAGCCAATTATTTTCTTCTCATAAGATATCAGGACGCCGTTCGCATCATTGAGGGCTACGACTGTCTGAGATTACTTTGATCGCTTTGGATTGCTGTTAAGCGAACGCCAGACAGTTGGCGGAAGCCATACTTAGCAACGACGTTGTTGGCCGGCCGCTGGAGCGATCCGACAGAAGCGGTCAGAACACGCCTTTTTTTCAGCTCGGGTCCCAAATATGCGGCCGGTGCGCTAACATATACTTATAGCACGTGGAAAGGCACCAGCCATCCCTCTAGTGACCTGTTATTACGCGCGCGTCTAAAGTAACTGAAGCCCTACGCCCCATATACACATTTAGCTGGCACAGCGGGCTGAGCGGGTCTCTTCCTAGACTTGGGCCAAACCCCTTTTACGAACTATTGGGGCAAGCTATACGATTGCCGTGCTGGGAAGGGGAATATTCTAAGACGAAATTTTGGGATAGAAGTACGTAAAGATGGTAAGCGTTAGAATTTGTTCTATAACATTTTTAGCGAGCGCAGTCAAAATACTGTTCGCCATTATTAGCTGCCGCACGGTAGTCGCATTGTGACTAGCTACATAAGTACCTTGTATGCTATACTATAGTAGGTCCGGTGGATTATAAATAAAGGGGGCACATCGTCCAGCTGTTTTTGTAATTGGACGCATCGAGATTTCCCCCTGTTGGGTATCCCGTTATAGCCTTATGGGGCCACTAAGGTCATTCGTTGGTTGCGGCACAGCAGCCAATGGTCATCCTGCCCGGACCCCGAAGTGCAACTTTCGTATACCGGATGTTAGGTAGTTAGGACCAGCTGGGTAAGACGGTAGGGTCATTATCTCAGCTAAGAGGTGACTTCGCACTGGTCCCATCCGAACTTTTCGCAGTACATATATAGGTGCATAAAGAAAAGCGACGATGGGCCAAGCGTCTACAAAACCGGCCACACACGCGAAGTCCGGCAGCCCCTACGTTGAAACGCCCCAAGAGACTTATATACTTGTAGAGCAACAAGCCCGGCCAGCCACGTGAGTATGGCGCTACAGTTTCAGTGCATCTGCGTAACCACATCCAAATGGCAAGATGCATCTGAAGTATTGTTTTCTCCATGAATAATAAGCTCTGAGAAGTCATTGCACTTCAAACAATGGATCTTCGCTACGCAGACTAGATTCGATATAACCCAATAGTCCTGTCGGTTCTCCATAATTCAACGCGCGACCTAATTTCATATGTAATTTGTAATATGCTGTGCCGAAGTCTCAGTGAATTTTTATTTTTTATTTTTTTGATCCGCAGGTGTAACCACCGAGGCATACCACGTACAATCCGTGCTACGCTCAAGAGACCTTTCAGAGTATGTGCAGCACGGGCATGAGGCTATGTTGCAGTCTCGTACATATCTATGTAGTAGCAGTGGCCCTTCACACGCGGTCTCCCAATGCCAGACCGGTATATTGGATGAACCCCCTGGCCTCCAAATCTAAGCCTCTTAACCTATTCCCTTTTCAACAACAAACCCTCGAAGAAATAAGACCGGAAAATAGATACCAGTTCGAAGTAAAGCAATATGTTTGACGACGCGATAAGATTTGTCAAATCTTGTTGAGGTCTTCTGGGGATCGATACGCGTCCCAGATTGAGCGAAACAATACTTCACGCGGTGCATCATAGCGATGCTAATAAACACATAAATAACGGTCATGGTATGCATTAGACAGACGGGGTTTGAATGATGCTGAGAATATCTAAGATACCTCCATCCAAAGTCGGCTATCATTAAAAAATTGCTCATAGACTCGGTGTGGACATGATGCAGCCGCCAGCGTGTAAGCGAAATAAACAGCGTCATAAAGTGATCCAAGCCCCGACTCCCAATATTCGATTGGATGCACCCTCATCTATCTGGCGGAAGCCATAATATGCGCATGCTTATCAGGATGCGGCTCGTTTGCTTCAGACAGTCCTACAACGACGCTCCGACTGAAACTTAAAGGGGACACTTGCATTGCCGTCTCACCCCGGCGAAGCCCGTTAGTGCTTACCATGGTATCACGGATCATCAACTCACCAAGCCACCGATGCTGCCATGCACACATCTCAGGCCGTCTTCAGGCCGTGCCCGTCCTATCCTATCCTACAGCAAACATGTCTCAAATCATGCAGATGATGTTCGCATAAGATTACGGAGGAAATGGCGGAAATTTAATTGCGCTCCTGTTGTCTTGTGTGCACAAGCGTAGATCTGAATATTAGATCAAAGCAGAGGCAGCGGATGTTAGCCGATTAGCCGTGAGTGAGTTATTATATATACATTTCCGACCCAGGAATAATGACTATTCACTCTCAGGCAGACGATTGTGACCTCAACGGGTTTATTTCGCCCACTGTAGATATATTTGCTGCTGCTGCGCAATACCGGCTCTTACCATTGCAAAGACTGAGGCTAGACAGCATCAATCAAAGCCACTATACATTCGTGAGAAATTTGGCTTAGACCTCGGTAGGATATAATGACAACCTGACGGCTTTTTGCAGCGTCTTATTGCTTTATTGCATGCTGGTTGCGGAATATAAATACCCGGTATACCCGTCCCCTTTTAGCTCCATGCTCAGGTATCTGGGATCACGAAGAAGGAATGAATGGGAATCGTATTGGTTCAATACAATACATTTCCGACAATTGAAAATGTTGAGGCAGAGACACAATGAACGTTAATAATAGCGTTGAGCCGGACCATCATGACTCAAAAGTATAGCAACGATATCGGATCTAAATAATGCGGGGTGGATGTGAGCTATTCCCCACATTCATTTCAACTCCGCCGATACACCACGGAATATGACTATTTCTCAACTTACAAGAGATCACATATCAACTCAGCCCGGGAAGTGCGTAGAACGATAGTTATCGACTTTCATCATTTCCCTCCAGGGTAGAACTTCACGTGCGATTAGCCCCTATATCCAGCACCTTGTCCACGGCCAGATATGGCGGATAATTCCGGCTCTGGTCCCGAAGGCGACCCTAAGGTGTACGTGAACGCGGGGGCGGCCAGGAAGTTCGTTGAGAACGTCCTAATTGGAAATGGGGTCTCACCGAGCAACGCGGCCATAGTGGCAGAGTGCCTGGTGGCCGCCGACCTACGGGGTGTCGATACGCATGGCATCAACCGGATTCCCTCGTATATGGCGCGGGTGCGGCAGGGTGTTCTTGATGCCACAGCCAGCCCCGAGTTGAATAAAATCACGCCTGTCGTCGCGCAGGTCGACGGCCACAATGGGTTTGGGTTCTTAGCGGCCCGCTTAGGCATGGGCACCGCTATCGAGATGGCCCGCGAGTTTGGTATCGGTATGGTGAGCGTGAAGCACTCGAACCACTTCGGCATGAGCGCGTGGATCTGCCAGCAGGCTATAGATGCTGGTATGATGAGCCTGTACGTATGCCACTGTCCTTCTGGACAATTGAATTGATGCGACTGCGAGATAACTTCACCTGGTCATTCCTGCTCCGCCATGCCATAGTGTGAACTCTTACCGCACTTACTAGGAAAAGCAGGAATTAACGCATATCATCTTCTCATAGAGTATTTACCAACTCCAGCCCTGCGCTTCCGGTTTTCGGGGGCAAAAGCAAGTTAGTCGGCGTGTCGCCCCTTGCCTGCGGAGCACCGGGCGGCGAGAAGAAACCCTTCATCTTGGATATGGCGCCATCCGTCGCCGCGCGTGGCAAGATATACAAGGCGAAGAGGAGGGGTGAGAAGATACCCCTGGATTGGGCGCTGGACGCCGAGGGCCGACCGACGGACGACCCTAGTGCAGCACTTGAGGGCGTCATGCTGCCGATGGGCGGGCCAAAGGGCTCCGCTCTGGCTATTATGATGGATGTATTTTCTGGGGTTCTATCGGGTAAGCAAAGTCCCAATCCGAGATTCAATGGGTCGTATTGATATTAGCACCAGGCTCCGCATTTGCTGGCCATGTGACGGGACCCTATGATCCCTCCAAAGCCTCGGACGTAGGACACTTCCTCGTGGCCATCAAGCCCGACCTGTTCATGAGCCTTGACGAGTTCAAAGAAAGAATGGACTATCTATACCAGCGGGTCGTGGGGTCGGAAAAGGCGGCTGGAGTCGAGCGAATATATTTCCCTGGTGAGATCGAGCAGTTAGTTCAGCAGGAGCGAGAGGAGAAAGGGATCCCTTACGTGCAGGCAGAGATCAATGCTCTAAATGAAGAAGCACTGCGGGTAGGAAAGGATCCAATCGTTGTCAAGTGAGCTTGAGCAAAGTTCTGTGAGTGTCCTATGGTTACGACCAGTAGTCACACTCAGGCACGCAAAATAATCTCCACCCAGCGCTACACGTGTCAAGAATCCAACTACGAACCCCGAAAATGTGGCCGATGACTAATAGAAATATCAATTCTAATTTCTTCATCTCTACCAATCTTCCATGATGCTGATCATGTGCGAGGGTTCCTCTCAGATCCAGCCTCCTGCATTGTTACATATCGACGACAATTGAAAAGCTTGTAGTTCTCGTTGCTAACTAGCCATACCGCGAGATCAGACCCTTTATTGATATCCAAGCTATTATCCGATGTTCTTTAGCACGGTTAACATCATCCTGCATATGATGATGAAATTGCGAAGAGTAATGAAGCCTTGTCCATTCGACTAGCATGATTGAAAAGTTAATATCCGGCTCACAATCTTCGTCACGAGAAGAAAATATGATAGGTAATCATAAACCCCGGGTAGAGGTCGCCATGGTGTGAATCCAGTGTGACTGGCTGCGCAAACCGCGCCTGCGAAGGGGACGATGACCGGTGCAATACATTGGCTGAGGCTCCCCTTTCGGGTAGAGCTGTGGGCTGTGGCTGCTGGTCAGAGTGAGCGGCGCACATAGAGACAGGTTTCCGACAGGACCCTGTGACGACGTGCGATGTTGAGAGGACTCCAATTCATCTCCGGGTCCTCGGTCTCGGCTGATCCCTCCAACCATTCGGTGTCGCCGACTCTGAGCGCCTGAGCCCCGAACACAATTTCAGCCTCGTAGCCTGGATCCTACGCATGCCTGAGGTAAGAAGGTTGGGTCTCCCAATATCCGGTTGCTAGTACGTCGCAGGTAGGTGACATGTGGAGCTCGTCGTTGCTGCAGCACTGACATGCTCTCTCCGGGGGCGCCCAGATCATCGCTGCCGGGCGGGAAGTCTCACAGACAACTTGTTGGACGCGATCTCCGAAGTTTATGGATATGACGAAGGTACTATCATCGACTTCGACGAATCCTTCTTGCACACCGTGGTCCCAGTCCGCGATTTTAAAGCCGTACTGTCGAAGGACATGCTTGTCTTCATCATAATATGACGGATCCTGGGCTAGGAGGGTAACTCTTTCCCCGCCCTGTCTTCTGTTGAGCACTTCCGCAATGGTGAGTGCAGCTGCGTGCTGTCCCATACGACGATTGATGAAGCACCATCTTCTAGGGCTGAACGACTCCTGATGCTCATCGATGAAGAATTGGCCGAGACCAAAGCAGATGATCTTTTTTATGTTTGCGAGTTTGCCTGCGTTTAGCAGCCCCTCAATGTCATTCACGAGATCGGCACAGTCCTTGCTAGTGTCCCACAACATCTTCGAATAGGTGAATTGTTGGTAAATTGTGCTCGCATCATAGTGTTGGTAGGATTCGCTACGAATGGTCAATGAGATATACAACCCACGAGGGCAACTTTGAGAGTATCTTACTTTGGCAGCCATTCGAGGTCCGTGATATCTCTTGTCTCTTGGAACGCTGGATTATCGACAGCCTGGACCAGCCAGTTGGCGCGTTGGATTACTGTTCGTTGTCTTACAGGGTCATCGGGGCTCATCGCAAGAAGCGCTTCACGGTTGGGCGGCTCGAGCAGCCAGGTATGGTCTCTGACCCAGTTAGGCATATTGACGGTGATTCGATATATAAATTCTAAACAATAAATCTAAGGAATTTTCTAGGCTGGATACTTTCTGTGGGAAGGAATAAGTCGTTGACCGTAGTAGGACGCGCAATGATGATGGTCGGTAAAGGAGTGATGTATTTGCCTTCCTGTTACCAGGTGTGATGAAGATGAGGGTTTGACATGAAATCCGGCCAGTATCGAAGGCGGGGCTCAATATCCATATTATAAATAGTGTATCGATAAATAAATGGAAGTACATGAAACGGAGAGAGATATAAGGTATATACGCGTTAACGTTAAGTGCTTGCCTCACCTGCAGGACTGTTATGGTAGATGACAACGGAAGCCTAATTGTACCTGCCGTACAAGTTTGAGAACTTATAGTACTACTTGAGATAGATAAGGTTATCTATACTTTAATCAATGTGGCCTGGGAGATGAAACCTTTTCACGTGCCTGATTGAATAACTACCCATCATACTCGCTTAATTAGATGCTCTAAAGGTGATCACCATGTTTAACAACAGCCCTGTGGTTAGTAAGTACGTGAGGCCGTACTTAGTTACTTAGGTACATCCATACATAGTAGGTAGACACAATTATGACTTAGCTGCTCCCGAGGTCCCTAATGGGGAAAATCAACGATGTTTGGGGGGTTTCTATTGGTCTGTTCCAGACATGCCTAGTGCTGCTGATGACCCACTAAATAGGGGCAGGTACAATTACGGGGTATCCAGGGGTACATGATAATGCCTTGGTAGAAGAGCGCGGGGGATTGGGGAGTCATATCTTGCCTGCTTGCCTAGCACCTCAGTCAGTAGGTGCCTTCCGTCAGTCATCTGAGATACATTGGCCATAGATACCTACATAGGCAGGTAGGTGCCTAGGCCAGGTTGGTATAATTTCCAAGGAATTGTAGTCATCATATGTGACCCGTCAGTACGTACTCATACATGGTCATCCCACGGATTTCCGTGATGGCCTAACCCCCTGTACTTGTTGCTGTCCACATTATCCACGCTCGTCTCAATATGGGTTGTTCTTAGAATCGCATCGACGGGTAATTGCGTAGCGTGTACCGGCTCATGTGAGTGCGCAGCAGTGATTCTGGCCCCGGGGGGGGTTTGTAGGGTAGTTTCAACCTCGTCAACCATGCGATATCTGAGATCTGGTGATCGAGGTATCGCACTGGAGCAGGAGCGACTGGTCTTCCGACGGTGTGACTTGGAGAGAATTGCATAAAGATATTTGAAGATGATAGAAAACTTCGGTCCAATCCCGCTTTTGTGCAAGACTTGGGGCGCAGCGGGTGCGCTAAAGACCACAAATGTGCAGGTCATCTCAGCGAGACACCATAGGGGAATTCTTAGATAGTAGTTATCTATCAAATCTAGGAATTCTTGCCTTGTTTTCACGTTTATTTTGTAGAATTGGTCAAGTAGAGCAAGCCTGACAGCGGCACAGGCGCAAGCACTGCGAAGCCCGGAATGTTAGTGCTTCAAGATTTATTGCCAAAATATGCAAGCATATGGGGTGGCACTTACAGAATGCCCGTAGCGAAGACTAACGATATCACCGCTTTCTTCCTTATTGAGATGGACAGACTCCAGATTATCTTTTGTGGAAGAAGCAGGATCAGAAGATCGGACAAAACGTGTATGGACGCGCTGCAGATATCTCTAATGTGAGTGTCAATGCAGGAGTCGAGGTCCCTCATGTGGCGTAAGCACGAACGGCTTTCTATTGCAATTGCTATGATGTAATATACAACGTTAAAGCCTAACATCGCATGACATGTCCAGAAGAATGCGGCATTTCGGACACGACGAGGGGCAAAGAGACGAGCCCAATCTAATAGAATAGATGCCTTTATTATCATCATGGTAGCATCATATAACATCATGTTACGAGATGTAAACTGCTAGCCTTTAGTATCAATGAAGTCTTGCGGATACCAAATACTAACTTCGAGAACAAGAATGTAATCTTCATATGAGATATATGCAAGGTGGGCTGAAGATTCCTTTTTGCTGGTCACATAACAAATATAATAAGCAAAAGTAGCATAGGGTCCCTGTGTGACAGATTAGTCGTCGCCCAAGCAGTCTAAGTAATTCCTTACAATAGCTGCCAGTGCCAAAACTAGGTCCAGTTAGAAAAGCAACGCCCATTTGAACCATTACACGGTGGGCATCTTACATTCCTCGATGCTGGGCTTCTTCTTAGAAGTCACGCGAAAATAAACGCGGACAAACACAGCTAGAAGGGTTATAAGGAGACAGAATGCGATATCAACATAGGCCATTGTGTTAATGTGCGGTGGATATGAAGTTCGATATAGCGGTAGATTCAGTGCATACTAGTAAAAGCCAATGATATTGAAGTTAGAGGACCCGAGATGAACCTGATAGTTGCAAGAGGGATGAAATAATGAAGAATAAGGGGGGAGGGGAGACAAAGTAATAAACCAGTTTTGTGGTGAAAGTAGAAGGCTACGTGCGGCCTACGTTACGTTACTACGTCTTTCGCGGATATCGAAGGGCGACGTAGTGGTATCGGGCCTAGTTGTATATGCATGGAGCTTGTCTGTCTGTGTCTCCCACCTCTGTGGCATATTGACGTTCTCCCTATCCAAGTTTAGATATGAGCAAACACACCACACTGACGCTGTACGGAAGCGGCGCTAGATTCCTGGGGCGAATCGCAATGGCGCAAACCACCTTGTCGGGAGTCACAACATGAATAGTAAGCCAGAGCCTAATCAGAGTAGCATAATTAGTCGTGGCCCGCCCAAACATACACCGGGCTGGGGGCAATGCGGCCGGTGGCAGTTAAAGAGGGCTAGAATATTGACATTATCATAAAGCGGTAGCATCGGCCCTGTTTCGACTACAGATAAAAGCCCCCGCGTCCCTCGAGCCTGGCCTGCGGAATCCTGAGCTCGGGTTGCCTTTGGATACGGCAATATGAAATGCAACAGTAGCGTCAAAAGAAATGTCCAGTAAGCGCAACTGAGCCACTGGATTCATGAAAAATAAAGTCGCAGTATCGAACAAATTCGGAAGTCTGCGCGTTGGGATGCCGTGAGGCTCCTCTGAATGAACTGGAGTAGGGTTGGATTCGGTACCTCCCAACGACTCACGATGATGTCGTCTGATTGACAGAAATGTAATACGATGCATGTATCAGCATTACATCCCGCACTCTTAAAACAAATGCATTTGCGGCTGCCTGGGCCAAGTCTTGAATTATACCAATATCTGCCTGGTTCAAGGCTCCTCTCGCTCATTTCAGATGGTGCGCCAACTTCAAACTCGCCGACGCCAATGTGAATCCATGATATGAGTGTCCTTCTGACCATGACCATGGACGATGAGTCTTCAAAGCCTATAGCACCAGGAAGAAAACCTCGGAGCCTTCCTTCAGCTGAAGAGCTCGCCTTGCGTATCCTCAAGGGCCGCGACATTGGGGGACCGTCGTCTCGCCGTTGCGTAACGCGTGCTTGGAGGCCTCTCGATTAAGTCTTCCAGGTAGCCCCCTAACCCGGCCTCTGGTCCGGCCTGCTCTTATGTAGGTAGTAGTTGTGTGATCTTTGCATTTGCATCTTAAGCTGGAAAAGCAGGTGCCACCTCGTGTGTTTTACGACGGCGCGACGTAGGTATGCATACGCGCTGTCATCTCGCCCTCATCCTCATCACCCTCCCCCCCTTTAAACCCCGTCTCTTCGGCGAGCGCCTCCGTACTTGTTCGTTCCTCACCTCACGAGGTGAATAAAGCAGAGAGGTATTGCTGGGTACCTGTAAGTCATAGCTGGCATAGACTAAAAGAAAATGGGAAGGGAAAAAAAAGATTCATGCACGTCTTTAGACAGACAAGCCACATACATATGTTTTGATTTCTATTTCGTTAAGCGTAAACGGGACTTCTATATTGAATCTGCTGTTCCTTGTAACACGGTGATGATGATGATGATGTTTTCCCACACATAAAACGCCTGTAAGAAGAAACCCAATATCCCCGAACCCACCCCCACCCCCTTTCGCACCCTCCTAAGCCGATTTCGTGTAGTTTATAGTTCGTTTCCAGCCAAGGCAAGGTGCCCCGGCAACAACAGCTTTCATCATCAACTCCAGCCCAGCCGGCCTCGTCCGTCCTCTGATGGGGACCGGGCCATTGGCTCCCTATTAAGACGCCATAACAATAACAACAACAAAAAATGAAGGTATTATTTATACAGATGATGTCTTCTTCCTCTTCTTTCATCCCCTCTATGTAGGGGTTAACCCGATTTGGTGGGGCTTCTGCTCGCTTCCGGGTTTCTCTTCCGGTCTCCGGATCTGGGTCCTCAAGGTAAAGCATCATTTTGCCACAAGGCAGTAGTAGTACTAGCGGTGGTGGAATCGGCACCTAAGCATGTGCTGATCTCTGTTTCCGCACACTTCAAGGTGGTGGTGATCGACGATGTGATTGCAAATTGCGCCAGGACGCGATAAACGAGGATTCCTAAGCAATTTCAAATTGAACGTGGAGTAAATGCCATACAGAAGACGTCTAACCGAAGGCCGCCTTGGGATCCTTGGTCATTAAATCACCGCCTCGGGACCCGGGTCCTCGTGCTTGGCGGTGCTGCCCTTGCCACGCCACGTGCTGACGGCGGGGATATCCGCGAAGTAGCGCTCCTCGTCGGTGCCGTAGGCCCTGGGGGTCAGCTTGATGAGGCAGTGCAGCGGGACGTTCATCCAGGGGCTGCGGGTGTGGTCCTTCTTCATGAAGTAGGCGTAGATGCAGCGCAGGATGGCCTGGTGGGTGACGATGAGGATGTCCTCGGAGCGCTCGAGTTCCATGATAATGGGCTCGAGGCGGATCACCACGTCCCGGTAGGACTCGCCGCCCCGGTACCGGTAGTTGTACTTGTCCTCGTCGCGGGCCACGAAGTCCTCGGGATACTGGTCCTTGATCTCCTGGTACGTCATGCCGTCGCAGGTGCCGGCGTCGAGCTCGTCTAGCGCCTTCCACTGTAGCTGGTTATAGTTGGGTGGGAGGAAGCGCGCTGTCTGTATCGTTCGTTTTAGGGTGGACGTCCAGACGGTCAATGGGCGGTCGTCCTATTCCGGGGCATGGCCGTTAGCTCGTGTCTTAACGGTCGGTCGACTAAAAGACACTTAAAGGGGATACTGTGGCGGGTACTTACACCAACGGATTGCCGTACGAGCTCGGGCAGTTTCCGAGCGTACGCATGACCTCTTGGCGACAGGTCTGCGTCACCTCCGATCCGACCGTCAAGGTTATACATGGACTCTCCGTGTCTCGAGAGCCAGACCGAACGCGGGCGAATATGCAGGTTCATGAGGTAGTACACCACCCGGCTCTGAAGATAATCCTGTATGCGATTGATTATGACCTGGGAGCCGATATCCATGATCTTGAGATATGTGAGGTGGCTCTCGTCACCGTCCTCGTCGATGGACTGATAGACTTTCTCGTACATCTTAATCCTCTCGCGGAAGTCCAGGGCGGCCACCTCGGGGTCCTGGTCCTTATAGTCGGGGCTGGTCGTCTTGACGTCGCGGATGTTGGCCATGATCAGGTCCTCGTTATCGCATTTTGACTCGACGAACAGCACCTCAATACCCTCCTGGGTACAGACGCTGTGCACCCACTCACGTCTCTCCTTGGTAGAGTTGGTAGCGTCCAGGATGCCAATAACACCGCCCTGACGGAACCAGCTGAGCATGTCGGCAATAGCGGCCTCAGCAGCCAGCCGTCGTCTTCGCTCACCCTCGGCATTGTCTGTATCGAAGAATTCGGCGGAAGGGTGAGGCGCGTCGGTTCGGCGATAGTTGCCGACGTTGAAGGTTTTGGCATCGATAGAGAGCCATTGGAGATATCGCTGAGCTATGATAGAGGAGAGTGTGAGTAAAAGAAGTAAAATATACTATGTAACAATGAGTTATATCTTTGTATCTTCAATGTTCTTACCTCGTTGTGCAATGTAACTCTTCCCCCGGGCTGGCAGACCAACCATCACAACGCAGATCTTAGTGTCCTCGACCTGGACACCGCGGCCGTTAGTGCTTCGTCTACGTGCCATGATCACCAGGTTTCCGAATATTGGTTAAAAGGATCCCAATGGCTCCCCGGGATCATGTGAGGCAGGACGATAAGGTTGAGTAGAGGGTGGGTAAGGTGGTAGATAGTAGGCCGCAGTAGGTAATAGGTAGTAAGGTGGTGGGTGGTAGGTGGGTTATGAAGTATGAGTAGCGTAGCACGGAATCACTCTTGGCGAGAGAGGAACCTGGTAAGTTAAGGGCTGAAAAAAAAAGTATAATAAATACAATAACTAAACCAAAATAATAATAATAGAAGAGAGAAAATTTAGAAAGCAAGAACAGGGCAGGCAAACTCAGTAGTAGTCAGTAGCAGTCAATAGCAGCAGACTGAACAAAACAAAGTAAGGTAAGGGGGTGGTGGGCAAGGGATTATTTAAGTAAAACTTCAGGAGAGGTTATTATAGACGACTCTCGGAAAACCTCGTGAAAGCAGAAAGAGTACGTGCGCTTGTCAACCGGTCACCTGGTCACATCAAATAGGAATAGACTAGGAGGTAGGTGAATAACAAGTATGTAAAAAAGAGCTAGTTGGAATATGTACGAAGTCTAGGATCGTGGGTAATAGTAATAAGGCGGTAGGGCAGGTAGGGTAAGAGGCAAGGTAAGGTAAGGTAAGGTAAGGCAAGGTGTAAAGAGACAGGTATGTCAAGTCAATATTTGATGGACGGATGGGTTCACGATGCGCTCGTGATTGGATTGAGTGGGTTGGCTATTATGGCCTGGGATGCATAAGCTCAAGCTCAAGCTCTTTTTTTCTCTCTGTCTCTCTTTCTTGTTTTCTTTTCCTTTTTTTTTTCCTTTTCTTTTCTTTTCTTCTTCTTCGTCTTCTTTTAGTTGATCCCTTTTGAAGGCCGGGCCCATCAAACTTAATAGATGTCAACCTCTGAAGCCTTTTCAAGACTTAAGAAAGTCTTGTCCCGCCCCTATGCGCGTATATGTTATAATGAATTGAAAATAAGTCTTCTTGTTCGTTTCTAGTTTCCGAGGGGGAGCTACCCAGATGTAACTAATAGGTAAGAGAAAGAGAATATAACCCGATGATACATGTATACATACATACACATTGCCAAATATGTAAAGCTATTTGTACTTGTCTATGTGTTTAGTAGGCATAGGTACCTTACTTAGGATGTAGGTAGGACCTCGGGATGGAGAAAGCGGTAGGTAGGTTAGGTGTTGTATGTGGTATATGTGATGTCGGATTATGCGAGAAGATCGCCTTTTTCTCTTTTTCTCTTGACTCGTGCATATTCCAGGGTGGAGATTCCGTCACTAACGGAAGTCTCAGGGATAGCTTGGGGCACCCAGGTTGCCAGGCACGCTATCAAAAAACTTAATTGACCCCCCCCCCCCCTTTGCCCCTGCTGGCCCTGTCGGCAAACTCTCCAGCCCTCCTTCTTTGAACCCACCCCGCATTGACAGGGGTTTTGTTCGGGGAGTCCTAGGCTCCTAATCGTCCCACTGCCAGGGCGAGCGGATGCACTTGATCCCCCTTGATCCAGTACCTGGTTAGATACGTATATACATACATACATACACACCTAATGTAGGTACATACATCTATATGTCTATCGGTTGCCACCTACAAGTACATGTAGGTTGTAGGTAAGGTTTTCGGCAAGCAACATCTGGAGCCTGGTTATAAGGGAAAACCGGAAGACGGTAGTTAAGCATTGGGAAAAGCAAGTACTTAAACCATTCTTGGAAAACATTACAGAGAAAGAAAAGGGGTTCAACAAGAGAATTGTAGTGATAGATGTATGTAACCAAGTACCTAACATACACATACACACATACCTACGTTTACGGCACTCCTTCCAGTTGGTCAACATAGCCGAGCTTGAACTGCGCCGTCCGCCGAGCCCTTTTGCCCTTTTGCCCTTTTTTTTTTTGGCCCTTGACACATAGCTCACTCTGTACACACATGGCGATCGTGGTATGGTGGTATGTATGTACATATCTATGTACATATGTATGGAATATGTACGGGGGAAAGAGAGCAGGTGAGCTGGTTAAAAGGAGCCAGGCTTCGGGTTGGAACGGAACGGGTCGGCAATCCGTTACTAAATTCGTACCCACTCGACCACTTGATTGGGGGGCTTGCTCGGGCCTGGGCCGGCCCTAACTGGTCCAAGTGGCGGGCAAGCGGGCTTCATGTCCATGGTGTACATACCACCTGTGGCCGGAGTGAGTGGCCCTGGCAGCCAGCAGCCAGCAACCAAGGGCCAGCACCTGCAAGCCCGGCTTGTTTGAGCTTCGGGGCAATCTAGAGACACAACTGACACACGTGCTTCGTATGGGGGAGCCAGCAAACATTGTACAGTACTTAGGTAGGTATGGAGCAATTGCTAGAGCTGATGCTTTCAGCTTGTGTCCGTGTATCGGTAACGACTTGCTTTGTATATGTAGTCCTACCTACATACCTAAGTAGGTACTTGTAAAGCAGCAAGGTCGAAGAGATACTGGGTTCAACTTTAACCCAGAAGCTCTAATAGGTTGCCTAGCACGGTATTCTGTTCGTTTGAATTTGATGAAAATCAGAAACCAGGTAACTACATACCCGCGCAATGCCACGATGGGGCCCTGTTCGGCCGAACACCACCCGAACGGACATGCCCTTCCGCACCCAGTGCCACCACCGCCACTATTACTCACGGTGGGATGATGGGAAAGATCAACGGAAGAAGGGTGGATGGAAAACTTTGGGGTTGTGCTATGCGATATTTTGACGGGCAGACAGGATAAGACGCACCATCGTGACGCGAGCCTCGACGACATTTTCGTCATATGGCGATGCCCAAGCTGTTCGGTCCAAAAAAAGGGCCTTGTCATGGGTTGATCGATTACGCATGGCCAATTGATTGGGTCGGCTCTCTGCTATGTCATCTCTCTTTTACCCATATGTGAAGACCCGCCGCTTTATCTCTCTTCGTCTCGTCAACACCTGCGCGCAGAACGCACGCGGCACGCGACATCGACGTCGACATCTTATCGACATGTTGCTTCGGGCTGGATGGGATGATCCACCATACACACACACACACATATATACAATGTCACTTGGGATATGCAACGTGCTGTGCTTGATCGAGCCAACCCCATCCCTGCCTGGAGGGGATCGCCGACGGCTGAATCCCAATATCATGCTCTCGCGTCGCAACCAATACATGCAATGTAGCCTGGCCGTCGTGGTTGCGGCAATTTTTGCCCACCAAACTTTCGAACGGACACCAAAGGAAAGCTTAGACGAGCGAGTGCGCCCTAGGTAGGTAGGTAGGCACGAGCCAACTCGGCGCATGCGACGAGGGAAAAAACGAGAACGAGATCCGGCCAAACGGGGAACGCTTGTCCCACAGACCACACTTCTCTTCGTCGGCAATCTTCCACTATTGATGGATACGGGAACTGGATGGGAGACTGTCCATGATAATTCGTTAAAGCGTCCTTACCTTGGAGAAACTCCACGCGTGGCCCCTGTATCCCTGGCTCGACGGTCGCCGGCCGCCTGCAATAACACCCTTCATGGCGAGTTGTCCCGCGCGCGACGAGGGGCACTTGGATCCTCCGAGCTGTAGCAGGCCGTCCGGAGAACCTGCTGTCTGCACAGCGCAATATGGAAGGGGACGCGGGGGAGGGGGGAAGGGGGGAGCGATCGTCGTTCGTTGTTTCGTCTCGTGGTCTGGGTGTTCTGTCCCCTTCTCTCTTCGCTTTAATTTATTGTTCCTTTTTTCCCCTGCGGGTAGAAAGCGCCGATGTGACGTCGGGGAAACGCAACGCTTTTTGCGTCCTTTTCGATACGATACAGCGGCAACCTCGCGATTGGTCAATTTAATAGGATTGTGTCGTAGCTCGGCGGAATATAGAAAAGAAAACAGACAAATGTGTCTCGGGACTTCGGAGAGCCACGTTAAAACAAGCTCATGCTGCAGGATCCTCCGAATGCTTGATCTGAACGAAGCTTTTTTCTCGGCCGGGAGCAGGGGCGGGAGAGATGGCTGTGGATAAAATGAGGAGTTCTGTCACGTCGAGCACAATGGAGGATGTCTACATCTTATCGCTCCGATGTAGGCGTGTAAAATTGCAGGCCTCCTTTTTCTTAACCCAGCATACCGGAATAAGCAAACTGGAAAAAAAGCACGTGCGCACCCATTAATAGCAACGATACTGGGAACCTCACCCTCTAACCAATCCGCGTGGCTCACACGAGAAATTTCGGGGCTCGACTTCATTCGCCCAGCGCCGGGCCCGGAGAGGCGTCTTATCTCCTGTTTGGTCATACAGACAGATGGTGCAATGGTGTCATCTTGCCTCGCGCTTCTGTGTCCCATGTCGCATCCCACATCCCACGTCCAAGTCGAACATTCGTGGCAGTCGAGTTGTTTGGCAAAGTTATAATGTGGGGGTCCGTCCTAAATTCTTCACACACAATCTTCCCTAGACACATCATTCGCACATGCCCGTCAGCTGGAATGCGCCAGCCTCGAACAGCTCCCAAAGGTCGGTACCTTGGTGAACAAGAATAACGGCGCTGGGGCCAGCGCTTGTGTTATGGTCAAGGACCTGATCCCTCATTCCATTCGGATTTTCCTTCTTTTCCTTTTGCGACCCCCCCTCCTTTTATTGCAACTGGTAAGAGTTGCTGGAATAATTGAACGGGAATCTAGCGGCATTTGGCCCGCACTGCTTGAATGTGCATTAACTAAACCTGATCATGGAAGGTCTTTGACTTCGGCTCAAGGTGAATAATTTGTTCACAAGCAATCGCTGTGCTCCCAAGGTAGCATAGCGGGCATAGGCCGGATGACGGGGTACTAGGCGGCTCCCAAGTGCCATAGAGTAGCATAAGCCTTAGTAGAATATCATGTAAGGACATATAGCACCCATATCAGGAGCCTTACAGTCGTCGGTAAACAACATCATTCTTAAAGGAGTTGGCTATCCTAGAGGGAAATTAGAGTCGGCTCGCACCTCCTTGCCTGCAGATTGGATGGATTGGGATTATCTAGTTATGCCTTTATACTAGGCGTGTCGGCCAGTGATGACTGGGTTTCTTGTCGACGTCGACTACACGTGTTTTGAAGCCTTGGGGATCCTCTATAGACCGCAAAAGTACACCTCGGACCTGGAATTGATCACCGAGACCGAGATGGCTATGAGTACGATCTTAGTTGGTTTTCACTGAGCAGACTGCGAATCCGCTGTCTTGGTCTTTGTTGAGTCTTATGGATCTCTCTAAATCCTACATGCTAACCTATGTAAGTTATGCCATGGTAACCGACGGAAACACCCGTCTGACATGTTTGCCCACATACATACTTGGCTTCTGCCTGCATCTATGCCCCAACCGAAAGATGCGAGGAACATATCTGCGTCTAGACGTGACGTCGTTGAAACGAAGGGGCACAGCTCAAGAAAAGTATCCCGAACCTTCTCGGAGTTGTTTCCGCTGGCGAGTTGTTTGCTGGTTCGGCTTCCCATACATTCTAGAGATTTCAAGCAATCCCACCAAGGATTGGCCTTCATCTCATACAAGTCGTTTTCAGGACCTTGAGCTTATATGGCTGCCAGAGGAAGTTTACCGCGCCCACATGGCTCATAAACCGGGAACACTGGCAACAAACTGTGTTCCTGTACTCTAGGTCTGCTTGGAACGGAGAATTCCGGGTTTTAGAGCCTCGGCTGCTGTCGTGCTCGACATGTGCAGTGTATCAGCGTTGAATGCTGACAAATTTCTTTCCTACCTTAACGATCTGTCCTGGTCTCTTCTATCGTTATATTTAGTAGAATCATCCGTACCTGCCATGGGTCAGGAACGTGTTGTGATGCTTTTTGCGGCCAGCTTAGCACTTGATTCCATCTAACCTTAAACTCCGACCCCACTAAGTTAGTTGTGGTAAGGCATTTAGAGTGAATGTTACAGCGTCGCTTTTATTTGCTTTCACACCTACAGACATCAAATCATACCTTGCAGTTCCTTTGTTAAGGGGACTGAGGGGGTGATTTATCAGAATAGGGGGATATGCCATCATATGATTGGTCCGAGCCCCCATAGTAAAGGAGCCATACTTTGTATGTACATTATCATCACTAACAACTAATAAAGTTGCCTCGGTAAATTTAATGCCAAGACCGCTGCCTGTTGGTAGTACAATGAGCTTCCTCGCTTCTGCTCACTCAACAATTCAACAATTCCCTAGCAAGGCTCCATCTAGAGTCAGTTTAACTATCTGCTTCGCTACTTTAAAGCTTAAGGATTTCCTTCATGCTAGAGCTGCATGCTCAAGCTGTGCCTAGGTCATCTACTTAGTCTGAAACACATACTTTCAGTTTTACCTTCCGCTCCGACGTATCGAAAATGGCCTCATCACAGCCTGCAGCTAAGCCCGCCAAGCCATTGGCCATGATGACGAGACTGTCGCCGCTGGTGTCATACTACAAGCCTCCGAGCACGGTGGCGGCGGCGGCAACAGGGGGCTCCCCGGCCTCCGGGACTGTTGCAGCCCCGAAGCTCATCGTCGTCGCTTCATGGATGGACGCCCAGGATGCCCACATCGCCAAGTACATCGCGTTTTACCAGAGCATCTACCCAACGTCGACGATCCTGTTGGTCAAGTTTCGTATAAACCTGGCGTGGTCGGCAGCTGCGCGACGGAGGGCCGTGGAGCCCGCAGCCGCGTTTCTCCGGGCGCAGGTCGACTCCGGCGCGCTGACGGCCGCGCCCCGAGAGCCCGAGATCCTGGTCCACGTGTTCTCGAACGGCGGCGCGGCAAGCATGGAGCACCTGTATCAGATCTACCGCCGGAAGACCGGGAACGCGCTACCCCCACACGCCGCGGTATACGACTCGAACCCAGGTCGCACGTCCGCCACGCGCACGTACAACGCCTTCATGGCCGGTGTGCGGGGCGCCGTCCGGTTCCTCGTGGGCCCGCTGGTCGCTATATTCTCTGTAGTCACGTTTCTCATGTACGGGCCACTGAAATTCCTATTCGGCGAGGGCCCCTTGCGGGAGGCCCAGAGGGTTCACAATGACCGTGCGTTGGTGCGGCAGACCAACCGCTCGTACATCTACAGCAAGGAGGATAGCATGGTCGACTGGCGGCACGTAGAGGAACACGCGGCTGAGGCAAATGCCAAGGGCATCCCTTCGCGGACGGAGAGGTACGAGAACAGCGCACATGTCGCGCATATGCGTACTGACCCCGGCCGCTATTGGAAGATCGTGACGGATACCTGGGAGGAGGCCATCAAGCGGTCGGGGACCCTGCTCCCAGGATTCACATAGCGGCAAAGCTTCTCCTCAAATACCAGCATGATGCTAAATATTCATGTTACCCGTATACTTCACGTAAACACTACAGCGAAAGGATTTATTTATATCAGTGTGGTGGCAGGCAGGTTTGGTGCGTCCTATTTGCTATGAGAAAGTATTCTTGAAAAGGGGCGGCCACCGCTGCCAGCCTGCATAAACTCCCCTCGCCCTTGTGCACCGTCAATGTCCGAACGCCGACCAGGCGATTTGATTATCTTTTCTCGCCCAACGCCGTGCTCGCCTTTCCTCGCGGCGCGTCCGTGTATTGGTGCGAAGCGGATTTAGCCTGTGCGCTGTCTCTTGCCTCCTCCTCCTCCTCCTCCCTCGCCGCCTTTAGTCTCCGCGGCGCGCTTGCGCTTCGTCTCGCAGTCATCGCAATCTTGGTCGAATGCATGCTGGTTGAGCTCTACTCCACTTCGGCACAGTCCGAAGCACAGGTTGTTCTTCGCCTCCAGGCATGAGAGGTTTTGCGTCAAGTAATCCCACCTACAAGGCTTCCCGCACGTCGTGCATTTCCCGAGGAACTCCACCTTTCGACACATGGCTTTGGTTTTGATTATCGTTTTGGGCCTCGGACGGACTAAGAAGGGGTTCTTTGATGAAGCGATCTTGCTTGTGTCTGTTATGAGCCCGGATATTAGGTCCTGTCCGCTACTTCACCACTGCCTTCGAAGTGACTTCGGTTTCATACCTCTGCCAGGACACTCACGATACCATATGAAGTTCGTCAGCCAGGCCGCCCGATTAGTCAAGACAAGTGTTTCGCTTGAGCGATGCTTAGTTGCTCTGTCTCGTAGAAGTGTTGTTTTAGTGGGCATTCAGTTGTAGGGAAGCCTGCTCTCTGCTGTGCGGACTATTTCACTTTATAGAAGTTCATGTGCATAGATCATTAATTAAAAGCCAAAATATTCCGACGCCGAAGTTGGTAAGGTGTTCTCAAACTGATTCGTTCCAGGAGCAGCACTGAAGAACACACACACACACACATATATATATATTCAGGGTCTGGAAGTGGATATTATCTACTCATTAGTTGGTTGGTAGGGCGTTGCCGAACTCGAGCATCTCATCAACACACACGCGCATACAAACCGTTGGCATACCCAGAGATGCGCGGGGAACGGGTGACAAACGGCGTACGGTCCACCTCGAGGAGAGTGTCTTCCGCAGCCAGGAGTCCAGCAATCGAACTCTGCTTCTTCTCCTGCAAACACGTTGTTTGTCTTCCTGCGAAGCAATTCTGCTGGTTGCTGATGCGAAGGCCCGGCAGGACGTGGGCGCCTTCTCACCTTAGAGTGACGCCGAACCTTTCCCTCGGGCCCAGGCAAAACACGATGCGGTGGCAAGCCACCGAAGCAGGAATCGGAGGGGAAGAAGGCGGGAGAGTAGGAAGCGAGGGAACGGCCACTCGCTACGTAGTTGCTTGTCTACCTACGCTCTGGTGACTTACCACAAAGCCGAGAACTAAGGGACAAACCGACAAAACGCTCAGCCAAGGAATCTGGTTCATGCTTCTAGTTATACCAGAAGACTTCATGTAGCCATCTAAGTCATCTTTTGATAACCTAGCAGGTACAAATGATACGCGCTCAGGCAGACAGTCCTCTTAACCACGCGAGTTTCATCTGCAACTACAGGCCGAAGTTTAATTTTGACACTTGAGGCCAAAACGCCATGCTATACATACCGTTAAAATGACGCATGCGTGTACGCTTGTATCTTTGTATAGAAAGAAGGTTGGCAAGCCATGCCGTCGTGATCCAAACTAGCAGGACACGGGACGGAGAGATTCTGTCAGTGAGCGGGTATTCGAGCACCCGTTTGACATGCGTATGCGTGATCGAAGACGGAATTGCCATGTTACATCGTAACAGAGCTTCCCGTCCAAATCCTCCGATCGAACAAGTGTACTGTGAGAGAGCGCACGGCAGCCATTTGTAGGTCTCTATTCTCCGCTGCCATTACCCGCCTAGTTCCCGTGTGTGGGGTATGCAGAGGCGAGCCCTCATGCTTTACTAGGACTCCTCGAGGTAAAGAGCAATGTCCACAGTAGAGATACAGAAGTCAATAGCCCAAGCCCTTAGAGTGTGACAGATTGTAAGACAGAGAAAGGAGGTTACACCTCTCCTTAATAACCAACGTCGCACCCATGGAAAAACAAGCATCGGGATCCTACCATCATCTTACGTACTTGCTTTAGAGCCGGACGCTCTTCCTTGGTGGTCTCGACACGAGCCCTCGGCCCCAGACCCCCCCCCCCCCCCCTCTTCCATGACCTGCAGCATCGGTTTGCCGTGATCTCCAGCATCCGGGCGGCGTGCCGTCCGCTTCCTCTTACGCCAGGCGTTATGTATGCCGCATGCCTCTGACATGCACGTCAACCGGGCCGTCCGTGCCGCTCACGGGCCTATCTTTTCTCTGCCTTTCCGCCGACACTCTTTTCTCAAGTACCCGACCCTTTGCGCTATACTTGACTCGATGTACTCATATCACTGTCTCTGTCAGGTTCCCCGGGCGGTCATCCTATCAACATCACGCACGATCAAGATGAAAAATAACTTGGATGAGGGGTAGGCAGGTGCAAGATCATGTGCGCGAAAAAGGCGAAGATGGGGGCAAAGACAACGAAGAAAAAGAGGTAGAGGTTGCTTATAAGTTGTGGAACCATCACACAGCGCGGTCGTGCTCGCCTATTGTAACTAATCTATGCCGTGATTCCTCAGCTCGTGCTGGGCCAAGGAGAAAGGGAAGGAGACACAATCGAAAAGATCAGATGAATCTCGGCGTACACATCTCAAATCACTATCCAGCCCTTTTTGCAGAACCCTCACATTCTTGTTATATACTAAAGCTCGGTGGGAAGCGCTCACCCCCGGAGTCTCAGTGTATGGTAGCGGTTCAAGTGTAGATAGTATGACATCCACAACGAGAGACAATGAGCCCTACATCGCGAGACATCGGCGGCTATATAAACACTAATGTCAAATGCTTAGTCTTGCTGGTAATGGCACCTCATGCAAGCTGTTAGTGCGAGATAGACGGTCAAGGTCGTGTCGCCTACAGCGCGGAGTCGCGAACTAGTCATCACTATATCCCATTCGTCTGCCTGGTCTCTTGCATGTGCATCTTGCATGACTTTTGCTTCATGTCTCGGTCCTATTCCTAGCGAACCTACGTTTTCGCGGCGCAGCTTGCGCCATCTCTGGGTGCATGAAATGAAACTTGGTGTTCTATGCCCTTCGCCGTTGGCCAGGTGAGGTACACGTGGCCATGGTGACTCTGCATGGGGAACAGATGCAGCAAATTGAGGAGATCCTTGCGGAAGAAAATCCGGCATTTGGAAAGGGGTCAGCTATGTGACCCCACCAAAGGAGTGTCGCAGGAGACGCTGATGGATTGATGGGTTGGGTATATTACTACTTCTGTGACGTTGTCGAAATATACCTATCACGATTAGTGGGCGATATGAAAGCATCCTGTCAGCATAGCAGACTAGTAATAGTGTCGAAAAGAGAAGAAGTGGTTAGCGACCGGTATGCCGAGAATGGTACATTGAGTTGATAATTGCTGGAGTTGTCGTCTTCCTTGTGAGTTTACTGTATTGCCAATTTAGGTGCGAGAATGAAAGCATCTAGATTATATTATAGTTTTAAGGCCTTGCGCGAACCTCGATACTTTTTCTGACTTTTTTTCATATTTCATAGAGTATAACTGATAAAGTAACACATGATAGCAACATATATTATGAGAGTATTTCATCAAAGCCAAATATATATGGGCTGAGAAACGCTACCACTAATCCCGCTCACTCGCCTGCACACCTATATGCTGGCTTATTTTATACCCTTGAGAACACAATAGACCCCTTGGATCTTTTCTCGCTGTCTATGTATGTACCTGTGTTGTGGACGAGTATGCAAACTCTGATCGACTCAGGAGAATAGTAAACCGAGTGCGACGGGTGACAGTTAGATAAGGAACAAAGTAGGAGAACGCCGGGGCCATGCGAGGTAGTAGGTTCAATATTCCACAAAAACAAAGTAAATTGGTGTGTTTTTTATGCTTCAGCCCATTTGGCACTGTATGCTCCGTTGATATTTATGTTTGGAATCACCATGATCGATAATATGATCATGAGAAGATAGATTTTTAATATGGATATGATAGATACGTGGAGATGATCCGCGTTCGTAGGTCATGAGTGCACTTAGGGCCAGACGCTCTGCCGCCACCTTTCCACCCTGTCCATCTGGGCGGGCGGCTGCCCTGGCATCTGCATGGCGTAGGGGTTCGCCATCATCGTCGCGCGGTGGTTGGGAGCCGGCAGGCCGTAGCCCGGATTGGTCATCGCGGCGGCGCCGCCACCCATGGAATAAGAGGGGACGTTCCCCAGTAGTCCGCGATTGGGAGGGGCGACAGCGCCGTAACTGTCCATGGCAACGCTAGCCCTAGGCTGTCCCAAGCCGCCCGCATTCCCATCATTGAGGCGACCGGCCATGAAGCCGCCGTGGTGACCCCCTCCCGTCGGTGTGCTGATACTCGAGGGAATTTGGGCTCGGAATGCTGCGAGCTTGAGGTCCTGCTCTGACCGGTATCGGGCGGCCTCGTCGCGCTGGGCCTTGGCCCGAGCTGCAGAAGGGTCACTGAGCATCGTCCTCGAGTTTGTGGTGTACAGCACGTCAGCCATCGACTGGCGCTGCGTGAGCTTCGGCGGAACGTCCAGGCCCGCGGATAATGGGGCAGCCCCCGAGCCCATCTCGCGCTCACGGGCTTCACGTTCGGCCTGCAGGCGGCGGCGGCGCTGACCTAGCGTCTCTTCCTCTTCTACGGGCTTTGTCCCTTGCTGAGTTTTGCCTGTGTCCTCATCCTTCGTATCGGCCTCGTCTTTGAAGGCGTCGCCGAGCTGGCCGAGCAGCTCAGTCGAGAAGGAGGAGCTCACAGGCCGCGCGCGGGGAAGTGGGTTATCGCCGTCCTCTTCGGCTCGTAGCCGTCGCATACGAGCTCCCAGCGTCTCTTCTTCTTCCTCTTCCTCCTCCGGCGATTGGACCTGGAGACGGGGATTGGGGTTGGCCAACGTAACCCGGCTCTTATTAAAACCTTGGTTCAGCGTCATCATGCTCGGTCGTATAGGCCCGGTCTCACGTCCTTGTATACGGTCGCGACGGCGACTCAGTGGCTCGTTCTCTTCCATCTCTTTCTGCTCCATCAAGCCCGGAGGGCGGTGCATGTCGGCAAGTGCGACTATCTCGTTCTCGTTGTTCCGCTTAGCCATCAGCAGGCCCAAGGGCGTGTCCTCGTCTTCCGATTCCTCTGCGGCGTCGACACCTGTGGATTCCCAAGCGAGATTAACCTTCTTGCCTTTGCGAGCCTGGCGTTCGACCTCTGCTACTGTGTCGAGCTCCAAGAGTGTCGAGTGCAGACCATTGGGATACGACTCTGCGAGTGGCCGGGTGCGCATCCTTTGCTGTTGCTTGCGCATCTGAAGTTCTGCCAGGAGAGTGGTGGGCGGCCCATTATATGCGACTTGTTCTTCGTCGCTTTCATCTTCGGATTGGTCATCGACACGCTCACCGTCAACGGAGCCGGACAGACGTTGTCTCTCCGCGTCCTCCGTGTTCTTTGGAGACCCGTTCCTATCATCATCGGAGAGACTATTGTGTCGGTCACTCTTTGAATTATGTTTTCGGAGGTGAAGGAATGAGCGTCGCTTCTTCGGCTCCTTCGACTCCTTCGGCTCCAACAGATTGGAAGTCGCATTGCTAGACTTCTTCAAATGAGACTTCCGCTTCTTATCCGTGCCATAGACCTCCGGACCCAAGGAGCCAGCGAAGACGTGATCGGTGAAGGCCGAAACGGGGGCCTTAGCTGACGCATCCAGAATACTATCCAGTGTAGCCATCGCAGAGCCATCCCGAAGTTCGATGGCTGGTGACTCCGACGGTAGGTCGAAAAAGGCGCTGGCTCGGAGCTGTGGTGGTAGACCCTCGAGATCTGGAACTTGGGATTTACGATTGTGAGCACCGAACATGGACTTGCGAGACTCTCGCTTGTCTTCGGCGTCTGAGGTTGGACGGGGCTGTGCTTCGCCGCGCTCATCGGGACGCGGGGGCATCGAAGCATCGGGCCCAACTTCTGGCCCCTGCTCCGCTTGGGGTTGAGAAGCGGGACGGTTAGACCTTGTGCCAAATGGGTCAAGAGGCTCAGACTGGTACTCTGGCAACCAGGAGGCTCCAGATTGTCGGCTTGCCTCAGGCATCGCATTGAGAACCTGTGATCTGCGGATGTTTCTAACCTCAGACTTCGGCTTTTTGGACAATTTCCCAGGCAGATTGAGCATCATCGGCACGCGTGCCGGATAGTAAAGCATAGTGTTACCCGAATCCGGGTCGACATATGATTTCGGTCTTGTTGTTTCTGCAAGTGCTCGCGGGAGGGCCGGTCTCGAGTGGTCCGGTTCGTCATCGGTTCCATCGTCGGGGCCTAGTGCGGTAAACGGTACGTCTTCAAAGCCGGCGTCTGGTGAACAGTGCGCGCCATCAAAATCCGCAAATGCCATCTCGGCCTGCTCATAGCTCCCCGTAGATCCTGCACGCGTCGGTGATCTGTTATTGTTCTGTGCGGATTCACGCTGTGCATCGGCAACGGCTTGATCCCAATAATCCATCGCACTGTCGAATTGCTGTGCGTTTGGTGTGATGTCATTATCATCGGCAGGAGGTATTCGTAGTGTCTCGTTCTCGTCTGGTACTCCGGGAAGTTTGTCGGCAGCGTCCATAGCGGCAGGTGTTAGGGTTGTGGGTGCCATCTCGTCAATGTGTGTTAGAGTGGGCTTGATAGACCTGACACTTCGTACGGAGCTCTTGCCAGGACCATGCCTTGAGAGCGGAACTTCGGCGTCCAGGTCTGGCCTGGATAAGGGATTTGACCCAGATCTAAGCCGGGTGCTATTTGAATGAAGTGAGTTGCTTGGCGACATGATGAAAGCAGCAGGTGAGTAACCACCTTGGCGAGCAGCTGTGTTGGTCTCGAGTATTGAACTGGAACCCGAGATCTGTCGCGTAAAGGGGATGTATTCATCTACTTCGGGTATTGATCCGATACTCGCAGCTAAGATGGATGATCTTCGGCTCTCGTTTCGCTTCTGTTCTTCATGCAGGTCACGGATGGCGTCCTCAATTGAGGATGTCAACGACAGACGTTCAGCAGTGGCTTCCAGTTGAGCGATACTGCTGGAGGGTCGTGGGCTCAAGTCGGGCGCAGGGTGACGGAGGGAGACGCTCTTGGTCGAGGCTGTACGGATAATAGGCTTCGGTCTTACGATAGTAGGTTGATGTGCATCTTCACTTCTTTGTTTCTGTCCGTACCAGTTTGGGGGGGATTTGGGAATGTTCCTTGGTGCTGCGACGATTGATGATGGGTCTCGGGCTTGGCCTTGGTCAAGCTGCGGGTCGCTTGAGGCTTTTGGGCTCTCGGGCATTGACCCAGACTCTCTTCTGGTAGAAACCGCCGAGCCCAGACCTGCATTCGTGTTTCCGGTATTTTCTAGTTTTAGATTCGTCGGGAAAGTCGAGCCTGCATTGCCAGGGCTGAGTGGCTCGTATTCATGATGACTACTCTTTTTTAGGGCCCCGGTGGCTCGTGCTGTAACATAATTCTTATAATTATTTTCGGCTTTTGTGGCAGTGCCGGCGATACCTTTTTCGTAATCAGTCCCGGCGTCGTCTCCCTTGTAACCCACCTCCTTCCGGCCACGGTCCTTTCCAGGTGAGAGATCACTGTCAATCATGGATAAAGGAGTGTAACTTGACTTTATCGAGGATAGGAAGTGCATGGGCGACGATGAAAGGGATGGGGAGAGGGGTTCGGATGATGATTGGATATCGGCGCGGTCATCGTCGTTATCGTTCTGCGCGACTTCGCTGTATGTTCCAGCCATCTCGGTGTGCAAGAAAAGAAGCCTTTGCGGATGGCTGACTATTCGTAATGATTCGCAATGATTCGCGACTAAGCTAATCCCTAATGACGCTCTATTCGATCATTTAAACAGGCAAATTGGTCGCGTCGCAAGGTTTTACTGTGCTGTTCCTCGCCAGTAGGGATGGCAAACAACTGTTTAAATCCTAGGTACGTCTATAAAATAACTAGTCAGAGGCTGCGCACCGAGTCGCGTGTCTCATGATAGCTTTGTTGTGTCGTGCCCAACCAGTAATGTGGTAGATTAAGTAGAAAGAGAGAGAGATGTGAACGTCGACATGGTGGTGTGTTGGATGGGTTTCCCAGTGCTAGATGAGTAATTAAGGGAAGAGAGGATCTTCTTTAAGGATCTTCCCTGATATCGACCAGATGACAAGGCTCCTTTCAGGCGTGACTGATGACCGATGCGAAAGACGGCGAATCACAAGCTGCTCAATATAAGAGATATGCGCGCGACCTCTGTCTATCTGTCGCTCTGCGGAGGGTATGAAGGCACCCTATTCGTAGACAGTATTTTATCCTACCAGTGACTAGACGGGTATATATCGACGAGTGACGAAGTGGTAGGTCAGAATTTTAAATCTTCGAGTCGTCACTCAGATGGAATCGATCAACTCGATCTCTTGCGTTTAATTTTCTGCTTCGTT
This sequence comes from Eutypella sp. D-1, assembly GCA_023313575.1. Taxonomy (NCBI): domain Eukaryota; kingdom Fungi; phylum Ascomycota; class Sordariomycetes; order Xylariales; family Diatrypaceae; genus Eutypella; species Eutypella sp. D-1. The sequence goes on along the minus strand of JAJTTP010000008.1, from coordinate 828,434 downwards.
GAAAGAGGCCTAGCTACATAGGTACCTGCACATGATCCTTGTAAATGTTGTGGTTTTTTGGGGGGATCTTCTTGCTGGTAAACCTAGTTTGTTTTACGTCGCCAGGTCGCAGACGGGCACACGGGTTAGGCGGCCAGGGCGGCGCGATATGACAGGGATGGGATCGAAATTGAAGCCGATCATTCACAGCACAGGTGGATGTTAGCCACTTTTCTGGGTGAGAGAGAGAAACGGTCCGGTTGGCTGACAACGCTGGGGCCAATACAAAGTAACTGAAAAATCTTTCATCCTCGCAGATTTGTACTTTCACATTCCCCAGGATCCTTGGAGGCAACCGAAAGCGCGGCCCCGGAGAGCACCGCTACCAACAACCGCTACCTAGGTAGTTATATCTCGGTCGCTCGGTAGGTGCCATACTGGATCAGAAACTCTAATAAGTTCAGTTGGTACAATGGCTTTGTGCTTGCAGTCTACGTAGATTAGTAGCTTTTAGAGTCCGCGCCAGTCCCTGCGATCGGCGCCCAGAACGTGGAGTTAGGGGGCTAGAGTCGCCCATGATCTAGTTAAGCGACTACTGGATATTTTCCAGCGACAACAGCGGGGAGCCGTTATCATTGGCGCTGTCTTTTATTAGACTGGTTCACCGGAATACCTGTCGCGAATACCTACACCCGGAACCAAGGCGCCGTGCCGTGTTACCGTTACTTGGTTTTAGGAAAGGAACACATATGATTGGATTGGGTGGTCCTGCCAGGCACGCAAGATATAAGACATCGATCATATAGGGAAATTTGACGGCTTAATCCGGTCAGCTCTCCCTGAGTACTGTGATACTGCGCTCTCCAGCTTCCATCAATCTGTGTGCAACATGTAAAGATACTACTATGCATAGTAGCAACCTGCATAAGACCTTGTGCGTTTGCGACTAAAGGGGCTACACGGCAGAGGACTAGAGCCAGGTGAGGAGCAAGCAATTTACTAGCAAATGCAGTTACGGAGTCGAGGAAGTTAATAATAACTTCATGTTATACTGGGGATGGGCTAAAACACCATATGCTCGGAGAGGTCTTGAGGTCTGACGCACTTTTGATGATTAGAATCCGCAGATGCACAGCGCATAGTCTGGGTACAATCGAATTCCTATTCGCTCATTGGGGTTTGGGGGCCTGGCAGTTCTAATCGGTCTATGGACACATGCCAATATTACAGAAGTTACTGGAATTCCCCCACAAAGTCAAGTGGACAGGCCTCGGAAGTCACACCGCAATGGAGACCACTGCCTTGCGCAGAGAATATATCGAGGTTTCATATTGGCGACTGGAGAATCCCATAGTTATGTACGTCATAGATGTAGTTTGAGAGGCTTGAGAGGGTGGGAATAAGAAAACCAAGCGAAATGCTAAAGGCTAGTCTACCCTAATGGAGCATGATCGTCTTACTGTGATGCTTGTCCCGAAGCTTTATTTCGTTTCCGCGTTCCGTCTAGGCAGTATCTGCATACTGACGCGCGAAGTGTCACCTCACCGGCCCCATCTTGTGCCCGGGGTCTAATAAATTCATATCACTTCGCTTCAAAACTTGAGCGATAGTGTGGCTGTCATAGCTCCCTGAGTTGTCACATAGAGGAGGGGCGGAGGGGGGCAGGGGGAGAGAACGTCATCAGTCCTCAGTCTTCAGTACAGCCCAGGATATCATGTAATCTTCACAAGGGCTATTCGCAAAATATCCCATTTATGGAGTGAAACGGACAATGTCTGAATGATCATGTCTTTTAACTCGACTTTAACTTAACTGTACCCAATTGCAAGACAGCTGCAATGGATATTATTTGATAAGACAGCCCGGTCGAGATTATGGGTTGATCCCGATATCGTCGGCATCTTCCAAGCCTAATTTATAGATAGATAGCGTCATCGTCTATCGACCTACTGAAGCATGTATAAAAATACCGATCGGCCTGCTATGCATGATAGAGCTATTTGCGGAGCAATGTAAAGTACACCTTGCGATGCAGACACATCGCACACGCGACGTATTCATCGGCATGGTTTTACCCAGGCCGCGACGGCGTAGGCATCTGATTGATTTCACTACCAGTACTAGGTATTGCTCGCACACAGGGCTATAGCTCATGGTAATACCTTGCCCGGCAGAACAATCCTTTTCACTGCCGGTGTATCTTGGAGGTGGGGGGGGGGGGGGGGGGGGCAGGGCGTGTGTCTCACACCACGTCCCTATCTGACATACAACGAAACCTTATCTCGCCTATTATTCAATTGAATGTAGGAGATTATCGTCGGACATATCCTCAGCCTTAGGGAAAACTTTGAAGTGTGACGGGTCTTGCAGTTTGTTCCCACAACCTCCAAGCTGACAGGCTGATTGCTGTAGTGTGGGTGCAAATACCCAGAAACCCTACGCTTTAGAAACCTCGAAAAATCTCACGGCTCATGGATTTGAGCCTCTTGAGATGTAGGCGTGTCTCACCTAGGCACGGTTTCACGACAGTACGGATGCGGTGACCCCACCCCCTTCTCTCAACGAGGGTAGACTGTTCAACGACGGTACCGTATCTTGCGTCTCGCGGAACTTTGCTTCTACGACTTGGGTACCTACGGGGATCCTCTTCTTGCCGCATATCTACCTCGTACATATAATTACATACCTGCTTCCCGCCCGCTGTGGATAAGTAGCAGCTCATTTCCGCTATGGGACAGACCACCTTTGCACGACGGGAATGCAAGCGCTCGCATACTAATTTCGCCTTGTCAGGAAGTTCGCACGTGATGTACGACGATCTCAAACAAGAGGCAGGGACCAGCTTGCAAAGGCTTTGGTCTTCTCATCGAAGGGACGTGGCCGAATACCCAACTATATTAGGGAGTCCAAGGGCGTATTCAAAAATGGGCGCTTACATATATGTACCCGCCTGCAAGGTAAAGATATACTTATGTGCTTGATTGGGGGATAAGGAAAATGGCCATTCTGACATCCCTCCCAATTTGAAAAGCTGTTATCATTCAAGTGATGGTATCGTCGACCCTCTCATTAGACGGCCGAGCCTTTCCCCTCGCAGCGACAGCTCACACCGAGACCGAGGTGAATATGAATACACCGCTTCTTCAATTTCTCAGGGGCTACATAGGCCTGCCGACCTTTGCCCGTTAGTTGAACGATTCTAGTTCGTAAGCTAGCATTACGCTGGGGAATATTTGAACTTCGGGGAGTCAATATCAAAATAAGGAGAGCGGAAGTTTGCTGTTTTTCTTCAGACCAGTACACTGCTATAACCCGGGATGCCGAGCGGCTTAGGAAGCCAGTGCACGCCTCCCCGAAGCGGTGAAGAGGAACCACGCGCCTCTTGCAGAGACATTACCTAATGTTAATTATTGATAGAGCCCAGTGAAGATGATTCGCATATTTTCAGATTTTTCCCCCCTGAGGATATCTGATCTTTGAATTTGCTGATATCGCTACTGCGTGACACATATTCTCCTGACGATCCTGAAGTATTGTTGAAATGTTACGTGAAGTTGAGATGTGGCTGGACTCGTGTCCGCAGCCTACAAGTGGGCCACGAACATCTCCCATCTCAAGACCCCCAAGCCAATTTGGCGGGGTAGGCAAGGGAATAGGGGGGCAAGAGGGGCGACAGGTATGTATGGAGTATGCACATAGCAGTCAACGACCTGACGGCCTCGCTCGCATCTTCGAAAGAAAAACGGATCATGCCAGTAAAATTACATTGTCGTATTTTCCTGTGCCGGAAACCCTAAACCGGAATTTATTACTATTGCTATATAAAGATAGCGACTGTTTAACTGACTTATTCGTAAATATGTATATTGGCTGACTGGTTATTGATGATGACGCGTATCAGCTAGTCACGATACCCTTGTTACGAACGCTATTGTCTATTATTGGATTGGTTGACAAGGTCTAGAAGTTGCCCCTATCTGAGGTCAACCCATGTACTAGAGCTATTTAGGTCACCCTATGTAAGTTGGCGAATAGTTAGCGATTGGTCGGGTAGGTTGGCATTCAGATCAAGCTACATCCCGAGCGTCTGGATCGGAGTCTAACAAACCTTATTAACTTAAATAATTCTATGTGTCCAATGTCCAACTTGGTGGTTGGGGAGCGCGTGCTGGCCCTCCTTTTCGACGAAATTTCCCCTTGTCTACTTAATGATCTTGTGACTTGTTATGCTTGTTAAGGGGTAACTGTTTAGAGCTTTAAGCATATTGGAAATACTCTGATATGGATACTTTGAGATTCAGTGTTGTCCTCTGGGTGCGGATATCGATTCCGAGTTTCTAAATAGTAGCATTCCAACGTCAAGCATATGTATTGCATGGGCCAAAACTCTCGAATCAGGTACCTGACTAGTCGGTATTGGCATACTGAACTCGAACATAGCCGATACCGGATAACCCAATTCGAACTTGGAAGCTGGTAAATATCACCTTCTACTATGATGTCAGGAACGCTTCGCGCAGTATTGTGGTAGTGTACTCCGTAGTGTGGCTCATATTTGAACTTCGAGTCTACGAGGTTTACTCAAATCACTGGCCCAGAGTATTGTCAGAGTATCAGCATAGTGTTTACCTGGCCTTGCCTTGGGCACCTGTGCCTGATAGACATCATAATTAATATGCTGGCCAGGTTTGTGCTGGTGAAACTACGCATATATATGCGCTGCTTGGCGAGGCCTGCCAGCATGTCTTGCATTTGGTCCCCCCGCTCCCCTACAACGTGCGTAGTTAGCCCTATTTCCCCCGTAGGGTTGCACTATCCATTCAGCACTGTATCCCAATGCAACATGGTGCTTTCTGTTGAGATGGGCAGTATCATGTAATTATTGAATCATGAGGATGTCAAAACTGATGAGGATATATACTTGCAAAGATAAGGTATCTGAGGTGGCAATGTAGTAGTATACGGAGTTGATGGTCTGATTCCACATTGGCTTTCACATTAACTTTCACGCCAAGGTTCAAGCAGACCTGAATCGGGATGGCCTGGAACCGCGAGTTTTTCTATCTCGCACTAGCTTAATAGTCTCTCGTCAACGTCACCAATTACGACTTGGCCTTTCTACGGGCTCGGGCACGAGAGAACGGGCGAGGTAATGTGAAATGAAAATAAGAATGCCACGAATTGATCCCTCTCCCCACAATCCCAGATTGTTACACTGTAGCGAAAACCGGCGACATTCTGGCCCTAGGATGGAACACCGTATTTGCATCCAATTCGACACGCCTTACTTCCTCTTGCTCCGCGATAGACACAAGACGGAGAGCCATCTCCACCTCGCAACCCACGATCTCCACCGCTTTAGGGAGAAAAGACCCGGCCAGGAGCCTAATCGAATGGGCCCGACTGGTGCGAATGCCATACAGGGCTAACCAATAAATAAACTGGGGTTTGGCTCAGTGCATTCTGTACTTCTTGAATTGCGGAATCAGCACCCTGAGGAGGTTTCTGGCCTGTTTTTAGCTACCTTATGCTATCGTCTCTTCTATGATATACCATTTAGCGCTCTTCAGTTCTTAACACTTTTGATACTTGGAAGTTGGGGGTTACGTTCTGCCAACTTGATCTCCGTTTGGTCCCATGAGCCTTTCACTCAAACATATGATACATATGCATTCGTTATCTCCGTCTACCTTGTCGACATCATCGAAAATCCTAAAGAACGCTCTTATCTTGCTTTAGACTCGAAGACTTGGACGGTGGAGCGGGAGCGCCCATCGTCCGTACTATCCTAATCACCTACTACATCCACTAGCGGTCTACATATAGCACCTGACGATGGCAACCGGCGACGATGAGCCCATGTGTGATGTCCCTGCGCCGAAACCACGGCGCCGTTTTGCCCCCCAACTTGTGGAGGAGACGGTGAGGACTTCATCGTCCAGTAGGAAAGCGGAGGCGAATTCTGCCCAAGGGTCAGCCACATCTGTGACGCAACCCCAACCACCCGCATCAGGGTCGGCAGCCGAGACAGCTATTCCAACTCCTACTACCAAAAAGACGAGAGATGCTTCTGTGCAGGTCGACGACATCGAGATGCGTGATGCACCTCCGCCACCGCCCAAGACTACAAAGCCTGCACGACGCTTTGCTCCAATGCCAATCGAGACTACCTTCACCTCTAATAGAGCGGAAAGAAATCCCCATGGCCCGACCGCTGAACCGACCCCTGACCCATCCCCCACGACCCCACAGCCCCCTTCGATCCTTATCAATAGTCAAGAACCGTGGCAGCAAAGCCAGCAGCCACATCATCCAAAGGGACCAGAGGAACAAGATGCAAATGCGAAGTCCGAGAAAAAGCCGAGACGGCGGTTTGCGCCGCAGCTAATCGAGACATCAAGACGGGCAAGGAGGACGGGTCAAGAGGGCCCAGCCACGAAACCGACCGATAAAACAGACATAACGCCCGGGACAAATCATATATATACACCCCGGCCGAAGCGGAAAGTTCTTGATGCTATTTGTTCTGTAGGACCACGGCCAAGCACATCTGGGGCGGTTGTCGTTGCAGAAAACGAGGAAGACGATGACACGCTTGGCGAGTCGCCGCGTTTTCTCACGCCGCGGCGGCAGCAGTCGATGAAACCCCACCCAAATACTCGGAGGGGCACGAAGTCTTCATTCATTCCGGACTTGGACACCATAATGTCTTCGGAGTCGAGCAGCTCTTCAGAAGAGAATGATGACGAAGCCCCAAGCGAGCCGCTACCCATGGAGGTTGAAAAGGCTCCACCGACGCTCCCTAACAGCCGTACGCCCGACGGCGACCTCTGGAACGGCATGCGCCACGAGCTACGGGAGAGGAGGGAGTCGTGTGACGAGGAGATTTCCGGCTATCTCCTGGCCGTCGCGGCTAAGGAGGCCTTCCGGCAGCGCCAAATCGAGCAGGTCATGTCCGCGTTCCCGAACGGTCTGTCCCCGGTTGGCGTGGAGCATTTCGTCGCCCATGATAACTCCGAGGACGAGGATTTTCCGGCCTCCGAACCTCCGAGCTCTGCCATCTCTCAGATGGTGCGTCGCAAATCAACGGATCCCGGGTGGGCCGTCAGGGAGATGCGTGCGCACGCCGAGAAGCTGGCGAATCTGCGGGCGCAGAATAGGCCAGGCGCTGACACAGACGTTGACAAGCTCGACCTGCCTCCCCCGCATGGCACCCCCCTCTGGACCCCAGAGGATGCCCGACGAGGCGAGGCTGCCGCGTCTTCGCCGACGCTGCGTAAGAAAACAGAACCACAAAACCCCCCAGAAGCGTCGCCGCTACAACAGCAACCTGAAAGTGAATTACGGCAGGCTGCCAGTCCCTTCGGTCTTCCGTCAGGTTTCCGAGGCGCGGCAGCGGCCGCTGCCGCTGTGGACGAGGAGGATGACGACGAGGCCGCACAGCTCCGGAGGATGCGCCAGGCAGCATCGCCGCCGATGCTGGGTAAAGACCTAGTGTTCCGACGGTGTGTCAGCCCACAGCTCACCCGTATCGAGCCCAGTCACCCATACTCGGCGTCGCGGTCTGAGGAACGTGACGCGACGGGCGCTGGGGGCCTCTGGGGCGGCTATTGCGCGGCGAAGCCAGCGGCAGCAGCCACCAAGAAAAAGAAGGTCAGCGGCCTTTGGGGTGGTTTCTGCACCACCAAGGCCAATGAGGAAGTCGCACTCATGCTTCACCCCTCCGCCTTCCTGTCCACGCCGGCGGAGCCGGTGTCTCACAGCGAGACCTCCACCGTGACCATGCTCACACCGCAGCCATCGGCCAGCTCCTCGCGACAGTCCACAAGGCAGCAACCCGCCGTTATGGGCGCTGGTGGCAACGGGAGCCTAGCTCCGCCGGGGTCGGGTCTCCATGTGCTCTCGGCGACTCTGGATGAGCGGCTTCGGAAGGAGAAGGCGCGGAAGGAGTTGGAGGAGCGGATCGAGAAGGAGTTTGACGACGCGTTCGTAACACAGGTGTACAACTACATCAGCCTCGGGTACCCGGCGACGGCGCGGGCGTTCGACGACGAGCTCAGCAAGATCAGCGGCATCGAGATCGAGCAGTTGCGCAAGGACGACCGCCTCTCCGTTGGCAAGGGCTTCATGCTGGAGATGGAGCTTGCTGTTAAGAAACGTTCGGGCATAACCTCGGCCACGGGCAGCAGAACAAGCAGTGGCGATGACGATGATGAGGTAATGCTCACCCCCGAGGAGGATGAGAGGCGGCACCGCAATAAGCCCCCTCGCTGGAGGGCGCTAAAACTCTACATCCGCGAGTGGGCGCGCCAGCACCCATCCTTCGACGACGGTTTCGGCGAGGATGAGAACCCCTTGGCCTGGGGTGTCAGGGCCAGACGCGGCTCCTGGGCAATCTAAACCGGCATGCTTCTGCCGTATTGTCAGTTCTTTACGAAGTCTAACGTTATGAGGCGAAGGGAAGGGTATCTTGCTGTACTTAGAGCGGTATTTTCTTCGGCAACTCAATCGTGGATTTTACGCGTGCGAAATCGCGGACATGATTACGGCCGTTGTATATAGGATTTGGTTTTTGCACTGACAGGTATACGCACATGCAGACGGACGGGCGGCACTCGTCTTCATTCACACACGCATTGGTTTTGGAGTTTCTTGTCACGGTTTACACTGCCCTTTCGATGATGCCTTCCCCGGAGCGTTCCCCTATGAAAAACGGCAGTATTGTTGGAGAAATATTAGCGATCTATATAGCAATGATTGATTCTTTGAAGCTGACTGAGAACAGCATTTATATTGTACCGCAGGCAGCCATGCACCTTCCTGTGACTATTTATTCTTCTGTTTATACCGTTTATTTGATTGCAAGTGAAATGCAGTATAAGCATACTTCGTTTCGGCTTGTCATGGAATTCCATGATTACTTCCAACTAGTGAAGTTGGTAGGGACGACTTGTACTTTAAGGGGTCACAGCCGGTCCAGTCTTGGATTGTCTGAACTTAAAAGGAACAACATTGTTTACTCCCAAATGCCTCCAAACAACACCGCTATTTACTTTTTACATTATAACCGATACATGTCTTAATTGTTGAGTATACCTATATTCTTTTCACAACCCCAACTGCCAATCCCGAGACCTCGCCTCTCATCCGACCAATTGGAGTCGTTTTTGAGAGATCTAACATCTGCGGGGAAAAGGTGTCGGCGGAACCCTTCTATTACACTCAAGACACTGTCGATCCCGGCGTAATCATTTCTTGAAGGTCAGACAGACTCAGAGTAAAGAAGCCTGACTGGGGAACATCTACGCAGGGTTCACATGTCAGGCAACTTCGTTTGCCAGAACTACGTTGGATCCCGTTATACTTGTACACTTACATATCAATGAACCCGGCAGTTTTTTTCCCGATATGTGCATTTACCTAGCTCTATGGTGATGAGGGGGTTCCTTCGGGGGTAACCTAGAGATTGGCGTTTCTCCAACATCTGCTTCTTAAACAGGCCAAGAGGCGGGGTAGATTCCACGACTCCCGAGTCGGGTTGGGGTGTTCATCATTATAGGCCCATTGCCAAAGCCCAAAGATCTTGTTCGACATTGTTCACCTTCCCGAACAGTACAGCTCCCATGTCGTTACGCCTTGGCTTGGCCCATTTGTACTTATCTGCATGCATAGCTCGACATGGCACCCGGCATTGACAACCCTAGACGGTGTCTGATCCTATCTATATGCTAGGTGTTCCCTGCCACTCAGGCGTTCAGACACCACAGCGCTGCGGGGTGTGTTGGAGTCGGTTACGGGGGATGCGGATACGGTGTGCCTGAAGGCCATATAATGCATGCATCACCCGTAAAGCCCGGCTTTATATAGACTGCGATAGTTGACGTTGTCTGCTCAATCTTCTCCTCTGACAGCGTGGTTGCTATCTGCTTGTTTGACCGTTCCCTGGATCATGTTGCGAACGGGGTTACATGCCGCCGCTGCGGTCATTGGCTTCTCTGCCCTAGCCGTTGCCCAATTCCCCCCGGCTCTCGAAGGTGTGACAGTCTTGGAATCGAGGTTTGGGGACGGGGTTAAGATTAGCTACAAGGAGGTGAGTGATGTTAACTTGACTTAGACGTGGGAGAAGCAAGCGCTCGAGCGGGTCTAACGCACACGAAATAGCCCGGTATTTGCGAAACTACCCCCGGCGTCAAGTCATATGCGGGATACATTCACCTCCCGCCCGGTGAACTGGCCGACCTCGATGAGGATCAGGACTACCCTATCAATACGTTCTTTTGGTTTTTCGAAGCGCGCAAGGATCCAGAAAACGCGCCGCTATCCATATGGCTTAACGGCGGCCCAGGTAGCAGTTCCATGCTTGGCCTTTTCGTTGAAAATGGCCCATGCTACGTCAATTGGGACTCCAATTCGACCTACCTGAGCGAGTGGGCGTGGAATAATGAAGGTTAGCTGTTCTATTTGTATACTTCGCTCATAATTTCGTTAAAATTGTGTTCGTTGTAGTTTGCTAATAGTCAATATCCAGTTAACATGCTCTTCCTGGACCAACCTACGCAAGTAGGCTTGTCATACGACACGTTACAAAACGTGACTGTTGATCTCGCATACGGCGGTGTCACTGTATTACAGGACAACGATACGATCCCCGAGCAGAACGCGACCTTACTAGTCGGTACGTTTCCAAGCCAGGATGGAAACAATACAGCCTTGGGTTCTCGCAACGCCGCTATCGCTATATGGCACTTCGCTCAGACCTGGTTCCAGGAGTTCCCGGGATACCATCCAAATGACTCAAGGGTGAGTATCTCGACAGAGTCATATGGCGGTCGGTATGGTCCCGCATTCGCGGCGTTCTTTGAGGAGCAGAACCAGAAGATCGAGAATGGTACGTGGCATGACAGCGACGGTGAAAACTACATCATCCACCTTGATACCCTAATTCTCATAAACGCTTGCATCGACCGTCAAGTTCAGTGGCCTTCATACCCGCACATGGCCTACAACAATACATACGGTATCGAGGCAGTCAATGAGACAGTCTTCCTAGAAATGCAAGACGCCTATTCGAGAGAAGGCGGCTGCCGTGACCAGATCAATGAGTGCCGCGCCCTGGCAACAGAGTACGATCCTGAGAACCGGGGTCTCAACGAATCAGTTAATTCCATTTGCTTCGAGGCCGAGACGTTCTGCACGGAGAATATCCGGGATCGCTATATTACCGAATCCGGGCGTAATTACTATGATATCGCTACGGTGGATCCAGATCCGTTCCCGCCGCCCTTCTACCTCGGGTACCTCAACCAGCCACACGTGCAGAAGGCGCTGGGCGTCCCCGTGAACTTTACGCAGTCTTCTAGTACGGTTGCGACAGCCTTCCGGAGTATCGGTGACTACCCACGTCCAGGCTGGCTCGAGGATCTTGAGTTCCTCCTCGAAAACAACGTCAAAGTTCACCTGATGTACGGCGACCGAGACTTCGCCTGTAACTGGATGGGCGGCGAGGCGGTCAGTCTGGCAATTAATCACACGGATGCGGAAGCATTCCGAGCCTCCGGCTATGCGGATATCGTGATCAATGAGACGTATATTGGGGGACAGGTGCGACAGCATGGTAACCTGTCCTTCTCGCGCGTCTACCAGGCCGGCCACGAGATTCCGTCCTACCAGCCCGAGACTGCGTACAAGATGTTCATGCGTGCACTGTTCAATCACGATATCGCCACGGGCGAGGTCGATACCGCCGGAAAGCCGGACTACTCGACCGAGGGCCCCGACAGCACTTGGCACCTCAAAAATACGCCGCCGCCCGACCTGGTCCGCTTCTGCTACCTCCGCGACATTGACGCCACCTGTACCGACGACCAATGGGGCGCCATCGTCAATGGCTCCGCAACGATTTCCAACGGCATCTTCGTAGATAAAAACTCGACGTCCATATTCCCCAAACTCGGTCGAGTTGGAAATGGCGGCAGCAGTGGTGGAAATTCCACGACTACGCCTACCCCTACATATTCAAGCCAACCTATTCCGACCGCTTCCAACCCCGCGGATAACCCAGCGTCAACTGAATCAGCCATTCCCGCTGCAGCACGAAATTTGGTGGCTAAAGACCATATTCTAATGATGGTTTTAATGGCTCTAGTCTCAGCTGGGTTGAGTTTGCTATAGTCCCTTCTTGAGCCTACCTATGAAAGTACAATTATTAATGATAATGCGAATGCTGTCATTTATACTATGCTGGACGATATCTATTCGTTTTTTGTGAAATCTAGAGCCATATGAATACCCGCACAAGCCCTAAACATTTCTGTGTGGAGAGGATTCTCGTACCACAACATTTAAGTCTGATTATTACAGATCCCTGACATGTTCAGGGGTCGATGCAACTGACAAGATAGATTAGGCAATGCTTTCCTCCAATGACCAGTCCTTACAACACAAAGCTTCTATGAGAGGGCATTCGGAGTAAAGCACTCCGCCTGCCCGTGATGTATCGGTGAGGGGCAGCTTGGGAGTGGTGTAGACACTTATGTAGGTGAATGACAACAAATATGAATCTTCTCAAACGACTTGATATTCGCTTTGCCCTATTCTCCAAGTATATAAATATCATGACAACAAAGACGAGCCAACATCCCGCCATGGCGACCGTGTCCCACCTTCGGCCCCTCGGCATTGCGGCGGTTGTGATCGCATCCCTAGCCGTCACGAGTCCGTACATCTTCTCCCTCATCACATCACATCTCGGGATTCTCTCCGTGCATTACCCAGTCACGCAGTCCAACCAGATCACCACGCCGCAGCAAGAACAGCAAAATCAACGCCTGGCGCCTTTCGTCTGCGAACCGCACTCCTACACGACAGAGATAGTCTCACTGGACCCGCTGCTGATTTACATCCGCTCGTTCCTATCACCGGCTGAGACGGCGGCGCTTCTCGATGCAGGCGAGTTAGCGTTTCGACCTTCAGAGGTCTACAAGTCTGGGCGCCGCCAGGGCACGACCGACCGAACGTCTTCTTCCGCAGGATTACCACGCGACGACGCTGCGGTGCGCTGTGTACTGGCGCGCGCAGAAGAGTTCATGGGTAGCATGCTAGATGGCGGGCGCGGCGACGATATTGGCCCGCCCCAGCTCGTGCGCTACGTCGCCGGACAGCGCTTTAACACACACCATGACTGGTACTCGACGCCCCGACCCGCTCGCAACGAAGACCGCTGGCGCGGTAGCAGCTGGAATCGCATCGCTAGCTTCTTTGCCATCCTCCAGGATGGGTGCGAGGGCGGCGAGACCTGGTTCCCGTACGTTAATGTGAGTGACAAGGCGTCGCCCGATACAGCACCGAAAGATGATAGGGAGGGTAAAGAGCGAGAGCAGGTCAAGAGGCAGCCGGCTACATGGCGCAAGCATGAGGATGGTGGTGTCGCTTTCGCACCTGTCAGTGGCAACGCGCTATTCTGGGTCAACTTGTTCCCAAATGGAACCGGCGACACGAGTACAATTCACGCGGGCTTGCCGGTCAAAAGCGGCCTGAAGACAGCGATGAACATCTGGCCGAGGAAATACTATGACTGATGCGGTGTCCCTCTTTCAGTTAATGTTTTCGAGTATGGGATCATGTTGGTAGCACTTGGCGATGATATTAGTGTTGGAGAAGCCACCAAAAGCACGGGTAGGAGGATCTAAAGCGAGAACTAGGTATCCGAGATATCTACTACATTCCAGATACTTAACTGGGGGCTGTAGCTATTACTTGACTAGGATCTATGAGGATATCATTTAGTGTAGGTATAGCTTCGGTCCAGATTTTTCAACCTTTTACCTTCTCACTTTCTTTCAGCCCTTCCTCTTTCAATTTTGCATCATCATCGCGCTCAAGGCGGACCTGCGGCATCAAAAACCATGCAAATACGAAAGATAGAGCCGCAAGAGAAGCCATTACGAGGAAGATAATTCGGAAGCCCCGCTTGTACGCAGGCAGGAGGACCGCCTGTATGCTCTCCCTCTCCGAGACCGACAGCGTAGCCAGGAAGTTATCGGGACTACTGAGCAGACTCTCCTTCGCCTCAGGCTCTATTTCTAGTGCCGTCAAAGAGCTTGATACTATGTTGTTTCTATACAACATTAGATGGTCTCTTGTAGGTAGGTTGGCGCCATACTTACAAGATCGTTCCAGAGACGGCCAGGCCAATTGTGCCACCAAGATTTCGTACGAAGCTAACGGGAATCTCGTTAGTTGATGCGATAGAGAAGCAGGTATGGATACCTACTTCCTGAATGACGTGACAATAGCCATCTCACGCCTATCGACGCCTGCCTGAATCGCGATGAGAGCTCTGTGGTCTTTTGTTAGTATTACTGCTGATGTGGGAATGGACTAAGGTATTGCTTACGGTTGGAGAGTATTCCCTACACCGACACCAGTTAATATAGCGTATCCGATCTGCTTTCCTAAGGAGGAGTTCTCGTCGAGGGTTGAGAAGAGGCCCAGGCCTATCGCCCAGCATGCCCACCCGAACAAGATGCATTCCCTGTAACGCCCTACCCAGTGGACTATGAGACCAGAAACGGTACTGCTGGCTGTTTGAACCAAAGTGATTGGGAGAAGGAGGGCAGCGGCGCGGACTGCTGAGTACCCATAGGCGACTTGGTAGAAAGTCGGGATATAGTAGATCTGTACGAGGAAATTCCATCCGTTGATAGCCATAGTCAAGCACGCCCCATTAACGATACGTGATTTGAAGACATGCACTGGAGAACGTAGTTAGAATGGGTTTCATGTGTAGATGGTGAAACTAGAGCATGCCGAGTAGACTTACGAGCTACCAAGGGATACTTTGGGCCCTTCCACTCCCATAGGACGAAGCACAAGCTTACAACGACGCCTAATACGAGGGTGACAATGACATGCGGCGAAGACCAAGGGTAGTCGCCCCCTCCCCAGGTGAGCCCAAGCACAAGGACGGTACTCCCAGCAAGCGCTAAGAACACACCCATAAAATCGATTGCCTTGAGCTTTCTGTATTTTGGCCGTTAGAGATTACTATTATAGGCGAAGTCGTGCAAGGCTCTTTACTCACATTCGCCAATCACCCTCCACTTTCTTCAATGGCATGAAGAATAGGACACACAGCGTGGTCAGTCCGGTGAGGGGAAGATTTAGTCGAAAGATCCAGCGCCATGAATCCGAGGACTGCGATGCGAGTGCACCACCAATCACGGGGCCGATACCGTTGGCGAGAGCGACAACGGCTCCCTAGAAATGCCAAGGAGGGATGAGCTGTTAGTGGACTATGATCGACAGCGTTTACGAGGTCCATGACCTACCAGGATCCCTTGGTACTTCCCCCTCTCCCTGAGAGGAACAACGTCACTGACGATAAGCTGCGCCACCGTCATCAGGCCCCCGCCGCCGACGCCGGTGATGGCCCGGAATACGATTAGCTGGATGGCGGTCCGCGCAAGTGACGCCGCAAGGGAGCCGAGGAAGAAGATGGCGAGTCCGATGAGCAGGATAACCTTACGCGACCAGATGTCAGAGAGGCGTCCGTAGAGAAGTTGGAAGCTCGTAGATGTGATGAAGTAGCCTCCGGCGAACCACGAAGCCTGGCTATTTGCGTCCAGGGCATTGGAGACGATTCGTAAACTCGCCGCCAGCGTGGTCTGATCCATCAGGGCCAGAAGGTCCACGCTGGCGCAGGCGAGGAAGATCGTGATTATCTTCCTGACCGGAACATAGTTGGTCTGTTCGTTGAAGACATGGGGTTTCTCCTCGGATGCCTCATCGCTCGCCTCTGTCGCCGGTTCTGTCGGCGAGTCGATGGCGGGAGGCGACTTTTCATCTGTGCGGACTACACTCGGTCTATTAGGGGATGCGAACATGATGGGCGAATCTTTCTAACGGCAAGCAGTCTCTCTTGTCACCATTCGCCTCATCGAAGATATGAAGGAGTGAGAGCCGTGTCTTGTCTTGGGGCGACCAGCATTACTGTCTTGAGGCCACGTCGCAGCATCCGAGGCACCGTTCAAATATTTCCACGAGGTTAATTACCAAGAACCTTGAGGTTCCTATGCCGGAGGCGAGTCTGGACTTCTTTCTTTCCCTGCCAACAGTTGAGCGAGAATAGGTGTACCCTCGGATTGCGAAATCAGGGTATATTACCACA
Organism: Eutypella sp. D-1; assembly: GCA_023313575.1. Taxonomy (NCBI): domain Eukaryota; kingdom Fungi; phylum Ascomycota; class Sordariomycetes; order Xylariales; family Diatrypaceae; genus Eutypella; species Eutypella sp. D-1. Next base: position 812,287 of record JAJTTP010000008.1, on the reverse strand, counting down.
TATGCAATCTCCTGCATTAGCCGCGTTCATCATCGAGGGCTCATGAGGAGAATTCTCAGAATTCTCACAATCTCAGTATGTGTTTTCAAGAGTATACAAGGTTAAGGTCGAAAAGGTTCTCAAACTTGCTCATACAGGTTCTCACGTCTACCGGCAGAAAGGGTCCTCCCTATGGGGCCAACCCCTGTTTGCTCTATGTTTAGCTCCCTGTTCCGGTTACGATTGGATGTTTACATGTATGTCCTTCGTCCCCACAGCCGATCCCGTTCCGTCAAGATGGACCCTTTTCCAGGTGTAACTTCACCCTTGGATATTATTGGCTACATCAATGATCGGCACAAAACTGGAGCTCGGTAGATTCAGCGGAAACCACGTTATATATCAAGATCCAACTTTAAAGAAAGACAAGCTCTGAAGCAATTTCGATTCAGCTGCAGCCTGCAGAGGTGCATCAGGAATATAACGAAAATATCAAGTAATACAAGAACGCATCGTTCATCAAGGTAGTGAGGGGTGACACGGTGTTGATGAATAAGTGAATACATCGTTAGCCATGGCTGCTTCAGCACAGGCTTGTACGAACAAGCATGGCTCAAGGCCAGACCGGACATTGTCTCCAGCATTAACTACACTCGTCTGATCCATTGTCGATCGGGGGTCTAAGAGACAGTAGCCTGTGAGAATCAGTTCGATTTCTATGACACACACATTGAGTTAATTTTGCCCCCCTAAAACTGGCGTTGCTTGCGTGCTCGGGGAGCATGTGTAGCATTATACAGGAACACAATATTCATGGAATATGTAGAGCCAATCCTTTTCCGGGGAAGTGAATGAGAGATGCTCATGTACATAGTCGTCTTCAGGGGACCTTTCGTCCGGCCCATGCCCATTTGACTGGTTCCGGCTTCCAGGTTTCCTAATTGAGAGTAGGGTCTATCAGGGGAGAAGGAAATTTCTATAAAACCCGAGTAGAATCGACAGAGGCCTTCAAAAAGAAGCCGATCTGCAAGTGCACTTCTCGACAGCTCTTTCCCTGCTACCCGTTACTAAGCTATCATACGTTGTCTAGACTGGTGACTGGTCACGATCATATGCCCGTCATGAGTGTAAATACACTCAACGTCTTCACTGGGCCTGATTCGGTCAAAAATTACTTTGACCCAGACCAAGGCCCCCCTCTGCCTCTTGTAGAGGTTCCAGAGTGCCTAAACCCTTACCGTCAGGATGGAGTACGAATTTATGCTAAGATGATGACGATGCACCCGGCAAATAATGTCAAATGCATGCCAGGTATGTTATACCCGTCTGTCTCTGAGCTGTCACTTCGACTGCCAACTGACATCATCCTTTTAATAAAGCATTGAATCTTCTTGAGCATGATGTTGTTCCTGGGAAGACGAAGACTATCGTCGAGTATAGCTCAGGCTCTACTGTTATATCCATGTCGATGGTCGCTCGCGTGTTCCATGGCATAGACGATACACGGGCTTTCCTGAGCAACAAGACGAGTGCGGCTAAGCTCAAACTAATGCAGTTTTTTGGCCTTGACATGTAAGAGGTCTGAATGGCTGATCTTAGCGAGGGGAAACTAATCAGGATGTGACAGAACCTTATTTGGCGGCCCGTCCCAGCCCGAGCCGGCAGACCACCGAGGCGGCATTCGCCGCGCAGCTGAGATGGCAGACTCAGATGACACTATCAACCCGAATCAATATACCAACGATAATAACTGGAAGTCCCATATCCGATGGACAGGACCGCAGATTTTGAAACAACTTCCAGAGATAAACCTCATCTGTGCTGGCTTGGGTACTTCGGGCACCATGACGGGACTGGGGTCTTTTTTCAAGGATGCCAAACCGTCTGTGTTCAGATTAGGGTAGGTTCATCAGAACTTGCTGGCAATTCGTGCCACCTAGCTAACGTAGGTCAATAGTGTCGTGACAGCAGCGGGTGACCGCGTGCCAGGACCGAGGTCCTTTGCTTTGCTTGCGCCGGTCGAATTCCCCTGGAAGTCATCGGTCGATCATATAGAACACGTGGGGTCCCCGGATTCGTTCAAGCTCTCCCTTGATCTCTGCAGGCAGGGTATCGTGTGCGGGCCGTCGTCGGGATTCAATCTTGCCGGCCTATACCAGTTCATCGAGAAGAGAAAGGCGGAAGGCACGCTTGACCAGCTTCGTAACGATGCGGGCGACATCCACAGCGTATTCCTCTGTTGCGACCTGCCCTATCAATACATCGGAGAGTACTTCGATAAGCTAGGCGACGCCGCATTCCCACCCATCAGAAACAGCAATCTAACTAACGTCGACCTATACCGCTATGATGAGGCCTGGGAGCTCTCGCAGGAGACTGCCTTGGAGTCCTTCTATGCCCTTGAGCCTCTTAGTCCGGGGTCTCAGATGGCACAGCTCAGGACGCACCAGGTAGTACCTCAGGTAGACACTACCGTTATCGACCTGCGGCAGAGCGTCGACTTCGCACAAGGGTCGCTTCCAGGGGCCATCAACATCCCCGCGTTGTTAACCAACAGTGACTCTCCTAGTCCATTCTTCGACGCATCCCAGCTAGAGAGCACCTGGCTCGCTCTCGAAAATCTGTTTAGCACCGACACGGTTGCCGAGCTAAGAGGACGCCAGATCTTGCTCATCTGCTACGACGGTGATGTTTCCCGAGTAGCGACCAGCATCCTCCGCGCCAAGGGCGTTGAAGCTAGCAATATTCGCGGAGGTATTAAGGAGTTATCTGCAAGATTCGTTGCGAGAACATCTCTCTTCACCAAGGCATCAGATGCTCCCGGGACAGCAACTGTTACTGCCGAGGCGTTGCCATTAGTTGACTACTTGAACCCCCAGATTTGACCACGTAGGATATAGGGCCATCTCTCGAGGCTGGGTACCTCTTCAAGACCGAAACGATCGCTGAAAGGTTCGGACTTGGGGTGGGGGGGGGGGCTGTCTGCAGTACACTTGGCAGTTATATTTGGCAACAATATGAATCCGGAATGAGATTGCATTGGCAAGATACGAATCGAACCAGCCACTAAATATGAAGAGAGACAAATTCAAGTAAAATAGTGACAATCAACTTCGGGTACAGGATTGTGGAAGTGCCATACCCTACTATGCTACTGTGAAAACGGGAAAAATATTGGTTGGCAACTTGGTTTCTAGTGGACCTCAGCGCTTGATCCCCTTTGACAACCGATATTACAGTGACAAGTTAGGACTTTTCGTACTGTACGGCGCCGACAGGCAGCCGAAGTTCAAGGTCGCGGAAGCTTTTAACACCCGATTTCCGTGAAGATCTCCGAAGAATCCTTAATAACGAAAAGCCGCCATGCTGTGCTTTTAGCTTGATGAAACAGTAACCCGGCCTTATCCAAATCTATGATGTTAAATGAAGTGTTCTAAAGCCAAATCTCGGACATCGCGTTTTCATCGGTACCGAAAGGCGCCGTCGAGAGAAGCGCATGTGGCCTCACGATACTACCCAACATCAAATGCGGACACCCGTGCCTGTTATGGCGCTGTTGAAGCGTTGGTTTCAATCTAGCTCGTCGGTTTACACAGAGTATCAATAATAAGAGTGAATCAAATTCTTTGAGACTTAGTATCACATTCTCTGACGCATGGAGTGCACATACTTGCAAGGATTTGACTTGGGGAACCGTTATGGATTCCCGGCTGGGTATAAATGAAGCGATTTTCTGATTGACGTGTCTCCGATGCCTTATCAAGCCAAGTTTACATCACTTGATCATATATATCCCGTACCCAGGAGAAAAAAACTTACGCCATGGCAACTCAAGAGTACGATGTTATTATCGCCGGCGCAGGGCCCATCGGGCTATTCCTAGCTTGCGAGCTGGCAATGCGCGACCTCTCTGTGGTTATACTAGAGCGCGACCTGACTGCCAACCCGGCTTCGAGAGTCTTCCCATTGGGCCTACGCGGTGTCAACACGGCATGTTCCGAGGCCTTCTATCGACGGGGACTATTAGACAAGATCACCGGCGTCAGCAAGAAACAGAGATCCTTCGAGAAAACACCAGGTTTTCAGTTCGGCGGTCATGTGGCCGGCATCGGAATTAACGCCAACAAGCTGGACTTGAGTCGTTTGGAATACTACATCCAGGGGCCGTTCCTAGCTCCGAGTATCACGGAGATGCAGCGCATCACAGACACCATGGAAGAGCGTGCTGAGCATTTAGGGGTGACAATCCTACGAGGGAAGGGAGTGACGGGCATATTACAGGACAGTGACGGTGTTACAGTCGATGCGGGGAGCGAGAGTTTCCGAGCTGGGTGGCTCGTCGGGTGTGATGGTGGGCGTAGCACCGTACGTCAGATCATGGGTATCGACTTCGTTGGTACGGAACCGGAATGCACAGCTTATTTGGCTCATGTAGATATGGACTCGACTGAAAAGCGACAGTGGGAATTTATTCTCACCGAAAACGGCATGGTTATTATGGTACGGGACAACAGCCTCAGCATCCTAGACTTTGACGGTGGCGCCTTCGATCGCACACAAGAGGTTACTTTGGAGCACCTCCAGGAGGTCCTGGACCGCGTATCCGATACCGAACTGAAGATCAAAACGCTCCATCTAGCCACCACATTTACCGATCGGTGCAAGCAAGCGGCGAGCTACCGTAAGGGCCGCGTCCTCCTGGCCGGTGATGCTGCGCACATCCACTCCCCACTAGGCGCGCAAGGGTTGAATCTGGGAATAGGAGATGCATCGAATCTAGGCTGGAAGCTGGCGGCGACGGTCCATGCTTCCAAGTCCGGAGGTGTTCCGGCGGGTTTCGGCCTACTTGATAGCTACGAGAAGGAGCGTCACCCGGTTGGGGCTGGCGTGCTCGAGTGGACACGCGCGCAGATTGCGTTAGTGAAACCCAGCCCGCATAGGAACGCTCTCCGAGAGATATTCCATAAGATGATCGACACCACCGACGGAGCCAATCTCTTCATGGCTCGCATTTGGGGGCTCGGGCAGCAATATGATCTCAGCGATGACGGAGCGACTCATCCTCTCGTTGGCCGCAGTGTCCCGGACTTCGAATTTAACGACGGGTCGCGGCTAGGATCAAAACTGGAAGGCGGGCGAGGCTTGCTAATCGACTTTGACTCGGGCCAGGAGCTTGAGAACCTTACTGCTCCTTACCGCAAGATGTTAGACTATATTAACACAGCAGCGAAGGACCAGTTGGGTCTCCGTGTCTTGGTGGTTCGTCCAGATGGCATCGTTGCTTATGCGACTGATGAGAAGGTCGATGTGGGAATACTTAAGACTTCCCTTGTACGCTGGTTTGGGCTTGGTTCGGATTAGAGCTAAGGCGGCGGGTGAGAGGATGAGGGTTGCCTCCAGGGTTTAACATAACTTCAATGCGTGGGGACGGCAAGAGTCCGCAAGGCTGTGTGTTATGTACGTATATAATGGCTCGCGTATCAGAGTACTCGCCCACACATGGGATAACTAATCGATTGTTCAAACTGACCTGAGCTGACCATCGTGTCGCGCCCCGCCTGACCAGCAGGAGCAAAATAGCTGCTCGCCTCGGCTACCCATGCATATAGAGTAGACCCATCAACCCACTTAGCCATAGTCCTAGTTTTCCCGAGACTGTCGAACTCAAGAGACGGCGAGGGCCTGGCCACGGCTATGTAGTAGTGGATGCGATCTCAGATCTAGCCAGCTGGGCACCTGATTATAAACAATGTCGCTTACCTCCAGAATCAAGTGACTTATGTAACGCCTCAAATTGATTGATGTCAGATCCGACAAGGAAAACGCTGGGAACTGGATTTTGACGTTGATAGTAGTGTATGTTTCAACACCTGATGAACGACTTGGCAGCCGCTATGTCCAGACTAAAGGGACGAGCGACTTTAGTCAATGGGGCTTTTATATATGTAGACCGCAATAAGTCGTGATACGTGCGGAGTTACTGCTCTTGGTAGGCCGGCAGGGGGTTATTTCCCGATCATATCGGCAAATTCGGTGTATCGGGTCGGCTTATTACAACCACAAAAGGCTCGACAAATTATATGTATCAAAAGTATGCACGACACACCTGGGTAAACCCTGGATGCAGATCTGTTGGACATGAGATAACCAATTGCGGTAACAGTCCATTAAGTGCGCATTTAAGGGGGAAGACAGAGAGATACGACCCCAGCTCATACGGCATAGGAGAGACCTCTCGGCATATTCGTTCTTGACCGCCCTCAGCATTGGTAGACTTAAATAACAATCAAACCAGAACGATGGTGGCAACGGTATGTTCAGACAATTGAAAAGTTCAGGCAAATGAGAGAGGAACTGATATTTCTTGTTTTCAGAAATGGGGCCGCCTTGTCCGGTTCGTGGCACAGGAAGATGGACAAGAACACATAGGTGAACCGGTAGACGAAAACCAGGACGGTAAGCCAGCCCGTTGTCAACATAGGGAGAAGAGTGTATAATTATTATTACCGGGGAATGAGAATTAAACAATCGCGTACGAGCAGTTGGCGCCGCACTCGCCGCATCCCAACCCGTAACAGTGCGCGAATTCACGGGGACGTCAGCGCTGAACCTGTCTGCGGAGCCTGGGTCGCGGACACTGACGGTGCAGCGCCTCCTGCCGCCACTCTCACGGGACGAGGTCGGCACGATCCGGTGCATCGGCCTCAACTATCGCAACCACGCCAAGGAGATGAATCTAGCGCTACCAGAGCACCCGACGCTATTCTTCAAGCCAGCGACGTGCCTCGGCGCGCCTAACGCGCCGCTAGTCATACCGCACCAGGCGACGGACGGCCAGGCAGACTACGAGGCGGAGTTGGCGATAGTCATCGGCCGGGCGGCGCGCAACGTTGCGGTCGCCGACGCGCTCGACTACGTGCTCGGTTATACGTGCTCAAACGATGTGACGGCACGCAAGCACCAGTTCCACGGCGCACAGTGGGGGTTCGGCAAGGGCTTCGATGGCTTCGCGCCCCTGGGACCCTGCATCGTGTCCGCCTCCCGGCGGTTACCGGATCCGAGTGTGATTCACCTGCAGACTATACTCAATGGCGAGACGATGCAGGATGGCCGCGCTGACGATATGATCTTCACCATTGCCGAGATCGTTGCCTACCTCTCCCAAGGAACGACACTAGAGGCCGGCACCGTCATAATGACGGGCACGCCGCACGGAATCGGCGTGAGCAGGGAACCGCCAGTGTACCTAAAGCCAGGAGACGATTTGAGGGTCGTCATGAGCCATGGTCTAGGCAGCCTGGTCAACCGGGTTGAGTACGAGAGCACGCCCTCGAAGCTGAAGAACGGAGTGTTGTAGTTGGGTATATATAGACAAGCCAGCATCGTGTGTCCTGGCATAAGTTCATATATGTATTTGTTCCTGCATGATAGAGTTTAGTACGTGCTCCCACGAGATGATATCATCGGCCTCGGGAAATGAATAAGACGGGTCATCCCACAACATCGGGCCGTTCATCATCGGACCAAAGGTGCTTTGAGTCGTGCCGGTAATAGTGGAGCCGTGTAATGCACTGTCGTCGATGGGATGAGCAGCTCCGTGCGTAGCGCTGATGGGAGCGGGCTTTTTGACGGTGGATTGGACTACCGGAGATGCAGCCACGGCAGGCAATCCCTGGGCTGGCGGGGCGTTAGAAGAGGAGGACTGGTATATCTGTCTGGATTTTCTGATGCAAAGCTCGACTATCTTAACCTCCGCCAGTGCGAATTCGTTGAGCCACACGTCGTTCCGCTGCGTCTCGCAGTAAGCGGCCAGGTCTTCTAGGATGGCCTGTGACCTTCGAGAATGTGGGTTTCGAACTACGATGATGCCTAGCACCAGGGCGCTGTTGAAGAGGTGGTGAGGACCGAGGGACCACTTCAACCGGTTAGCTAGGGGCTGGGTGAAGTAGTCAAGACGCATGGCAAGATCGGCACAGGCCGAGGCTATGCAGATATCGTGACTATGCCGGTAGCGGTTCGTGATGGATTGGCGCAAAAGGTACGGCCGGTGGAGGGTTACCCGGGCGAAGTGATACATGCTGTGAAGGTAGCGCCGGTGCCATTCTAGGAATGGAAATTTGTCGTCCCTTGACATGTCTGGATTCGTCAAGCTAAAGCATGGTGGCAACCGAGCCTCCCATTCGGTGATTTCTTGGTCTAGCGCCAGCACCGTGTCATAAGAGACCGTGAATAGACCGAAACAGCGTTCTTGGATCTTCCCCACTACCACTGCCAGCTCATGCGACAGCCTATTACATAGGCTGGGGGTGGGTTCCGTCAGGGGCTGTTCGGGTACTGCTGCCGCCTCCTCTTCGGTCATATCATCTAGCCAAACATTAGATGCCTGTTTCACCAAGCACTGTTGGTCGACGATGGCAAACGGCCGCCCAATTGCAAGGGCAATGGTCTTGTCAAGGATGTATAAATAACTCCACAACTTCCTCCGCATCTCCGTCTCTTGTCTTGAGAGCCTCCACCGCTCCCCGTCAATGTGCATCCCTTGCGCCTGGGCCATGCGCATCGCAAAGCTCGTGGTGAGCCACGACTCTGGGACGCGCCGGGAGTAGATGAGGTAGCGTGTCACGAGGACCCCGGCTCTCACGAGGTCTGGTGACTCGCCGTAGAAGGTGGGTGCAATGACAATGGCACGTCTCGCCGCCCAGTAGAACCGCAGAGACGACTCCTGCACCTCCCGCTGGGCTTCCTTGTTTGCAGGCTTCGGGCAATCCAGCAGGACCCCGTAGGCGAGGACGATGAAAAGCAGAGCGAGCCACCGCAGGTCAATCGTGGCGAAGTCATCGAAACCGAACTTGCGCTCCCAAAATATTTTGTACTTCTCCCGAAAGGAAGCCGGGTGGACAGCGTGGATGGCCCAGTTCAGCTCGCTCAGGAAACATTCCGTCAGCCGGTCCACTGTTGACTTCTTTCTCGGCAATATACCCAGTAAGTCCCAAGTCTGCGAGAACGGGCCACCCTCGTCACGAAAGGAATGCGTCGATCCCGCGAGGGCCCTATGGGATATGGTTGCTGATAGGTCGGGAGCCGGTGCTTCGATGATCTTAGCCGCGGCCTGTGGGCCGAAGTAAGACGAGCCAAAGAAGGAGGGTGCGTCGCGGCTTCGAAATAAATCGCCGACGGAGCACTCAGATGGGTTTTCCTGCAATTCCGGTGTCCTTCTTCTATTGTGGTCCGGTTGCATTGCATTAGAGTCACGCGACTCGAAGGGAAGCGACGGCTTCTGTCCCAAGGCACCATCATTTGATTCTGCTCTTCGACTTTCAGCTTGGTCAAGCGGAGCCGACGTCGCCACGGCGTCTTGCGGGTGACAAGAGGCTGGGTAGGCAAGCGTGTCCCGGCCGTTTGGTGCCTGGCTTGAATCCGACAGCCCGCTGTCTCGGCGCATCAAGTTTTCATAAGTGCAGGTGTGCCCGACATTCCGTCGATTACAATTGAAACACGGATGGGCACCGTCACACTGTCCAGAAGCCAACGCGAACATCAGTCCACTGTCCTCACATTTCCGTGTCTACGAGACGCGACGACGCGCGCCTTCGGAGTTTATCTTACCCGCTGCTTCCTCCGATGACACGAGGCACACGCCGCCGCGTGGCGACCTCTCTTCTTCCGCGGCGTAGCTGCAGATGCATCGCGACCTCTGCTCGTGTCGCCACTCTGGACGCTTGCTGCGCTTTCCCGTCGACGCTTTTTCGGATCCGATTCACTCGTCATTGTTGACTTCACGATCGGCAATTGTCATCCGAGTTGGATAGTGTACGTGAGACGAGTCTAAGGGCACCACCCAAGGCGACATCGGCTTTAAATGACACTTGGGGGACCTTGAGGTTACCGGCTAGACGGTCTGCGAGCTGGGGAAGTAGGGTCCACGGTGGACCTGGTCGTGTCATGGTATAACTTAGTTTTTCTTGCCTTTACGTATTAGCTACTGGATAGACTTGATAGATTAAATCCTCCTCGCCTAACTCGCCCCCTGTTCGCCTCCTTGCTATCAAACGCCAAGCGATAACAATGCCCTAGCTATTTGCCTTATCCCCAGGTCCCCTGGTTTCTCCTCATTCCTCCCCACTCTCCTCTCCACCTACCCCAAGGAAGTGGCTTCATTCGGTGGGCGCAAGCTGGGGTAATGCGAAGATAAGCATCGGCATTTTACGCCGACCAGCCATCGGCATATTCGCGCCCCAGCCGTGATAGGTGTGATATGTGTGCAGGGGTTTCGGGATAATAGAGGAAGCTCTAACCGCCTGGTATCATGTCAATCTCATGATTGATTGATCTAAGGTCGAGATAAAGATGCATCGGATCCCCTTTCCAGATGCATGTATGCTTTCTATTTAGGTGTTCGAAGGTGACCGACGACAGCATAGGCATTTGGCATCCTGTCTCAACTTCCTCGAACATAACTAGCCGAACCCTAGCATCATCAGACGTCACGCGCCTGACATGACATCTGAGAAGATGGACCTCGACATCAAGGAGGGCGTCGAGGAGCCGCAGTCGACCGGCCAGGCTGAGTTGACCATCGACCCCAAGGCCGAGAAGCGGCTCCTGAGGAAGCTGGACATGTTCCTGAGCCCCATGATGGTGCTGTTCTTCCTCGTCGCGTACCTTGACCGAAGCAACATCGGTAAGTAAACATCAAAAACCCTTCGGGGAATTAGTGGGGCTAACAAGATAAAACCTTCACAGGCAACGCGGCCATTGCAGGAATGACGGAGGACCTCAAGTTGGAGGGCAACCAGCTCAATGTTGCCGTCACGGTTTTCTACAGTACGTCCTGGAGAACCTCCTCGTACGGGTGATAGTGGCGTTGGCGGGTGATATTGTGTGCCAATGACGATGTGTGAGTCGGAAGTCGAAACTAACAACGCGGTGAAACCAGTCACCTACATCGCCTTCGAGATCCCAGCGTCGCTGGTACTCAAGAAGCTGCGGGCGAGCCGGCTGATCCCGTTCTTCATCATCGCGTGGTCGATCGTGATCGTGGGGTCAGCGTTCGTGACGAACTACGCGGGCCTGCTAGCGACGCGGCTGCTGCTCGGGGCGTTCGAGAGCGGGCTGTTCCCGTGCCTGACGCTGTACCTCAGCACGTTCTACAAGAAGGAGGAGCAGGCGCGGCGGATCTCGTACCTGTTCGTGGCGGCGGCGCTGTCGGGCGCCTTCGGCGGGCTCCTGGCCTACGGGCTCACGAACCTGCACGGCGCGCAGAGCCTCGCCGGCTGGCGGTGGCTGTTCCTCGTCGAGGGCCTGATCTCCATCGTCGTCGGCATCGTCGCCGTCTTCATGCTGCCCGACAACTTCGAGACCGCCTGGTGGCTGCGCGAGGAGGACAAGGCGCTCATGCGCATCCGCCACGAGCAGACCAAGGTGTACCTTGGGGAGTCGGAGACGTTCGACAAGGACGAGGTCAAGCTCGCGTTCAAGGACCCCAAGGTCTGGCTGTCGGCCGGCTGCCAGTTCTGCGCCAACACGTGCTCCTTCGGCTTCAGCACCTTCCTGCCCGTGATCATCCGGGGGTTCGGTTACGACAGCGTGCGCACGCAGCTGCTGACCGTGCCGGTGTACGTCTGGGCCTCGTGCATTTACATCTTCGTGTCCTTCATGTCCGACCGGTTCAACCGCCGCGCCGTCTTCATGGTCCCCATGGCCCTCGCCACCGCCGCCGGCTACGCCATGCTCCTCGGCATCGACATGGACTCCACCGCCGTCCTGTACTTCGCCACCTTCGTCACCGCCACCGGCATCTACTGCGTCGTCGGTCTCAACGTCACCTGGATCAGCAACAGTAACGCGGGCTACTTCAAGCGCGCCACCGCCATCGGTCTGCAGCAGACCATCGGCAATAGCTCCGGCATCATGGTAAGTCCTTACCTATAGACATTACAAGCCCCAATGGTCTCTCGCGTACCTAACTAACATTCCCACCCCCACCAAAATAAAGGCCGGACAGATCTACCGGATCGCCTCAAGCGACGGCCGGTACGTGGTGGGGCACTCGGTATCGCTGGGCGCGATCACCACGGCGGCCATCGGGTACGTCGTGATGTGGACGCTACTGGGCCGGCTCAACGCGAAGCGCGACCACATGAGCATGGACGAGAAGGTCCGCGAGATCGACGCCGGCAAGAAAGGCGACCGCCACCCGGACTTCCGGTATATCCTCTGAAGTTACCTACAGTTGCGCGCCGGTGTTGCGCGGTTGGTCGATCGGGGGGGCCCCACGTGTTGGGAAGATATGTGTCTAGGTATACACGTGTTATGTGTTCCCTCGTGCTTTCCTAGCGTATCCGGTGGGTGTATTGTCGCTCTGTTAGGCGTATGACGTTTCGGACGTGGTGTTTTTTTAATAGCTCTCGTAATGTATATTAGAGTAGTGGACATTTTGTAGTACCCCTTTGTTCCAAGGTCTTATTCACTACACTCCTACTACTACTATACTAATATGATCAAAGTGTATGATCACTTTACTGCCCCAAGATAATATTTTCCCGGACTTTGCGATTAATGAGCGTGGGCAGTGTATGTTGCCCACGCACTACTTCCGCGAACCGCTGGCAGTACACTGCGGCAGGAAATCAATTGAGACATGTAATGTGAAGACGTATTGGATACGGGGCTTAGGTATCAAAGTCCACATAACGAGTGGCGACTAAGAACCGTTGGTAACATCTAGTCCACCCTCACGAACATCGCAAAGCAGTGTTGTGAGAGGGTGGGTGGCTTGTAAATTCAAGTTTTCATTTCTATCTAAGCATACACAACCGAAGGGGGTGGAAAAGCAAGCCCGCTACACACATGCACACGCATCCTAAGTAATTAAAACCCCGATTCCCGCTCGCTCTCTCTTTCAAAGCCGCTTTTCCTTTTCTGCCCCCCCAAGGGGTCCCCACCCAGTAACGTGATTCCTCCTGCACAAGTCCCGTTGTGTGCCCCCTCGCCTCCAGTCCAGAGGACCGAGTGCATGGGCCCACGGCCACGGGCTAGCCGATCAAAGCCACCACTGCCACCACCACCACCGCACAGGAACCTGTATCCGCCGCCGCCGGGCCTACGCCTCGACCAGGACCTTGGCGTCGGACACGGTGGCGCGAGCCATCTTCTTGAGGAGGGTCCTCTCATCAGCCTCGCGGAACTTCTCCCAGGCGTCGAGTCCCTCCTTGGCCTGGATGCTGAGGGTCTCGTACCCCTGCTTGATGACCTCGGCGACCTGGGTGCTGGTGAGGTGCTTACTACTAGTAGAGGACGGGGAGCCCTCGACGAGCATCGCCTTGTAGTGCGCGCTGACGCTGACGAGGGTGCCGATGGAGTTCGAGGCGCGCTTGCCGAGGCCGTACGTGTCGCGGAATTTCACCAGCACGTCGCCGCTCTCCACCACCTTGTAGAACAGGTCGTCGTACGCGGCGGGCGTCGGAAGGAAGCCTTCGCCGGCGGACAGCGAGAGCGCCATGAGGTTGACGACGAGGTCTAGTAGCGTGTCTATGTGGGGCAGGTCCTTGAAATCCGCGGCGTAGCTGGTGAGGAAGCGGATGAGAGACAACAGCGAGCGGAACAGCTCGGACCAGTGGTACTGCAGGCGTGTCCTCGATCGCGACAGATAAGATACGATGCGCAGGATGATGCCGATACATAGATTATAGAGACTGACGTCTAGCCTCCGCTTGAGGTTATGATTGACACCGTCGATCATGGTATCCAGGACCGCGGTGGCGAGGATCCGTTCATTGCGGACAGGCGGTAGGAACGGTTGCCGCTGTCGGCAAAGGCGCACGGCAACTTTGCTCTCATCGCTCGATATCCGTTTGCATAAGAGTTGATCCTCGATAATCAGGCGGAAGACCATCAGACTCAGATGCGCGTAGTGGGTGGCCCTGCTTGAAAGGAAAGCGTGCTGGAGAAGATAGGAGGTTAGGGAGAGGAGGCTGGCGATGGGTTGTTCTTCGCCCTTTTCAGCCGCCAAGGTCACCAAGTTGAAACAGAAGAGCTTGTTTGCGTGGCTGAAGTCGTACGTCCCTAGCAAAACAGCGGCTTCTTCGCCGGGACTATTTAGTTGTCAGCGGGGGTTCTCCAACAACAAAGTGGGGCACAAAAAGGGGTGAAAAGGGGGCGGGAGATAGAGGGTAGAGGGAAGATCGTCTATTACTTACAGCTCGGTGAACATTTTCTTCGCAACCTCCGGGTCATAGGTTGGTTTCTTTTTCGTCTTGGCACCAGGCGCTATGGCACCGAGTCCGATCATATTTAGCGTGCCGGCTATTGACCACCCTTCTGGAAGGTCTTCTAGAATCTCGACATATTGCGCCCTTAAGCCCTGACACGTCTGCCCAATGGACCTGATAACTTTCTGAATGGAAGCTTCGTTGACAAAGTCATTCAGGCGCAATTGGTATGGGTTCTGGAACTCGAACTTGTTGTAATTGGCTAATAATCCAAGCAAGATAAAAGGTTGGGTCACTCGAGCTGACGAGTCCGAGTCTTGGATAAGCTGGTCTTGGTTAGGGCATTATTGCAGATACTTCAAAAGCGAGGTGCGAGTACAGTACTGACTTTCATTATTGCAGGGAAGAGGTCCCGTTGTATGAAATAAGTGAGAAGGCCAGTCTGGTATGCACCAGATGTGATTGACAGTACCACCTCAACAGCATGTTGCCGAACCTCAACTATAATTCCATCGGAGGATCAGCATCAGCAAATCTAATGCGCATTTCCAGTCAAACTCACGGCTCTTTCCATTCCGAATGATACCATCGAGGGTTCCTACAAACTCGGTAAAGACGGCGTCAATGTGGTCCAGGCCGGCCAGGACATCTATGATGTCGGAGCTCGGGTTGGTGTATTTCTTGGGAAGTATGGCGGAAAAGAAAGTCGTCAGGGTCTACATGAGGGTATTAGAGAGCTGGCAGGATGATGTATATATGTATGTAAATCGAGAGTCGAATCGCACCTCGAGAGCATGTAAGTCGGCCACCCCACCCCCTTTCTTCAAGACCTCGATAGCGCGCGCGAACAGTTGCCTCGTTTGGGGGTGTAAGGTTATGATATCGTCGGGGGATAGGTCGACCAATATCTTTTGGAGGGAAGCTCTGTCGGGTTTAAGGAGGAAGAACTCGCGCCAGAAGCCCTCAGACTGTTCGGTGTCGGGATCGATATCATCCTATGGCGGCAGGAGAGTGGCGCGTCATGTCAGCGCAGGTCAGCGCGAGATCTATGCGAAGTTGGCCAGCGATGGCGCGCGCTCTACGGAGAAATCTCTACCCAGGTAGGTAGGTATCTAGGCCATCCGCAGACTAGGTGTGGTGTAGTGTGGACTGTGGACATACCTTGGAGGAATAATGCGAAGTCAGCTTTGATCCCAAACCGAATCCTTTGAGGGGAAAAAGGAGAGGGGGAGGGGGAGAGAGAGAGAAAGAGAAAGAGAGAAAGAGAGAAAGAGAAAGAGAGAAAGAGAGAAAGAGAATCTAGGGCTGTCGAACCTTGAAAAGGGCCTCGTAAAGATGTACGATCTTCTGCTGGAAAACCTCAGGCCGGGCCTGCTGGGTCAGGGGAGAAGCCTCCATAACGAGTGTCGATACCCGAGATGGGATGCATGGACAAACAAGAAGAAAAAGGTCACGACTTGAGGAAGTCCTGGACCGACTGCTGGACTGGAGGTACACGCAAATATGCTGTCAAAAAATATTCAGGTTCAGGCTGTTTAACTACCTGTTACTGATCTCTATGTCGTGTGCTTTTCTTTCAAAATCCATCTGACGATCCGATTATGTATAAGGCAACCCGGAAGTATCACTTACCTATAAAGCAACTTACATAAGTACCTACATACAAGTACATTACTTCCAGATTACCTACCAAGGTACCTAATATTAGGTAGGGACCTCGGCGACCTTAGAAGAGGTTACTATATTAAGGTGCGTTACGTAGTGCGGGTTGCGCAGGGACGTTTTAGGTACATTACAAGGAGGAGTGGATCTGCGATTAGATGAACTGGATGAACTGTCCAGACTGCCAGACTGTACTTACCAGTACAGGGCTGTCCAGATTGGAATTAGTCTCATTAATTAGCCCACCTTAGTTCCACACAGTATTTCAATACAGTTATCTTAGCCACAACAACTGTGTAAAGTGTCTTATGTAATCGTCCTCCTGACCTACCAGTCTTGCCAGCTGACGAACTGACACCAACAGATGTGACAGTCTTTTTTTCGTCGTCTCCCATCTGGCTTGTCTTGGCTTGTTCTGGCACAGGTAAATGAAAGCCCGTTGACCAATATGCATCCTTTCATTGGTCCGGCGAAACTCGGTTCGGGGGCCAGCACTATGACTCTGCCCAGGAGGATTAATCATACGGCTATTAAGCCATGGAGCCGGGATCCGCCCAACCGTGCCCCATTAATTGCCCACCTGCAGATGTCATCGCTTTTGCCTTCAAAAGTAATTCCGCTTTCAAGTAGAACTGGATTGGATGTTACTAGTTAACTTGGTTAGTAACAACCACCATCACCAACTCATCATACTTAATGTACCCTTTTGTAAGCCTTTTTCGCCCTTTTCCCCTACAACTACCTAGGTACCTAAGTTATTCTGTCTAATTCATAGAATTTGCGCTGCAACATTGAACTGCAACATTGAAGAACTGTCTGTATTCATTCGTTCCAGTTATAACGTACCTACTAGATTGAAAGCATTGCTTGCAGTCACTTTATCATAAAGTTATTCCCTGGAATTCTTTGTCATCGCCTGCTTCAAGGATTCTTTCCGTCAACTCGCCACTAAATTCAATATACGCCTTGAACCCATCATTACCACGGATCACCACCACTGCTGTCGTCGCCACCAACACCACTTATCACTGTTCAGAATAGAAGCCCGCCCTTCATGAACACTCCACGGATAGCCCTCCCCCGGGCACCCGCAGCTCTCTTCGGCCGCTTCGCCCACCCTCCAGCAGTCCCTTCAATACGACCATGCCAACATCTCCTGCGGCGGCAATTCTCACAGACCCAACCGTGGAGCACCACGCAAGAGAAAGTTCAGACGATCCCTTCGTATCAGCCCTACCCCCTAAATACCACACCACGGACGCCGACGCAGACGCGCGATGAGCCGATAGCGAACCCCGTACCCGCGGTACAGGAGACAAGGCCGCCGCCACAGCCCCAAACCCAGACCCAGACACAGTCGCAACCCCTGTCAGACCCGGAATCACAGTCGCCAACCACAGCCAAGACGTCGACGGCGGCGGAGGCAGCAAGTGCGACGAACGTGACAGAGCGGGAGGCATCGGCGCCAGCACCAGCACCACCACAGCAACAGCAGCAGCAACAGCAACCACAACAACAACCACAGCAAAGACCCAAGCGCAAGCTACGGCCACGGAAGGCGGCGCTGAAGCTGACGCCGACGGCGGTGGAGAAGCTGCGGACGCTGCTGGACGAGCCTGAGCCGAAGCTGATCAAGATCGGCGTGCGGAACCGCGGGTGCAGCGGCCTGGCCTACCACCTCGAGTACGTCGACCGCCCGGGCGCCTTCGACGAGGAGGTCGAGCAGGACGGCGTCAAGGTCCTCATCGACAGCAAGGCCCTCTTCAGCATCATCGGCTCCGAGATGGACTGGGTCGAGGACAAGTTGAACCAGCGCTTCCACTTCCGGAATCCCAACATCAGTAAGTTTTTACGCCCGATCGATCACCGGAAATCTAAGCTATGAGAGCATTCACTAATGTACAATACAGAGGAGGAATGCGGCTGTGGAGAGAGCTTCATGGTGTAGAAAGGAAGATATATATATACCTTCTTCATACCATTACCGAAGACGTCCCCGTCCCCGACCACTTGCCGGGCATCGGGGCTTACGCTTACGGATTCACGGACACCACGCTTTCTTTCGGGCATCGGGCGGCGTTCTCTCTGTCTATTATTAGATGTAGAACTGGTTTTGTGATTGTGTCGCGGCCAACATGGGGGCGGGCCCTTATAGGCCGCCAATCAGCCACCCAGCCAGCCAACGCGCTGGGCGCTCCTCTCTCTTTTCCCAAAGACGCCACTTTTTGTACATGAGGAACCAAGGAGTGTATATATGCATCCATAACGAACAGCATACAATATATATATATGAACGCTGTCATGACGTTTTCTTTTTTTTCTGAGAAACTCCAAGATGTTTGCTCGCATGCTTGAACGGGACGACAAATTGGAAGGACAAAAGATTTAAAGAAAGAAACTCCCCGTAATTACCTGCACGTAAAGTCTTACCATGTATGTGCAGCGTCGTTTGCAAGCGCAATCACAAGATCCGTCTTAATCGATAGGTCTAAACATAGCAGGCTTGGGGATGATGTAAGCCGAGCTTGACTCCTCGGCCCGCTACAGCATAAGAGGTTCAACCCCTGAATTATTGAGTGGTGGGTTTAAGACCGAATTATACAAAACTACGATAACATCGCACACATATTCAAATGAGAAGGAATTCATGTCTCTTCTAGAATTAGATGATATATCAATGGATCACGTTTCTGTATTTTATGCAGCTGCGATACTATTTATGCCAAATGCGTGCAGGCGGTTCAAGGCTAAGCAAGCCCCCCCCGTAACTCTAAGCGAACATAACTAGTCCGAAGGAAAAAAAACTAAGGATAAAGGGACGGGCGTACTAATAAGAAAGTTCGGTGACCTGCCGAGGGGCGGAAACCGGGATCCGGATCCTTATAGGTCAGGACCGTGCAGTTTTCGCACCTCGTATGGGGGCACCCATTCATGGGGCAACTTGGTGTGGCGCATCATGATGTACCTACCCCCCCTCCTTGCAGCAAAACCAGCTCCTGTACTTCTCCTTCAGAGTAGTGACCACAAATGACAATACCTACGTTCTTCTGGCTGCTGCTGCTGCTGCTGGCCGGCTTGGGCTCCTCCTCATCTAGTACGGAGGAGGTGCTGGTATCAGTGGTTGTGGTGGTGGTAGTGGTGGTCGTTGTTGACGGAGTAGTAGTCTTGGTCGTGACCGTGGTGCCAGTGGCTCCTTGCTTGTCGGTGGTGGTGGACATGGTTAGGACACTGTTGTTAATTTTACTTGAGGCAGGGAGAGGTTGGATCTTGGCTTCTTAATCACCGGTTAAGATTCTATTGCAGAGTGTGTGCTGTTGATGGTTGAAGATCTGTATTCTGGGAGCCGCCCGGGGCTTATATATATATGTACAAATTCACAGAATGAACACCCATGTTCAACGTAGTTATCAAACAAAGCTCCTGTTCTCTATAAGGTACCAATCTTATCGTGTAAACGCTGGCTCATTGTATGTTGTGCAGAACAAGGCAATTGAACGCCTATGATGAAAGAGCGTCATCTGGTGCTTGTTCTTCCCAAGGATTCATAGGATTCTTAGAGGTAAATGAATGGATATACTGCCAACTTGCGCGGCCGTACTCGTATTGGAAGAATATTCTCTGTTTTCTCGGTAAGGAGGGGATTTCGCCGCCGGCCGGGTTGGAAACAAAGGACTGGCTTTCCCGGTTCAGAGGCTGCGCTTTGGCGCGCATTGATTCGACCACGGCATGCCATGTGCCGCTCAGCAAACGGGAGTTCCTCAGTTGGACTTGCACTGGTCCTCGGGTGTTGGCGTAGAACGATTCCAGGTCCTTAGCATGGAGGGAGCCGGAAAAGGTTACCAACTTGAGTCTCGACCACCGTCCGGTTAGGAGTAGGCATCCGACGCCCGTATCCGGGACAGATCGCCGTCGTTTGAGAGCAACGTCGAGAGTTAAATCCTCGAGGGAATCCGTATCCGTAAAGCAATCCAGGAAATCTTTGACGAGTGCCAGATCGTCTTCGTTGTATATTTTGATGCTGGGAGAGGAGGGAGACCCATATTTAAAGCTTTTGAGATGCCGCATAGCGCATTTGAGGGCATCGCGATCCTCGGTGCATTCAATGAGGTTTTCAAAACCTGCATTGAAATTGACTCCATAATGGACACCTCTCAGCGTGATCCCCGCTCTATGGATGGCTAGCGGGATTTGGGTGAGGAAATTGATAGGCATCCCAGAATAGCCTGTATTCCATGCGCGCCTCCAGGTCATTGGTTGTGCCAGAGCGGTGATTATCGCAGACCGCTCCCTGGTTGAAGGGAAGGGCGTCTCTAATAGTTTGCCATCCCAGCCACTCCCGACGTCGATGGCGTATAGGAATTTGATAGCAGGCATCCTGGTGACCGCATCAGTTATCGCCTGAATAAAGCTGCCGTCGGTTTGCATCAGCACTTGTTCAACCCATGCTTGCCTATAAAGTGCATGGGCATAACGGAGGAGGCCAATGTGTTCTTCATCCGTCTCGTCGAGACGACTCTGCCCACCGGCCGACCAATACTTTTCCCATGAAAGCCATATTCGTGTACTTCTTCTGACAACCAGAGGCCAGTTTCTAGGACCATCTAAATCATGGGTTAAATCACTAACTAAGCGTTGCAACTGGATCTGTTGAAATGCGACAAAATTACTAAAGTCTTGGGCCAGCTCGTTGGCGAAGAAACTGAGGTTCACGACGATCGCGTTGACTCCTCTGGATATCGTAGGATGCCGAGATACCTGGTCCAGATGTGCTAGAGACGACGGTTTCATAGAAACGGAGACGGTATGAAGTAAGAGATGAGAGCTCAAGTCGCAGAAGTCGTGGCATACCAAGCGTGCTTGCTTAATCGAATTGATGCCCTCATCAGAATACTGGGGGAGAGAGACGTAGCTTCGCTCCAGGTGAACCGACTCACCCCTCACGTATTTGAAAATTAGCCTCAGAATCTCGTTGGGTAAGTTCAGGACATGGAGCTGTCGTGTAGATTGGGTTTCTGCGTTGTCCATACTTTGATCCTGTGATTGGCAGTTCGCATCCCCGTCAAGTGGCACCTGGTGATGAATTCCAGACATATTTAGCTGAGATATTATGTCAATTTCCAATCAGGAAGTCGCGTACAGGTTGGTATCAGATTTCAGTTTATTGAGATGTCTGGAAGGAAACAGTAAGATGAAAAGGAGGAGTGTGGGGAAGGGAAGGAGTGGTTCAAAAGCAGCAAGACTAAGCTGTTAAATAATAAGAAGTTGATCTTGCTAACTCCCAATCCTCCCGTTTCCTGGGAACTCCATCATCACTATGTCTCGTGACATCGTCATTAAACTTCGGCCATGCTTAAGCCTCCACATTTTTATAACAGAACGTTCCTGCTATATTTAGTAGCTACCCCAGCAACTAACTCTCTCCATACTTATACGTAGTATGTCTGTCTTGTGAGCTAGGTGGGTAACGAACGGCTGGTGGGGCAAAAAGGGGGAAATGGGGGGCGGGGTGCCCCCTACAGCGGCCTCGACAGGCAAAATGCTAGTTAATTTCGACTAGTGACTTCACATGACTATATCCATGGATGTTACAGTTGAAACCCATGCCCGTATTCTTTAATAAGGGCAGCTACCCGTAATCTACTCGGTGGCCCAGGCAATCCCTGCTCTCTTAGAAGCGTTAGGAAATAGTTTCCAGCCGTGCCTACCAAAGGAGTTCTCCTTCAAGCCCAATCTCCTCTCGATGACCGCCAAGTCAGCCTGATTCGTCCGCATCGTCTCTTCCGTCGAGCACGGCACGCCGCAGTCCGACCCGTACATCACGGCCGCAGCCGGTATGCCTGTGCGCGCGCTTGCTGCCGTGTCGACGTGCAGCCCGCCTAGCTGTCGCGTGATCTCCTCGCGTGTAACTCCCTGCGGCTTATCGACCCAACTCTCAGCACCGAGAAGCTCCAACCGGCCTGCTAAAGCGGGCAGCGCCCCGCCGGCGTGCGCGAGCACGAATCGGATCCGCGTGAACCGCAGGAATATCCGCGCGTAGAGCATGTCTGCTACTGTGCGTGCCGTCTCAAACGCTACTTCGATCACGGGAGCCGCGAGAAGACCCACGCCGGCGGGTGCAATGGTGGTTGTGGGATGGATGTGAACGACGGCTCCCCTGACGTCGAGCGCCGCCCAGACTGGGTCGAGCCGCGGGTCCGCTAGAGACTGGTTGTTATAGCATGTGCTTAGGGCGAACCCGTCCGGCGGGATGGCGTACGAGGAGACGGTACGTTCAATTTCAACTAGGCAGGCGGTAGGATCGTCTGTAGGTAGCGCAGCAAGAAGACCAAAACGGTCGGGGTGTGCAGACACCAGAGCCGCTCCGTAGTCGTTTGTAGCCCTGAGTGTCTCGTGGGATGTAGGGATGCAAGACAGCATCTGCATGCGGATGTTGCATCTGTCGTTAAATGCGAGGACCACATCGGCGTTTCAAGTGTATGGCTCATCTATCATGAATTTTAGGGATCGAGCACCGAGAACCGCAGCGCGTCCGTCCTCTGGACACCTAGGAGGCATCGCAAAGTGCCCGTGGATATCGAGCCAGCCTGGCGCGCGTGAAGTCATGACAACCTTGTAAAGTGAAGTTCCGAGCGCACAATGGAGTATAGTCTAGAAAGATACGATTATAAGATTGGTCTACCTCGAATATTAATCATATGTATTGCATTTTCCATTACCATATCACATCTTCCCCTAACCCCCCCAAAGTTATTGGTAGCTAGGTCAGGGGGTGGTTATCTTGGTAATGACGCAGATGGTGGAGGCGGACGTACGATTTCTTGTATTTCCCACCATGAAGCAGGCTGCACCCCTCCACGGGCATATCGACCATCGTATGCGGGCGGCCTTTCCGATCAACACGGCTTTCGCGAGCCAGCTGCACTGGCCGGCTATTACGGTGCCAGCGGCCTTCGACACCGATAGTGAGATGCCGGTTGGTATGGAAATTGTCGGCCTGCCGCTGAAGGATGCAGAGCTCTTGTCCTTCGCGTATGTAGTTGAGAAAGCATGCCTACCAAGACGGGTTCCTGGCCTTTGATGAAAGCTGGTACTTCCGAAGTTCCTATGGATCATCACATCTTTTGGTGTTCTTCTGCAAATCACACCTGGCGTCGGCCTCATTACCAAGCAGTTAAGATGACGTGTAATTAGCGGGTTTCTCAGTTCTCTTGGTCATATGACATTCCGTACACGCCAATTCAGGCCGTGGAGACTTCGTGATCATTTTGATTGTCGTGTTCGCTTGCTAATCCATAAAGTATTAAATCATCCGAGTTTTTGATCACCTTTGAATGTTATGCTTCATCGTATGTTGGTCTGATAGCCAGTTTGTGATGCCATTATGCGATCCTTCGAGGAATCTGCCCGCCTGACAATGGAGGCAGGTCGGGTCATGTATAACCCGGCGACGCTGTTTCCGATTCACCGTGCCTTCCACTACGTCCCAGTGTATTCTAATCACATAGGCCCTTTACATAGTAATTGGCGTATCCTACCTGTCAGATATGACAAGCAGCTAAGGTTTCAATGTCTCTTGAATGGCCAGAAGACATCAAGTTCATTAAGCCACTTTTATCGGTGCTCACAGGCTTAGCAGCCCGTTCCCTAGATAGAAGGGGAACCAAATTTATCGACGACCACAGCTCTCTCCACGGCTTCATATCTCTCGAATATCTCCAAGGGTGTCCAACAGTCTCGTCATACGGATTCGTCAGGCACCCAAGTTGTTCGCTTAAATGGGCGCATCATTTCCTGGGGAAGACCTACCGTGACAGCTGTCATCATGCGAGTGTGGTATGCGCTATGGTGCTAGCCTGAGTGAAGGATCATCGCAACAGCAGGTCGGGAGTCAAGACAATGCGCCCAGATTGCGGCGTTCCTCGGGAGGAAGGCCAAATACACCGCTATATTTAGTAGTAATCAAATAATATACAGGATGCTCGTGGGCAGGCCAGAACCTCGTCGGTGGTGGTTCACATGTTAAGACCAGCATAACAGTAAGCTTCACATCTGGGCGGCCCAGCCAGGCCGTGAGTACAAGCATATCATGCCATCCGCGAGTCGAGCACTTGTAGCGAATCCGAAGTTGCCAGAATCGTAGATGTGTGGCTTGATCTGGTAACTAATCTGGCATGTCTCTGAGCCAAGACTGGCAGTCGGAATAAGAAATTCCATTTCATATCCGCCTAGTTTCTCAGGTCTATAATAGGGGCTACGTAAGAAATCGATACGCAGGGAAGTCACATAACCACAACAGATCCGATCGGGCACTGGCAGGTCTGCGAAAGTCACATGGCTACTTCACCGGGAAATCATTATTTTCCGCAACATGCCGACTGTAATCGCCTGACAGTAGCAGCTGCAATCACGCAATGCGGAGCGATCGGTAGACTGCTTTATACTAAGCGGCTCATCTTAGATACGCTAACGACAATACAAGTTGTTCTAGAACTCGGTAAGCCCCTATATAGACTTACCGCATGCTAACTAACAGGCATATCCAGTCGCGGAGTCCTGCAGTCTAAAAGCCTTGGAAGCCCCTAACCATCCGGATAACATCATGTTTTGGGCTTGGAACAAGCGGGGGGGCACAGACGGAGGCATTGCTAGAGGTGCGGGGCGGGCCTAGACTTATGAATCAGTGAATACCCTCATGCTATGTGGCTACACATCATGCATCGCAATCCTTCGTGGTCAAGCCAATGCAGTCTATCCCAGAGCTGTTATGAAGGTATCATGAAGTGGCGCTACAGATGGGTGAGCTCTATAATATGGGTTTCCCAACAATCGCCTTGTCCCAAGTAGGAAGGTTACCCGGTGTCAACGCTTAGCGGACAGAAACACAAAGCATTGACAGGGCTGTCCAAAGAAAGGAGGAGGGTGAAAAGAAATATCGCAAATGGCAAGTTGAACATTCGCGAAATAGTAATACGTATAGCTGACAGCCAAATACGTCTCTCGGAAGTTCGGGGCTGCATCAGGGATCCCACCGGTTTTCCTCTGTCCAGAATGGCAGTTGACGGTGGATGAATAGGGGCGTTGAAAACAAGTCCAGCCACCAGGACCCATACCATCCACAGGCCGCCGACGAGGCATCACATCTACCTGCGAGATGAATGATCACCGCAGATGAGATCAACCCTCTCTGCGGACCGTAGAAAAATTAGTAACAATTTCTGCAGTAGAGATTCATTCCTGTAACAGAACCCCCCAAGCCCACTTGGCCATTCTTAGCCCTGTAGCGTTTGCGGTGTAGCTGAACGGATAGCACTCGGTAACAACAGATACAACAAGAAGAGTCGGAAAGAACCCTTAATTATTGATAGGTTGGGCATCGCCGAAAGGCATGATTTTACGTTTTGGTACTGTGTCTACAGCTAGCAAGACACAAGTCTAGAGGCGCAGCCTTCAATTCGTAGCGAGGCTATTACATCATGGTGTTCCTTCGCGTGTAAACTAGATTCAAATGTAGGTCTTGGAAAATGGGGATTAATCCGTCTGCCCTAAATGCAAGTCCGTCGAGATCCACCCACCGGCAAGACAGGGGTCGCTGTACGCCCGTACAAGTCTCGTAGCGGGTAAGCTACTTTCCTTTTCTAGAAGTAAATCATTATAGAGTGAATACTACCCTGAGATGCGAGGGCACAGGACCGACAAAAGATGTGCTGTAGTTAGACTGGGCGATGTTTTATTCAAGTGGTATGATATGAACCCGGACTGCCGGTCCCTATGCAACCGGTGGATATCATTAACACGCCGCCACGATCTACATACTACGTTACCTATTCAGCTGTAGTAATGCATCCTTCGAGGCTACTCGAGACCCCTACCAAGGGGTTATTGGGCATCTAGTACGAACTACCCCTTACACCGTATATACTTATAGAGTGATCATCGCCTCGATCAGCTTGGATTTCTCTTCCTTCCTGCTCTCCAGTAAATCCACGCAGTACTACATATACTGCGCAGCTCTCACTTCAACTTAGACTGCGTGGAAAGGGTTTCCTCCTATCCACCCAGACCATTGCACAACATGCTTCTTACAAACATCTTCGCCGTGGCGTCCCTCATGGTCGCCACGGCGTGCAGCAAGGCCGTCAGCCACCCGCGTGCTCCAATCTATGAAAAGTCGGCCCACTTCGCCCTCAGGGTCGACGGCGTCGACATGTTCACCACCAGCTACGAGAGGTACGATTATGTTCACTTCTCGATGGACGAAGGCCCCGACCATGAGATTAGGATTCGCACCCTAGACCAGAAACCTATCAAAGAATGGAGCATCACACCCCGAAAACTCAACATTGATGCCAGGACCGAGGGCAATCAGCTGATCTTCTCCATGAAGAAGGCACATTACCTCATTATCAAGATTGACGACAAGAAGGAGTTCGTCGTGGTGGCAGACCCATTGGAGACAGACGTACCCGACCCCAAAGGAAACAATGTCTTCAACGTACTCGACTTCGGCGCAGACGGGTCCGGAAAGGGGCTCAGCAAGGGTTTCCAAGAGGCTGCGGATGAAGCTGGGAAGACTGGCGGTATCATCTATGTCCCTGAGGGCCTTTACTACGTTGGCAACATAATCCTCCGATCTCACACTTCTCTTTACCTTGCCAGCGGAGCCATCCTGCGCTTCACTGGAAAGAAGGACGACTACGAGACATTATTCACCAAGGGCGATATTGGGCCGGGTACGTGGTGGATCCGGACCGAATTTGAGTCCGAGCACATCAAGATCTACGGACGCGGTACTATCGACGGCAATGGACAGTACACTCGTGACAACAAATTCATGGCCCAGCTAGTGGTTCCAACCGGCACCACGAACTTTACATACGATGGAGTGTTGGTCCGTGACGGTTCTTTCTGGTCGGTCGTGTGCAACCAGGTCGAGGAGGCCACCTTTACCAACTTGAAGGTCCTCAACCGCTTCTCGGTGAAGCAGGATGACGGGTTCGACGCGAATGAGTCCTACAAGGTCAGAGTGCTACGAGGCATCGCGATTGCGACGGACGACAGCTTCTCTACCAAGACTTGGCCGGAGAAGAAGGGCACGACGGTCCCCTTCCCTTACCCGCCGCGGGACCAGTCCGATATCTTCTTCGATAACTGCTTGGCCTGGACGGATTGCTGGGGCTATAAGGTCGGACAGGGTGTCTACCAGGACCAGAGCAACATCAAGTTCCAGAACAGCGTGGTCTACAACGCGGCCGTGGGAATGGGCGTGCACCACAAGTTCGGTAAGGGAACGGTCAGCAAGGTCACATTCCAGAACATGGACGTGGAACGCCTGCACGGCAACGCCCACGGCAAGGCCGCCTGGATGTCGGCGTACGTCGAAGATACCGGTGAGGGCCACGGACCCGTCAAGGATATCTGGGTCAAGAACATTCGGGCCCGCTCCAGGGGATACATTGGCGTCTGGCTCTCGGGCTACGACGACACCTCCAAGGTCACCGACGTGACCCTCACGAACATCCTCATGGGCGCGGAGGCCAAGCGAGCCAAGACTTTAAGCGAGGCGGCGGTCGTCGAGACCAAGCACTCAGGCAACCTGAAGATCGTATAAGCCTAGGTGGCGATTTAATGAGGATGGCAGCCCCGGGAGACTGAGACGAGATAATTTCTCTTGTTACTCTGTACATATTCACTTTCGTATATACACTTGCCTATTATCGTACCATGTTCGTCTTGAGTATGTACTGCCAAACCTGATTCCGTGTCTCTCTTAGGCAGGTAATGCATTCGTCCTGCAGGCTACGAGAATCGTTTCTGCACAAGTATTTGACGTTTTCATTGTTGGGTGGAAGGCTTCTTTTTCTTTCTTGCCTTGCGACAGGGGCTCGCTCTATGCAACTACTTAACTTACCTACCTAATAGGGGTCCAACTGAACGGTAGGGGCGGGGCTTATAGGGCTGCGGGATTAGATCGAATACCCCTGTCCTACGCCAGGTGCCAGGGCAAGCTCGGCCTCAAAGTTTACGTGGACAATATTTATTTAGCATGTCAAACAGTACGAATACTAGTAACCTGCGCTGTACGGCTAATTAGATTCTGTGGTTTGGATAGCGCTAATATGCCTCCACGGCGAGACGACGAGCTGCCCATGTAGGTAGAAATTGTAAATACTTGCACGAAGGACATTGGTAGGCTGGGCAGGCCATCCCGAACATCTGGACGATCAGAGGTCACAAGTGCAATAAAAAAAATCATGCTAACTGGGGCTAAGACGAAGTATATCTTCTTCATCCGTCCGCTCTGTCAGGATATGACATGCGTTTTGTTTTTCTTCCCCCTTTAGCAGCATAGTAACATTCGACGCGGGATGCTGACGTTGGGCGGGAATCTGCGTAACGTCTGATGGTGGCTTGCGGGATGATGGTAGTCTGTGGGGTGGCGGTTCTGCGGGATGCGGTCTTGTACTGCGGGATATGGTGCTTTGCGGGACAACAACATCGCGCAACTGCCCAATTAAGCACTTATTGACTTAATGCACTGAGCACCAGATGGCACAACCAGCAGCTGTACCTATCACAGTTGAGTGTAGGGTTTCAAGAGTACCGATGAGAGAGGTTGGGGTCGTTCGTAACGTATGCTGACGAGAAAATGCTCACATGGCCTCCATGCACAGTAATCATGTCATATGTGTTCTGGTAGACTACCAGCAAGCCTGTAGCCTTCTTTGGGTGGCAGCTAGATGAGGGCGTTGTGATATGCATCGATCGGCATTAGGTCTATTCCTTTGCGGGCCCGATCTATACTTCGCTTTAAACAAGGCTGCACGTAGTTCACGGCATCATGCTAATACTTTTAACAGCAAAGGTGAAGTGATGTTTTAGTTGCGGTAAGGCACAAGAAAATTGGCATCGAGCAATCTCGACGTCTTTCCATAGCGAAGCTAATGGATCGATAAAGCACTTCGTTGCATCTGTCTGTAGACATTGAGGTTGGTTTACTTCGAAAGCAACACCGAATTTCTATCGCTATCAGGACAGAAAATCTTGAGAGCTATGACGGACCCTCCGAGACATAGTCTATCACATAATAATCCTTCTGCGGTAGACATAACTAGTCACCGTTCTCCATCTTCGATCATTGGGTTGTCCACTTACGTTCACTTGTGGCTTCATCGTTCATCATGTAAATACACCAGGAGCAGCAGATAATATCGCTCGTCGTCGAGTATTTCAGATCGATCTCGACTTTACCGGCCCACAGGATCTTGTTCGACATAAGTCGCAGACTTTTGAAGCGAAAAGTCCAAGGGTCGTTCTCTCAGATAGCCCGCTATCTAGATATCCACCAAACGTTTTACAGACCCGAGGTTCCCTTATTTCTCTTTCAACAACCCACAGCTACCTATTTATAGTTAGGCGATATACCAAGCGAGATCACTGAGGTTCCACGAAGACCTGTGAAAAATCTATGCCTCAGTTTCCTTGTCCAATACCAGTAGCGCGACATTCCTATTGCCATCTATTTTGGATTCTAAACCGATGGCGTTGTATCTCTCGGTCATAGACAAGAGAAGCTCTTGGGGTTTACTCTCGCCCCAAAACACTGAGGATTTTCGTGTCTTCGTGCCGTTGCATAGTTCCCGCAGCCGAACCGAATCGGTCGTCCTTTCGCCGCCGAGAGTCCACGCCAGCGAGAATCCAATTGGTCGATCTGAGGGTGCTCTCACACCAGGGGTAGACATGTCTTCAGGGTCGGTAGGTATTCTGCACTGGTTAGGCACACCAACAACTCAAAATCCTGGCCTGGAAACATCTAGCTGCTTGGCTCAACCATGATCACTCACATCCGAACTTCGAGAGCATCATCAACTGCGTCGAATCGAATATACGCCCAAACCCGAGATAGACCGGTGGGTCGACCTCTAGACAGCCCTAGGATACTGTATAGAGCGCCTTGAGCTACAGGAATCGGGGGCAGAGAGAGAGAGAGAACCACTATACTACCATAAACAATCCACGCCCGGAAGATACCGCAGAGGTTTCCAGTCTAGGGGGTGTGAATTCCCTATTCTTCGCTGGCTATGTACGTGGATACGCAGCATAAAGACAGAAGCGCCGAAGCGGGACACGTCTTCTCCCATTGCGACTCGCTCCATCGTTTAACGCCGGTGCGACCAGCAGAACCTACCTAGCACAAACATCCCATCTCGCAACATTCTATACAATTCTAGCGGACGCGAGAGAGAAGGAAGGGATTCCCAGCCTGAATCTTCAACGAAAGACCTTTCGTTCAGGGCATAAAAAGACCAGAAATTGCGATGATTCCATTTGAGGCCACGGTACTGCCATTCGTAAGCACGCACCGCACACACACACGTATATATACACAGCAGCGTCCCATCATATGGACAGAAGTCGCGAGGACGTAGTAGGTCTGTCTATTAATCCAGCCCCTGCTGCTGTTTTCTCTTCGAAATAATTCGATTTATTCATTCATCCTTAAATAACGCGTGGTGAGTAGGTAAGTAAGCAGTGGGACCTAGCAGCATCAACACGGACATGGTCACGGCGCGGAAGGCAGCAGAAAAGCATGAGGGCGCAATCGAAGACGGGTATTCCAGCTAGAAAACAAAAACGATAGAGCTAAGCCCCTCGTCCAAATCGATTAACCCCCTTCTTCTCCCTTCTCCCCTTCCCCGCTCCCGTTCCTTTCCTTATCAGATGCCTGATGGGAAAAAGAAAACCTAGCAACTACCAAGGGGAAGTCAGCCACCGCCGTTTCTTTTGATGTCGTCAAAACCGCACGCGCAAGCATCTCAGTGTCATCTCCGTCTGCCTGGAACCTTCGGTAGAAACCAAGCCAACGACGAGGAGTAAAAAGGCATCCCGCGAATTCATACTTCGCAACAACGCACAGCAACAGCAACAGCAACAGGGGTTGTATGTATTATCTTACACAACTACAATCGTATCTCGAAATCCTTCCGCCCATGTCCCCCCGGAGGCTGACAGTTGTCAGCTAGTCCAGGTGCTAAGGTGCGAGGACGCCAAACAGAGCAAGTTGTCCACAGTTGAATATTAGAGGATCCCCGTCCAACTCTCTACTCTTCCTCCGAGTCACTGTCTTCCTCACTCGACTCGGCGGCCGGGTTCTCGGCGCTAGTGGGAGGAGGCTCCTGGCTCCCACTTCCTTGGCGTGCCAACTGGGCCTTAAGCTCACGAAGCTGCTCTATCTTTCGTTCTTGCTCATGCTTGTTCATAGGCTTGTTTTTCTTAGGCTTGGGAGGGGCTGCTGAGCTCCTTGGTTTCGGTTCTGGAGATGCCTGCGCTGCTTGGTTGCTAAACTCTGGTCGTCTCTCGACTGATTGACGGATGTGAGGATGCGCTCTGTGGATGAGGTCGTAAAGCCTTCCGAGAGCTTCTTGGCTGAGACTCTCTATGTCCAACTCCATCTCACCGTCATCATTTTCCTGTAAGCAGGCACGTTAGTCAGCAGTCCAGGTGCATTGTGTGATGGGCGAATATATCCAAATATGATGTTCAGGGAATATTTCGCGGTTGAGCAACTCACATTTTGACCGGTGTCTTTCTTGATGATCTCGACAGCCTTGGTAAGGGTGTTACCGTCCAAGGTACTGATGCCTTCTTCAATGACCGCCTTTTCTAGCTGCCCAATAGTCCGCTTCTTAGGGCCGGGCTTCTTGCCTCCGCCCGAAGCCTTCTTAGTAGCAGCTGCGCCATGGCCAGATGAGCTTTTCTTGCTCGCGCCGGCGGTCGCGGTGGCCGTGCTTGGCTTCGGCTTGCTCTTCGCGGGCTTCTTCTTCTTGGACTTCGGCTTCTTGCCCTCACTGTGCAATCTGTTTTTCTCCTCTACTAGTTTCTTCTGAAGCACCTGGACCATCTGCTGTTGAACCTCGATCATTGTGGCGTCGGGCTTCTTTGAGTTGAGTTCTTTGGTGAGTTTGTCCTGTTCCTCGTTGAGTCTGATCTGCAAATTTCGAATGACTTCATTGGTCTCATCGCCACCTTCAGCTTCGCTCTCCTCTTCGGTCTCGGGCGCGCTCCGTTCGGGACTAGCGGCAGGTGCGTTCGCGGGTGCGGGCTCGTCCTGTGGGTAATGCTGCGCCATCCATTGATCTTTCTTAGCCAATTCCGCCTTGAACAGCTCCTCAAGCTCCTTGCCTAGCTTGGTAACATCATGGTCCCATCCATTGAAAAGTTCCGCATTGTGCACGATCAATCTCATGTCCTTCTCTAGATCTTTCGAGGACTTGTATTGGCCGTCGAGGTTTTTCCGGGTCATGGTCCCAAGGTCCATCGGCTTCTTGACGACACTGAAGTATGTGGGTATGTTGAGAGCCACCGGATCAACTTGCTCCATGAACCATTGATTCAGGTGGAAGTATTTGCCCTTCTTGATCTCAGTCAGAACCTCATCATGGAACCGCTGCTCCGGGTCTAGCTTCTTCTTGCGATTGACCCTCGAACTATAGTCGAGATCACGGTTCTTCGGAGGGTGGATCGGCCTCTTGGGCCGGTCACCATCTTCACGTGTGGAATCGCGCCGGATTTGGGGCACACCGTTAGGAGGGAGCGCAAATGTGGGGGCCGTTGACGATGCCGTGGGTGTTACTGCGGGGGCTGCCGAGACGGGCGAGGGTTTCGGCTTCGGGGTTGCGGCTGTCGCGTTAACCTGTGGCTGGGATTGTCGCCTTGCTTGCGTGGCAGATCGCGGTTCGGTGCGACGCGTTGGCTGTGCCTTGCCCTTCTCTGGCTTGACCGGCTCTTCCGTCTTGCCTATTTCTGACAACTTGGCGAGAACAGAATTTTGTACATCGGCAGCCGCGACAGTTATGGCATGTTCTGGACCGTTGAACGCGAGGGTATTGCTGTGAAGGAGGCGGACCTTATCCTTGAACTCCCCGTAAGTCTTGTATGCGTCTTCCCGGAGTTTGGCTTCTAGCAAACTAATATCAATAGGCTCATTAACAATTGCCCTATAGTCGGCCCGCAGGTTAGGCCATAATTCCTCAACCGACTTTCGGAAGTGGAGGCCATTCTTGGTCTTCTTTATTCTGGCTAGAAGGCCCCTAATCAACTTGTTCTGGTAAGGCGTGATAGGCTTGTCATTAATGAGGGGGTCGTCGACAGGCGTGCTTGCAGCCTGGGGAGCTGGTGATGGGCCATTGGCCACGACCAAGGAATCGGCTTCAGGTGCGGCGTCTTCACTGGAAGGATCTGCGATTTTCATCCGCTTACTCGCAGGCTCGTCGGAGTTATCATCGTCGCGCATCCGCGAAACCTTATTTGGCGATGCAGCGCGATCTTCCCTGGTCTGCTCATTCTCTGCAGTTGAAGTTGACGGGAGCTCCTTCTCAGGTAGCTGCGTCGAAGTTTTCGGTGAGACAGCCGGGTCATCTGTAGCGGCAGTGTCGTGGGTAGCCTCGGTGGCTTGAGTATCGCCAGTAGGGTCCGCGGTAGAAACAAGGTCAGAAGGCTCGTTGGCTGTATCCACATCCATCTTCTCTTCCACAACCGGTTCGGGATCTGATTTAGGCTTTGCGTCATCCTCATCCTTTGGCGGAGCTGACTTATCCGAGGCCGAGGTGTCTTTAGTAGAAGGATCTTCATCATTCTTCACCGCTGCTGTATCATTTGAGGACTGCTTCTCCTCGACGGGAAGAGTACCATTAGCATCCCCCATTTCAACATCCTCGGTAGATTCAGTAGCTGCGGGAGCATCGGCGACATCTTTCTTAGCAGGGGAAAGAGAGAGAGTTTGCTCTGGAAGGTTGTTGTTTGCTGCAAAAGCATGACGGTTTTGATCCTCCTTGGCATTTACTGCGGATGGGGACTTAGCCTCGTCACCATCAGTAGTCTTGTCCTTCGCAGTTTCATCGGGTGTGCTGTCGGAAGGTTTTTCGTGCTTATGTCTATGGAAATATCATCGTTAGATGTTTCAATTGATCCAGGGTCAAAGACGGCAGGAGTGCGTACCCATTAATTGCCGGGACAGATGGCTCATCTACTGCCATATCCTTGACATCCTCAGGGCTTTTAGCCTTCTGGTCGACTGGTAAAGTCTGGGGCTCTTCGGTCGCCATGATTGCCATCCGTTATGAAGACGGTGACAAAGTAAGTTATTGGTGAATCAG
Source organism: Eutypella sp. D-1 (assembly GCA_023313575.1). Taxonomy (NCBI): domain Eukaryota; kingdom Fungi; phylum Ascomycota; class Sordariomycetes; order Xylariales; family Diatrypaceae; genus Eutypella; species Eutypella sp. D-1. The sequence goes on along the minus strand of JAJTTP010000008.1, from coordinate 778,284 downwards.
GCGCGGCTGATAGACGAAAGGTCGCTAACATGAAACTGGATGGAAAAAGCCAACCCTATGAGAAAGATACAATTAGCCACTAAATAGAAGAAGACGTCGACAAAGCAGCTGGATATATGTATGTACCTGTGATCACGTAGATGTCTAATGTGAGGCGACTAGGCCTGCACAATCAAGGGTTTCTTGGATGTACTAAGACGGGCTTTCGCAGACTGTTCACGCTTGCAGGTTAGTGACGATGTTCGCAGCAATTGAGTTATTGCGGTCTTGGTAGTGGTAACAAGTTCTGTAAGGATATGGAAAATAAGGAAACGTAGAGCAGAATGAAGGCAATGAACAGTTGCAGACCGTAAAGAGGGCCGTGGGGAGGGGAGAGAGGTTCTGAAACTGGGACCAAAATAATAATCCAAGGTGAGGAGGTTCAGGTAAAGGTGAGGAAGGTCAGGCAGGGTTAGGTAAGGAAGGTCGGGGTTGGGCTAGGGTGAAGCCTTCCCACTTTCCAGCCTTGCGACAAAGATGAAATGCGACTGGCCAAGTATTTTGAAGGTAGGAGCAGCTTATGGTGGGTGGTGGGTGGTGGTGCAGGTGGTTGGCCAATGGAACCAATGAAAAAAAGAGGCTGGGTGGTGATCAAATAGATGCACCTTGCAAGACCTTGGGTATGATGCCGTACTCAAGTGGGTTGGGTTATAAGGCGCTTGTTCTCTTTTCTGTGTTCTGATGATGTGCAGTGAAAGCTATTGTTTGGAATCTAATGCTTCCTTATAGCCGTGATAATTTTCAAGTTGTGATGGGGGGTTAAAGCAGTTGAAAGTTGTTGATTGATGGATGTGTGGGTGGGGGAAGAGGGGTACTGGGCCCGAAATTACCACCTGCACCTGCACCTTTGGTATACACCCAAGGTACAATCCATACGGCGGAGTTGAGAATAGTAACAAACCAGAGTGGCCAAAGGGTAGGGAAAGAGGGCGGCGGGGTTGCATAGGATGAAAGAGATCGGGTACCAGTCTAAAATGCTAGGACGTAGGTAGGTACAAGATAGGATGCGAAGTAATGTAGCAGGTGAATAAGTGGTTGGCAGGTGCTCTCAAAATAGAACCTACCGATTTTCAACGTTGCTAACGAGGTGTAACGAAAGGAAAGGGCAATCAAGGTAGAAAGGCAGGATAGGCTGGTGCAATTCGACAGGTGTGAATACACGCGTACTGAAAGCGCCGAGATGAAGATGCTTCGATATAGGTGATCACAAGGTTGTGATGTAGATGAGTTGGAGGGGCTTGCACGTGTTGTTTTTTCCTCCTATGTGTGTTGAAAGGCTGATAAGATCAAGGCTTCTTGGTAGGTTATGGGGAAATCATAAGCCACAGCTTGCGCCAGGTATGTCGATGGGAAAGAACGGTGCGGGGATGTAAATACAATAGTATCCTCGAGGCGAAGAAATGGCATAAAAGCAGGGAAGAGGCAAAAAAACAGGCAAAATGATAATGACAACAATGAAATAAATAAATAAAATACCTTAGTTCGCAGACCAATAGGCGTCAAAGGCGATGGCCGTCGACCTGCTTTCCCGAGTCCCGGAAGTAGTAGACGTGAAAGGATCCTTGAGAAATCCTGAGAATATGCGCCGATGAACTCAAAGGAGTAGAACTAACTCTGGCTCCGAGTTTACTGTGCCCGGTGGCGGCGGCGTCGGCGGCAAGGTCTACACTATATGTTTGGAAAGTGTGATTGCTGGCATGGGTTCCGGAGTAACCGAGGGCAGTAGGTTAATTACAACACGACAACGACGACGCGATGCACCTCTACTTAATGCGCAAACGAGTTTGGGTCGGTCGCGCAGCAACAGAGAAGTTGAAAACGTCGGTGCAATGAACTAAATCAGACCAAACGAAATCTGGTTGAGACGGGAACCTTTTCGAAATTATCACCGCCAATGCCGGTGCCGGTGCCGATGCCGGGTTTCACGATGATCGTCGTCGGGTGCGGGCCGGCCAAGGATGGAAAGTGTAAAATAACCTTCAGGCTGGTGGCAAAAAAACGACCACGTGTGGCACTGTATCTAAGTACTTTCTTGTGGATGAGTAAATTCCAGGATGAGTAAGATTTTGGGCCTTGGAAACTATTAGATAGTCAGGCAAACAAAATACAAGCCAGTTAATTGCGTGTGATAACGAAATCGCGGATTATTAAATTGCGCAAGTTGGATGCAAACAATCGCGGGTTGCGACGATGTGGATGCGACTACGTATTTAAGTGATGTGACGATGCGACTATGCGACGACGCGTTTTGCGTTGCGACAGAGAGACAGGGTCCTGCTGTAAAGAAAGGGAGAGAAAAAAAAAAAGCCTCCGTCTTTTTTGGTATGAATTTGATGGGATGGCTAATGCCAGGTGAAAAAAGATACTTTGGTACTTCGTTGGCGTTGTGCAGCGTGGGCTGTGCTGATTATTATGAAAGTCTCTCTTTTTTTTTTTTTTTTTGGAGATGATCGGTGATTGTCGGAGAAATTGGAGGGGTGGTTGGTTGGTTGCGAGGCGGAAAGGGATAATTAGGAGGGAGGAATTTAAAAATTCTCAGGATTCAGGTTGGTCTCTTTTTTTCTGCCGTAAGAAGAAGCCACGAAAAATTTCTGGAATCGGGGTCACTGCTTATTTGTAGAACGCGGTCCCCCCAAAAGTCAAATCACGGTCCGCCGCACCAGTGAGCTTGGGCAGGGTTCCCGCCTAAGCCACCCCATTGTGTGAGGATATATCTGTCCTTTTGAACCAATCACAACATTTTATGGTGCCGAAAATGGGGCACGACAGGAGAATAACGGCCGAAGATTGGCTTGTGTTGGCTCTGGAGGGGAGCTTGGGACCCGACCACGCACGGGCCAGGATTTTAGTCCCTGGGTACAATTTGGGTACAGTTTATCAGTCAATCAGCCAATCAACTAACCTAAATTGTCTGCCAAAATCAAGTAACCAATCATAGTCCGATCGCACAATAGCTTTAGGCAGTTACCCATATCCCGACCCAATCATGACGCGTACGATGGAGCAGCGAAATGAATATTTGTACACTCCAGGGCGTACAATCTCTATGACACTTAACCTCTTTTTTCTCATCACATGACATAACCTTCAATCGACTCTCAACCATTCCCTTAACTCCGGTACCATCAATTAGCATTGTATGCATACTCCCACACATGGAGTTTGTCCCGTATTTTAATCATTGTTATCTCCATGCACTTGAGATAATCGATATAGCTTGACGAGTCATTGTAGATCCACAAGTACCTATCTGTCCCTTCAGAATTTTTTTAAACTTTCTTGAAGGCTGGGTTGCCCTGGTTAGGCCCATCCTTGCCCCACTACAGCTCCAAAGGTCCAGAGGTCGCAAAGTACATTAGGTAAGTACCTAAGTACCTACCTAGATCAATGCAAATAACCGGAAAAACTCGAGCACCTATCTCCTAGCGCCATAAGTACCTTCCTTATCTCAAAAAAAAAGTTAAGGACCTGGAGACGGCGCAATTGAGCATCTAGCTCCATATTATTATTGAGTGATGCTTTTTACTAGGGGAAATTTTCCTGCCTTGATATTCTGCTGCAAAGTCACGCCTGCTTAAACATTTATGTCCTGTCTTCTAATCAATCAAATCAAACTTTCAGGCACACCTGGGCAGTATCAAAAGCTCTATCAATATTAGACGTCTCCGCAACAGTTCATTTCCTCCTGACTCGCCCCAGCTATTATAAGAAGAAACACTTTTTCAACTGAACCTCGTGCTTAATTCACGCCCATTCAGCCAGCGCCATGTCTACAAAACGCAAACTTCCGACCAAGATTGCTCAGCCGGTTGTTAAACAAAGTGCAAAGAAGCCTTTGAAAGCCCATATAAATGAGGCAGATACTGTAGTATCGGCACCAACCGTCTCAAAAACAGACAATGGCGCCGGTGAAGAGGTGATAGACATTTCGAGTGATTCAACGAGCCACTACGAGGAGTCAGACGATGAGGAGCAAAACGACGGAACAGAGAGCAACAAGCCAGCACAGAACGAGGAGTCATCACGCAAAGAGAATACGGCCAATAATGCGCCCTCAATACCCGGCGAAAATGGGGATGTTGATATGGACAAGCCGTCGCCGAATCTACCAACGGATGGCGAGTCTGACCAGGAACCCGCCGCACCGACTTTTGGTGATCTCGTCCGAGCGAACGAAATGATAGACGTGCCTTCAGCGCTTTCGGCGCAGCAATCCAATGCCTTGGCTGCCCCTGGCCGTGTTTTGGCACCTCCAAGCTCCGCGTCCCTCGGGACTGTCTTGACACAGGCGCTGCGCACCGACGACACTGACCTCCTTGAGTCCTGTCTTCACACTACGGACCTCGCGACGGTTCGGAACACGATCCAACGCCTGGATTCGACACTCGCCGGCACTCTGCTTACCAAGCTCGCCTCGAGGATGCATAGGCGGCCCGGGAGAGCGGGGAGCCTGATGACCTGGGTACAATGGACCCTCATCGCGCACGGAGGCGCACTGGCCACGCAGCCGGGACTTACCAAGAAGTTGGGCGAGCTGCACCGGGTGCTGGAGGAACGGTCAAGAGGTCTTAACTCGCTCCTGGCCCTCAAAGGCAAGCTGGACCTGCTCGACGCCCAGATGCAACTGCGGCGAGGGATGCACCGGGACATCGACTCGGATTCCGACGAGGAAGAGGACGGGGAGGAGGGGGTCGTCTACGTGGAAGGCGAAGACAGCGACGCCGAGGTGGTCAACGGGAACGTGGATGCCGATGACGATGACGACGACTTCCCGGCCACCAACGGCATCGCTGACCTGGAAGACGATTCGGATGGGGAAGAGGAGTCGAGCGCGGGCGAGGACGAGGACGAGCTCGACGCCGAGGAGGAGATCGATGAGAACGAAGTCGATCACGAGGACGTGGAGTCGGAGGAAGAAGAGAGCGAGCCGGAGGCGGCCCCGCCAACCAAGCGGTCACGCACGACAGAATCTTCGAGACGACGGAGATGATGGTAGCGTCCTACCCCTCAGGTATGAGGCCGTGTTGAATAGATGAGTTGTGAAATGCAAGACGATACCCGCCTAATTCTCTATACTTGAAGGCTGTTACGAAATAATCTCTGGTGCGTAAATACAGCTCTAGGATCGGCGCTGTCGTGGTCACGTTTATACGCCATACTGCCCACTTCCCGTGATCGTGAACTTCATAATACTAATATAGCACATATTCCATTCGATCCGCGGCATGTTATGGAGGGCAGAGTATCCTACCCTCAACACAGCCACACCCGTAATTACCGAAGTCGCAGCGGCAGCTTGCAATGCAGCTTCCGAGGCGACTCCATCGATTACACCAGGAGACATCCACGTTCTACGTATTGCGATATTTTCATGAGATACATATGCATCTTTACCTTTTTTTTCCCTTTATTGGTTACAACATAAAACCCCGAACACCTAGATCGCCTGTGTGGATAAATCGTTTTACCGCGGTCCTCTATCCTCCTCTCAACTAGATGCAATGATAACATCTTCTACCTCCTATAACCCTTACTCTACTATGTCCGATATTGACTATTCCAGAACAGCCTCGCCAGTGAGGCTCGACTGACCGTAACGTTTAGATCAGACGTTACTTAAAATAGCTAATAGTGCCGCAAGTACTATAATATGTCAGCTTTTAACGACGTGTTAGGCGGAACCTGTAAATATAGAGGAAAGCTTACAGCCTCCTGTAGTTACAACGTATGAAGCAACGCTCCAGGCAGTCTGTATCGTTGTGAGGTCCGTCCAGTTGCTCGAGTTGAGCCAAATGCCAATCGCTAAGCTAAGCATCGCAGGTACGAGGATCACAATTGAGATCCGGGTAATCGACCAGCCTAGCACGATCTCGAGCGCGTAAGTGCCCTCATCTACGATGTGGGACTCGCCGTTAAACGTTCGATGGATCCAATATGCCCAGGCCTGTGTGACATTTCTGCTGACATGCCATTGATTGTACATTTGTAGAAATCGCTGTAGATCTGAGGTCCCTTGACTATTGAGGCTAACTCGTTCGTGTGTTCCCTCTGTGACATTGCACTGTAAAAAACGTTAAAAGATGAGTTTAGTTGACTTGCGGTCATTACTCACTTCGTATAGTCGGAATTCCTCGACGTGTTTGAGAGAAAACAAAGTCTTCCCTACCCCTCGGAGCCGAAAGATGGACCAACGAAGCCGCCAGAACAGTTCATGAGGTTTTGAGATGAACACAATCCGTTCACGGGGAACCGAATGATTACGATCGAATATGCCCAAGACTATATATACGGGAACTATTGAAGTTTGAGTCGTAACGACCGTGGTTTTGTTGATACCAAGCCAGCTGCTGTCGAGCCCTACTTTCCATTCGCTTGAATAAGTTTCAGATTGATGCACGCCCTGTACCCTATTGTTCGGACTAGGCGGTATTGCATCTCGATTACTCTCTCGATCAATATGACTTTCTGCTTCGGCATCCCATCTACGACGCCGTAAATACAGTGCTCTTAACAGTAGGCTTGGGAACGCCGACAGCCAGCTAGATGACTGGTTTTCAGGGTCCGTGCGTTTTTGAAAGGCTGCCGGATATGGGAAAGCGACATTACGGATGCCCGCAGACCTGGAATGACTGGTAAGCCCGTATGACACGTCCTCCAGTTGGGAACGAATACACTGGTTCTTCTGCGTAAATCTTCTCATGTACTTGAAGTCAGTGAAGCCCAGGTTCAGATACACTTTCCAAGTACTCTCAGGAGTTGCATCAACCGGCGCCGGCTGAGCTAGTGACCGTGGTGTTGGTGTAGTTGTCTCTCGGGGGACCCTGCCATTACCGGTGTTGACATCCTCTTCCTCGTGGCCGTCATTTCGAGCGGCGTTGGCAGGCGATCGCATAGTGACGTGTCCGCGCAGCAGTATTCCGGCTACAATTTTCAAAATCCCCGAAAGTATAGCTACGCACTTCAGGTTGCGGTAGTAAGGGGTTTTTCACCAGGAGTTATGTCTTGTCAGGGAAAACCTGCAACCCCGAATGGTGAGAGAAGGAATAGTAATAAGGACGGTTCCCCAGCCAGCCGCAAAAAAGGTCACATAAAACGAGTCTTTCAAGGCATGATTAGTAGGGTATTGCTGCCAGATGCGGGGTAGGACATGAGATAAGGCCTTGGAACGTAATTTAACGAGTATATATGGTAGGGTAACGCCCGCGTCGTGCTGGCGCACGAAAGGCTGGAAGGGCAGGTTAGAATAGCCGAAGTAGCTGTAGTGGTTGCGGTGGCTGCTGTCTGATTACCCCAGCCTATGCCATCACCTATGCCACCAGTTCGTTTGGATGCTCGTCCAATGTCGTGTACGGGCATAGTCGAGTCCTGACAGTATGGCTGTAGGAGAGTCGTAAGAGAGTGCACAAATTCATAGATCCAGTCAATAGATCCAGTCCTTTAAAGATGAAAGGCTTATATACCATATATCTAAGTACATCATGACGGTAATACATGGCCAATGCCTTGTACACAGTTAGGAACAACAGGTTTCATACAACTTACTCGACCAACCCCGTAGCTAGAGTGAGTGGGAAAAGATGGAGTTATATCTGATTCTGTAGAGTCTCGTTATGTAGGTGAAGTAGGTATTGTCTAAGTCTATATACTAAGTCAATATACTAAGTCAATATAGGACCCAGTTTTAAATAGCATCCAGAACGCGGGCCGCGGTCAAACCCCACGCGTCATAACCTTGAGTGGTTAGTGCACTATTAACGTTCCCGTTAACTTACTCAATACGTAGACCTACCTAAGGCAGGTACGCTTCAAGCTTAAGGTTGGGTGGTATGTAAGTAACTCCGAGGACCCTAGAGTGAGCTGGAAATCTTCGAGGTTATTCTACTCTACACACTTCTAAACCTTTATATAATCCTCTTTTCTTTTTTTTTCTTTTTTTGTCTGTCTCGCTCGGCAAAGAAAACCCACTCACTTCCGCAGGTGAAAAGCTTGGATAGGGAAGAATTGGACGAGTTGGACGAATCATATTTTTGCCTTTGGCCTCATTCTCTTTTTTGGTCATTAAAAAACATCTGCTTTTCATCCAGCATTATCACGAAGCTACATTTTCTCTAACCATGGTTGAATGTCCGGCGTGCAGCAAACCGGTCCCCCCTTCAAAAATCAACGACCACTTGGATTCGGGCTGCCAAACTTATATCATTGATAATTCACATCCTCCGTCCCAGACACAACCGACAGCTTCCTCTCCCTCTTCAAACCCGCCGAATACACAGAGCAATGGCTCCGTATCCGCGTCCCAGAAACGACCTACCTCGAGCTTTTTCCAGCCGCCCTCTGCCAAACGACATGCTACAGCCGTCAAGGTTTTACCTTCTTCCTCTTCAACAAATGGAACCACTGGCGCAGGAGGAGGAGGAGGAGGAGGAACAACTGGAGGGGCAACTGGAGGGGCATCTGGGGGGGCAACCGGGGGAGGAGGGCAAACAAAGTTGAACGGTGGGCTCAAGCGGACCTTTGACGAGGGCCCCGGAGGTGACTCGGTTGGCGCGGACGTTTTTGGCACGACGGAAAAAAGAAGCCCGGTCACCAAGAAGACGAAGCCAAACAAAGCGGCACCGCTGGCGGAGCGTATGCGACCTCAAAACTTTGACGACGTGTTCGGCCAGGAACTGGTCGGTCCAAGCGGCGTCCTGCGCTCGCTGATAGAATCTGACCGTGTACCGTCCATGATATTGTGGGGAGGATCTGGCACGGGAAAGACCACAATCGCCCGGTGCATCGCCCACATGGTTGGGTCGCGGTTTATTGAAATGAACGCGACGAGCTCCGGCGTAGCCGAGTGCAAGAAGATCTTCGGGGACGCAGCCAATGAGCTAGCTCTAACCGGTCGTAAGACCATCATATTCTGCGACGAGATTCATCGCTTCTCTAAGTCGCAGCAGGACGTCTTTCTCAAGCCCGTCGAGGCCGGCACTATAACCCTCATCGGCGCGACGACGGAGAACCCGAGCTTCAAGATCGTCAACGCGCTGCTGTCGCGGTGCCGCACCTTCACCCTGCAGAAGCTCGAGACGGAGCACGTCAAGCGGATCCTGCAGCGCGCTATCCAGGCGGAGCAGGCGACAACATCGACGCCACCCTCGCCGCTCCTTGATGACGAGCTTCTCACGTACCTGGCGACATTTGCGGATGGCGACGCGCGGACGGCGCTCAACCTGCTGGAGCTCGCCATGTCGCTGGCGGGCCGCGAGGGCGTGACCAAGGAGGACATCAAGGCGTCGCTGACGAAGACGCTGGTGTACGACCGGGCGGGGGACCAGCACTACGACACGATCTCAGCGTTCCACAAGAGCGTGCGGGGGTCCGACCCGGACGCGACGCTGTACTACCTGGCGCGGATGCTGCAGTCGGGGGAGGACCCGCTGTTCGTGGCGCGGCGGATGGTGGTGATCGCGAGCGAGGACGTGGGGCTGGCCGACAACTCGCTGCTGCCGCTGGCGACGGCGACGTTCACGGCGACGCAGCAGATCGGCATGCCGGAGGCGCGGATCCCGCTGGCGCACTGCGCCGTCGCGCTTGCCCTGGCCCCCAAGAGCACCCGCGCCTACCGCGGCCTCAACAACGCCTTCGCCGCCCTCCGCGAGCCCGGCGTCGCCGGCCTCCCCGTCCCCATCCACCTCCGCAACGCCCCCACCCGCCTCATGCGCGAGCTCGGCTACGGCAAGGAGTACAAGTACAACCCCAACTACCGCGACGGCAAGGTCAGCCAGGACTACCTACCCGACGCCCTGCTCGGCCGCCGGTTCCTCGAGGACCGCGACCTAGGCACGGAAATCGACCCCGATCTCCCCATGGAGGATGCGTGACGCACGCGCGATCCCATTCGATCATGCGTACGCTACGGTTCTCTGTTCTACTTTCGCGCATTAGCGGGCATCAGCGGCGTATACTGGACAGGCGGGCAGATATGGTTTATATAAAGGGGGTTTGTTTGCCTTAGGTCTAAAGAACGGAACATGGGCCGGAACACACGGATGGGATGGGTCTTTCATGCAAGATCGGTCCTCACCTAGCCAAGATAGTTGCCTATATAGAGAGGGCCTGTATATTATGTATTGTGATACCATGTAAATTGTCGGGGAATCTGCCTAATTCTGTTTTTCCTTAGCCCGCTTGTGATAATTGCTACCGGCCAGAACATTGACATCGGCTCTCGTTCAGAGGACTACATTCACAGCCACTCTAGTTTGAAGACTCGGGACAGGTCATGACACGCCCTTGTGAACATCGAAAATCTACTCCCCAGTTGACGCATCTGAAAAACCTCTATATAGCTGTCTACTATGTAGCTTACTTCACATCTGATTCTGGGCTTGGTGGATTGGCGATATCGGCAAGGTAGTACTATGTAGCATGGGGTGATGATGGAATGCTTCTTACACATCTCTGCGATCAGCCTAATATTAGATTGATCATACTACGCAGCGCGCGAACTCCGTAGGGGCAACATAGTAAGGTTTGGAAGCTTCAGAGATAAAGCAAGTCAACACCTCGAGAGATCAAAAGTCATCTATCTGCCATTGTTGGTAGGTACGTACGTAAAGGAAAGAGATAATAACAGAATAAAAGGTGGTAAGACTGGTGTTATATTCCGGTTTAAGGTTTATCTATTTATTTAAAAAGGATATAGGCGAAGCCCGTATTTTTACATAAACGGGAAATAAGTATATAAGTACTTTTTATTAATATATAGGTTTATATTAATAATTATTAATAATTAATATTTATTTTATTTTTTTTCGTAATTAATTAATTATAAAATGTTATTAAAATAAAAAATAAACGAATAAATAAATAAATAAATAATAAATATTAATAATATTATTTTTATTTTATTTATTTTTTTAATTTTAAAGTAATTTAATTATTTTCGATAAACGTTTTTATAACTTTATTAAAAATGGTTTTCGTTATAATATTAATAAGATTATAAGTATTATAAATTTATTAAATATCGTTAATTTTTTTATTTTTATAAAACTGCCGTAACGTTATTAAATCGATTATTTTTTTTATTAATATAAATAAAAATAGGTATATAAAATTAATAAAGCCCGGGGAAACGATAAATATATTAAAATAATATTAAACGTATAATATAAAATATATTTTTTATTAAAACTTTAAATTATATTATATATTTTATTAATTAAAACGTTACGGGTAATACGTTTATATTTAATTAATAATTAATAAATAATATTACTTTTAATATTTAATTTATTATTATAATTTTTTAACTTTTTATTATTTAAAATAATAAAATATCCGATTTATAAGTTTATATTTTTATTATTAATAAATAACTTATTAATAAATATGTATAATTTTAATTTCGTAAAATTTAATTCGATATAATTAAATTTACGGTTTTTATTATTTATTTACTATTTAATTTTAACGTTTAATATATTATATTATTATAAAATAATTAAAAATAATTTTTAATTAATAAATAAAAACGATATAAACTTTATATATTTATTACTTAACGTACTTTTTTATTAGTTTTAAAAAAGAATATTTTTATATTTAAAAGTTTTAACTTTTCGGTTTATTTTGTTTATATAATAATTATTTTATATTCGCGTATAATAATTTATAAACCGTTAAAGTTTTCGGTCAACTTATTTTTATAAATATATTTTAATTTTTACTTTAATAAATACTTTATTTTTTAAAGTTAAAAAGTCCGTAATTCCGATATTAAACGTATTATTTATTTAAAATCCCGTAATTTTAAATAGTTTTAAGTTTAATATTAATAAATAAAAGTTAAAAGTTAATAATTTTATATGTAGTTTTTATTAATAATATTATAAATAAGGTTTTAATTAATAAGTTTTTAATTTTATAAATTTATATAATAATTTAATAATATATAATAATATTTTTTCGGGCTATTTATTTTTTAATTTAATAAATAATTATATAAAAATAATTTTTAATATTAACGTTTTAAATTAAATATAAATTATAATAATATTTTATATTATAATGTTTATCTTTTTAAGCCGTAAAATAAAACGTTAATTAATTTATTAAATAATAAGTACGTAAATTATAATAAAAATTTTATCGGGATTTTTATAGCTTTAAATAATTAATTATAATTTTCTATATAATAATAAAATATTTTATTTTTTATTTTACAAATTATTTTTAATTTAAAAATTATTATACTTTAATGTATAATAAAGTTATATATTTTAAGTTATAAAATGCATTTTTTAAATAAAACGTTTAATTTTTTAAAATCGGAAGTTTTAAAAAAATTTTAATATTATAATCTTTTTATTTACTTTTAACCTAAATATTAATACTTTATTAATTTTTTTTTAATATTAACGTATTAAAAATGTATCCGTATTATTTTAATTTTATTATTAACGATTATTATTAATTCCTTTTAATTAAGTATTTCCTTTAATTAAATATAAGGCTTAATATATAAATTATAAAAAGTTATTATACTTTTTATTACTTTTAAGTTTACCGTTACGTTTTTATTAATAACTATAATAACTTTAAAAAGGTTTTTTTATCCTTTTTTTTTATATATAAATATTTCGTTATTTAAAAAAAAATCTTAAAAATATTCTTTAAATATTCGGGCTATTTTTAATATTTAACGCGTTTTAAACCGATTTTTATACTTTAATTTTTTTTAACTTTTATTATAGCTTTTTATATTACTTAAGCTTTTTAAGTTTATATAAAAATAAAAAGTAAATTTATATTAATTTAAAAATAAGTTTTAAAAATTAATAAAATAAATAAAACCGTTAAAATTAATTATATTATTAATTATTATTATTATTATTTATAAACGTAATATTTTTAATTTAATATTTTTAAATTTTTTTATAATAATTTTATAAGCTTTACGGATAAAACTATAATACCTTTTTTACCGATAAATTAATATATTTTTATTACTATTTAATAATAAATAATGTTAATAAAACGTATTTTATTACGGAATTTAATATTATTAAAATTCGTACCGGCATTATAAGTAATAATATCCGGGGGTTTTAAATACGTATCGATTTAATATTTTTTTAATTAATAGATGTTTTATAAAACGTATTATTTAAAACTTTATAATTACGTTAATAACGTAAAAAATAAGTTTTTTATTTAAATATATTATATTAATAATTACTTTAAAATTAAAATTTATTTTTTTAAATTTCATAATAATAATAAAACTTATTAAGTTTTTTAAAAACGTTAATTTCGATATTATATTTTATTTTATTTAAAAAGTTATATAATTTATTAATAAATAAATGTCCGAAATATATATAAATTTTAAGTAATTTTATTTTTAAATAACGTTAATTATTATACCGTTTTTATCGATTAATTAATTAATAACGTTATTAAAATATATATTAAATCGATTTATGTTTTTAATTAATATTAAAAATAAAGTATTTATTTTTATTACGTAAAAATTGTTTTAATCGAAAAAAGTATTAACCGAAATTATATTAAATAATTTAATACGGGGCTTATTTCCGAAACAGATATTTATTTTTTATACGATTTTTATTTAATTTTAATTATTAATTAAATATTATTTTTTCCGGTAATAAATATTTTAATAATACCTATATCCGGTATAATTTTTTAAAACACGTTTTTAATATATTTATTTAAAATAAATATAATATCGGGGGCGTTACTTTTTATAATCGATAAAAAAAGATTAATTTAATATTAAAAAACTTAATTAAATAAATAAATAACCGTAAAATATTACCCGTTATCCGAATAGTTAAAATATTCCGCCGTATTTTTTTTTCTTTTTTTTAATCCGGGTTAAATTTATTTTTTTCGTATTTTATAAAAAAAAATAATATAATTATTGCGTCGGGATATTTTTTTAACTTTTTATTATACTTTTACTTTTTTACGTTTTTTTTTAAATGCTTAAAAAATTAATATCTCTTTTTTTATATATATTTAATATTTATGTTTTTATTATTAATCGGGGTTTTGTTTAATAATATTTTTTACTTTTATTATTTCGGTAATATTTACGGTTAATATAAAAAACGTTATTATTATTATTATTATCGTTATTATTTTTATTAATTATATATTAATTAGTTTTTTTTTAACTTTATAAATATTAATTAAGGCCCGTAATTTATTTATTAAGTTTTTAAAATTAAAAAACCGTTTAATAAGCCCGGTAAATAACAATAATTAGTTATTTTTTTTGTTACAATTTAATTTTAATACTTTTTAATATAATAAAAGTTTATTAAGTATAATTTATAATATTTTTAAATTATTTTTACCGGCGTTTTTCATTTTAATATTAAAAAAAGTTATAAAATTTTAATTATAATAATATTAAATCTTATTTTATTCGGTATTAAAATAATACTTTATAGTAAAATATATATCGGTAAATATTAAATAATAAACGACGTTATAAAAGAAATATAATATTATACGTTTTAAAAACATAATTAAAAATATAACGTAAAATTACGTTTATCGAATACTATTAATATAACATACGTTAAAAAAAACCAAAATTTATTTTTTAAAATATTATAAACTTTTCCCGTATAGTTATTTTTTTTATTTTAAGCTTTTTTAAATTATTTTATAATAATTAATAAATATAATTTATTTAAAATATTAACTAATAAAATAATATAATAAATTTATTCCTATTAATTATTAATAAGTATAAAAGTTTATTTTAATAATAAATTAAATCCCGGGATAAGTTTAAACGCCGTTTAATAAAAGAAATTATAATTTTTTAAAATATTTATAAACTTTAATCCTTTATTTAAAGTAATTATTTAAAGAAAAGAAAAAAGTAGCGCCGAAAATTAATATAAAAATTATTTAAATTTTCTTTTAAAAAATAATCCGGTTATCCTTTTTTATTATTAAATAAAGTTATTTAAAAGGTTATTAATTATATTTTATAAATTAAGGCAAATAGTTTAAATAATAATTTAAAAAAAGGATAATTAAAATATAATAAATAACGTAAAAGGTAAAAATATTAATATAAATATTTTATATTATTAAAAAGCTAAATATTAATAAAAAAATATAATTATTTTAATAATAAAAGGTTAATTAAAACCGTTAATATATTACATAATATTTAAAGCTTAAATTAAAGGTTTTTAATTAATTACGGTTATTATTAATATTTAAAAATAAGGTTAATCGGGGCTATTTATTAAAACGCAGGAAAATAAAATAAAAGTTAATTAAAACCGGGGGGAAAAATTAATATATAATTATAAAAAATAAGCTAACGGAAATTATTAATTTTAACATAATGTGACGGCCGGTTTATTCTTAACTATTAGTCTAGTTAAAGGGTTTATATTAATAAAAGTGCTAAGGTTTTAAGTAATAAGTAATTACGTTTAATAATAATAATAAAAAAGTATTTTAAATAATTAAATTATATTATAAATTAATAAATTTAAAAATTATTTAAAAAAATAGTAATAAACGTAATTATATATTATTTATATCTTTTATTCCTAATACCGGAATATAATATTAGATGTTAAATCGTTAGGATAGCTGGTTACCCCAGCTATCCTGGCTATCCTCCTTATCACGTGACCTAAATATGGCTTATCTTATCGTGGCTGTTCCTTCCAGTGCCATGGTTAGGGATTGTTTGTGCTAATCCTATTTAGGCCCAATGACCTAGCCAGGTTATAACATATAATTTATATTATTAAAGTTTTTAACCGGTTATTTCGGGCTAAAGGTTAAAAATTATTTAATATTTCCGTAAAGGATTTAAAATATATTATAAACCCGGTTATTATAACCGGTCGGGCCATTAGGCCTAATGGGGCTAATACAGTAAGAAAAAATCCTTAACTTAAGTTTTAAAGAAAAAGATAGCCATATTAAAGTAAGCCATATACGTTACACGATTAGGAAAAATTGGTTAAATCGGTAATAATCTTAATAATATTAAATCGTTATATTCGGATGCGATCTTAACGATTTAATAATAACTATATATTTTAATATTAAGAATAAAGGATATAAATAATATATAATTACGTTTATTACTTTTTTTTAAAATAATTTTTAAACTTTTTAATTTATAATATAACTTAGTTATTTAAAGCATTTTTATTATTATTATTAAATATAATTATTTATTACTTAAAACCTTAATACTTTTATTAATATAAACCCCTCGATTAGATTAATAATTAAAAATAAACCAGCCGTTATACGTTATAAGCTTTTATTTAATAATATTATTAATTTTAAATAATATTTGATATTATATTTTTTAAGCTAAAACTTTTAATAAATTATTAATTTTTTATTTAAACGGATCGAACGAATCGAATAAACGGTAATTATAACCGTAATTTAAAAAATTACACCCGTTAAATTTAAGTTTAAAAAATTTAAACCTTATAATAGCATTACCCCCGTATAACCTTTTTTTATTACAGCCGTAACTTATTTATATTAATAACGTTATATAATAATTACGGAAGTTAATAAAATTTTTAACATTATTTTATATTTTATTAAAAAAATAACTTAATGGTTTAAACCTATTTTAAATACCTTTATAAAAATGGAAAAAAGAAATTACAGAAATTAAATGTTTTTTCGAAAAGTATAAGAATTTTATAAAAAAGGTAAAAATTAATTATAAAAACCCGGATAAAGCCCGAGCTATTACGTAATAATTTTTAAGTTTTAAATAAAAAAAAACAGCTTATATATATGCCGCGTAATTTAAATAATTTATTACTAAAACAGATTAAATCGACGATAAATTTTTTATTAATATGTTTTATTAAGGATTTAAGGATTTAATTAAAGATAAGATTATTACGTAAAATAAATTAAGCGCTTTTAATAAATTTATTATTTTAATAATTAAAATCGATAATAAATAATTTAAACGATAATAAAAAAAAAGAATATTATATATTTAAAAGATTTAAAAAATATTAAAATAATAAGATTTAAGATTAAAAGCTTACCGATATATTTTACGGGATGGCATTAAGATTTATATTACTTAATATAATACGATAAAATAAACGATATATGAAATGCTATAATTATGGTAAAATAAAACATTTTAAAAAAGAATATAAAGGATTTAAATAAAATAAAAATTAAAAACCTATACCCGAAAAAAAATAACCTTTTACCGGTGGAAAAACGTTCGGAATAATCCGCCGTATATACTCGGATAATAATATTTATTAATAAAGGTTATAAAAATTTAAACGATTAATTTAAGCCGTAATAAAACGATAATGCCAGTAATAATAAAATAAATACTTTAATAACGATAAAAAAAAAGCTTTCGTAAAAGTTTATTTTATAAAAAAAGAAAAAATAAAACGATTAATTAATTAGTTTAAAAAACGATAAAATTATAAACTATAAAAAATATACGGTATTTACGTTAAACGATTTTAATAACGTTTTAAAAAATAATAATTAAAAATTTATTTATAATAATTTCGTAATTAAAATAAATTTATTAATTAAAAAATTTAAACCCGGACGCCGTATTTTTTAAAATATTTTATTAATTACCGAAAATATAAATATTATTAACATAAAGAACGAAAAATCGGTATCGTTAACCGAATTAAATAAATAGTTAAAAAAAGATTCGATTTTTTATAATAAAAAAGAAACGAAACCGATCGATAATGGTATAAAGAAATTATATATTACGTTAACTGCGTACTATATAATTAAAAATGGTTAAAAAAGATATTTTACCCCGGAGGATATTAAATATATTATTATAACAAATATATATATTAAATATTAAAAGTTATAAAAATTCGGAATAAAATCGAATAATAAAAATATAAAATCCGATATTAAAAAAATAAGCTATTAAACGTTAATTTATACATTTATAAAAATTTATTAAAAAGAATAACCTTTAATAAAATTAACTTTAAATATTTTTATGAAAAATTAATAATAAAAAAATAACCGTATATATAAAAAGAATTTAGCGAAAAAAAACATTATAATAATTTATATAACGCCGTATAAATTTACGGTAAGGATTTAAAAGGATAAAGCCGTTTATATTAAAGTTATAAAACGGTATAATAAGGCTTAAAAACGTAATACGATATTTATAAGCTATTTTAAAAGCTTAAAAATAATACGGATACATTATAATACGAATAAAAGTTAAAAATAACTGGTATACCGTTATAATAAATAACGGAATTAAAAATAATTATATAACTTTAAAACTATATAATAAGTTATAATTATTATAAAAAAAAATAATATTTTTATAATATATTAAAAACTAAAAGTTATATTTTTTAATATAACGAAAAAAAAATATTACGGGAAACCGATTAATTCGACGTATATATCGAAAAATAAAAATAAAATGTTATTTTCGATATTATGTTTTTAAAAAGATATAATATAATCTTTAAGCAATTATAATTATATTAATATAATTTATTAATTAATTAGAAAATTGGTTAAATAATATTTTTTTATTTTTTAAAAACCGATAATAACTTAAAAAAAAGATTTTAATATTTAACAGATAACAAATACGGGCATAAGGATACGATAAAAACCTTATTAAAAAAATACGATAAATTAAAAAAAAGGATATAAAAAAAGGATTAAATAAATTATTACATTTATTTAATAATAATTCCGTTTTTTTAATAATATTTTAAAAAAAGAAATAATTATATTATTATAAATACGTAATATGTTACCGTAATACTATTAATACGATAAAATGTTTTGCGAAAAATTTAAAAAAGGATTATTATAATATAGCAAATAAGATCATAAGATTATTTTTATAAAAAGAAAAATATTACGATTTTATAAAATTTATAACTTTAACGAAATTAAAATTAAAAAATTATAAAAATACCTTAAAAATAAGTTAACGAAAAGATATATTTAACGATTAAAATTATTAGCCGGATATCCGATTATATTTATGCCGAAAAAAAACGGTAAATTACGATTAATAATTAATTACCGATAATTAAACGAAATTATTATAAAAAACCGGATACCGTTATTATTTATTATTAAAATAAAAAACCGTTTATACGGAATTAAATAATTTATTACCTTAAACCTTAAGGATAAGTATTATTATATTAAAATTAAACCTGGAAACGAATAAAAAACAGTTTTTAAAACGAAATACGGCTTATTTAAATATTTAATTATATTTTTTAGATTAATTAATGTATTAATATTATTTTAACATATAATTAACCATATTTTATAAAAATATTTTAATATTTTCGTTATTTATTATTTTAACGATATTTTTATTTATTTAAATTTAAAAAAATAGCACGAAAAATATGTATATAAGGTATTATAAATATTATAAAACGTTAACTTATTAATAAAACTTAAAAAAAATGTATTTTATATATAAGAAGTGGAATTTTTCAGATATATTATTACCCCCGAATATATTAAAATAAACTTTAAAAAAATCGCAACTATTAAGAATTAAAAAGTGTTTATTAATATAAAAAAAATATAAACTTTTTTCGGTTTAACAAATTATTATCGGAAATTTATATAACGATTTAAATATATTATAATACCTTTTACAAAATTAATAAAAAAGGATAAACGGTTTATATAAATTAATAAAGTATATAGATTTTTTAAAAAATTAAAAAACGTTATTATTAACGAATTAATACTTATTATGTACGATTTTAAAAAACCCGTTAAATTAAAGATTAACGTTTCGGATTATGCTTTCGGAATATAAATTAAATAACGAGATAAAAAAAGAAAATTATACTTTATCGTATTTTATTTTTATAAATTAATTAAAACCGAACTTAATTATTTAATTTATAATAAAGAATTTTTTACTATTATTAACGTATTTAAAAAATTTAAATATTATTTTATAAAAAATATGCATTAAATTAAAATTTATACCGACCATAAAAACATTATATACTTTTTTATTACTTAAGCTTTTAACGGAAAATAATTACGATACGCCAAATATTTTACGGAATTCGATTATATTATTATTTATAAAAAAGGATTAAAAAATGGATAAATAAATACTATTAATAAGTAACTTATTATGGAAAAAAAATATATATTAATTAAATACGCGGTATTCCGATAAACGTTAAAAAGATATTTAAAATAATAATAAATTATTATTATTAAAATTATTTAAAATAACCTATATAAATAAATCGAATAACATAATAACGAATTATTAATAGAAAAGTAAATAAAAAAATTATAAGTATTACGAAAACTATAGGAATAATTAATATAAAAGATTTATAAATATCTTTTATACGGATATTTAAAAGATTATAAAATCTTTAAACGATTATAACGGATTTATATATTTGATAAAATAAAATTAATAATATAACGAATACGACGACGATATAATATATGCGGAAAAATTAAAATAAAACGATATAAATTTTATAAAAAACTATAACTATTATTAATTAATAAACAATTATAAAAATTTATTATATTTAATTTTATTATTAAATTACCGATATTAAAAGATTTAATAATATATAACGGTTATAATAATATATTTATAATCGTTAACCGATTTATAAAAATTTTTTATTTTATTTTATATAACGAAAATACCGACGTAAAATAAATGGCATATATTTTTTTATAACATATTATAGTAATATACGGCCTTATATTCGAAATTATTTCCGATAAAAAAATAATATTTATATCGAAATTTTAATAAAGTTTTATAATAAGATTAAAATTAAACCTTAAATTTATAACAGCTTTTAAATTTTAAATAAATAAATAAATAAAACAAATTAATTAAATATTAAAAACTTATTTTCGATAATATATTAATTATAAATAAAATAATTAAGTTAAATAATTATTTATCGCATAATTAACTTATAACATAATTTATTATAAAAATATACGAATAATATTTATTAACGCTAATTTCGGATTTATTTTAAACGTTTATTAAAATGTTTATAAAAAAGGACCGGATAATATTAAAACCATGTTAATATTAAAACGATTTAAATAATTATATAAAAAAATAAAGGAAAAATTTAAACTTATACGTTAACGAATAAGCCGATATTATAACTAAAAAAGGTTAAAAGGATTAACTTTTTCGGAAAAGAATATAATTTATTTAATTATAAAAAATATCACGATAAAACGACTTAATAAAAAACTCGATTATAAATATATCGGACCGTACTTAATTATTAAAAAAACATTAAAAAATAATTACGAATTAGATTTATTATTAAAAATTAAAATTTATTTAATTTTTTATATTTCCTTACTTAAGGACGTAATAAATATAAACTGTTATAACCGGTCGGGCCATTAGGCCTAATGGGGCTAACACAGTAAGAAAAGATCCCTAACTTAAGTTCTGGAGAAAGAGATAGCCATATTAAAATAAGCCATATGCGCCATACGACCAGGAAGGATCGGTTAGATCGGTAATAATTTTAACGATATTAGATTGTTATATTCGGATGCGATCCTAATAATTTAATAATAACCATATATTTTAATATTAAAAATAAAGGATATAAATAATATATAATTACGTTTATTACTTTTTTCTTAAATAATTTTTAAGCTTTTTAGCTTATAATATAACTTAATTATTTAAAGTACTTTTTTTATTATTATTATTAAACGTAATTATTTATTGCTTAAAACCTTAATATTTTTATTAATATAAACCCTTTAACTGGATTAATAGTTAGGAATAGACCAGCCGTTATATAAATGTTATAAAAATAAAACAAAATAACGTCGAAATAAAAACAAATAAATACGAAATAAAACAAATCTTAAATATGTAAATAAAAAATGAACGAATAAAATATAAAGTTAAATAGAAAAAATATAATAACTCCGAAAACATATAAAAACCCGTTAATTATTTAATAAACGTTTAACGTTTTTTAAAAATTTTTTATTAACGTTAACGGAAATGTTAATAAAAATAGCATTTTAATTAAAATTACCCGATATATTTATTTTAAACTAATTAAAATCCGGAATAACTTTAAAATTTACCGACGTTTTAATAAACCTTATAAAACGTGCATTTTCCGCCCGATGCCTTTTTTTTTTTTTTAATTTTTTTAACTTTTTTAAATTATCGATATTATAAGATACCGCTTTTATTATCTTTTTATACCATATCTTTTTCTGCTTTTAAATATATTAAGTACGCGTTTTTACACGTTTTTTAACTTTTTTAAATTCCGTTTTTAATTTACGATATTAAAAGAATATTTTAAAAAATTATTCGGTAATAAGGTTAAAAACGTTATACCGAGGCTGGTTTTTTTAAATATAAAAAAAATAATAAAAAAAGTCCGATTCCGAAACTTTATATTTAAAGTAATAACGTTCGTAATAAAAATAAAAAATTATATCGGAAAAATTAATAAATAACACGGTAATTAAAAAACAATTACGTTACGTTATTTTTATAAAAAGTTTAATACGTTTAAATATATAACTAAATATAATAAAAAAAAGAAAAAGAAAAATAAAAAAAGAAATTTATTAAAAAACGTAAAAAAAACGGAATAAGTTTTAAGGATAAAACTTAAAAAAAAAAGATCGTATTATAACCGGTTAAGCCATTAGGTTTAATAAGGTTAATATAATAAAAAAAAATCCTTAATTTAAGTTTTTTTAAAAAAATAACCATATTAAAGTAAGCCATATACGTTATATAACCAGAAAAGATCGGTTAAATTAATAATAATTTTAACGATATTAAATCGTTATATTCGGATATAATCTTAACAATTTAATAATAATTATATATTTTAATATTAAGAATAAAGGATATAAATAATATATAATTACGTTTATTACCTTTTTTTTAAATAGTTTTTAAGCTTTTTAGTTTATAATATAATTTAATTATTTAAAGCACTTTTTTTATTATTATTATTAAACGTGATTACTTATTGCTTAAAACCTTAACACTCTTATTAATATAAACCCCTTAACTGGACTAATAGTTAGGAATAAACCAGCCGTTATACGGGTAAAACTTTTATAATTTTATATATAAATTAGCTTTTATTTCGTATTATAAATTAAAACCTTTTAAATTAAAGCGTTAAATTATCGGTTTTTTATTAATTTAAATTTATTAACATTTTATATTAAAAATTAAAATTACGTAATAAAATTAATTAATACCGTTATAAAATTAATGTTATACTTTTTAATATATACGCTTTTTTATATTAATGTAATTTTTAATATTATTTAAAACTTTTTTAATCGTCCGGTTAGTATTTAATTTATTATTAATTATTTTAAAATTATTTTTTAAAAGTTAATAATTTATATTAAATCGAATTTTATTTACTTTATAATTACGGGGTTAAAGAATAAAATAAATAAAGCGAAGTAATAATAAAAATTTATTAATAATATTAACGCAAAAAGTTTTTTAAATTATTACGATAATAACTTTTTTAACTTTATTATTTTATATTATTATATTTATTTAATAATATTAATTAATATTGATAAATACGTACTTAAAAAAATAATAATAAAATAAAAAGTAATAAAATTAATGTTATATTTTAGTTTAAGGTTTATTTATTTATTTAAAAAAAATACGGGCTTTGCCCGTATCTTTATATAAACGGGAGATAGGTATATAGGTACTTTTTACTGGTATGTGGGTCCATACCAGTGACCACTAACAACCAACAGCCATCAGTTATTTTATTTTAATAAACTATCACCTACCTAGCCCAATATCTACTTTATTTTGTTAATAGATTTCTTGGCTGGAGGGGGGGAATTGAGCTTCGTAAAAGAGTCGGGATGAATGATGTTGAGCGCTAGGATCGCCTCCTGGGACTGCTTCGCCTTAACAACTCACTCCGCTACCGCTCAAAATGTTACGTTACAGCGTATGTGTGATCGCCTATGATAATTCTGGCTACTTAACTTACATCCTGTCCAACTAGGCAATACGACTCTTAGGTGCCTTTAGACCGTGGGCGTTACTGGGGATAGAACGACGTGGTCTTCGTACATTGGGCCGACAGATGAAGAAACCACTTTCAACATTACAGGTCAGGTGCAAATATGATGGATAAGATTAGTCATGGGGGGCATGATCCATAGCTGGCAGATACTTAACAAAGAGCTTGCGGTCACTCTCATCCTGTCGCTACCCTCCTTAGGAAGGGTGCAGCATGACAGGTTGCTAGCAACAAAGAAGGGCGATCATGGCTTACCTGAAGGTGGTTCACGCAGCCAGGAAGTGTCGTCGGATGGTATGGCATCCGAGCTCAAACTTGAAATTGGGGTCAGGCCAGATCGGGTATAAAATCCTAGAGGCTAGATTGTTTTGCCCATCATGAGACAGGAGCAGCAAAATAAGCAAGTTCCTTTGACCCGAAGCACAAGCAACCACCAAGCTATCTCACCATGTCATCAACACCGGCACCAACAACATCAACGACACCACCACGCGAAGAATCGCAACCACAAGCCCAGCAGCGCTTCCCCAGCTTCTCCAAACTGCTGCCGCACATTTCGCCTTTCTTGGGCCAAGAAGTGATGGTGCCCGTGGGGTCCGGGGGTTGCGCGGTGCCGTGCTACAAGTCCATGCTCGGGCTGCCGGCGACGTACAAGGTGGAGCATTCACCGACATCCTGCGCATGTTCGGACGCGACGGATCCCGAGATCGTGGGTCGGTACATGTCGGCGCTGTACGCCAAACTTGCAGGCAGCGGGAGCCATCCCGAAGCTATTGTCCGGCTCGTAGTGTGGATGATGCACTTCCAGGGGGATAATTTCGACGCTGACCTGAGAGATCGGGCGGAACGAGGAGGAGGCGACGGCGACGGCGCGGGCGCCGGCTTCCCGATGCCCGCTGACATACCGGCACGCCCTCTCCTTCGTAACGACAGCAACGACGGCGGGAACGTCATCCATGACGTCGAGCAAGTCCGAAACATCATCGTACCGACACAGCTCCTAACGATGGGCGAGGGCGAGGCAGGGATGATGCCGGCACTCAACATGCGAGATCTGCCCGCCGACCCGGCCGAGCGCGCCCGGTTCATGGCCAATATTTCCTTGCCGATTGATGACGGCGGCGTGCGCATTGTGAGCGACGAGGAGGACCTGAACGTGGGGATCCCCGAAGGGGCACCGCTGTAGTTTCGGGATGTGCTATCGCGGTGCTGATCCCATGGGCGTTTTGAGAGGAACCGCCCGCTCCCGCCCCTTAGTACACTCACTCAACACGATCACATCAAGAACTGTGGATAAAATATTCAGTAAACTACTATATATATAATTCCCCCCCCCCCACTCTCATTCTCGAAAAGGAATTGATGTTCCCTACAGTTCCTCATGCCCCGTGACAGCAATAGACCAAAGAGTTTAATGTAACCAAGCTATTCGAATAACTTGTTTGTTCACATTTGGCTACATGAAGTTGTAGGAATTGCCTAGTCTGGTAAATGTGAAGTTGTAACGTGATAATTGGTGCTTTCTCTAGCCCCAGCGGTGGACTTGGTAGTGCATTACCCTACTACGTAAGTAGACTCGGATCTCGGCTTGCACTACATAATTGGGTGCGATTGGGTGCAACTATGCCTCTAAGGGATTAACTACCGGGTATGGGTACCGATTGTATGTACTTAGCCTACCACTAGATGCAAGTAGAACTTGCTGTCCGTAGGGTATTAGTACAAATTGCAGGTTAACATCATCGTCAACATCAACAACCTTCCTACAACAATAATATAAAAATGCAAACGACAACTAGGCCGTCTTCCATAATGATTATATAGATAAATGGCGTACGTAGTATACGGTGTCAGTACGTTAATTGTTAATCTTATTTGCGTTCAGCTGCCTGTCTCATATAAGACAAGTTGGGGTTAGAACCTGAGACCGCTTTACTGCTGATTCCTACTTGGCTGAAAATCACTCCATCTCATCAAAACCCATCTGCTTAATATTAACCCATCTGTCTGTGTCCGTGCCTGGTCAATTGACGCCATCAATCATTTCACGATTATCCTAGCTGTCTCGCCGAGCACGCTATCACTCATTACTGGCCTCAATCGGGTTCCTCCCCGGAACGAGCGCGTCTGGCAGGGAGACAGACGATGTCTCTCGTGCGCCACTCTCAGCCATCGCGTTGTTGTCGTCGTCAGCAATGAGTGCACCGTCAACCTCCAGTGACACCCCGAGGGGTATTGGTCTCCACGTGCCTCCGTCAACTCCCCAGCTCATATCCAAGATCCCCAAGATTTTACCTCACGAGCGCGTCTTCCCCATACAGATCGGATCTGAGCTCTTCAAGCTCTCCGGCGCTTCTATCTCATCTGACGGTCTGTATCCCATGCCCAAGCAGTTCTATTGTTAGCCTATTGTCTTTGACATCTGTCATCTCCTTGCAGTCGATTATGCCTAGCCAGGTTAAGACGGTGGCTTCCCCCAGCATCTTTGCCATGCCATGTATGCGTGATAAGCACGACAGTCCTGCTGACTCGTGACCAGCTCCCTCATACTTCTCTCAGTTCTTTCTCTCTCAAATCAAGAAGGCGGCGGACAATGGCGAGGATTTATCTACCGCCATCCGTACTCTGTACATTGACCGGGATCCCGTCACTTTCAAAGATATCTCTCTCCATCTTCAGGGTTATCATATCTCTCCCCGCGATGGCCAGCACTTTGTCCGCCTCTTCGCGGACGCGCAGTTCTATACCTTACCCAAGCTGATGTCCCAGCTTTACGAGGCGTCTATCTTCATGTCTATCGGGCACAAGGAGTTCCAGATCCCGCGGGACATCTTCAATGACCCCGGCAACTCGCCTAATTTCTTTTCACTGGGCTTTGCCGTCTTCTTCTCCACACCCGAGGATCTGTTTCCGGGTTTAAATCGCGAACACCTTATACGCCCGCCCTCAATCATGCCACCTTCCGTTCCTAACCGCTCCGCTGATGTATTTTGTGAGCTGTTACATCTCCTGCGCGGTTATCCTGTCCATATCCGGAACGAGGAACATCGGTCTACTCTTCTGCGTGACTGTCGCTACTTTAACTTCAAAGGTCTTGAGCAGAAGCTCATAGCGCACAGTATCAGCTACAATCAAACTCGGGGCCGGAGTGAGATAGTCCTCCGACTGGAGGACATACTCAAGTCAGGCATATCAGTTGTGAACGACCCCTCGATAGGGGCGAGTCCGGGAGAATCGCTGACCGGGTGGGTCAACTATATGAGGCCATGGGAGGATACTACCCCATTCGAACTCGTCCTCGAGATCGGAGGCGAGAACACGAAGCTGTACCTGAATTCCATGCGTGCGGAATTCTTCGGTCAGACCAAGCAGCGCATTGCCAGGCTCTTTGAGGTCATCGCAGTGAAGCTCAAACTGCCGCCGACAACGCAGCCTTTGGGTCTCCTGATGGCTTCTGGGGGCGCGGGCAGCCAACCTGCGTCGCCCGGGAATACACCCCTGAGCGAGGACCTGGTCCGTATTGTCATTGAGAACGACACGCACATCATACTTGATGGCAAGACGTACAATTACCGCGCGGAAAATGACGAGATCGCCACCGCCATGTCGGCGTCTTCGCTAGTGGGAGAGGGCGAGAGGCAGGACTCGCCCTTGTCGAGCGCGGGCGGTGGTGGCGGGTATTTTCTCCCGCCCAGAAAGCGGAGGCGCACGGACGCGCCGGGCTCCGCGGAGGAGTGGGTGGTCCGCACGGGACAGTGGAGGCTCAAGATCCAAGGCTCCCGGAGCACCAGGGGCGCTGTCGAGTGTGTGCTGATCGCGGTCAAGCTCGACGCCTATAGCAGCGAGCTCGCGCGGAACGCGCAGAGGGGCTTCTTGAGAGGTTGATTTCTCTTTTCTCTTTTTGCATCTAAGATCACTAGAGTAAGCAATCAAATATATTTACGTCCCTACGTATAAGTCCTATGACGAGGTGCCCTGTTCATCTGCATGTCTCCGAGCAATATCGTTCATAAGAACCTATTGGATATGCCACAGGCTCATGACACTTTTGACAAAGCAATGCAGCATATCTCTTTAGAATCGATCCGAACTGATTCATTCAAGCAGGAAACTTCTCGCCTTTGGCATGGAAGATTCTTGCTGATATGGGATACCACCATCTTGAAGCTCGTATAATACCTAGCATTTCCAGTTCGCGATACACGAAGTCTTGGTCGCTTGGTGGCATTGCCCACGACTATCAGCGTCTTCCGATAAACCATATAAAGCCTCAGTTTTACTTTTAGGCATGATCTGTGGATATTAGCGTGAGATGAGATGAATTAAGTAGGAGAGAACAATATGCCTTTTAAATCCACATTCGATTGCATTTCAAGGTCCGTCGAAGCTCCGTTGACAACTCGACGGTCCCACGGCCATACTAATTATGCCGGAACCTTGAGGCGGCGCGGCGCGCCTCCAAAAAAACAAGCAAGAGTCTCATGACGTCGATCAATGTTTCTCCGCATGCATAGAATGGCCTAATACCGATCTATACATCCCTTTCACATAGGTTTTTTACACGCGTTTGGAACCGCCTCATACTCCTGTGTCAAATAGACAAATCTCTCCTGTCTATGAAATACCCCACTTCGCCGTTGTTATCGCAAATAGCCATCTATTTCGGTTGCGCAAACCACCACATCCCTCTCCTCGACCCCGCAACCTGCATTTGACGGTCAGTATAAGACCATCGTTGAACATGGCGACGGCCCCGACTCTTCCGGAGAGCATGAGAGCGGTGCAGGTGACGGAGTACAACGCGCCGTACGAAACTAGGACGGTTCCTGTGCCGGCCCCGGGGCCACGGGATCTCATCGTCAAGGTGGCCGTGGCGTCATACTGCCACACGGACGCGATGGTGCGGTCGGGCGCGTTCGCGGGCGATCCGCGGCAGCGACTGCCGCTGACGGCGTCGCACGAGGGTGCAGGCACCGTAGCGGCCGTCGGCGCCGATGTCACTACTTTTGCCCCCGGTGACCGCGTCATGTGCGGGCTGCCCCTGCACCCCTGTGGCTCTTGCCCCGACTGCTGCTGGCCCGACGATGGTGACCGGGAGGGACGCCGCCAATACTGCACTCGCGTTAAGGGTCACGTCGGCGTCCACATTGATGGATGTCTCGCCGAGTACGTCAGGGTCGACGAGCGCACCACTACGAAGCTGCCCGATGCGGTGTCCTTCCTTGAGGCCGCCCCGCTTGCGGTAGGTCAGAGTTTGTGCTTCACATTCCTCCACTCTGGTCATTCGTAAAGTCACCTAAGGAAAGTGCGGGTCGTTTTTCATTCGTCGGCCTGTTTCCCGTCCCTACGACCCTCGTAATGAAATTGTTGCTGATCGATGATGTTACGATCTCGCTGATGCTGACCGTGGACCTCAGTGCGCGGGCCGCACTGTCTACCGCGGCGTTTTGCAGTCGGGCCTCGACCGCCCGGGGCAATGGCTCGCGATCGTGGGAGCGGGCAGCGGCCTAGGCCACCTAGGCGTGCAGTTCGCGCGGGCGCGGGGCCTACGCGTCGTTGGCGTTGATGCGCGAGACGAGGGCCTCGAGCTCGCGCGGCGGCATGGCGCCGATATCGTCGCGGATGCGCGCCGCCTAAAAGACCTCGTCGTTGCCGAAGTCCGGCGCGCCATTGCCTCCTACTCCTCCACGTCCGCATCCGCATCCGTCGCCGAGGACGACGAGAACAGCAGTGACGATCACGGCGGTGCGGACGCTACCCTCGTCCTCTCCGAGGCCCCTGGAGCCGCGGCCCTCGGTTGCGCTCTCACCCGCATGCACGGCCGGCTCGTGCAGATCGCCCAGCCCGAGCTCGTGTCCGTTCCCTTCCAGGAGCTCGTGTTCCGCGACATCCGGCTCCGCGGCAGCGTGCTCTGCTCGCCCCGCGAGAGCGAGGACATGGTGCGTCTGGTCGCGGAGCTGCGCGCTGGGGGAGGGACAGGGTTTGAGGTCAGCACTGTCCCATTTCGTGGCCTCGATAGCGTCGCAGGGCTCGTCCGGTTTGTTGAGAGTGAGAGGCTGAGTGGAAAGGCTGTCGTTATCGTTGATGAGGACCAGGTCGGAGTATCGAAGGTTTAGGATCAGAAAAGAAGTGGGCGTTGTGGCCTGTTGCTGTAGGGGATCTAGAAGGGGAGAAAATATTTGCCTTGCTATCGTCGTGTTTGTATATCAATATGTAAACGCCAGATTGAGCACAACCATTATTCTCGTCCAATGTAATACTTTCCGCTACATGCAAAGGAGTTTTTTCGCCCTCTTGATCAACCTACAAAAACAGGAAATAAGGGATGATCTAGCATTGCACTACTTCCTCAGTTTTCACTCCACGCCCTCGCACATACTGCCTATTGATTCCCCTGACTTACATTTAGTCCATCATCGGCCTTCCTGTGCTCCCTCCACTCTTTCCGCCCAATCACTATCACTTTTATCCCATCTGCTCGCCTGCTAACTACCTGAATCTAAAATTCTAACCTTGATACCATGGCAGCTCACCTAAGTCACACGGCACCTTCTAGAACGAGAGCTACGTCAAATCTAGGCGAGTTCATATGACTACGATCGATATCCCGGCCAGATTCTTGGTCTTTGAATCTCATCGTTCTTGTAGAGGATGGTTAGAACCAGAGTGCAAGTTCATGATCGTTCAGTTCCTTCTCCGGTGCGAGGCTTTTGACACACAAAAGCGCCTTCTAGCAAGAGCTTCCTCCGAGTTTGCGAGGCCAACTGCTTATCACTGACCAACTACTTAGAGGCCAAAAAAGATGCTCCATGGGCTGAATATAAGCCGCTAAACACAGACCCGTAGCAGACTCTGGATTAGATATAGAGTGCGTACGGATGGAGCACTACGCAAACTGCATCCATCTCCTTCAATATCGTAGCAACCTTCAGCCATACGAAGCCGAGGCAAACATCATTGGTTCGAATGCAATCCCACTCACGAGAATGAGCAGTTGATGTCATTCCGGAGCAGATGGCGTTTTCGGGGACCGTAGGTGTCACAGCATTTCCGAGTTTGTGTCCCCGGCAATTTGTAAAAAAAAAAAGAAAAAAAAGAAAAAAAAAAAAAAAAAGGCCTGTTAGACTGGTGGAATTTTCCTCAATAGTGTGAACGTCCGGTTCCAGTGGCAACGAACGTCCACGGATTGACACTCAAGTTCTTCTATGGAATTCCTGAAGGAGCGTGTGAAGTGAGGAGAGGCCGATTACTCCATGACAACACTGTGCATATTCCTTCCTACGTAACGGTACCTCGACGGAGTTTTTAAACCGCGCCGCCTCCTACACCTCGCCATCGAGTCTACTTGGCGGTTCTCCCTCTTATCTATATGGCGTGCGATGATCGACGGGTAGGGTAACGACTACTACGAGAGCCGCATGTCGGGGTTGCATCGGGCTAAGGACACTCTAAGATTCGCCAGGATACGGTGGCCATGTGCAACCCTCCCAGCGTATGAGATAAATGGGCATAGTAAGCCGGGACTATGATCAAGACCAAGTCGCTTCCTTTTCTTTTGATCTGCTCGGTTTCTTTGATTCTATGTGACGAGGCTTGCGAGGTACCACTTCTAGTGTTCCATTCGTCATGTCAAGACATCTGCGCCGTCTTCTACACCAAGAATGTCTATTCTGTTGCTGCCACACATGTTTACTTGTACAGGGGGCGGATTTTTGAATGAAGGATATGGCCCACAATGACGGAAATTATCCTCGGGTTTACGTTAATATCCGCTACGCATGATAGATAAACACGTCTCCTATCTCCTACATTCCTTCAAATGATCACGTATATACCCATTGGCCGACGAGGCTGCACCTCCTACAGAAGTTCTTTTCCTACCATATCATGTCCACTACCTAGCAGGTGGCGTCACGTACGCTTTTGGATCTCGGTAACGGGGTGTCAGTCTACCGAGGCTGTCCAAGACGACGATCTAGCTAGGAGAGTTCTACGCTCCCGCACGTTGCGCTTACAATTCAAAAATACGAGCAGTCTAAGTACATAGATGCGAAATTCATAAGAGAATGGGACGAGTAGAATTCAGATGATTAATATCTGCCTCCCACTGATGTGGCCCCCTGGAACATTCCGTGTGCAAGGCATGGCCAACCGTTTCAGATAGAGGCACGACTCATAGATCGCATCTTCCAGCAATGCTCCTGAGAAAAGCTGGGAAGCGATTGTCGAGCAACTGGTAAATTACGATACACGGATAGTTTTGATTACATGTACATAGGGACGCCATCAGCAGCGCGCGTGCCAGCTACCAGTTGCGTGTGGTTTAGTAATAGGCAATGGAAGCAACGCGTCCGCGATGCAGCACAGCCGGCCTTAAAAGATAGATATAATATATAACTGAAATGATCACCACCGCCACCTAGTCGGCGTAAGATCATGCATGACTGCCTGACTGCCTGACTTACTACATGCCAGGTGCCTATATCACTTATTAGTATTTATTATGTTTTAACCAGGGATCAGACCCAGTTGTCTTGGTTTCCCAGCGCCGTCAAGTTGGGACGTTCTTAAGACCAGGGCAAGCCCAGGTTTCTAAGCGAGGCAGGCAAGGGGCAGGTCGAAACGGACCCGGGCGCCGAGACCTCGGGATAGGATTAACCTGCTATTTGACTAGCACTACTACCAATGGCCCAGGCGACGAGGCGGAGGAATGTGATATGTCGCTTTTCAGTTATTCTCACTCTCTCTTCCTCCCGCTGCTATTACGTAGGAGTTAGTTTGACGAGGCTATCGGTGATTGCTTTAATGAAGTAGATGGCCTCAATCTCATGCACTAGAATGAAGCACCTGCTTCACCTATGTTCTCGAAGGTAGGCATAAAGGGGCTCGGGGCGGGGCGGAGAGGCAAGTATGAGACTTCGCCTCCTTTCTCCGTATGTACGTGCGAATACACGGAGGACAGTTCGTTCTCCGACGTACGCAAAAGAAAGCCAATGCTTCTGGTATCAAAACTGTACCCTGTGCGAAAATCGCCGCCATGATCGAAAAGAAGAGGCCCCCGAGGACCTCAGATCAAGGTCCGTCACGATTGATTTCCCGAGAGCGAGCAGCTTTCCATCGACTGCGCAGACACTACTGGCGCTGAGGATTGTATGTCGGGAAATATAAACTAGCTGCCAAAGGTCGTCCTGCTGAGATCTTACAAGCAAGCGAGACCTTCTGTTTTCCGGCAAATGCGCTATGAAAAGCAAGTGGCACATATATATATCATCGTCCTACTATAACCCACTTACACGTTCTAGAGTACGTAATAGGGCAGATTTGTTTCTATATAAATACAGTGGGGACCTGTACGGGAACGGTAATTCAATCGCTATCAAGAATGTCAAAACCCCTCCTTATAACCTTCGTAGTATAGGCTCTACAGATTCAAGACATTCTGCTATGCGGTAGTCGGTGATCGGGTAGGGGGGGGGGGAATGGGGGTGGTTTCGGAGGTGAAGAGGAGATCAGGAGAACAGGGGGCGGAGACGAGGGGCGCCAAGGAGAGGGAGCCTGGGAGCCGGACTTGATGGATACAGAAGGTGGATGGAGTGAGGCTTGACTTTCCCGGGATCGTGTTTCTTGGTGTTGCCGATGGTCTCTGGCAGACCTTCTAGATCCCAAGAGCCGGTGCCCCTGCCTGCCCTACGCGTCCGCCCTACGTGCCCGCTAGCCATCTATGGGAGTCTGTCTATTCTGCCGATGTCATGCGTCTCTAACAACGGTCGCCGGGTATGTCTTGCATACGGCGGGCTCACTATGTAGTGACCGAGGCGCTTAGAGGTCCGTCCACTCAGCGCAGCATCCCCTCGGCTGCTTGAACATGAAGCTGTCACTGTAGTACCTATATGCCTGCCCGTAGGTTGGGTAGTAATAAAACTAATCACATCTGGTGTATACCTGATATAGGTATGTTATAGGGTCCCTGGGAAGGATGTGGATTCCTCCGATCTTCCACCCTCTTTATGTCACCATAGATAGTAGTAGCCGCGGGAACGGAAATAATGGAAAGAGCCTACTAAGAGATTATTGGACGGGCTGGATAGAGAAGCGAACAACCTGTGCGGGCGGAAAGGCAATAGAAATCTATGCCGCGCTTTTCCACCTGGGCTGCTCAGCAACCCGAATCCCGATGGCTTCACTGATACCTCGTGGCCTTGGTCGGCGGTCCAACGTAAACGAACTGTTGGTCCAAACCATCGCCCTAGAGCGACGAGATCTAATGACCCCTCGTCCGGCCGTTTATAGATACCTAGCGTATGATGTCGTAGTTGACCGAAGTCGAAATTACGACGGGGTCCTCGCTAGGAACCTTGCCCTCGACCCAGGTATATAACAGAGGTCTGCTATCATACGTGAGGGTTGGTAAAGGAGCTAACAACCGGGGACGGAGACCCCTTAACCCCCCGCCCCCCACCTCCTAGCCAGCCACCAACCCCCTCGTCACCGACAGCCCGGTTTCTCTCTCAAAACGGTCGAAACATGAAACAGAAATGAGGTCGCTTGGGGGTTACAAAGTAGGCAGGGAGAGGATCGTCATGAAACTTTTATTATTATTCATGATCTTAATAACTTCCCTAACTGGATTTTCGTCCCAAAGTTGATGTACGGAGGAGCATGCACGTCAACCGATCCAATGTCCCGGGATTTGAGTTTCGGGGGCCAGTTCGGGGGGCTAGAAGAGGAGAGATATTCTGTATGGAGGACTGACTGCCTGATTGGCAATAGAGGAATAAGGATCTGATAAGATCGCAATTCAGTACCAACCGCGCTATACTAGGCAATCCTACTTCGTAGGCATGGCTGCATGGGTGAGTCTGTGTCTGCACATAGCTACCGGCATATGACCAAGTGTAGCATGCAGAACTTACTTACAATTATAGCAAGGAAAAAAAGAGGCTAGCTAGCCACGCGAGATGATTGGATGAGTGTATATGTCTTCCGTTCATTTATCTCCTAGTTAGTCGTTGCACCCGCACCTCGTCCTACCAGGGATAGAGGTCGGTAGGTAACTAATTACCTTGGTAGGTACGCATCCTGACACCGCCATTGCAGCATACCTACATAGCAAGAATACATAGAACTAAGAAACCCGCAAACCTACAGTATGAGGGAGGGGGATGGGCGTTTGCATACCTTGCCGACTACAAACTACTACTCGATCTACTAACTAACTGGGTAAGTATCCACGGTCAAGCATATCATCACATGCGAGCTCTTTGCAGGTGCAGGCGCGTGGCCCATGCATGTGAGCTATATACCTACCTAGTAGGTATAGCGCTACGGCACGTCTTTGCGTCCACTATAGATGGGATAGGGAATCCCATATATGCACATAAGTAAAAAAGTATTGGGGCTCTGCATTAGATAGACGACGCCGCGCCTTGACTTTCTTTCCTTTCCTGCGCCCCCCTCCCCCCTCCCCCCTTCTAACACTGCGAGGCGACCAATTGTCGCACTCTCTCGGCCTTGCTTCCCGGACTATGTATTTAAGTCCAAACTACATACCTCACTAGATATGTCTCTAGTTGACCCGATCTCCTGCAGGCGCAGGCGCGAGGCGAGCGCGAAGCGCAAGCGTAAAGACTTCTATAGACGCCGGACGCCGGACGCCGATGAGGCGATGCGCGAGAGCGGGGAGGGGAGATAGATCTCCTGATTGCAAGCTCTTCGCCTTTCGGCGGTGGCCGGCCCTCGTCGTGATAAAGCGGGAAACTCACGTATGAATGAACTCGAAAACAAAGTTTTGTATTTCTCCGCTGGAATAGAGGTTTCTGTAGTTTTTTTTGTTCTGCAGGGGACTTTTTCCAAGATATGATTTCCTTAACGTGTTAGAAATACCCGCGCGGGGCTTCGACCCTAAAATAACGGCATGAAATTTCATAGAACAAATATCCGTGGCTCCCCTGTAAAGTGAGGTGGATCGCCCGCCTACATCTACCAGGGTTTTGACGTTTAGGAATCGATCATAAGACCACCAACTATCACTCTTCACTAGTAGTTGGCTATGCAACGTCTATATATGAGGGGATGCAGAATTACTAATTGAGATACGTAGAAGATGTAACGTAGAAAAATACGATAAACCAAGAGTCTACATAGATATATACATCATTATTAATCCTAGCAGCTATAGATATAGACTACATAATGAGCGGCTATGAATAAAACGTCCCTAGAGGGAGTCGGAGTTTAAACCAAGATTGACGATACGATGCAGCAGTATTAACAGCTTGCGCTATGGAATCATCATGGGATAATACGGGCCCCTCTGACTAACAGTTGAGTGCGGCAGCGGCTGGCGCGACTCACCATTCCCCAATAGCCCGCCGGAGCTGCGGCAGGAGATCTGCTGTTTCCACTATACCTAGCCACGGCGGCCCCTTCATGGTCTACACGGCGGTCCGTGGGTCCGAGACCGACGTCACGTCGGAAGTTGGCGAGACCCTAATCTTCATGTGCCAGTAAACTTATGCCAAGATCATCTTTGCGGCGAATGTCATGCTCCATGTCGCGGACTAGCTCCCAGGCGGGGTGTATCCCACTCTTGCGGTTCCCAGACCTGAGGAAGTTCACGATCTGCAAGCTCATGGTGATGCGCGCCGCCGGTCTGACGGCCGCCGATGGGAGTTGTCTCGATGACCCTACCGCAGTACCACAACAGCTCGAAAGCCGCAAGGCTTCAGAAGTGGAATTGGCGTCAGTCGGCGGCCTCATCAGGCGTGTGGTCAGATCTGCGCCTGGTGGCTGGCTGAGGTATATCGTTGGGAGCCTCACTGAAATCGATGTCACCCCGGGTAGAGACTTCGGACGAGTCCGACGCCTTTTTCACGGTTTGGCTACCATGGACTTTTAGAACTGCATGGGTGCATCGCTTTAGCTGATTCTAGATGCGGTCCTTCATCCTGAACCACTTCAATCGCTGTTGGCCATTGCCGATGTGAACAATAGGAGCATCCGAGTCTAAGAAGGTGAAATAAGCTGAGTTGCGCACAGTGGGGATTTATTGGAAGCGATAAGTTTGGAAACGGTTACGAGATGGCTGAGGACTCAGCGTCGGCGCGGCTTGGCTTGGCTTGCTGTGGCTCTTAGTAAATCAATCTCGATTTACTGCCCCTGGCGATCGAACGTCATGATATTCGATGTCGATTTCGATTCGCGGATGCATCTTCAACAAGGTAAGGCGGATTAGCGTCATTACAACCAACTAAGCCCGTTCCTTATTTCTGTCGGGAAGAGAGAAGGAAAGAAAAAGAAAAGAAAAAACCATTCTGCTGGACCGTCGCAAGAGACATGTTTCAATGCGTTACTTGCGAAGTCATGGGGATACAGAAAGTATGCGGTATCGTATCATATGTCATGTGGCATAACGCAAAAAAGCCCGGACCGTGATTGATGAACTGCCTGACAGTGGTGATGGTCAGACAGAAATGATGTCAGTTTTTCTATAGTTTTCCCACTGAAGCACAATTTGGTTTATGCAGATGGCATAATCCATAACCACGTATCTTGGCATCACGGCGGCTCAGCCAATCCATGGTTGTAGTACAGTACCGTGCAAAACTTGGCGACGAATATCCCTAACATACCTAGGTAGGTAGTTATTATTAGAGAGGCCTTTTCAACCTGGCATGTACCATGATCGGTAAACCTACCTACTATCGATGCACATACAACACATATACATGTGCAAAATAGGTGGTAGGTACTCCGTAGATCACCGATCTACGTCGAACTTCGGGGGATTTAATCGCATGTCCTGGACCTACCGCATGGGTGGATTTGAATCCCGTCTTCAAACATCCCGGTTACTCACTCACCTCACCTGTCCTTCCAACCCTTTTTTCACCTCACATCAGAATCGTCTCTTCCCCGCCCCGTCCCCGCCTCCCTCCCTCCCTTATCTCACGTGTGTCGCTTGGACATATACACACAAGAGAACGACTGATTGACGGTATCAGATTTCACTCGACTAAACCGCAATCGGGGAAAAAAAAAAGAGGTTGTACGCTAGGAGAGAAGGTGAGCCGCGGACTAGAACGTTCGTCGGGAAAAAAAGAAAAAAGCGCCCCGCGGTAGGGCGGGCGCGGAGAACGTCTTTCCCGGGCCAATAATTGTAACGGCCATCTCTAGCGTAACGTTTGCGATGTGTGTCGTGCGTTATACATGTCACTCTCCAGATGATATAAAAGCTACTATGTATCGGTATCGTCAATGCCACAGCGGTCTAGGAGTTTTTTAAGGTGTGGGTAGAGGAGGAGGAGGAGGAGGGCTTAATGGTCCGATGACATGCGTCCGGGCGGCACATCCCATCGCCGTGGGGGTGGATTTTTTGTTGTTGTGGTTGTTGAGAGGGCTTGAGTTGTAGCCTTTCCCCCCTCCCTTCTCCCTCCTCCCCTCCTTTTTCCTCTTTGCTCTTCTCCCCTCCCATCCTCGATCAGACCGACCGACAGCCTTCGACCAGTGACGAGCCCTAGAAAGCACGATTCGAACTTCCCTTGATTATCAATTTTTGGGCACGCACAAGTGGCGTAGCGACTGATGGCCACTCGCGCCTCCCCGCCCCCCCTCTCATCACCCCCCTCCCTCCGGTGTAAGCAGGGAGGCTTGGCAATGCCGTCAGTTGGGGGCTGGAGGGACGGGGTTGGCCAATCTGGGGTTTTTTTCTTCTTTCTACATAGGAGCGAATTGCCTCACTTTATTACCTTGATGAGTACTAGGTAGGTAGATATGTTGACTAAGATATGCATGTGTGTACGTGTGTGGGTACATTGAGATATCCATAGCAGCCATGAGTGAGAATGCAAGTTGTGAGGCTGTCGGATGCTTTATTCAGTGTGGTAAACCCACCAATCTACGTACATGAAGTTGACATGAAGTTTATGAGATGGATGTTGCATCTGTAACTGGAAATATCTTTGCTGTTCCTTTCCTTCTAGGTGGTGATGCTGGCTGATGGCTGATGGCTGATGGTGATGGTGGTGGAGTTTTTTTGAAGGTTGCGAATAGGATTTCATACATACAGCCCATGTATGCAGTGCTTGCATAACCTTGTAATGTATCCATAAAATCACAGTAAAGGGCACGTGTAGTTCTACTCCGTTCCCTGTGTGATGTATGCTATCCCGTCCGCCCGTGCCCCGTGCCCCGTGCCCCGTGCCCTGTGCTCCGTGCCCTGAGCGTACCTACTATAGAGGTAGTCGACTATGTACATACAAATGTAACTAAGTACCATCAGTTACCCCCCCGGCGCCCTTAATACTAACCATGTGGAAGCAGCACCCGACCCTGGTATCCCTGCGGCTTAGGACCCATAACGCGCCATAATGTCATAATGTCCAGTCGGCCGGCCTGCCGGTACAACTGCACTTAGTTACTTATTTGCTTATGTACCTGGCACTACGCGGGCTTGCCAGGTACTTTAAGTGGTCTAAACCAGGCCAAGCTAGAAGCAGGTACTAAGTGCCCCCCGTTCATCTCCCATGCGCAAAACCCAATCTAAGTAACTAATCTACTAACTAATCTGCCACCCACTAAAGGAAGCCCTGCAAACCCTGCTACCTTGCCCTG
This sequence comes from Eutypella sp. D-1, assembly GCA_023313575.1. NCBI lineage: Eukaryota > Fungi > Ascomycota > Sordariomycetes > Xylariales > Diatrypaceae > Eutypella > Eutypella sp. D-1. The sequence goes on along the minus strand of JAJTTP010000008.1, from coordinate 738,493 downwards.
CCTTTTGGCCCTGTCGCCCTGTCTGGGTCCGTTCAAGTCTTCCAGTCTTACCAGTCTGGACCTGCCCAGGTGACAAGTGCCCACAGAGGTAAGGTAAGGTACCTCTTAACTCCCGTCCCCGGGGACCCGTAACAAACCCACGTACCAAACTCACCTCCAGCCTGCTGCACCTTGCACCTTGCACCTTCAAGGTTGTGTGTTGTTTGTCACTTCTGTCACTTCTCTGTCTGTGTTTTTTTTTTGTGACGAGAACTTCTCTCATGTTCTTCGGCTCAAGTCCACGTCGCAGTGGCCAACTTCTCTGCGAAAAGGTCGGAGAAGTGCGATAGCGACGGTTGGCATACGCACATATACACACACGAACAATCAATATACACGTGTATACACACACAGACACATACAGAGAGATTACATTCGCACTCTCTCACTCTTTCTCTTTCTCTCTCTGTCCTCTACGAACCGAAAAGACTCATCACCAATCTCACCGTCCTCGTATCTGTCGTGCCTCATCTGTGGTTTCGACGATCGATGGTCAGATATTATTATAATTACCTAGATACCTAGGAAAGTCAGTAGCATACAAGCCAGTACAAGACAATACAAGACAAGACACACCGGACGATTTGACACGACGCGACTACGATACGATTTGCCACGATACCTAATATTACTCCCATCGAACGCAATGCTTGATAGAAGTTGAGAAACTGAAGTCGAATCTAATTCAATACATTCGTTCTTCTTGTCTTCCCTCCTCTTCTCTGTCCCACTTACACACACACACACACTCTCTCTCTCTCCCCGTCTCTTATTCTTCTATACACTTCCTTTGTCGTTGATCGATTGGAACCCACACAGTCACATATACCTCACTCCAAACTGCCGTTTCCTTTTTCTATTATTTTATTTATTTTTTTATCAATTCTTTTTTGCCTTCAATGCATTGCTCTCCCTCCATCGTGACCAGCACCACCCCCCACGTCTTAAGGACATGGAGGCCGATCCGCTAGCACGTCCACCACCTTCCCTACCGCCGCCTGCCCGGCCAAGTCCGAGCCCGCGCCAACCGCCCGCCCGCCGAGATGCGTCATCCAAGAACCCGAGATCACCCTATGTAGCCGTTCGGGACGCCAAGTTTAGGCGGCGCTCGCCGCCCCGCCATTCTCGTCGTGACACCAACAAGTCCGACTTCACTCGGGGCGGCGGCGGCAGCAGCAGTGGTGGTGGTCTCTCGCCTGCTAGTAGCACGAGGCACTTGGTCCCTGCCGTGGAGAGGAAATCCGGTGGTGATGTTGCCACTAGTTCTAGGAAGGATAGCAATGGTGACAAGGCCAACATCGCCCCGGATGGGACTTCGGCGGGCCGAGAAGGCCGGCAGTTTACGGTGGCCAAGGTAGGGAATAATGGCCGCATATTTTTAAGGTAGGTCAGGTCTATCGCGTTCTTTCAATCTGCTTGAACAAGAGGAGTTCTTTTGGCGCCTCTCGTGCTTGCATATACTGATAATACTGCAGGCCTTCTGTACGACCAGCAAATCAGAGATATCCCCAGCCGAACTTTGTCTTCCCGATTACACCACCATCTACCGCGGGTTTGGACACCTTAACCAACAGCAGGGGAAATGGCAGTGAAACGAACGACTTTCTACACCCCCAACTAACCCCCTTAACGGGCTCTACCCCGTCCCCTGGCTTAGCGGCACGCAAGGCCTATTTTGATTCTAAGAGAACTTCACGGCCTGCTCGTCACCGTCGCGCCATGTCCGACTCCACCGTCCACGAAGGCGACACGGGCGCGTTCAAAGTTGTCATATCGAAGCCGCAAGAAGAGCCGAGGGCGAGAACGGCCGAAGATGTAGATCCGAACGCACAATCGCTTCTTCAAGTCACGATTCCCTCTTGGAAGCTGGGCACCCCGCAGTTCACGATGCGGGGAACAGCTTTGATCCGGGGTTCATCATACGCTCCAACAGAAGAGTTTCGGTCCAGTAGCGCATCGGTTTTTAGATCCTCAAGGCTAGAGATGAACTCGATACACCCGGAATCTTTCAATAGTAATCGGCCGAACTCCCTCACCGCGTCATCGCTGGTCTTCAGCCCACCACCGAATTTGCTGAGCCCCAATAATACCATTTCGCCACCCTTCCCAGCGCAACAGTCTAGGACGACGTATCGCTCGGCAGCCATCTCTATCGAACCCGGAATGTTTGACGCCCTCACTTTCAGTCCAGACTGTGACGATCGCTCTATTGTACGCTATTCATCTGCTGGCGCTGTGACGGCAGCCACGCCAGCTCGACTTGTCGCCGAAATCACCTCCCCGAACTTCTTAGATTACGACTTGATCTCTGACTTTTTCCTCACCTTCCGCTCTTGGCTAGACACTCCGGACCTCCTTCGTATGCTACTGGCCCGTCTTCAATGGGCTCTGTCCCGAGATGACGAAATAGGAATGGTTGTGAGAGTGAGAACTTTCGTTGCCATGCGGCACTGGATATTGAATTACTTCGTGGACGACTTCGTAGTGGACTACCATCTTCGAGTGATGTTTTGCCATCTGGTCAACGACCTGGTTGAGGAAGTGTCACGGGTCGAGGATTTGCAGTGTCGTAAAGTCCAGCTCAATATCCTGGCTGAAATGAAGAAGTGCTGGAGACGTGTCTGCGCGCTGTACTGGGATGGGCCAGAGTTTGATGCTTCCCTGGCTGCCGAGGTTCCCATTGCTCCGGGCGGAATTGCTGGCCATCGCGATCCTGGTCTTGACCCTAGTTTCTGGGCATCGGATCTGGGTGATCCACCTCATTTGCTCGACGTCGAACTTCCTCAAACCGACTCGCGTCCAGATAACAGCTTTTATGCCGACGTGTCGAGAGCGGGCCATATCGATTCGATATTACTGGGCGAGCGACCTTCTACCCCCGAAGCGCGGCCTGATACTTTGCGACGGACTCAGACTTCGCCAATAAGCTTTGAAAGTATGGATGTGGTGTCTTGCTCATTCCCAATCAAAGCTTTACGGACTGGTGACGCACGTACAGGCCGTCCAGTTGCTGCGCACCCAGTCGATCCTAGCTCAGTCAATAATGTCGCCGACCCTGTTGCCACCACCCCAAAGGCCCTGGCTGGTAAGCGTGTACGGCCTCAGCCGACTCATAGGCGAAACACCAGCCTTACCGACTCCCTCCGGGAGCACGGCCAAGCTACGGACAAAGTCCTTCACAAAAATGCCGAACTAATCCTGACCCTTCCTTATGCCGGGAGCCTTGTCAGGGGTAACCTTCTCCCTCCTAGCCAACCATTTGTCGAAGTAAATCCGCCTTGTAAAGCAGGCGGCAAGCGTGACACCACGATTTTCCAGCCCTTCCAACCTGAAGTGAGAAAGGAGAAAGGCTCTGCATCGGCAATGTCGAGTCAGGGCATGCGAAAGCTCATTGGTAGCGTCCGAAGGGCTGTCAGCACAAAGGCGCAAGGGTCAAGTATCTCTCCAGGAGGCATCATCCACATCGGGCCTATTGGTGAGCGGGGTGCGACGACCAACAGGCTGCCCGGAACCGCGATCGTTCCCCAGGTTCAATCCCAAGTCAAAGGTATTCGGCATCCCGTGCGCATCGATCTGCTGGGGGCCTCGGCCTCCGAGGACTTCAAGAGGGCTGTCCGTGAGGATGCCATCGCAGAGGCCGAGCCAGAAGATGAGGATGAGGCTCGTCACAGCTCTATCAAGATAGGCAACGAGGATGTCGATTATTCTGCGGCATATCTAGACTCTTCCTTCGATCTTCAGCGAGAAACTACGGAAAGACCTTTCAGCGATGCGGCGATCACAGCAGGGAGCAAGTCGATCGTTATTGTCGATGGAACGGTCCCTGTTGACCATCCAGCCATGGCTGGAGCTCTGCCAATGTCAAACCCAATGTCAAACCCAAGATCTTCTGAAGCTTATACGGAGAGCTTCATGCCTGCCGGTACTGCAGACCCGACACCTCCCAATACGCCTCCAGGGTTAGCGAAGCCGGGCAACACACCGAGAAGGTCATCCTTTATCCTAGGCCAACATGTTAACAAGGACGCGGAGCCGGCCGAGCCCCTTCCGCCGTTCGTCCCCGATCTAGCCACCCTGGGTGCCCCTAGCCGACCGTCCGAAGATACAAATGTCGGCGCCAGGCCGTCTGTGGATAGTGTACAGCAAATACCACACAAGCCAATGCCCAGCCACTTATTGCGGCATAAGAGGCAACAGTCGAGCCGTAGCTTTAGATCTAAGGGATCTGCAGCTCATCGCAGGTGGGCCTCGTTCCAGAGTGGTTTCGCCGTGGAGTCGACCGTCAAGAGCTTTGACGCCACCACTTATTCGGAAGGTTCAGTCAAGTCGGAAGTCTGCATGCCACCTCCACTACGGGTCCTCCGCAGAATGCCCGGTGGAGACCTCAGGGGGGCCAAGAACGTTGCCGACCTAGACAATGTACTTCTTCCGAGAACACGATCGGCTGGCTCTCTCACGACGTATTCCGAATCCATTAGAAGCTCCTATATACGCAGCTCATACATGCGTGGTCCCATACGCGGCTCCGGATTCGTCGATGTCGTCGACAGCGATTATTCGAAGAATCATGGCGAGATCTTGTCACTTGGCGCCATTACAGAACAAGCACCGAAACGCCAGGTGTCGATATTCAGCGATCGGGAGTCGAAACCCCAAGGGAGGCCATCCTTCGAAGCCGAAGCGCAGAAATTGGCCCAGATACCCGACGACGCAGATGACGATGGTGGTGTAGAGTCGGCTTTGTTAAAGTTGGAGGGAAAATTCGAAAAGCGGCCACCTATCCCGAAGCTTTCTATGGACTTGCGGAACGTGTCACCCCAGCAGCTTGAAGAAGCGGGCATAAGCCCGATGTCACCCGCGGAGGCTGAGCATGAGAGAGAAGACAAGCAGAAACACCGCAATATTCATGTTGCCGACGGCGATACGGCTTTGGTGTCACCCGTGTCAGAAACACGTACCGATTTCCGCGACACACTTCAAGTTCCTCGGCCTTCGGAGATGCTCTCGTTCTACTCTGACGAGTCGAGGGAGTCGTATGATTCCACGCCATTGCTAGAACGCGGGCTTATGACAGATGATGGGATTAGCAAGGCGGACACTCAGGAATGGGCGAATCACTCCATACTACAAGGCCCAGATACGCCCGAGAATGAGGTTGAGGATGCGATGACAGACGCTTCGCCCCATCCTTCATATGAGATTGTCAATAAAACTGGGAGCATGGACAACATAGATCCGGGCGAGACGGTGCCGAGATCACGCGATGTTAATTCGTTCTTGGACATCGATAGCGACTACGGAACGGATCTATCGTCTGAAATCTCTGGCGAGATGATCGAGATGGACGAAATTCCTCCAGCTGCACCCCTTCCACCGAGCAAACCCATCTTTGGCGATTACCTGACGCCTCCGGCCACCTCGAGACAAAAGGGTGCTGCCACTGAGAGATCACGCGCGAGCACGGTGACACGAGCTCTACGGTCGTCGCCTGAAGATTGCCACTTGACTCAATTCGAAAACCAAGTATGGTCTCGGAAGCCCCTCCCACCGACGCCGGATGCCACCCCTACTGTGGAGATGTACCACAGTGCCCTAGCGTTTACAACCCCTTCTTCTACCAACGAGGCACTGCGGAATGCGACACAGCCGAAAGAGGACCCGAAACAAGACGAGTCTGTCCATCTACCCTTCGTCCTCGCCTTCGATTCGGAAATACTGGCCCAGCAATTTACCCTAATCGAAAAGGATGCCCTTAATGAAGTGGATTGGAAGGAGCTCATCGATATGCGATGGAAGGATGCCAATACCGATCCCCGCTCATGGGTGGATTTCCTCCGCAATACGGATGCTCAGGGTGTTGAAGTCGTCATCGCTCGATTCAACGTGATGGTGAAGTGGACCATCTCGGAGGTCGTGCTTACGCAAGACATTGAAGAACGGGCACGTTGTATCATCAAGTTCCTTCACATTGCTGCCCACTGCAGGAGATACCGCAACTTCGCCACAATGAGCCAGATCGCTGTCGCGCTGACTTCGAACGAGGTAGCCAGGTTGTCCAAAACCTGGGCTATGATCTCACCGGCGGATATGAAGACCATGTCCGAGTTGCAGTCGCTCGTGTCGCCGACCAAGAACTTTATCCACCTGCGAGCCGAAATGGAAGGAGCCGGGACTTCGCCGGACCTGGGATGTATCCCATTCGTGGGCATCTACACGCACGATCTCCTCTTCAACTCGCAGAGGCCCTCGGAGATCGCGAGCTCGCCGACGACGGCGCCCCTGGTGAACTTCGAGCGCTGTCGCATCGCCGCGTCTGTAGTGAAGACGCTCCTGCGTCTACTCGAAGCGAGTACCCTGTACCAGTTCCAGCCCATCGAGGGCATCACCGAACGTTGCCTCTGGATGACGGCACTCAGCGATGAGGAGATTAGGAGGCACTCAGAGAGCCTCGAGTAAATATGCAGTTAGAGTTTTTTCCAAAGACAAAAAAAAAACCAGAACTGGCATCTAGAGAATGGAGGACCCATGTCCTCGTTACGACTATACGAATTACAATTGTACATCATCAATATATACCCCCGGATACGGAATTTTTTCGGTTACTTATTACCAGCCTAGTCGCCAACCTCCAACGGCCCCGCGCAACTTATATCATAACATGTACTACTACTTACTATTTACTGCCACCGCAACTGAACGCACATACAAACATACAACGCTTAATAACGGAACAGCACTCTACACCCAAAAAAGGAACATCAACAACGGCTTCGACGATGAAAAAAGGGCTTCCAACACTTAAGCTATAACCTTTCCTCCTAATATCAATCACACATTGCTCTCTCGTTGTTACTTTTTTTTTTAAGGCTTTGCCCTTCCCTTTGTGCTTTTTCTCTCTATCGATGATCATAAACTCCCTTTTTTTTATTGTCGAATCTTGCATGCGCGGAGGCGGCGGGGGGGCGTGGAGTGGAGAGAAGGGGGTAGAAAAATCCATGCATTGATTGACTCACGGCCGACGCAAACCGAATTATATCCCCATTTCTTTGTTTTTTAACTCTCTTCTTTTTTTTCTATTTTTAAGCGAGCGAGCGGGGAACCGGGGAGCTGGAGCGGGTAAGGCATGGCAATGGCATGGCATAAAGCATAGCTTGGCCGAATCTTGAAAAAAAAAAAAAACTCCTTATCTGCATTACCGTTGTTCAGGCTCAAGCCCATCATCATCGGTGGAGTTCTGGCGGCGCCTCGTGTCTTTCATTCCTCTCTTCTATCCTGCTCTCGCTTCATCACATCATCCTAGCCCAGTTTCCTGTTGTTTTTCTATTGTTCTTCACCTTTGTTTCTATTTTTGCGGGGGCGTGCAGGAGGAGGGAGAACGGGCTACGAAGCGGAGGGAGAGCTCGGGAATGAGACGCGATAACTTGCTACTACTTGGTTTAAACCGAAGCCGGGGAAAATAAGATGTTGGAGGGGGGCGGGGCCTGAACAGCCTGGTGTGGTATGGTGTGGTCGCTTTGAAAGGGACTGGACTGGACTGGACTGGGTCGGCACTCGGACGGCGAAAGAGGGAGGAAAGGGATAGGGATAGGAAAGGGCGTTTATTGTTTGTTGCTCCGTCGGGGTGTTTTGGTTTCTGCTTTCTCCGTTTTCTGGTCGAGGAATGGCTCTCAAGATACCCTCTGGATTGGAGTGCGTAACCCATTCAGCTAACTTGCTCCCTGAGAAATAACCACACCACACTACACCACACCATAAACAACCACCATGTGTCACCCCTCCTCTTGTCTCCCCGGCCCCCCTCCTTTCAACTACTTAGGCTTAGCTAGTAGCATAGTACAGCGCAGTGCAATAGAGCATGTTTCAATCATGTGTATTTCTATTGAAGAGCCGTCTACAGTCCAGCTTGCTTGGTTCGGTTTATGTGTCCTGTGATACCAATGGTGTACTCCTATGCCATGTACTTCTATGCCATGTACTCCTATGCCATGTACTCCTATGCCAGTGGTGTGCTCTTCTGTATCACTGATGTTGTTCTTCCCAGCGTAAAACCTGGTGATGCGGTCCAGCGCACCCACCTCAACATATTCGAAGAATGTCTTCCTGCTCGTGTTGATTTTACAAAGTATGCGGCACTAGTTAATAGTACCGTTAATTCCACTTTTGCCAGATCTTAACAGTTCGGATAAAACTGCACAGCGCCCACCGCAGGACCAGTCCCGAATCCTTCACGACACCATGTTTCACCTTAACTCTCAGTACATGATTCTTCACTACCCAAGGGGTAACTTGATGATGGCTTTTCGGTCCAGATCTATATGATCTCTAAGGTAGGTTCCGAAGGATATGCATTTTCAAGAAACCAGCCTCGGCACAAGTTCAGCTCTACTAGAGTCTCCGCCTGCAGGTGGCATGCATGCAGCTCATGTAAGTTCATCTCTTGTCCCCGTAGGAAATCTTCCACCAGTTTCGGCCCGGTTTTCCACTGGGGGCGGAATGGCGGAGGCGGCAGGGGCGCGTCGACCGTCGTCGGCATGGATCTCCTGTCATTCGCGCACGCCTCCTTCATCTTCATGAAATAATGCCAGAAGCTCAGTCTTTCCTTCGAAAGCCGCCGGGCTAGGGAATCGGCGCATACGTGCACAAGCATACACTTGAGCACGGCCTGTGACGTCACCTTGCCACCTTGCTTCATGGGCCTGGCTAGGTAAGACACCGCCGAGCTTTCTTCGAGCTCCCGGGCCTTACTGTCGGAAACCTGCACATCGGCTGACCCGATTTCCCTATAGACGGTAAAATGGTTATGTTCATAGTCGTTATAAGAGGCCATGTCGATTGGAAGGCCGTGCTCTTGATCACCGACCATTTCATCAAGGCTACTCAGGTTGTTGGGACAATACAAATTGGCAAGGTAGTCGATCTGTTCTGTAGGTACCCCCCGCCAGAGTTCTCTCGAGCTGCTACCGAGTGCCTTGGACTTTTGGGGAACGTGGTTTATTTGATCATAACCCTTGATCATGGGATGCTTAAGGTCGTCCCCGTGCCTAAAGCAGTCACTCTTGCCTGTGTCGCGTATTGTGTCGACGGCCTGCTCGGACTTGCCCTTGTAACTGAACGACGTCGTAATATCATGCGGCCGCCATGCCTGGAAGTAGAGCTCTTCGAGACACGGAAGGAGCGGCAAAAAGCTACCAAGGTCCCGGGGAAGCTTCCGTATCTCGCGCTCCCAGCCACAGGTGGGCGCTAGTATAATACGTCGGACCCGCCGTAGATCCTTGGGATCAAACTGCCCGATGTCCCACTCGACACCCGAGAGAAGCTTGCTATAGGTCCACTGCGGTTCCGGGTTCAGCCATCGTTCAAGGATGCGCCTAGCAGCATCGTCTCTGTCGATTTTGCGTTCGTGTAGATAAAGGATGTCGCTGCCAAAATGGAACCATGTTCGCGCCCCGTGCGTGCGGGTGCCGAAGGCAAGCTGGTATCCGAAACGCATGAGGGTGGTGCGGGATTCTCTACATGTATGCAATAACGGCGGGATAGGTGCTTGACTGTATAGGTGGCTTTCCCGGAGAAGTTCGAATGCCGCGTCTAGGTGGCGTTCCAGCCAGATCGGCTCGATCTGCGGGACACGTTCCGTCTCCGACCCCGACAGCTCCCTGCTCGGTGCTGTGAACCCAAATTGCTCGAGTCGCGTCTGCACACCCGCGGGGAAGGGTCCCGCAGTGGCCCAGTTGCTGGCAAAGTAAGCGAGGTCCGGGTGGAGGCGTGGGAGCGGCTTCACTCGATATCGCTCCTTGAATGCTTCGTAGGCAAACGACATTTCGAACGCTTCGTAATCATCTCTGAATGCAGACTTCGACCACTCTTTTTTGAGCTCGTCTTTATTGTCAAGAGGGAAGGACTCGCGCACGTGCACAATGCGAGGAGGCGTGGCCAGGATATAGATGTACCGCCGCAACTCGTATGGGAGCTGGGGGAATTGATGGAAGGTGGTGAGGGACGACATCATCGTAATAGAACGCCTACGTGAGCGATGGTGCGCATATGATCGGTATGGAATCTGAGATGAAGACTTTGTGAAAAGAAAATGAAAAAGAAGAAGAAAAAAAGAACTTGCGTTTGGTAGTTACAGTCCATAGAACGTCATCCGACATAACGTGGCGCAGTACTGTCCATAGAGTCTATAGACTGCGCAAACGCTGCTCTCTGTGTGTGTTACCTGACGGCTTGGCAGTAGGCTCATCCATCTTCACTTCACTTGGTCTCAGCGGCGTCTATGTTCGTAAGGGAGCGAACCGTGCGCTGATAGCCCTCTAGATGTGTCACCTATGACTTGACTTGATAGGATTGTTATCTATGGAGGAGTAATTAGTGGACTCCCCCTGAAGCTCGGATAGATTTACGGAACGACTTTCAAGGAACAAGGAACAAAATTCTTGTGTCTAAAACATCTAGAAAAATCCTCACGACAGGCTTCTTAAAGCTTAAGTGAATCCAGCGTTGATCATAAAATCTTCTACTACGTGACCGTTAAGCAGTGCTGCAATGAGCCAACATACCCTGAACGATCGATACTTGAGATCATATACCATCGCCTCAACATGTGCCTGGCAAGAAGGGCATAGCGGGCCTAGATTGTTCCATACGTGACTATCCGTTTACCAACGCCCAGGTACTAAGCCAATAGGCATCCTGCGATGCGCATCGAGATCATCAATGCCGAAAGTAACTCTCTCCTCCGGAAAGTGGTCCCACAGCCTGTTTGGTTCGAAAGAAGTCAGTCTATAAAGATTACGGCTAAATTGCTGCTATTCAACACTCAAAGCCCAGAAATCCCACCGGCAAGAGCTGATTAGCCCCGCCTGCTCTGCAAGTGCCTTAATGCCATAGATGAGCCGGAAATATAGGCCGAATGTCGAGTGTACGGCCTAGAACGCACCCATTGTCTGCTTGGCTTCCCTACATAATGAATCTCTACACCACCACTCGAAGATCTCAGCAAACAGGCCACAGTCAAGCTACCAAAACACCCTAATCTCGTCCCAAAATAAACCTTGCAATGTATTCGACCTTTCTAGTGGGTACGAGCCTCGCGTCCGGGGCGGCGGCGGCTTGTAGCCGCGCCCTACTCCAAGAGGCGACGGCGGCGTACATCGAGGCGCAAACCGCAGGTGAGCCGACGCTGGGCTTGCTGGCCAGCAACGTGAGCTACTCCGAGAACGACGCGCCGGTAGATATCACGAAGGGCGTTCTGGCCCAGCCCGTCACCATCGATTTCAACCGCAGTCTGTACGACACGACGGAGTGCGCGACGTTCACTGAATTGTCGGCCGCCACCAACGACCACCCGTACGTGATCCACACGCGGATGCTCCTCACCGACGAGAAGATCACCGCCATCCAGTCCGTCATCGCGGACGAGGGTGACTGGATCTTCAACGCGACGGGCCACCTCCACTGGACGCAGCAGGAGGTGTGGGATCCCATTCCGGAGGCGGAGCGCGACAGCCGCGAGGTCATCAAGGCTGCCGGCGACGCCTACCTTGATAGCTGGGGCGACGGCACCGTCAAGGTGCCGTACGGCACGCCATGCGCCCGGCTCGAGGGCGGCATGTATACGGGGGAGAGGACACCCGCGGCCAACACGTGCACGATGCCGCAATTTCCCGAGCCGCTCGTGATCGGGAATCGCAGGTACATTATCGACGAGGAGCTCGGTGGGCTCGACATCTTCAATGACTTCCCCTTCATCGATGCCGGGAAGCCCGATGGCACGCCAAGCAGCAACTTCATTAGGGTCGAGGGGGGAATGTTGCGCTACATTCACGAAAACACCGTGTGTACGACCCTGAATTGTAGTAGATAAGGTCCAGCCACAATATACCAAGAAAGTCTCACAATTTAGGTGAAGCTAGGGTCTCAATACATGGAGAATTGTCATTAAGCATACGATATAGCTCATGTTATTCAGAGGGTAGATAGGCAGCTAACAAGAAGGAACTTTTCTAAAGGAACATGTTATTTGGGGACAATGAACTTACTTATTAATTATTGGCTTACTCTTCTGTATATCTGATAACAATCGGTATGGTTTCCCTGTCGAGGGATGGGGTTGGGTTATATATGAGCCCTGAGCCTAGCTGAGCCTTGTCAATGCCGAAGCCTTACAGAAAGCCTCCTTAACTTAGCACCTCCAAGCTCGGGGGCTGTCAGGACGGGAATTTTACCGTGCGGAGTCCATGTATTGGTCATCCCTTCCCTCTTTTGGATTTCTTCGCATCTCGTCAAGGTTAGACAGTGACTACGCCTCCCAGAGAGGATTATGAGATATTATTTGGTTTGATTCTAATATGTTCTCGATGGTCATCTGCTGATTCCGGGGATAAAGATACTTGGCTGGGTCTTGAGGTTCAAGACCTAAGATGTGTCTTGTGAACACCGTCAACGACGTCTCCGCACCGCAATCGTCACTCGCATACATCGCTCGCTCGACAGTATCCAGCGTAACGGTCTTCTCCCCAAGCCTTTCTTTCTCCGCGCACTGACAGTTCAGTGAGTGGTCAACTCGTACCATGACCTCCTCTTCCCCTGTAGCGATCGCCGATACGTCAGCCTTGGTCTTCAGGATTAAGGTACAGTTTGAATTGGCGGTTGAACAGAAAACCGAGTAATTGCTGTCCGAGGGCGTATCGATAGTACCGAGGATGTGTTCTGTGAACACCACGAACGAGTCCTTCGCGTTAAAAGCTCTATCGCTAATTTTCAGCGCCCGCTCAAAGGTTTCGTACGTCACGGTCTTCTCTTTAAGGAGTTTCACCTCGCACTCGCACGTCGTGGAGTGCTCAATCTGTATTGTGACTTCGACCTTGTCTTTGTCTAATGTGGGCGTCGATGTATGAGACTGGATATCCAGGAATATAATGCAGTTGTTTCCGAAGACTAATTCTCAGCATGAATCACAGGGACCATATTTGTCGGTGTGGGCCAAAATAGCGTGCATGGTGAAAGGATGTTTGGTACTAGGTAGTCTATAGTAATATGAGTGGTGATTGAATATGTGAGTACTTGTGTAGGTGATGATAGGGTTGCTGCCCTGGAAATCTACCTAAAGCACTTCAGGAGCGACGAATTAACCAACTATATATCTTTTCTGATCACTGTCCGTTACGAAACGTGGTGTGGTGGCATATTCGCATCTGAATGGGCACAAGGACTTGCCCTTTGTAAATTGGTTTAGACAAAGAAATTGGCTCCCATCATATTTGAACAACCTGCATACCTAATAAGAAAAGAGTTCCAAAAACTAACGGAGCTTTGCATACAATGGAAATCTAGGGAAGGAGTTATTAGGAAGCAAGCCATAGGGTTACCTACATGGCAACAGCTAAGCGGTGCTATCACGACCCGTTTCTACTCGAGTGCCCAGATGTTTCAATACTTCTTACATGGACACCTCAACGATGCTCTATATTCTCTACTTCGAAAGTTGTTAAAGACATGCCATATATGAGGCTGAGTCGAAAGGCCCCAAAAAGCCCGTCGCTTAGGTGGCTGGATAGTCTAATACAGGTTTAGTACAGCGATGACACGGCCTGGGAGGCCAAGATAAATAAGCAGATGGACAGTAGATCTTCGATGAATTACACTGGTATATGATTTTTATTCTTGTTTCTTCTTTAGTGAAGTTTGTGAGGACACCTCTATGGGCAGCATACAATTAAACCTTAGCTGCCGCCGAAAAGGGGGGAGGTGGGGGGCCTAGCCTTTGTAAAAACTGTATGACTGACGCTTAGGCCAGCCGCTTACCTACTTAGTACTTACCCCCTTTTTCTGCTGATCTGTACACTTCTGTAGCACAAGCTGCAGACCATGACAACACTGACGGCCCGGTCTACGCATTATCCTGGTGGAAAATAAACCTCCTTGGGCATATTATTTAAGAAGACCAGTCACTATTTGCAACCAGGAAATCTGAAAATTTGAAGCGAAAAAAAAATCGGCACAGATAAACTCGATTGAATGAACGGTCATGATAGCTAATTAATGATAGCATTTAATTTCATACGTGGTATCCCATCATTGATGCAACTACCTTGCTTTTCACGCCTCTTTTCTCTTCACCTCTAGTTAGGTATATCGACTAATGATGATATAAGGAAATTCGTTATTGCTTGAAAACCCTTACCGACGTTACTTGCCCATGCAGCAATTCCCAAAGTACGGCATCCCAGCATAAGTTCGAGTTCAAAAAGAGTGTATACTTGGATATTAGACCGTAAGCAGAAGGGCCTACACAGCCATTCGTAACTAGTATCCCTTGAAGCTAGTCGGGCTACCAGTGGAACTCCCGAGTGAGCCGTAGGTCGAATCGTTCGGGAAACTGGTAGGCTGGTCGAACTGGCAATTAAAGTCGGCTATATCGCCGCAGTCGTCCAGGGAGAACGACAGGTGACTGTCGTTGCTGAGATACTGAGAAAAATTGCAATTGGCAAGAAAATCACCAACGTTGGCGTCCGGGGCCACGTCGGGGATGGCCGGTTCGCTGGCCATCATCCCGGTCACCGAAGACCTCGCCCCCTTGGCCGTCTGGGACTGCTTGCCGGAAGGAGCCGTAGGGTGCCGCTGCTCGTTGAATTGCTTGACCATATTGCTGAGGATATCTTGCACGATGTCGATAAAGATGGTTCGGATGCCGTTGTCAAACTCATTGCATCGGTCTTCGAGCTCGGTGCGGACGCGCTGCGGCAGCTCCTCGCGGATATACTCGCCAAAGTCCAGCGTCTCGTCATCGCGCCCCGGATATTCGTAGTCTATTTGTGTGTCAGCCAAATTTGTGTGCCCCTTCCTCTTCTGTTCTCCATGGCGTGATGTATGTAATCTTACATGGGGAAGGTATCTCGTTGGCGTCGGGGAAGATGATGCGGTATACCTCTTCCCAGCAAGCCTCGCGACTGGTCTTGGCAGTCATCGCCGACGGCTTTTTCTTCAACTGATTGTGTTGTGCCTGGTTGATCCCATCATCATGCTTCGGGCTCCTCTTGCGGCAGGGCTCATCCAGCCGTTGGTGGGCCTCGAAGTCTTCTGCGCTCTCGAACGAGGTATAGCAGCGGTGACATTTGTGGGCCTTATAGTGGCACCGGTAGATATGCTCCCTAGCGCTGATCAGCAAAAAATGCCCCCCTGGCTTGGATTGACAAGAGTGCATACTTAAGTCGTGAGATATTGGCCCAGCCAGGGCCAGTACAAGCCTGCTTATTCTTGTACTTCGAGGGTTCCTTTTTGAAGAATGGGCAGGCGAGCCTACGGATACCAGGGGGGTCGACCCTAGAACGTTTGTTGTCTCGTCTGTCCTCGCCATCCCCATCGCCGTTATATCCAGAGCCGTCCGCGCCATCGCTCTGCAGGGACCGCTTGGACCTGGTCGGTCCACGCGCTTTGTTGCTCCCGGCAGAGCAGGTGCTTCCCTGGCCGGACGCCACACTCCCGGACGGGCTCTCCGACCTTTCCTGCGCGCGACGGGAAAAGGCGGGGTTGTTCTCGAGCCACTCTTCTAAAAGTGCCATCAATCTGTCTATGACGATGTGCCTATGGTGAGCCAGGTATCCGTTGATCGAGCCCAGGTCGGCGGCCGGCTGATTGTCAAATTGGCGAGATTGGTGAGTACGGGCGGAGTCGCGGGTGTGATGAGATTTCATTTCCAGAGAGTTGCTCTCGAAGGCCGAGTATTCATTCACCGTAGAGGATATCGCAAGTGGATTCACGTCGGTGTCGAAATCCCGGGCGGTCAGGTTCTCATGCTGGGGAGTGATGGTCGAGACCGAGCGGGTAGTGTCGCTTTTCGCGCCCTCCGCGGGCTGGTCTTCGACCTGTGCGACCTGTTAGCTTCACTGCGGGCTGGCAGAAAGAGACGCGGCTCACGGATTTCTTTGTGACCAGGACGTATGTCGTACAAGGTTGTTGGCGTTTGCTGCTCCCAGGACCTTTCATGTAATTTCGCATCCTTCGGCAGACCGAAGGGCGAGCGATGATGTTGTTCGACTGGGCGCTGTACTTGGACTTTACTCTCAGGTATTCCAGGCAGCTCCGGGCCGAAGGGGGTTGAAAAGAGAAATTGAAGGTTCCGAACGTGTTGTGAAGAGGTGTGATTGGATGTCTAGGGGCCGTACTCAGCATCTTGCGCAATGGCGACACGGCATGGGTTGGGCTGCGTAATCCTTAGACGCCGTTGAAGCTGGCACGAGGCATCATGGATTCGAGAAGGGCTCTGAAGTATAATTTGACTTTGTCTCTCATCTAGCTGCTATTGAATCTACAGTTCCATTCAAAAAAGCTGTGTGGAATAGATTCTGGGGGAAATTGTAGGTTCACCCCTCGTAAGGCTGCCTTGCTCCGCTCCGGCCCCCGTGGGCTATTTATGCACGACCACGTAACCGGGAGAGGAAGGGCGGGGGGAAGCAGGATTTCGCATTTGCGAACTACGAATTTGAGCATGCCGAAATGGCGTTCTCCAATCAAGAGCGCAGCAGCTACAATGATCCGATGCCACAAAATGGGCCTCAGTTCTCACAGGCGTCCGCCGTCTGGGTGCGTCCGACATCGCGCTGTGTGTGTGCGCCTAGGCGTTTGCTCGACAAGACGATCGTGGGGGCCAATGGTAAGCGAAGTGCGTCTTACGTCTCGCTGAGATCATGTGCGACTTGCGAGCGGAGTCCACATCAAGGAAGGTGTTTGCTCTTTGGCCAGGACCAACAAGAAAGCTCATATGAAGGCCAAAGGCCGTGTTTTCGGTTACCAATATATTACCGGTGCGACAACAGCTTACAGGAGCTTTCGATTGCTGCAGAACAAACGTCCTTGCGGCGTAGGCCGGGTCGTGAAACGCACTCCATGATTTTTGAACTCCTAACATGCTTGCTAGCAAGGCCAAGGGTGGGCCTGGGGCACATGCCCATGGATGTAGGACAACGGACTCAATCACTGTGTGGCAACGAGAGACCTGAGACGTTGAAGGAATGGACAAACGTTGATCGCTGGCCGACAGCCACAGAGAGGTTTGATTACACAGCAATCACATCTTGACCGACGCTGTTGAGATAGCAGTAGAAGAACCCAGTGTGCAGGGCAGGACCTAGGGCAGGACCTCCTGTGAGCAGCCCGTGGACCACCAGGAGTGATAGGATCGCACAGGATTGCGATGTGGGCGCCGCACCTAAGGAGAGACGACAAAAAGTGACCAGATAATGTGAGAGACCAAGCACCGAGTCCTCAAAAGACGAAGGAGAAATTAGGAAAGGAAAAGAGAAACAGAACTGACCCATCAATATATACTTACGAACGGGCAGGCGGGCGCGTTGTTCATATAAGCTCTTTTCTGGGGTGCACTAGTATAGGGGGTCCTCCCTGTCGCTGCTCGACACACCGCCAAATCGGATCCTGCAGGTGCGGAAGGGATGAATGGGGGAGGGGCATGGTTCGGGCCACAAAAAGAATTAAACCAAAACCGAACGAAAAAAAAAAAGAAAACGAAAGACGATATATTATTGATACCTGCACACCCCCTCCTAGCACCATGCGAGACGAGTTTTCTTTTCCCAGGGGTTTTTTTTTCTTTGTTTTGTTTTGGGCAGGCATTGGCGCGTGGAACTGGGTGGTGTTTTCTTTTTACACACCTCCAACTTTATGGTCTTTTCCGCCAATGGCCTCTTCATCATGGAGCCAGCGCCCCCCTCTCTCTATTCGTTTGGCCCTTCTCTGGTCGCCCGCCTGGTGGAGGCCAAGTCGAATTCGTGGCAGCAGCGCGTTGGGCATATATCCTAGTGCAGCGAACGACGCCAATAGGTGAATAGGGCGATCGGGCACCGCCCCTCCTCCTCATCAACGGCATGTCTGATTGAATAGTGGTTCCATGGAGACATTCTGGGGGGCGTTAGGCCAGTGGGTAGATGATGGATACGCTCTGCTCTACCTTACCCGGTCTTCAATCCAATGTGTGATCAAGATCGAGACCAATGGGGCTATAAGTTAACCACTCAGGAAAAAGAAGTCTAAAGATAGAATCTATTCCAGTCGTCTCCACATCAAGACCGATCGATATACAGAGAGGGGGGGGGGGGGCTGATAGGACATGGGTACTGGTAGGCACGGGGTAATGATCATATGATAGGATATTCTCATTTGCGTCGGGTTGTCGACGTGTGCTAGTCCGATCACGAAGCGCCGGGACGGAGGAGCGCTTTGCTCGTGCCAACGGGTCGCGCAACTACAGTGGGCAGTGTCCTATTGTGCTTCTTCTCGAGGCGTCGTGGCTAATTATTGCTTGCATGCCGTATGTATTGTATTCATCACCAGCATTGCGCAATGTAGGTGCCCTACCAAGTCGTTCGGTAACTTATATTCGGGCAACGCATTTACGATCTGTAGGCTCGGCCAGCCGAGAGTAGTGAGGCCTTTTGTGTCTGAGTTTTACGTACACCTTCACATCGCATCCAGTCGATACAGTATTACACGCAGATTTGCCAGTATGGAGGCTGGGTACTAGACGGGTTTTCATTGAGTGTGTGGGACACATTTCGCCCGTCTCTGGACTGGTCTTGGTCTATATCTATCGCAATACGCTTACTACAAGCACATCAGCTTGCATACTGTATAGTACACCTAGTATGGCCACATCCAAAGTGAAGCCGGAGTCATATGCTTGAACACCCGGCCGGACAGCATGCCAGGCCCCTTCAGCCGGCACTCGTGTCCATCCGATCGCCGCCCGCGAGTTTCGCCTTCGCCTCGGCCATTCGCTCCGCCTTCCAGGCATCGATGCGCGCGCGCAGCTCGACGGCGGGTTCGACGTCCTCGATCTTCATCGGCGCCCGCGTGAAGGGGTCGAGGGGGTTGGAGAGGAGTTGCTGGGTGATGGTCGAGCGGTCGACGATGTTGTGCGAGGGGAGGATGACGGGATCGGTCATCAGATCGCCCATCAGCGGGTCCTCGAACTCCTCGGGTATGTCGCCGAGATCCAGCTCGGCCTGGTCCAGGCGCTCCTTCGCCTCGGCGATCTTGTGTCTCAGCGAGTCCCACGCGGCCGCTGTCTCGGGCGCGGCGTGGAGGTTTGCGCTCAGGATCTGCGAAGCCTTCTCGAAATTGGATGGCTTATACGAGCGGCCATCCGCAGCGATGGCGTCGATGAAGGCCTGGGACGGACCGAGATTCAGGTAGATGTCGATGAACTCTGCCAAAAGCGTTTTGGCATCGAAGTGAAATTTCTTGGGATCCTCTACTTTGAGATTCGCCCTCCGCGGTCCCACAAGGACCTCTAAGTTGTAGTCAAGCATGCCTGCGAGTCGCACGACGATCTCAGGCATCGTGAATGCATCACGCAGAGCTGCAGTGAATAGCTTCATCATCGCCATGGTGTCGTTGACCAGTTGCATCCAGTTCTGGCACTGCTGCTCCGCTTCGTCCAAGTCGGAGGTCGTCTTCTCCCTATCCTCGGGCGAGAGAGATTGATCTCTCAACTTCTTCTGGTAGTCGTGGATTTTGTACAGCTTAGTCAACGCTTCATCGAGTAGGTACGTCGCGTCATTCAACAACAGATTCACGAACTGAAGGAAGAACTGCTTGTTGACCCTATAACATGATAAGTTAGAGCCTGGATGAAGTTTCCTCTGGTAACAAATCACTTACTTGCT
Organism: Eutypella sp. D-1; assembly: GCA_023313575.1. Taxonomy (NCBI): domain Eukaryota; kingdom Fungi; phylum Ascomycota; class Sordariomycetes; order Xylariales; family Diatrypaceae; genus Eutypella; species Eutypella sp. D-1. The sequence goes on along the minus strand of JAJTTP010000008.1, from coordinate 718,775 downwards.
CTCTCTACTCAGCTGATCCTGATAGACCGTGTTAGGCCATATGCATTTGATCACCTGGAAGATCTCGTAGCGGATGTTAAATTTGTCGTAGAACGCGGAACTGACGCCGCTGTGTTCGCATTCTACAAACTGTCAGCCATGGCCCGTTTCCAACCCGGTGCAGATCCCTTACCGATGTACCACTTCATGAGGGCGTGTAGAAGGTGTTCATTGGCAAAATCTGATCCTGCCAAGGCATCACCCAGTACCCCGCGCTTAAGGTGATAGATGGGCCAAGTGCCAGAGAAGAGCAGAGTAACCAGTGATGATTTCAAATACGGATTCTTGATATAGTCCGAAGATCTAAGGAAGGTGATACAGAGAGTGATGATCTCTTCCCCGACTGCCGAAATCAAGATCTGTGGCACGAACCTGGTTGGACACAGTAAGTCATGGGTTGACATCGTATCATCTTCGCACAACATACCTGAAAACAAATTTGAAGTTGTCCACGACGTCTTGGAGCGCATATTCTGGTAGACAACTAAAGGTATCGGGCCGGGTATCAGGAAGAGGGAGTTTGAATGGCCGGCCGGGAATATAGTCTATACCACTAGCGACCCTCAAAAGCCACACAGAGACATAGCGCATAAATTGCAACGACAATGTCTGCATGCTTTGGTCCAAAACAACACCCTCGATGGAGTACTTCAGTGCGATGGCTTTCTCTACGGCCTGCACAGCGTTCTGATGAGATCTCTGGATCAACGCGTGCTGCGCTGGGTTCTATTTGATTGTCAATATTTCATATAGCCACTGCATATATAAGGCGAGGGTTTCGACTTACGTTCTGAACCTTCGCCATCTGATCCTCAATTTGTTTGATTACGCCCTCCACGTGCTTAATCTCCCGGTCGAGATCTTTTAGTTTAGAGTTCGTTGCGCCGAGGCCATAGTGATGGGCAGCTAATGCGAGGAAGAAGACCTCGGAGATAAAGTTAGATTCCCCTTCCAGTTTCTTGTCGTAAAAGGCTTCAGCAGTCGCCTGGTCCGTATTCAGTTTGGTCTCATCGGTCATGTCGATCCTGGGGTTCCTGCGAAGATAATCCACATCGATTTTCGATACTTTGGAGAAAGTATTATCCATGAAAGGTTGACACAGTTGGTCAAGGACAGCCGTCACGTTGACCATGAAACCATCTGAGGCAACGTCTTTCGGGTTTACCTGTATGGCTCGCCTCTTGTGGTTTGTGTTGAAGATGAAGGCAAACCAGTCGAGAGTTTTACTCCGCGCCTCCTTGACACGAACAAATGCATTGATGATAGCTGTTAAATCCCCTTGGTGGGCTTTCAACGTCATTTGCAAAGCAGTCTGTGCCGTCTGCTTGTGTCCAACATCGATAGTCCTGGGCCCACCGAAGTAACTCTTGGTGACTTCAGTCTGTAACGGTGAAATGCGAAAGAAGGGCCCTAGTATCGTATGCTCTTCGCTCGCTACAGCCAACTGCTGCTTATTCATGTCCGGAGTCGGTGATATGAGGAACTTGTCATCATACGCGAGGCCTTGAAGCAGTTTCGGGTATCTAGCATACATCACGAGGGACTGTGTGTCTATTAACGAATTGTCCTTAGGGCGAGCTGGCAAAAATAGAGCTTACGTTGATGTATGGCTTGTAGTCCTGGTTCATGTTCATTTTGGATAGCTCCTGGCTGATCTGGACCATTGCTCCAGTAAACATAGGGAGGACAGTTTCGTCATCATCGATGCGGGATACCGCCTCCTCGAAGAAGTCGGGGCATATGCCATGATCACCTTCACTGCTACCGAGGAGGTATGGCTTCAACGTGTCATGGTTGACATTGGGGTCCCGACTGGTACTATGTTAGTAAAATGATATATTTGCGCTCACGTGTACACTACCTACCCAAAATACTCGGGCATGGTTACTGCGAATATGCAGTTGCTCATGCATAACCGCTTAGCCTCATTAAGCACGCCGTCCCGCTCGGGATTGGGGCGTCGGGATGCAAACTTCAGGGCACGGATGACGCGCTTCCAGCAAGGAAGCAGATAATCTAGAAGAGCCCGGCTGGTGGGCACGTATCTGGCGGCCTCGAGGATAGCAACATCTATGCTAGAAGCGGTCAACTTGAGCGGCTCATTAGACTGCTCAAGCTCAGAACGGAGCTCGGGCAGATAAGTGAGCTTAGCACTGCTGCCACGACTCTCGGCGGAGCGGGTTTCGTCGAGGGTGACTCGGAATACATCACTGAGTACTCTATCCGACCAGTCCTCGAGTTTCTCTTCCTTCCCCCCGGGCCCGGTCTGTAATTTCTTGGGCGGGGGAGCCGACGTGTTGTCTGAGGCGCTGTCAATAGGCAATGCTGACCTTTTGAGGGAATCATTATTACCTGAGTCGCCAGCCTTCGGTGTATTGGTCCCCGACCCCGTCCTGTTCTTTACTCCAAGTTGAGAGAATGGGTTGTTGTTCGCCGGGTTCGTGCTGGACGATGATGGTGAGGGGGTGATGTTGATTTTGCGACTCGGCACCTCGGAAAGGCGCTCGTTCTCTTTGACTGTCGAGCTCGAACTCGAACTCGAATTCGGGTTCTTCTGTGGTGGTGACGTTTCCGAGTTTTCTTGTGACTGAGATTGTTGCTGCGATTGTTCCTGCGCTTGCTGTTGTTGGGCCGCCGCCAGCTTGGCTAGACGCTTCTGGCGCATCTATAGCAGACATCATCGGGACTCTGGTCAGCGCTGCCTACATGTAATAAGTATATCTATATCATTCATCTTCTCTCTACTCACCTGCTCTGCCGGGGGCAAAGTCGGCTCGGGTTCATTCGGATCCATGATTTCGCTTAATAATAATGCAGAAGAGAAGATGCGGCGCGATAGATAGAATGTGGTTTCCGTCGTCTATGTCGTCCTTTTATAAAATGCCGAAAGACACCCAAGACGCCCAAGACCCAAGGCAATGCTAAAGTTATCTAGGCAGACGATGACAACGGCGATGACAATGGCGATGACAATGACGATAACGACGGCGTTAACGATAACGATGGTTAAGTAACAAGGCGGGAGATGTGGGGGTTTATCAAGATTTGGGGGGGGGGGGGGGGGGGGGATAAGGAATGAGGAATGCCACGTCTGTACTGGAGAGGAGGAACTGAGGCCCGATAATGCACAGGGAACAATAGCCCTTGAAAGATATATAAGTAGAATCAAATGGAGCTCCAGGGAGTTCGGGTAACTGCTGATTACGAGAGACCTCGGAAAGGTCAAGGCAGCAGCAGGAAGTGAATGAATGAATGAATACCTATGTAGGTATTGTTCACCTGGCACCTGGGGCTTAGGAACAAGGTTCAAGATTACATGAGGTACCTATGGAAGTATGTAGGATCCTAGGTAAGCTGCAGCAGCATTAACCCGACTCTCCGACTTGTTCCAGTTCCAGTTGGAGTTTAGGTAAGCTGAGGCTGCAATGACGCTGTACCTAGCTGTTAGCTTACCTTATTGTTTAGAAGGGCTTAAGAGCGGGACCATCTTATCTCCTGTCGCTTATCACATATCCCTTATCTCTTATCAAATTCATGCCAAGGCTTATCTAGGTAGTATCTTGTCTGCCAGCCTCCCAGGCAGGCAGAACATGTAAAGAATGTCTTAGGTAATAATAACTACCTAGGTAGCTGGAGCCAGTTACCGCCTTATTGGGTATCCCACTTTGAGTCACTTCCATGTTCCAACCTTGGAATTCATGTGATCAAGTTCTCGTCTATACTAAGTAATAAGGCAGTGAGGTCATCTTCAATGTATTCAAGGTGTCAGCCTGAAACAACCTTACATACCTACTTCCATATAAGTGCATCCCTTGTAGCTATCTTTAATGTTCATACCTAAGATCACCGTCCAATACCTACCTAGGCAATAGGTCATTACGGCCCGAATTACGTGCTTGTGGTAGAGGCAGGCAGTTGGCAAGTTGTTATCACTTGTGTAGATCTTAGGAGACCTCATTTTCATACATAGTTGAGAAGATGCCGGGTCTAAGAAGGTTTCTTTTTTGAAGATGCGACTATGTAACCACGATCTACAGTGCATCTGTAGGTTCCACGGAGCTACTAACCATGCATATTATATACCTACCTCTCCAAGGCTACATATGGATGATTCTAGCTACTTAGGTATACTACTTACTACGTATGTGTATGCATGCTATGTCGTTTCGCAGCATCATGCAGTCGAAGCGGGCGTGAACTAGGCTCCTTCAGGGAAGAGAACGGCCTCCGCAGCGGCCCATCTTTCACTGCGCGATGGCACATGCTAGCACGCTAATACGCCATAACGCAGCTCCAGAGCTCATCAGCGAGAATTAGCATCTGAACTGAGGGGCGACCACGGTAATTCGGGCGCTAGACTGGCCTGGTTGCCCTGGTAGGCAAAGTTGGTGGATAACTTGGTGTGGATTTTTGGGGGGGGCAATGGGGGGTTATGCGCCATGCATGGCCTCTTCCATTCCTTGTAAGTACATACATAGTCGGTACTAATATTACCTAGCCCTCCCTCCCCTTACCCTCCAACGTTCCAACCCTCCAGCAGCAATACCTAGTTAGGTAGTTAGGTAGATAGTTATCACGAGTAGGATGTCACAATTTGAAAAAAAGATGAGGGGGAAATCATCCGTTGCATGGTCCGTTGCATGGTTGCCGACGTCATGCGCCTAATAATATGCGAATCCCTCTACGGATGCTTAGGTGCCTACCTAGGTATGTAGAGCTAACGCACCTAGTGCGTATGTAGAAAATGATCCATCATGGATTGTTAATCAAGCGAAGTTGCGAGGAGGATTGGAGGGTTGAGGGTTGGAAGAGGCTGTCATCCTCCAGCGTACGGACCTCCTAGAGCTCTAGAGAGGTAATGTAATGTACCTAAGCTTGAGTACTTTTTTGTATTTTGTATTGCGTACTTCGTACACATACGTAGAAGTGTAAGGTGAAGGATACTTCGTGTAAGTCTGTATTGACCTTGGATTCTCCCGAGATCAAGGTTTAATCTGCTGCACTTTCCCGCATCTACTGAACATGACGTTTCGTAAATTAAAAGGCACTTGGGTTAGCTATGAAATACAGAGCTAGGTATACCTGGGTAGTCACTGCCTGAAGAGCTTATATACCTGTACTTCGGTAATTACAGCCCTGGAGCTGCGTCTTCCCCGTGTTTACTTCCTCCGTTTCTTCTTCTTCTTCTTCGTCTTCTTCATCTTCTACTTCCAAGGTTCTTTTTTACTTCTTCCTCTTTTCTCTCGGTGTTGTGCGGATACGTTCAACAACGCCAACAACGTGTTTTACCATACTTCTGGTAAGTATTTACTTAGGTACGAAGTCAGCACGTACTTTGTACGTACATAATAAAGTTGTTGGGTGCACCAGCCCAGTTGCTATCCGCTCACGGTCACGGCACGGATACCGAAGTCCCAACCAACATCGTCATTTTTCAGTTTTCATTTTTCCTTCTTTTTTTTTTTTCAGTTTCTTACCGCAGTTACCAACTTGCCAACCAAGTCTGACAGTCTTCCCCCAGTTCGGCCTTGTCTCATTCCTACTTATTGCCAAGTCCCGCCGGGCCGCCATCGATGTGCCGGTTTCCCGTTTTCCGTGGCTGCGCTCCTTTTATATAAATAATGTTACGATATTAAAAACATTTATTGTCGCTCATTTGGTCATCTGGTTCACTCTGTTGAGCCGATAAGCCAGCAGTAGCGTGGCACATCTACCAAATCTGCCCACTGCCATTGCTGATATCTAGGTAGCCGGGCTCATCGTCGTCTAGACTCGTCTTGTATTTGAGACTTGTCACGCATCACCAAAGTCGGTACTCCGCGCCGTGCCACGCAAACAAAACGGATTATTCGCAATGGACCCTCTTTCACGCGATTCAGCCGATGCTGATACTCGCAGTACTCCATCGCCCTCTGATACGCGACGACCTCGTCCAAGACCATCTGAGCCATCCACCCGATCAGAACGAGATTCTAGAAATGATGGCTTCACAGAAAGTCACCCGTCATCCTCTGAGGCTACACGGAGAAGAACCGAACAGCCGCCTTCAACAACTTATGGTGCGCTACCCCTCCTCCCATGTCTTCCCATGTCTTCCCATGTCTTTCCATCTCCTCCCATGTGTTTTGATTTGGGTTATTTGATTGGGTTGAGCCATCTTAGACCTCCCGTCACTATCTTTGCCCGGCCGTAATTTAGGGCGCGAGCTAACCCGGGTCCCCTATTTTACCCTTCTAGGCACCCTAAATACACCTGCGCCGGCTGGTACTAGTAGTAGCCTTGCTGGAGAACCTTCTCAGTCAAGAGCAAGTTCCCAACATATGCGCTCACCTTTGATCGGTTCCGATCGAGGTAAACAACGTCCCAAGAAGCCCAACATGCTTCGCAGAGGCTCTTCCAATGCCCAAGCTCCTCACCGCGGTGAAGTCTTCTCCGTAGACGACGACATTGACGAGGTCGAGAACGATGCCACCGAGAGACGACAAAGTTTATCGTCGCAATCCGGCTACAACTCCGCACGCCAACCTGCCACGGTACGACGACGAACAGTAGCCCCTGCTTTATCGAGAGTACAATCCAGCCGGAGTGATGCTCCTGATGAGCCGGTGGTCGCGGATATCCCGGAGACAGACGAAAGACGCGCCTCACAACCTCTCGAAGAGAATATCGCGCCGGATGACGGGTCAGCGGCTGGTGAGAATGACGATGATGACAATGATGATGACGGTGACGATGACGATGACGATGACCTTAGCGACGCCGAGAGTTTTACACTAAAGGACCGTCAACAAGCCATCAACGAAACGCATCCATTCGGCATCAGGATCTGGAAACCCGCTCTATACAAGAAAAACCGGTCTGTTCAAAAGAATGCCGAGGGAGACATCCATTCATCTCCTGGCGGCAAGGTTAGTAAGTGGTTACTATTTTTCAACATCATCTGGACCCTGGCTTTTGGCTGGTGGATGGCATTGTTCGCCGCCCTCGGTGCTCTGGTCTGCTTCTTGGTAGCCGTTGCTCCCAGCGGGAGAGCCTACGGTCGCGTGTTGTGGGGCCTGGCTGGGTATCTATTCTACCCCTTCGGCAAATTTGTTCGCCTACGACAGGACGAGGCGTATCTCGAAGAGGATGAAGGTGAGGGACGAAGTATAAGTGAGTACGAACAATGGCAGAGCGGCGACCTCGAATACGGTCGTCTTTTCTTTGGGCCCGAGTCTGCGAACCGCTCCATCGTCGGCCGATCGAGACGTAGTATCGATTCGGAGCCCAGCGAGACTGACAGTCTCCTTGCGCGTTCCCATCATCGTGACCATTCAGAAGACGCAGCTCGGCCCTTGAAGCGACGGTTGTTTGGCCGGGGTCCTTGGACTATCGGGCGAGTCATTTTCTTCTTCGTATTCTACGGCCTGCTCATGCCCTCTCTCCTCTTCGTCTCTGCCATCTGCTGGTTCTTAGTCTTCTGGATCCCGATGGGCAAGGTGACGATGCTGCTCTTCGATCATCTCAGGAGGCATCCGCTAGCCCTATCTTTTGAATCCGACATCAGTCTCGCCAGGTCTTCTGACGGCGCCCACTCGTCCATTCTACTCTGCACCTACCGAGCCGTAGGTGCCAAATACTGGAAATATACAGTTGACGGAACCAATATCTTCCTAATCAATCTTATGGCTGTGGTGATCTTCGTCATATTCGACTGGCTAGTCCTGGAGGGAGTCTTACATATCGAGAACTTCCTAACATCCCCGGGGTTTCTGTTCGTAGCTGGTCTGTTCTCTATCATTCCTCTGGCATACTTCATCGGACAGGCAGTGGCATCCATTTCCGCCCAGTCCTCTATGGGTCTTGGCGCCGCCATCAACGCCTTTTTTTCCACTGTTGTTGAGGTATTCCTGTACTGCGTCGCCTTAACCCAAGGTAAAGGACAGCTGGTCGAGGGCAGCATAATTGGGAGCATATTCGCTGGCATCTTGTTCCTGCCGGGCCTCTCTATGTGCTGTGGGGCTTTAAAACGAAAGACACAACGCTTCAACTCGAAGTCTGCTGGCGTCACTTCAACCATGCTCTTGTTCGCGGTTGTCGCCGCATTTGGACCGACGCTGTTCTACCAAATATATGGCACACATGAGCTACGATGCCAGAGCTGTACTGATGGTATAGATCTGCCAAGCGGTAGTGCAGAGCGTGATTGCCGACGCTGCTACTATTCTCAGATACCAGCTCTTGATGACCGATTTTATATAGAGGCGGTTCGCCCGTACTGCTATATAGCAGCTGTCGCACTTTTCTTTTCCTACGTTGTCGGCCTGTGGTTTACACTTCGGACTCACGCCGCCGTCATCTGGAACACGGAGGCCGATGAGAAAAAGCACGAAGAGCAGCAACATTTGATAGGCCGATCTTCAGACCACCGTAACCTAGTCGATGCCACCGGGACAGACATCCGTGACACCCCCTTGTACAAACGAATTCTTGGGCAGTCCTTGAAACAAGCCGGCCTCCCGGCAGAAGGTCATCATTCTTTGCACCGGTCTCACCACTCGTCAGGCGTGATACCACCGAATGGCATGACGCATACACCACACATGGTCCCTCCGAGAGGCGGAAGCGATGCAGATAACTTGCATTCCAACGTCCAATTTTCCGGCATATCCGAGGCGGATAACCACAACCTTGTACGCGGTGTTACGGAGCTCGCCGCAACCGCTGCTGCTATTGCCGCCCGCGATGCTAAAAGTTCACGCCGTAACCCGAATTCGGCCCCAGGCCCGAACTTTGATGCCTCTGCGCCTCGTCCGAACCTAGCTCGCGCTGGTACTTTATTCGGGGCCGAAGAGCTAGAACAAGCACCGGCACATGGCGGGCACGACGCGCCCAATTGGAGTCGGCTCAAGAGTTCGGTCATCTTACTCAGTGCTACTATTTTATATGCCATTGTTGCCGAGATACTAGTTGACACCGTCGATGTGGTGCTAGACAACTATGCAGTCGACCCGAAATTTCTAGGCATCACTTTATTCGCTCTGGTTCCCAACACAACTGAATTCCTGGTTAGTTCATCCCGTCTTTCCTTAAGAGTAAATATCACATGACGCATTAACTGACCATGACCGCTCTAGAACGCCATCTCCTTTGCAATGAACGGCAATATCGCGCTCTCCATGGAAATCGGCTCAGCGTATGCACTGCAAGTCTGCCTTCTGCAGATCCCCGCGCTTGTTCTGTTCTCCGCTCTATATCCCATCGAACCGGTCGGCGAGGACCCGGAACTTTCGAACTGGGTGTTCAGCCTCCTCTTCCCACAGTGGGATATGGTGACGGTGATCCTGTGCGTGTTTCTGCTGAGCAACATGTACGGCGAGGGCAAGAGCAACTACTTCAAGGGCAGCATCCTGCTCCTGGCCTACTTGGTCGTTATCGTTGGCTTCTACCTCTCCGACTATACAGACATCCACCTTGGCAGCGGCGCCTCGCGGTTCGATACCCTTGGCCGTGATGGCCAGTGGGTCAGCTACAAGACGATAGGGCGGGGCACCGCCGGGAGGGCTTACGAGCCCGGCGTGGGCTTTTAATCGAAGGCATGCCGCTTCAATTTCTTTGTTACTATTTCTTTCTGTTGAGCGACTAGACGGGTACGGATGAGAATGTGAAGGACAGATGGGTGCGGTAGAGACGTGGAAGGGAAGAATATAGTTCCTTCTTTTTCCTGACATAATTTCTGGCATCGCGGTTATAGCATCTCTATTACATACAGATCATTTCTGGCAACGGGCAAGCAGTGTGCATAGGATACGGTTTTCTTGGGTCGGTGTTCTTGTCAAATTTCCTTCCTTCCTCTGTCTGAGACTCTTAGTTGCGTGCGTCTCTCTCCTCCCGATAAAGCCGAAATTTGCTCCTTCCATCATCATCAACTCAGTCTGAGCAGTAACGAAGCCGGGCTTCACCAGTCTTACTGAATATAATACCATAACGGCCGGTGTGTGTCTTGCTACCTAATCCTGTCTTAAAATATATGAGCGCAAAGATATATAGGCGAATGAATGAATACCCGTTGAATACCATACTGCGCAGGCTGGGATTATGGTGTATAACGTACGTGTATATTTACATAGGTATTTATGTGTAAAGAGATTGGGGGAAGGGGGAGGATGTTCAGGATGTGAACTGGGGCGTAGTATCAACTCCCGTTGCAGCTTCAGCTTCATAATCCGCGCCGCCATCTCATCCTCCCAGCCAGCCCCTATTAATCGCCGACCATCGACGAGCCACTTCGCCACCAGAAAGCTTGGAAACACGGCCATTACTACACGCCACTGAGGGGTTACGTACGGTTTATCCAGGGCGGGAGCGAGCCGGCTTCCTAATTAACTAACTAATATCTCAGTCCGCAACCGCCAAAGCATTTATTATCGAAACTTCCGGGGACAGCAGTCGAGGGCCATCATCTCCTGCGTCCCTGTCGGAGGACACGCGGCAAACCGTTGCTATCGGTGCCTGGCTTTGTGGTCGAGACAGCTTGCCCCTGGGATTTAGTGCCCAGATGTTTGGTTGATGGTTAGCAATAGTGTAAGCTTAACGGAGAGATCTCGGTTGGTCAAGTAATACAACTCTTAAAGGGTGCTATCTCCGGTCAGGTTATATCAATAAAGATAGAATATAAAGAACGGTCGGACTATATAGCTTGCTTATTACTTAAAGGTAGACATTTAGTTTAATAGATAACTGCTCTAGTGAACACTCCAGCATAATGATATGGTGTTTCTATACATATTGAATCTATTCTCTATGGCGGCGAGCTTAGAACGGGAAGATCCATCTCCTACCCTACGTGATTACTTGCCTAGGTAGGTAGTAGGTAACCAGTTGAGCTGGCGTATCAAGCGTATAACGGATCCTACTACTCTGGAAATAGCGGGTGGTGTGTTGTGATCAGTTAACTAGTCCCTCGCGCAGCCGCCCAAACTCGCCGTACATAGCGCCATCAGTAGACAGCATTCCCATTTCGGCTACATTCTCATCAACTACTGCGCACAGTAGGGGATAATGTAGGATTTGATGGGGCCATTGGCCAAACTGCGCTGGATTTCCAACTATCATTCTATTATATCCTACATAGCGGGACTTATTTACAGCCCAGATCGACTGTGCATCATTACAGGACTGACTGGACAGACCAGGAAATAGCAGCATACCTTACTGCGATAAATGTAGGAAGGATCGTATCACCTTGTGGGCTAGTAGGACCACCCAAGGATCAGCGGCAAACATAGTCATTTTTATGAACCCAAATGCTATATCAAGGGGCATTAATGATATCCAACTCCCACCCCCGATTGTGATAAAAAGTGAACACATGGAAAGGAAGGGGACCGTAGATAGTTGAGCACACGACGGCATGGGGGCTCAGCCAAACCTTCGGAAGGAGCTAGTGAGATACAAGACCGTGTAATCATATACGGAGATTTAAAAGGTCACACACACTCTCCGTGTTAGGTATAGGCCAAAGTGCCGAGAACAGTGAGATGAGATGAGAAAAGCTAAAAGAGCCGCTTGCCACAGAGAGAGAATGCCCAGCAACCAAGACCATCGCCGGCAGTCACTCGTTAACACCTCATTAGCTCGACTCGTGCTTCGAGCTCCGGGAGTCGGGTATCTACCTCTGGCTCATCTCATTCAGCCGTCACCCACTCCGCATTGGTGTCCGACTTCAGCACGTAGCCCATCTTGGAGCCCCAGCCCTTGCAGTGGTCGTCGAACTCGATCATCACTTTTGGGTTCGTCCTCCCGATCACTTTGAGCGCGTCGAAGGGACAATCGAAATTCGTCTCGTCAACCATCTTGAATATAGTTTTCCCTGCAACCTTTTCGCAGGCTTCCGAGGTGGCGCTGTAAACGGGGTGGCGGCTGTCGTCGTCGGCAACGATACACTTGGAGCTCAGGGCCGGAGTAGCCAGCAAGCTGGCGAGGGCCGAGGCGATGACGGAGACCCGCATGTTTTTTACTTTTTCTTTTTCTTTCGGGGCGGGTTCCGATGCGGGTGATGAGAATGTAGCGAAATCAATTATATATCAACATGTTGGAAAGCAATGCTTTGACAGTGTAGATAATCTGGCTATAGAATGCTGACGGTACAACGGCCGGGAGAAAAGGGGGAGGTGATGTCAGTATTATATACATGTTCAGCCCTACCCAATATAATGATATGGCAGGCGTGCTTCAAGATTACGTCGCGTGTGCTTAAATTTATTAATAGACCTAGGATGTAATGATTCGAAGTGGTTCAATTTTATTTTTTTTCAAGTCATAGACTTGGTATAGTGAGTCTATTGGTGCCTTAAAGCATGTTTTCGCTGTTCACGGTTGGGAGTGAAGTGTCAGAGGATGCGGCACAGCTTGAGAAATAGACACCGGGACGTTATATTTGGCTTATGGTATAAATAGTACACGGTTAAGCTTGAATGTATATTGAACTTCGCGGAGGTGTATCGGCCAGCGCCAACGGTCCAATCTTGGAGCGTCAAGGCGGGAACGGTGGCCAACATCGAAACGCGGAGGAAGGATCCCCATTTGCTATAGACATCCCTTTCACCTCGATAGGCCTGGCCTGCGCCAACGCAGGCGATATATCTATGGTCGATGCTACGACTGAGTTCAAGGTGCACAGGCGCTCAAGTGCAGCTTTCCTTGAACTGGGAACATAAGTGTGTGGTACTTTTTCTCAAGCCAAAGTCCATGTAAAGAAATGCCACTCTCTCGCCCTCAACTAGACGCAATCGAACATTCATACACAAGTCAATCATCCTCTCTCACCTGTCGAGGTCACTCATACATCAGGGAGGCAAATCTAAAAGTACTTCACGGCGCTTGCCCCATTGCTGGCAATCGTTCACGTCGCCTCCCTCGAATCTGCCATCCCTCACCATCTGAAGGCAGCAGTCCATGGTGGGGTGGCTGCGGGCCCAGGTTCAGCCGATTCCATCTACACATATTGACAGTGGATGGTGGGGCGAAGGAGAAGAATGAATACGTGAAATTTTGATAAACTCGACTAAAGCCCAGGGTTAGTTACATAAAAGTAAGCGCCGACTTGGTTTCTCGGAACCAAGAGTATAGCTAAGTAGGGCCTTATTCCGGACCGCTTATTATTCTCCTCGAACCAACAGAAGTAGGCAAGAATTGACGGGTGACTTTATAATCAATAAGAGGAATGAATATAGATAAGCAACAAGATAACACTTCTACGCTCGCACATTGAAATGGAAGTTAGTTACACAGTAAAAGGAAACATGCATCCAGGCCGCGCTCTTTCAATATGAAGCACTCTGTGATTGCATCATGAGGTTCCTGTGCTACAATACGTAATCGAGTAGCGAACATTGGAAGCTGTCAAAGCTCTCCAAGGCAAGCAGTCACAACACTATAATTGGCTGCAGAGACAACGGATTTGGCCAATCATGGTGGTAACTCAAGGTGGTTGGGTTAACTGGGGGGGCTGGTAACTGAGGCCTTACTAGATTGGGTAAGGCGTAATGGGCCATTGAAATTGCAGAAAAAAAATTCTGCCGCAGACGCGGGCGGCAGAATTCAGGGTTTCACTGATTGCACGGGCCCGCCCACACCGCCTTGGGCATATAAATAGCTGGCTTCCCTCCCCGAAAGCTCTCTTGGATTTTCTTTCTTCTTCATGTCGACAATGTATGTTCAACCCTACCCCCATACTATGACTCCTCCCTTCACAACGCAAATCATCATGCTAACCTCATTTCCCTTCACAACAGACTTCAGAGAATCATTTCTATAGTGTTCGTCCACCTCTGTATTCTCCAAAAGAGCTACAGATCCCACCCTGGAAGATGATCCAAATCCCCGTTGCCCTAGAGTGAAGTTTCTTTTTAACGGGGGAGTCAGATTCTTGGATCTTTCTCCCTTTACTCTCGACCTGCCCGCAAGGGTGGCGGCTTTCTTCCTCGTGAAGGAGCTGTATAGAGAGTGGTGATGATCTCGACCCCGATTCAGCTGTGGTCTTGCCTTCGGGCGCGCAGCCGGGGTGGGCGATGTGGGAAGTCTGACAGGTCTTCTCAATTCTTTTTTTTTTTTCGTTGCTTACGTGCGCTTGCGCGCGTGGTGAGGAAGAAATTTCTCCGTATCTTGAAATCTGCCCGTAGAGGTCGATTGCTCGTAGAACTTGGCGAGTTGTAGCGCTTTTGCCCAGCTTTGGATTGGTGGAATTCCTTATCGATACTGTTCGATGGTAGTAGACTCAATTCATGCCTCAACTCTGCAAAATGTCTGAAACTACCACCGACGTGCCTTATCAGGCACAAGTGAATTGAAATGCAGTACTAGCATCCCGCAATGATTTTCTGTCAAAGTTGCTATATACAATGGTTACATGCAGCTAGCTACGCCTGCATCACCATCTCAATCCGTTCCATCGTCATGTACTTTAGGCCCAGCACATGCCCGTAGCGCGTGTGGTGTGCGTGCGCCTACCAATATTTTTTTTTCTCTTAAGCCACAGAGACGAACTCCTTGATCTCAGGCAGGAAGCCGGTGTAGGCGGGGCCGGAAGGGGGCTCGATGCTGTACATGTAGTCGGCCCACCAGGGACCGCCGGCCCACCAGAGCCAGCCAGTCCAGGCGTCGGTGTTCTCCTGCATGTAGGCGAGCATGTCGCGGACGGCAGCGACGCACTGGTCGTTGACGCCGCCGGCGGTCTCGCCGAGGACGCCGCGCAGGCCGTTCTCCTTGAGCCACGCCGTCGCCTCCTCCAGCCGCTCCCGCCCGATCGTCGCCGACACGCACGCCTCGTGCGTCCCCGACCCGTCCTCGTCCAGGTACTGGTGCATCTCGTACACCAGCTTGTCCTCCGGGTCCGTCAGCGCTAGCATCGCCTCCGCCGTGCCGCTCGAGATCTGCTTTCATGTTAGCAAATTGTCTCCTCCGTCAGAACCTTGGGACTGGGGGCTGAGGGGCGTTAAGGTGTATCAAGATAGAAGAGAGAAAGAGAGAAAGAGAGAAAGAGAGAAAGAGAGAAAGAGAGAAAGAGAGAAAGAGAGAAAGAGAGAAAGAGAGAAAGAGAGAAAGAGAGAAAGAGAGAAAGAGAGAAAGAGAGAAAGAGAGAAAGAGAGAAAGAGAGAAAGAGAGAAAGAGAGAAAGAGAGAAAGAGAGAAAGAGAGCATACCCAATGCCAGGCGCCAGACCACGAGTTGCCCTCGACGAAGATGTACTGGCTAGTGGCGCCGGCGGCGCGGATGGCGTCGATGGCGGCCTGGTTGAGCTGGCCGACGAGCGCGTTGTCCATGTCGTGGTACTCGTTGTTGGTGTCGAAGATGACGAGCTCGTTGTCCGCGTACCGCGCCGCCACCTTGGACCACCACGCGCCGAAGCCCGCCGTGTCGCTGATCACCTCCTCGTAGTACCGCCCGAAGTTGTGCGGGTCGACAACCGCGTACGCGCCCCTGTTTGGTTGGTTTCGCCGGTCAGCCCTCTTTCTGTTCGTTTTTTATTTCCCTGCCGTCCGTCTGCCCGTCCTCGTCTATCGTGGTGGTATGGGTGGTTTCGCTAGTCAAACTTACTTTCCTGTGATGTACTCGACCGTCTGAGATATCCAGTTAGCCGTGTCCTGTATTCCCTTACTTTCTGTAGAGGGCTCGCCGGGCCTGCCACTCACCTCGTCGAGTCCCGCAGCGTAGGTTTCATTGATGGAGCCGGTCAGCTCATCGGGGATGATACGCTCCCTATCAGCGAAGAAGCCTTTAGCACCTCTGCTCCTGTTCCATGCATCCCCTACGAACCTGTCCACGTTTCGCGTTGTCGGGCATCACTCACATCCTAGTGGCAGGTTAGCGACTCGTTTCTAGTCTCAGGGGACGCGCATATCTTAGGGTAGACTCGCATGAAAGGGACACGGAAGGTGTTGAAGCCGTCTTGCATCAGCGTCTATTTCACACAAAGCAGAAACGGTTAGTTAGCACAACTCGGGACACTCCATAGGTTTAGGGCCTCGCTGCTACTGTCAAAGACGAGAGAGATCATGAGTATGACATGTTTGGGGGGAGAGGGAGGCCACTCACGTCGATGGCCGACGATTCCGGCCAGGTGTAGTGCTTCCCAAGCTGGCCGGGGAGCGTGTCCTGACCGAACTCAGCGCCCGCTTGGTTGACGCCCACGAAGTCGAAGCCGCCGCCCTGGCGCTTCCTGTCGGCCGCCGCTGCGTGGGCGCTCCCCACCGCGGCCGCGCTGACGATCAGGTCGGTGAACCTCATGGTGAACGATGATTGTCTCTGCCTGCTTCTTCTTCCTTTGATCCCTCTTGCTGCTCGAATTTGGCTCTTGAGATCGCGGATGGGGACTGCGATTCGAGGTGGGTAGAGGGAACAGGTAGCCCAGGAGTAGATAATGACGATTGGTCTATTTCTTTTATATATATATATATATACACTAAGTGCTCTCTCTACCTATATACCTGTCCATCTAGCTACACCTACGCGATCGGTCGTGCTATGCCAGGGTTGCCATGGACGCGCACATGCGGAAGTCGAGGCTCCGCCGCAGCTATAGGACCACCTGGGTTATAATGGTTGGATGGGGCTCCCAGTATGCATCCTATCTTCCGTACAATAACAGCGACAGGGACGTAGATCTGCCCATAGATCGAGATAGGGTAGTCTGCGGCATAACCACTATGTAATAGATGCAGGAAAATCCACCTTGCGCAGGGGGGATTGAGTGGTGTACGAAGCGCACACCCCAGACAACTCGCGCGATGTGTTCAGGCACCGGGCAGGATGACCGAGGCCAAGGATTTTCCCGGCACATCCACGCTACAAACCCCCCTCGCCGTAGTCTCGGAAGATCCCAGGGCCACGAATTGCTTAGTTTTTCACAATGCTTGTTCCTGCTAGGTCCCTGGGCTAAAGTCGTCGTGTACTTATAGGCGCCCTATTAATTTCCCCCAATTCTCCGACTTTCGAGTCCATCGTTCGATGTATATTCAATAGGAGATTACGGTTCTTCTTTTTCGAAACGCTGGAGTGGAGGCCTAGAGCCTTAGCCTAGACAAGACAAGACAAGACAAGACAAGACAAGAGACAACCCCAACTACTTTTGGGATCATCCGACTAGGGCCGAGAAGAGGGAGGTGTTTTCCACGGCCCTCTCTCTCTCTCTCTCTCAACCGGAGTGCGCGTAGCTTGATTGCGTTACCTCTTGATCCGTCTTTCTGCCGCTACTCCTTCCAGGGGGGCGGAGGGTAGCACTCCGGTGGGGCGGAGGGCGCGGGGATCGACAACCGGGGGGGGGATGGGGGCCCCATGGAAAATGGGCGCCGCGGCGCGGTAGCTGCCGCTGTATATATGTAGTTGGTTTCCTCAGGCGTCACCGGAGATCTAGGCCGGGTGGCCTGGACCTGTACATAGGTGAAAAGGAAATTAGGGGGATTGAATGGGCTCGCCATTGATTTATTTCACTGGTAATATCATCATCGTCGTTGTCATCATCGTCATCAACTGTCATTGTAGGTTAAACGGAACGTCGACTTGGGAAGCCGGCTGATCTACATATAAAGATATAGTTCCCAGCTAACTTAGGGGTGATGTCACCTCTGTAGGCTGATTGGACATGTGGTGTCGCAGTTACACCGAGTTGTCCTTATGCCCCCTTTGACATGGTGAAGTACAGTGAGGTACGGACGAAGTGAAGTTAGTAGATAGGTACTATCATGTTAACATATGTGAACGCGCGGGCGGAAGCGCTGTCAGACGGGATCTAATTTCTGATGGGATATTAGAAGTTGCTTTTGTCTATCACGATCACGGGGTTTTATACTGGGACATTAGTTAATAAGAAGGTCAAGTAGGCCCTATGATGGTTGATCTGGGCCCTATAATGGAAGTACAGTACAGCTAATAACATACGAGCCACATGAACTAGCCACAAAAGCTTGGGAGTGTGGCCAGTGACAGTCTGACACCTGACGCTGGCCGTCAGCACACCGAAGTGTAAGTTTAAACCGGCACCCAACCAATCACCGAGCTTCCTCGGACTGAATTCATCGGCGCCGGCATTTGTGTCCGTTCTATCGCAACTTTGACGTACTTCTCTCTCACCTTTCTCCCCACACTTACGAGACTTTATCACAGACGAAACAGCAGCAGCAGAACACAATGCAGCCGACACGGTGCCTTCTGAAAGGCAGATCAGTGTGGAAAGGTTAGTCCGTCCTGTCAATCCAGAGAGAGAGCAGTATCTTTTAAAAGAGGCCGATCGATCGAACATTTCGCTAACGAGTGCCCAAAAATTAATTTATAAATTCGCAGGACCTCACATCGTCCCGTAAGAAACCCTCCCCTCCTCTCCGACCCAGCATGAGATTCCAACCAACCCGATAACAAAACAGACTCCCGATCGTGCGCCCGGCGCCCGGCGAAAGGGTACGCCCGATCCGCACGCAGGCGCGCGCCGCGACCATCCTGCCCAACTTCGTCGGCCTCAAGTTCTCGGTCTACAACGGCAAGATCTACAACGACGTCACCATCACCGAGGACATGGTCGGCCATAAGCTGGGCGAGTTCTCTCCGTAGGTTTTTTTCTTCTCCTTTTTCTTTCTTCCTTTTTCTCTCGGTTCTGAAAGATCGGGGGCTTTCTGGAGACGGGGGGAGAATGGGGAAGGGAGGGGGATTTCCTTTATTTTTCTTTTTGGTCGACTTACTAACTGTCTGGCCGCGCCGCCGTCGTGATAATATAGGACGAGGAAGCCGTTCATTTGGTCCCGGTAGATCTGGCGCGGTTCAGGTCCGGTTGCGACGGAGAGGAAATGGGGTTAGTGGGAGATACATAACACAAACGATCAACATATCCCGGCGTTTTGGGAGTGCGGGAGGCGTATATATGCGCGGAATGGAAAACGAAAAGAAAAAACGGCAGTTCGACTCGAGAAGGAGCGATAGTCTTCACGCATAGTGTACGATATCATATATACGTCACCTGTACAAATCACAAGAGAAACAGCAATCATCATGGTTCATCATTTGGCGGGTTTGAAAATGCAATGGTATCATTTGCCTGCCCCGTAGGCGTCGTGGCGCTGTATGTATATGTGATTTGCGGGGGTTATGTCTATGGTACAAAATTGGGTTTCCATTTAGGAAAATCCCACCCTCTCGAAAATGCAACCAAGTCGCTGATGTCAAAACATCCAGCTGCGCAAATACCCGAAACGCCAATGAACGCCTTGTGTGTGTGAAAACAGAACCCGACTCCCTCCCTGCCTGTTCCCTGCCTGTTGCCATTGCCCTTGGTCGTGTTCCTTAATTCGTGAGAGAAGCGAGTAGGCCGTTGTCTGTAAAAGCCAGGTTTCGCCCTTGGTAAGTGGTAGTGTAAATTATTGTTATACGTCGCGTGTTTAGTCGAAGTGAGCGGCTTATCTCGAGTTGTCTGTCGTCTCTTATCGATAGAACTCGCTTCGCTTGACATTGACGCCGTACTCGCCCACAGCCATGCCGAGGTCCTCCATGGTGAGTACCGTCCGGTTTTGACTGCCACCCTGGCCGCCACCGCCGTAACCAGCCCGCTGAATGCCGAGCGGTGCCCCGCGCCCTTGGTCCTTCGCGCCCTGCTGACCCTGACCGGGAATCGGAATTCCAGCCGCCGCGCCGAGGTTGCCCATCGGGTTGTTCGCGTTGGTGTTGGAAGCCCGGATGCGACTGTACTGGTAAGAGTCGGCGGCAATATCGGCGACAAACTTCTGTACAGAGAGCGCAACGAGGCGGGCGAGGCGCGGGTCGGTGTAGGGAGGCGGAGGTAGGCCGGCCTTGGTCATGTAGAAGTTGATGACTGCTTCCGGTAGCTTTGGAATTGTTAGCGATGGCACTCTAAGAGGGGATAGTTAGTAGAGTTCAGGACTTACAATCGGAGCGTAGTCATCCATCTTGCCCAAGAATTCCTTCAAGGACGTGTCCTTCCGGGTAGGCATCTTGGCCTCCGTAGGAACAGGAACGTCGTCCTCAGGCGCCATTTGCGGTTGTTGCTGGCTAGCCGAGGGGGCCTGCTCAGGGATCTCGCTGGGTGCATTCGCCATTGTTTCGTTGGGGGTTGGCGTTTGCGTTGGTGATCCGTCGAAGATGTAGAGTTTTCGTTGCGCCTACACTCTTGAGGTGGTCGGTCGCAATAGAAGCCGTAGAAGGATGCGCCGGGTCGCTAATCGGACTCTGTCGCGTGATTGCGATGGTGTTTGTGAGGTTGTTTTGTTTATATAGTGGTCAAGATCAAGAACCAGCTAATTCTGTCGCGGATCCGCGATGATGGAAGAAGCTGGGATGTCGGTCGGAAAAGTTGTTTGTTGATGAAGATGATGAAGTTGTTCAGAGGTTGCTGGTTTGAGGTGTTGACGAGATATGGAAGTAGTAATTAGAATTAGGTACGGAGGTACCTGAAAGGTGGCAGAACCCATTGACCGCCTTCTATAAGCAGCTAGCCCCGATTGAGCCCCGCAATATTTAAGGTTTAGGTATGTGGATCCTATCAAGCGCTAATCCCTGCCCACGTGCTTTAAGGACCTCAGACATCTCCCGTCGTCTCCATTCCAGTACTTAGGGTCATACCTCGAATATGGCGACCTCGCTTCGACTGATCCGCGACGCCGCAAAATAGAGCACCTCTACATAAGGTATTGCACCTTTTAGATTCCATGAGGTGAGAACGCTGCGAAGCGTCAGCCATTAACCTTAACCCGGTGGTAGATCTATTGGCATCGTATGTCCTGAACTTTCGACTCACGAGTGTAATGATCTTAGTTGTTGATCGTTTGGAGGAGGAATGGGATGAAGACAGGCTGTTTGGAAACTAGCTGCTGGAAATTACTACGATGTGAGGCAATAGATTTAATATTCCGGGTCTGATCGCTAATAATGATAATCTACTATGCCCATCCCACCCAATATAGTTCTCTTAACTCCCTGCTCGCATTCACAGAGGGCCGGCATTAAGCTATAATATTACACCCCGGAATGCCGCTCCTTGTTGGTGGCCCTGCTTGTCTAGGCTTTGGGCAGCGTGGCCCCCCCTGCGGCTCGATGCCGGGCTGCGGAGCATCTATGACTAAAAGCATGTAGAGCATAGTGTGGCTGGGGCGACGTGAGCGTGGTGGGGAGGCCTATTAAACTCGGTTCACTGCAGCCGACTTACGACAGAAAAGCATGAAAATCTGGATGAGAGAAGGCATTGGCCGGGCGTGTCACACGCGGCTGACTTGCCATCCAACTGGATTATGCTACAGCCCCATAAGATAAGGGCTGCATGCGTATCTTATCGATTGACACTTTGGCTCTTGATATAAGATAGAGTGTTCAATGGTCCTTGGCCGCTGTGATTATGGGTTTTCCGCATAGAAAGTGACTCTGATGGGCACTCAAGGCTGGGATCGCTATACCCGCGACACACCAAGTTGCGTGTGAAACATCAGCCCGTACTGACAGGTTCGGGGCGGTGTGAGAACACAAGCTTGTACTTGACGATCTCAACGACCTCGAGCTCGTCCTTGGAATCCTCAGAACTCATGTCAACATCCTCGCCGCCTGCGCCGTCGGGCGACCGCCTCCGGACGACGGCCAGGGCCTTAGGCAGCTTCTTGACCTCGCCGGTGAGCCGCTGGTGGTGGCCGACGTAGAGGTGGACGCGCTTCATCCAAGAGGTGCTAGCGGGGTCCTGAATGTCCGGGTGGTAGTCCGGGAAGGAGATCTTGCCGATCGAGACCTCCTGAGTGTCTTCGCCCTCTGCGGCTTCCGGGTCCGTCTGGGGTAGGTTGATCGTACCCTGCAATTCTAGGATTGCCAAGCCGGAGGGCGTTTGGATGAGCTGCGGAAGAGGATTATCGACGGCAGCGTCAGGGTTGGAGGGCTGAGGATGGAGTTTGACCGTGGGCGTCATTTTTGAGTCCCGGGAAGCATGGGAGCCTTAGAAAGCGGTCTTAAGTGAATGCCGGGATATGAATAGTGTGAACGTGAGTACCAGCTGAAATCAGCAATTCGGGAGCCCCAAGGCTGTGTTTGAACGGTTTGGCCAAGAATGTACTTCAGTACCTCCCTTTTAACGTCTTCCCGCCGTGTTAGATAATGGTGCTGGTGGTCTGTGCATCAACAATCGATAAGAAGTGACTGACCCACTTATCAATTACTTATCGCACATTGCCGAAAATTTACCATTAGCGAGCTAAAATTACTAGCTCTAATCACAATTTCCCACCAAGTGCGAGCCAAACCTACCAAACAGAAAATTTCAGTGGTGCGGCCCTTGACTTTTCCCCTACCTACTAGGAAAAAACCACTAGGAAAATACAACATCGTCAATAACTGCCACGACAGCCAACGCCCAACGCCCAACACCATCACCACCACCACCAACTTCCTTCCGTCTTTACTAACCCCCGGCGTCGTCCAGCAGCAGCATCCAATCTTCCTTTAAACCGTCGAGATGAAGTTGAACATCTCGTACCCTGCCAATGGCAGCCAAAAGCTCATCGACATTGAGGATGAGCGGAAGCTCCGTGATTTCGTCGAGAAGCGCGTATGTTTTACATATTAAATTCTGGAGATCGCAAATGAAAAGAGAAGGAGAGAAACGATGAATGCGATGAATGGACAACTGACTGACCTTTTCTTTCTTTCCCTCTCTCCAGATGGGCCAGGAAGTCCCCGGTGACAACCTCGGCGATGAGTTCAAGGGTTACATCTTCAAGATCACCGGCGGCAACGACAAGCAGGGTTTCCCCATGAAGCAGGGTGTCATGCACCCTACCCGTGTCCGACTCCTCCTCTCCGATGGCCACTCCTGCTACCGAACCCGCCGCAGCGGTGAGCGTCGCCGCAAGTCCGTCCGTGGTTGCATCGTCGGCATGGACCTCTCCGTTCTCGCTCTGTCCGTTGTCAAGCAGGGCGAGGCCGACATCCCCGGCCTGACCGACGTCGTCCACCCCAAGCGCCTCGGTCCCAAGCGAGCCACCAAGATCCGCCGATTCTTCAGCCTCAGCAAGGAGGACGATGTAAGTTGTCACAGCACCACAACATCAACATCCGTCTTCGCCTGCTCGGTCGTTGCTTCTGCCGGATGAGAGAGAGAGAGAGAGAGAAGAATCATCTCTGGCAATGAACACCACCGAGCAGAGTCTGAGTGTGGAAAAAGAGAAAAGAATTCTATATATAAATGAATATGAGGAGACATGGATTTGTCTACCTACGTACGTATATGAGAGAAGACTAATACGTTGGGTTCTTCTCCGCGTTCGCGATACAGGTCCGCAAGTACGTCATCCGACGTGAGGTCCAGCCCAAGACCGAGGGCAAGAAGCCTTACACCAAGGCTCCCAAGATCCAGAGACTCGTCACTCCCCAGCGCCTGCAGCACAAGCGCCACCGCATTGCGCTCAAGCGCCGCCAGGCCGAGAAGGTCAAGGACGAGGCGGTACGTTAAACCCCATCTAAATCTTTACCCCTTTCCACTTTACTAACGTCCATCTTTCTTTCCCCCTGAATAGAACGAGTACGCCCAGATCCTGGCCAAGCGTGTCCACGAGGCCCGCGCCCAGAAGGCCGAGAACCGCAAGCGCCGGGCCAGCTCGCTGCGCAAGTAGGTTCATCACGGGGGGGCGTTGGTTTCTTTCAAGGTGTCCTTCCGCTGGTAGTAGTTCTTGCATTGGGAGGATTTTCTTTTCCAAAATCGTGGCAGAATTCACGCAGGGCACACGGAAAACAAATATAAAACGGCAGGAAAGGAAATGGCCGTGTGTGTGGCATTATTGAGGTTGACCGCTGAGCCGACATGGTTTGTTCGTCGTTGTCGCCATCATCATCACTCGTCGTTAAGAGGACGAATTTCAATGTGTGTGGACGGGGGTGGCTGGCGCGGGGTGTGTGTGTCCCTTTTCGGATACACCGAATAAATACATACTAAAAGAAAAGCCATGATATCACGATTCCCAAAGAGTGGTCTTCTGCCGTGTCCAATTCGCCACTCTTGTATCTCGGAATACGAGAATTAGGCGTCGAGTGCTTGCTAACGCGTAGAGAGTTGCAAGTGAATGGAACAGCTCACTTCCAGTTGTTATCACCCTCCATATCATCATTCAAGGGTAGCCAAGGGATAGGGGTGGCACGGTACAGACTTTCCCGTCCCTCTCTACTCCCTTTCCATTCATAGAAAAAACATAAGGCCAGCTGGACAAGAAAGAAGTAGCAAAACTCCTCCTACCTTAACCTTTAACCTTTTACCTTGCCACGTAAGCTGGCTGCTAGCTGTAATAATAACAATCGAATCTCTTACCCTGACTCCGACTATGTATCTCTCAGGGAGACAGATTAGGCAGATTGGAGGATGCTAGACAGGAGGAGGGCGAAGACAGGGGGGAAAAAAAAGCAGGTCCGAGACGTTGGTAGGTGAAGCACGCACGTAGAATCTTAAATCACACACGCACACGTACGCGTGTCTCCTTTTACGGGGACGGGGATAAGGGAAAAAAGGCGTGCCCCGCGGGGGGAGGGGGTTGCATGTGATGTGATTACAGGCGGTCCGTGTTCCGTTCTGTGTTCCATCTATTAGAGGTATCCATATTCATATCTAATTATATATATATCCCGTACCAAAAAACTGATACCACCTTAACATCCCATCGCCAGCTGCCCATAACCCAGGTATATAGTACGATAAGGAATTCTCTTATATCAACCCCCCCGACATTTTCTCATATTTCTTACTGCATCTGCTGCGTAAATTCTATCTCAAGACACTTACATCTGGCTGGAGCTCTCTCTCTCTCTCTCTCTCTCTCTCATCTTTTCACCTTGTGTGTGTGTGTGTGTGTGTGCTGTCGTATGTTTTCTTTTTGTCTTCTTTATGTTACGGTCTAGTAAGGGGGAAAAGGGAGAGGGAAAAAGAGCTCGACCATATATGCGTGTGTGTAGAGGGGTTGGGGGCCGGGGGGGGGGGGGGGGGGGGGGTTGTGTGTCGAGTCCCGTTTCTGTCGTGGCTTTTTCTTTCTTTTATGATGCATATGTACATACATACACATTTATTTTCTTCTCCCGTTCCGCCCTCTTTTTTTCCCCTCCTTTCCTTCCCTCCTAGAAAAAAAAAGAAGAAGAGAGAGATTCCCTGAACTCAAATTCCCTTCTACACCATCAACGCCGTTATGAACTCAAGTAAGACAGATCAAAAAAGGGGGGGGGGGGGGGGTGGCGGAGGTGGAATGCCTTTCCACCACTCCTAAGCTTTTTTTTTTACTGATCCAGTTTCTAGATCGGTCGAGGGGAAGTGTAAACCCCCAAAAATCAGAAGACCAAAAGAGTAAGGTCCCTTCATGCCACCCAAAAAACAAAAAAACAAAAATGCAAGTCGATTTATGTACACTCGCGTAACCCGATTCTATTTGCTTTGTCCCCGTTCGTTTCCCTTCGTTCCCTTCGTTCATTAGTAGGACCGGGAGGCGGATCAGGCCGGGGCATGGCTGAATAGGAAGCTGTAGAGGCAACATTTTTTTGGTTAGCGACTACTCAATAACAAGCACACGCAATCATGGCACATGATATATATATAACATAGGAATTAATATAGGACCGGCGACAACAACAAACATAACAACATACCTGACGCTCTCGCCGTTGTGGGTCCTCCGGATGGCCTCGGCGATGGTGGGGCTCACGTCGATGACGCGGATCTTCTTGCAGCGGTGGACCTTGTCGCCGAGGGGCACGGTGTTGGTGACGACGATCTGGGTGAGTACGCTGTTGTTGAGGATGTTGATGGCGTCGCCGCTCAGGATGCCGTGCGTCACGATGGCGATGACTTCCCGGGCGCCGTGCTCTTTGACCGTGGCCGCCGCCTTCCTGTAGATCGGGTAGGTATGGTTAGTGTTTCCCGTGCTCCTCCTTCCTTCAGTAGGGGGAAAGTGAAGGAGTCGGGTTCGACTTACGCTAGGGTTCCGCAGGTATCTGCCATGTCGTCGACCAGGATGGCAACCTTGTCGACGACATCACCGACGAGCACCATGCGACCTACGACGTTGGGCCGAGGGCGCTCCTTGTGAATCAGGGCGAAGCCCCGGTCGAGGCGGTCGGCGATTGCCGTAGCTCTGTGTAGGAAAAAGAAGAGAAGTTAGCTCCTAGAGACCCACAAGAGAGAACCACAACACCTCAGAACCTCCTATCCCCTCCTCTTCCTGCTGCTAGTCCTGCTGCTGGTCCTGCTGGTGCTCGTACCTCTTGGCACCGCCGG
Source organism: Eutypella sp. D-1 (assembly GCA_023313575.1). Classification (NCBI taxonomy): domain Eukaryota; kingdom Fungi; phylum Ascomycota; class Sordariomycetes; order Xylariales; family Diatrypaceae; genus Eutypella; species Eutypella sp. D-1. Next base: position 692,477 of record JAJTTP010000008.1, on the reverse strand, counting down.
CGTCGGGACTGACGATGACGATGTCCTGATTGGGAAGGTTCTCGCTTATCCAGCGCAGGACGCTGGGCTCGGCGTAGAGGTTATCGACGGGGACGTTGAAGAAGCCCTGGATCTGGGAGGCGTGCAGGTCCATGGTGATGACGTGGTTGCAGCCGGCGGTCTGCAGCATGTTGGCGATGAGTTTGGCGGAGATGGGGGCGCGGCTCTTGTCCTTCTTGTCCTGGCGCGCGTAGGGGAAGTTGGGTATGACGGCGGTAATTCGTCGCGCCGATGCGGTTCGGCAGGCGTGAACCATGATCAGCAGTTCCATGAGGCCGTCGTTGATGTCACCGGGGGCGGTAGACTGTAATATGAAGACTGCGCGGGAAGCAGTAGTCAGTAAGATGGATCGTGATGATGGTGGTAGTGGTGGTAGTGGTGGTGTCCGTACCATCTTCGTCTCGTATCGACTCGCCAACCGTTACGCTCGTCTCCTGATTCGAATAGTTCATGCTCATAGTCTTCGCGATCTCGATGCCGAGCCTTTTCTCGAGTTAGTAGGTGGCATAGCAGGTGGCATAGTAGGTGGCATCGCATATAAAATTTCCAAATGCAAGATGCAAGATGCGCCAAAGAAGAGAGAAGAAAGTAAAAGAGAAAATAAATCCATGGACCACCAGGAACAAAACATAAGATATACAGCATAAAGATATAAGACGTACCTGTCGGCCACAGCCTTGGCAAGGCTCGGGTGGCTGTTGCCCGAGAGCAGTTTAATTTCGTTCGCCATATCGCCCATGTTGAACAGGAGAAAGAGAAGAAGAAGAAGAAGGGGCCCGGAGAAGGGGGAGGGAGGGGCGCGTTGTTTAAGATTTTAGGCGGGCTGGCTGACTGGGCTGGGCTTCACAAAAATTTTAAAAATCGGAAGCGGGCTGGAGCCAGCCAAGGGAGCACAAGGGGCGGGAGTAAGGGACAAGGGTGACTGGAGATAGAAAAATTATATAAAAAAACAGGATGAAGGATTCAAAAGAAAACCTTAAAAAAAACCTCTATCGGTCTCAATTGGACGGGGAAACGTCAGATCAGAGACAGACAGACGGGGATAGCAGACCGGGATAGCGGATAGCGGTCGGTCGGTCAGTCGGAGACGGAGTGGTAGTGGTAGTGATAGTTAAGTAGTAAGTAGTGATTGTGGTAGTGGTAATAGCACCGGGGGACAAAACCGTATCAGCAGGAACCGTTAATAGGTCAGGAATATATATAATACGTATATATAAAGTAAAGTGCGTAAAATGCACTATTACTTAAAAAGGATTTCCAAGTTTTGCTTATATCTGTAAACCATACAGTTAGGTTATATGCCCAAAAGCAAGAAACTTGTGACAGTACTATTATCAAAAAAAAAAAAAGGGAGAGAGAAGAAAAAATCTCGGCGTATCAACTGCGTTTATCGGCGGCAGTCGTGCGTGCATGACGTATAATGCAGGATAACTGCGGCGGTCTATTGCCAAGTGGATGCAGGTAGCCAATTGAATACATATCGCGGGGTAGCACCCAACTGTAAGGCAAAAAAAAAAAAAGAGAAAGCTGCCATGCTTACTTACCATCACATGTAATGCACCTTGTTTGTACCTTGTAGTACAAAGTACCTATCATATGCTCACCAATTCTAACGATAACGTGGAATATTCAATAAAAGGAGAATCTGGTTCCTGCTTTTCAGGTGTCACTTTCAAGGTTCCTCTTTAAGAAGTCTCCAGGTTCCTTATTTTCTTTGTTTCACCTTGTCTCTGATTAGCCAGCCAATAACCTTGATGGAGAAACGGATAAGAAGGAATATAACGTATCGATAAGTGTGGGGTGGTGGGGAAAGCTTGAGAGTTACATACCTCGGCATTAAAGAAGTATAACAGGATTGATAGAGTGTATGATGCCAGGACCAGAGCCCGTAACTTGACTTGACTTGATTTGACTGGATAAACAAGGAGAATAGATAAATAGATGAGAAAGAAAGTCCGTAGGACCGGCACCAAGTTATCATATATCCCGTTAACCATTACCCTTCATCACCTACTCCAGCACCTTAATTACGTGCCGGCTATCCCATCCATCCCATCCCCTGGCTGGTTGGCTGGGTCATCTACATACTTACCTACCTAGGTAATCAAGAGCCAATCACATCACATCATGTCCCGGCCTCATTACGAATTCACGAACTTGATATCGACAAGGGAAAACAACAAAAGTTAATACCAATTCCGTATACCTGCACATTAGCTACGGATGACTGGCTACGCACGCCTAAAGATGCCACCACCCCTATGCTACTTATTTCTACAATGCATGCATGCAATGCTGGAAGGGTTCAAGAGTATTCTCTCGTGTTCCCCCCCCTTTTTCCTTCTTTCCTTCTTCTCCATTTTCCCCTTTCTCCCCCATTTGCTCTCACCCCACTCATATTTCCTCTCGTAAGCAAATTACCATCTCATCAATGCCGAATGGCCTGCACTCCATTGGAATCGACAGATGATAGAGAGTGTAGTGTGTCTTCGGGGAAAGTTGGCTTGCTGGCCAGAAGGGATCCTGGCCTATCTCTTCTACTAGTCTCCTGACCTCCTGGTCGCCTGCATCATTCAACGATTGCCTCACTTTTAGGCAAATCCAAAGTAGTCGCTGCCCGCCGTGATGGCCTTGAGCAGCTGGCGCCGCAGCATCTCGTAGTTCTCGTATTCTGGGAGGTCAAGTTCTGTAATTACGCGTTAGCGACCGTTTCATGTATTATCCTAATTAACTGCGGCGGGATAGGGGGCATAGTCAACTTACGATTGAAGCACGTGTGAGAGCTTGGCAAACGGTCCTTGTTGCCGTAGTCGCGGTGGATGTTGAATCGGTTAATCCCGTTCATACCCTCCAGCTCCTTGAATCCGTTGAGCGGTACCTTGCTGGTTCCCGTCACGAACTGCACGAGCTTGGCCAGCTCCTCCTTGTCGAACGAGCGGACCGCCCTCCAGAACCACTGGATCTGCGGTGACGCTGCCGTGTAGTTGTGGTACTCTGTGTTGCTCTTCCAGTCGTCCACGTCGATGTCCGGCAGACCCGAGATGAGCAGCTCCAACTCTTGCTCGTTGAAGATCGAGATGAGTTCGGCAGGGATGATCTCGTGGAAGCCTACATACAATTATATTAGTGCGTGCTCAAAATAAAAATAAGATTGTCGTGTCAACTCACCTTTGAGGAAGTTCTCCATCTGCTCCTTAACAGAAGAGAGAAGCTTGTGTTCGACCACAAGACGAACATAGTCGTGCTTGTTCTCCTCTGTGACCGGCACGTTGCGACCATCCTCGCATAGGTCCTCCACCCTGGTCACGCCAAACACGTCGTCCTCCACTGAGAACGTCTCCGTGATGATATCCGTAATGTCATTCTCCAGCATCCAGACCAGCGACTTGTAGTAGTCGGGGTCGAAAGACTCCATGTCCTTGACCGAGACCGGCTTGCCTAAGATTCGCTTGTAGACGGCCCGGCTGAAGTAACAGTCGAGCACCCGGCCTTCGTAGAGGGCCTTGCCGATGATCCGCCCGATGAATTTGAAGAACATCAAATGCTCATCGTTGATACCGCTGAGCTTGTTGGGGTGGAACGTCGTCCGGTCACTCGATACAGGTACGAACAAAGCATAATTCGGGTCAAACATCTGCCGAGAGAGAACCTGGAACCACTCTCTCGTAACACCGCCGGCGTCCACACCTTCTTCTCCATGGAATCGGATGCTGAGCTTGCCAAACTTCATCTCATCACCGCTCTTGAAGTAGAGGGATCGGAAGGAATCGTGGAACACATGCTCTCGGCGTACTTGCAGCTGAAGAGTAGGGAACGCGCGTCTAGAGTCCTGCTGATGCCTGTTGTGGACACTGCGGTTGAACCAGTTGCGCTTGTTGTCGAATTCGAGTACCTTCGGGTTCTTGACGAGGTGTGAGAACGTCCCCTTCATCAACGACGGGTTATTCCGGACAAGCTCGTTGAGGATCCGGCGATGTTCTTCAGTGAATGTGAAGAATAGACCGGCCATGTGCGACTCAGGCTGTGGGCTCGAGAGCAGCATTTCCTTGCTTGTCTGAGTCTGGGATTGTTGTGATTCAGCTTCGGCTGTGTCCTTGCACACCACCATGAGCGCCTCAATCAGAGGGAGAAGAATCGTGGCTACGTTCATCAGGTTATCCCTTTGTCGGATAGCACCAAGGCATGCGCTCAACTTATCCCATAGCGCGTTGAACGTGGAGTTGCGGTACAGAGTGGCGAGGAGGTCTTGCTTCTTGGTCTCTTCGGGAGTAGCGCTAGTGCTGGCGTTGGCATCTGATTTCTTCTGGGCAAACAGATGATCGAGTGCCGTGAGGACGCGAAGTAGCTTGTTCTGGTCCGAGGCGCCGGGTGAGAATTTGGACAGCGCAACTCCTTGAATTTCCGTGCCCGAGGATGCCTTCTCAATGTGGGGTAACAGATCATCAAGATGGACAACGATCTTCTCACTCAAGACCTGGGCTTGTCGGGCTAGCTCTTCGCCGAACACGAGCATGGCTCCCGGAATCGCTGATAGATTCTTGATGGTGGACAGAGTCTCCTTGAAGGTTCTCGAGCTACACTCTCTGGCGACGAAGATGTTTATGATGAGGGTGAGGTTGTGAACGGGGATTACGGGTGGGTGAAGGTGCTTCACCTTCTTGAGGATCGCCTGCTTCTTTTCCAGAGCCTTAGCTTGGTCCGCTTCGGTAATCGGACGTTCCGTAGCCGCCGCGGACGATGCCTCGGGAGCACTCGTCGTCCCTGCTTCGTCCGCATTGGCGGTGGTGGCGGTTGCACTCTCGGCGGGAAGCGAGTCGGTGTTGTCATCGGTCTGCGCGGCCTCGCCCGTCTGCTCCTCCTCGGTAGTTGCAGCCGCTGGTGACGGCTCAGCCTCGGCCTCGGCCTCGAGCTTCTTGATTGCCTCCGCCGCCTCCTTTTGCTTGCGTTCAAGTGCGAGGAGAGGGAAAGTCACTCTGCTCAATAGTTGAGAGAGACTGTCCATGACGGATGAGCTCTCCATGACGAGGTCCCGATCGAGCAGCGCCAGTAAAGAGTTTATCGCATACTTATGCGACTTCACATCCTTGCTCTTTCCTTTGCGGCTCAGGCTGCGCTTCAAGGAGGGGACGGCCACATCGTGCTCAGTGAGGAAGAGAGAAGGAACATGGACGTTGGATTCGGCTAAGTAGCAAAGAAGATCGAGACATTGCTGAACGATCATCAGCGGCGAGGTTTCTGAGCTTGGCTGGACGGTGTTGACGCTGCTGATGTTGGTGAACGCGCGCCGAAGCGTCTGGGGAGTTTTCGGGTCCCGGTCCTTGTCTTTGGGTTGCTTGGCCCTCAGCGACAAATGCGCGAAGCTCCGCTCGATTGCATCTACGTCTGTGGTGCCGTCCTGCAAGATCTGAAGGAGAGTGCTCACAACTTCGAGCCGGCTCTGTCGGTTTTCGCAGACGTCCTTGAAAACATGCTTCAGGTTGCTTTCGATGGAGCCAGACCCTCCCTTCACATTGATGAACATCAAACGGAGCAAGGTCGCAACGCCAGATTTCTCGAGCATCTGAACCACCGCCTTCCTCTGGATTTTGCCGTCTCCGTCGCCTTGCCCGCTAATTTCAACAGCAGCCCGCGGTCGGCCAGAGCTCGCTGTGGTTCGGGCATGGTCGGCAATCGGGTTAGTCGGCCGAAGTCTTCGGGCTTGGGCCGCCATATCGGGTGGTAACGAGTCCATGATGTCTTCGCCCTGATCCATGAGAACCTGCTCTCGCAGAGCCGGTGGGAAGGTCATCAGGATACTGGCAGGATCCATATCTTGGGGTTCCGCAGCCTGACCAGGAACAGCGGCTTGCCGTCTCGACTCCTCGCGCTCTCGTCGACGCTGTTCTTGGCGTTCTTGTTGGATAATCTCGAGGCGTAGTTCGTCAGGCAGGGCATCGAGGAATTCCTGGAAAACCTCAGTCTGCTCGCCAGTGCTACGCGGGGCCTCTCGGGCTTCGGCCCTTCGGCTACTGACGGTCTGAGCGATGACCTCTTCTCTGAACTCCTCTGGAAGTGCTTCTAGGTAGTCCGCGTCGATGCCAAGTTCGGTAACATCCACCTGGGTTCCCCGGATAGTGGTGAAAGCCCGCGGCTGATTAGCGCTCGCACTGCTCTGTGCCGCACCCTCTGCTGCAGCGTCGGGTGCCTCCACACCTTCCATGGCGTCCGAGTCGGTATTGTCTTCATCTTGTTCGGTGTCTGGGACGTCAGCTGATCCTGGTTCGGCCTGAGCGGCAGCGGCGGCACGCTCGCGCTCCTCCGCTTCCTTCTTCTCCTGGGCGGCTTTCTCCTCCGCCTCCTTGGCCTCCCTTGCTTTCCGCTCCTCTTCAAGCTTCTTGCGTTCTTCCTCAAGTTTACGCAACTGTTCGGCCTCCTTTGCCTTGTGCTCCTTCTCGCGCTGGATGGCAGGAGGGATGAGGTACGCCAATAGTGCTGGCACCAGCTTCACAGCTTTCTCCGTGGGCTGTGCTCCGAAAATCATCTTCACCTCATCAGCCCATCGGCTAGTTGTAGACTCAGCAGAGAATGATGATGCCTGGCTGGGCTCCTGGAAGGTATCTCTGCGGTTCTCCGAGCGCACTTCACGTCCGAAGTTGTCAAAAGGCAGAGAAACCTCCCTTACTTCTCCGCCGGGACCCGATGTTATTTGTAGGTGAAGGGCTTGCCCATGTCGCGATAAGGATGCTGGCAATGAAGCCACTAATTCATTAATGAATGAAATGGGACCGTCGATACTCCCCCCGGCGAGAAGGCTACCAGGGAAGCCTAACCTAACCATGCTTCCCGGGTGAGGGGGCAGTGGGGAACCACTCCGGCCAGAGTCATGTCTTCGGAGAAGAGGGTTCATCCCATCCTCGTTGCTAGCAGGCCTCTGGTCATGTCTATGCGCTCGGCCAGGGAGGCCTCGTGGTTCTACGCGACAGTCAGTACACCGACGTGAAATCATCCGGTTCACATAATCGAGATTGAACGTACCACCAAGAGCGGCGAGGGGGTCCCCGCGAGATCCCACGAAGAAGGGCATCGGAGGGAAGGGGCTGCGATGACCGCCACGATGTCTATGGTGGTGACCAAAGATAGGGGCATGGTCCACTACAAGCGTGTCCCAGCCCAAGCTGGGGGCTCCGATGTTGGGTGGCGGTGGTTCATCTTGGCAAGGTCAGTACTGGGTGGAGTAGCATAAAAGGGAGAGGGTTAAGCAGCTTACGGGGAAAGTCGTCTTCATAGGCATATTCATCATCGTCATCTTCCTCCTCATCTTCTGTTCGTGTTAGCGCGCAAGGTACATCAATGCGACACGCATAAATTGGACACTTACCGTCTTCGTCATCATCCGCTGTGAACGGCCGGTCATTGATGCCGTTGATGTCTTCGATGGAGAAATCCTGCTCGATGGCACGCATTATGTCGCCGAAACGTGGAGGACCATCGACGTCGTCTATGCCTGGGATCGGAGCTTCACCAAGCTCTTGAGCCCCGGCTTCGAAATCGATCTCATCTTCATCTTCTTCCTCAACGGAATCGCTTTCCCAGCCGGATGCTCCGTCATCTTCGAGAGGGTTCCCTTCATCGTCAATGATCTCGATACGGTCGTCATCGTCGTCCATGGCATCGGAATCGAGCTCGTCATCCTCATCACTGCCATCTTCATCGTCCTCGTCCATTTCATCATCTTCATCGTCGTCTTCGCCCATGGTGACTTCGACGACGCCGAGATCGCCAGGAAGTCCTTCGATGGGGCCCATCCCATTGAGGTCGACATCATCATCGTCTTCATCGCTGACGTCTTCTTCGCGGTCTTCGGACATGGGCCCTTCTTCGTAATCCATCTCGTCATCGTATTCATCATCGTACATATCCTCGTCATCGTCTATAATTGTTAGCGCATCTTTTGATAAAGTAGTGATGGGTAGGGATTCCCTACCATCTTCCGACTCGGAGTAATCATCCTCCCTGTCTCTGCCGGGTTCGAGCATCCCCAAAGCCGAGTTACGATAAAGATCAGGTGTCTCCTCGCGGTCTTCTTCAATTTCAGATAGAGAAGTGGCCGATGCGATTTCGTCTTCAACCGACTCTTGGGTAGAGGCTGCGGGCAGGATATTGGACTGGCTTAATTGGATGGCGGTGCTCGTCAATATCCGGAGCACACGAAGTATGCTCTTGATGGTCCGCTTTACCGGAGGGTAAGCGAGGTCGATGTCCGCGATGGAGGCAGTAAGCGCCGCCAGATACCCCTTCTCATACATGAGACGTCGGATCTGGGCTTGCGAGCGCTCTTGGGTGTCGTCGGTCAATGATCGAGGTGGGGCATCCTTGTCCTTACTGGCCGTCATGAGATGGATGGTATCTGCCAGAGCCAGCATCCGAGAATATCTAATTTCAAATGACTCGCTGGATGTTGATGCATCTTTGTATGATCGTAGAATGGTGTCAAGAACGAACTTCCGTACAAAAAGCAGGTCTGGCTCATCACCCAGGTCGTACTTGTCGCGACCAGGGTCAGGTATCCTCTCTCCAGTCTTGCTGACAAGGGCGACGAGAAGGCTTTGCACTTGGGACGCCGTAGCGTGTTTCTTCTTCATGGAAAGGGTATCTGAGGAAGTGTCGACGTGGTTAGGGCATAGCAAATCCGTGAGTAGGTAGTTCAGAATACTAGACCGTGGCTTGATGGGCGTATTGGTCTGAAGGGGTGCACTCCTCTTGAAATTGATGAATTCAATCTTGGTTCGGTTGTAGCTCTGAAGCAGCTCAGTGAGGCAGTGCAAGAGGAAGCAGCGATAAATGAAGATGGGATGTTCATCAGCCTTGAATGAATTCTTAGACTTCTTCTCCTTCCCCTCGCTAGCTTTGGTCTCAGACTCCGGGGGGGCTGGAGTCGAGGTCGAGGTCGACGCCGAAGCTTCACCATCAGACGCTTGCTTCGGCTCCTTCGCAGGCTGAGGGACCTCCTTGTCGTCCACTTCCTTGTAGTTCCAGAGCTCACAGAGCAAGAAATGTACCACGCCGTCGGGATTCTCAAGAACAGGTCGCTTGGACTCCTGGGAAGCAGCCTTAGGCGCGTCCGCCATGGGTTTATCTTCGCCTTCTGTTGAAGGTTTGACGTCTTGAATCGACAGATCTTCTGTGGCGCGGACAGTCGGGGCTACTTCGTCCTTGGAAGCATCTGCCTTGGGAACCTTCAGGGCTAGATTGTGTCTGGTGCTAGTATCTTGAGGTGACCAGCGAGAGATTTCCAGCATTTCGTTCGTAATCTCTACGAACAGCTTTGGGTCCCTCAGAGCTACGTGGTAGAGAACACGCACGTAGTTTTGAGGGTCGGCTCTGTTGGAAGGTCGTTTGATGAAACCCCAAATCTCGCTCCTCATTCTCTGTTTGATGACTTCTTCGTCTTCAATGACATGACGGAGGATCGTCAGTACATGTGAAGTAATCCGGGACTCAACCAGGCGCTGAGAACCAACGCCGGAAAGCTGCTTCGCCATGACGAATAGACGCTGGAGATTCTTCTTATCTCCTACCACACGGGCAACAGCGCGATCCCGAGTCATAATTATCAGGATGCGCAGCACAGACACTGCGAGGGACTCCTCCTTACCGATGCGTGGGAGGAGCTCGAGAATGGAGCCAAGCAGGATTTGACGGTCGTCCTCGCTCACGTTAACGTCCTTGACTGGCCACTCTAGAGGGGCAGCTGTTTCATCGTCGCTTGTCGGCAGCTTCCACTTGAAGTCTTCGAGTTGTTCGTCATCGCTCAATAGGATCTCAAACACCAGTAGAATATAGGGTATCCATGGTGCGAGTTCTTCCGATGCCGCAGATGGTGGGGTCTGTAGAAACTGGAGAAGCTCGCTGACACTTCCCTTCAAGGTTGGAAGCGAGGCTTTGAAGAACCCTCCATCTTGGAGGAGTAGAGACAGAAGGTGAGCGTAGGCGGCAATACTACGTCCATTGGATTTGATATCCTCATCCGCTGCAAAAGACAGGAGGGCATTGATCAATGTCTCACCGATCTCCTGCTTCGAGGAATCTTCGCGAGGGGCGTGGCTCAGTACAGTTGAGACCAACGTAGAGACCTCATATGTAGAAGCTGGATGGGCTCTTATGACGTCCAGACAACGATCGATCAGGTTCTCACGGAGACTGGCACGCGCCTGGTCGAGGTCTTCCTTGGCTACTGGTTGCGCACTTTGACCTTCGGTCTCTGCAGGTGTCGAACTAGAAGGTCCTTGGACTGGACTAGTAGAGGCGGAGGCAACCTCACTGGCACCCTGGATAGTCGAAGGTGGCACTGGTGTGTCACCGTCCCTTCCAGGGCGGGGTGATTCGGTGTCTCTTAATTGGCCGATCAGACCTTCACCAAGGGCGGGTGGGAGATCAGAGGGGATATCTAGCACCATACGCTCGTCTTCGTTAGAGGAAACAGTAGTTTCCGCAGACGGGGCAGGATTAGCTTCGGTATCCATAGGCAAGTCCTCGGCGGGAATTGGATTGCGTGGACCGGCAAGTCCAGCTGAGTGAGCCGTGCAATACTGCGATGCAGATGCAGAGATGGAGTTGGTCCGGTAGAGTGCTTCACGAGCAAGATCCTCCGGAGTCCCATGATCTACGAGTTGCCTGATTTCATGTGGTATGTTACCGCTGTCCCACTGAAACCGAACATCCGTGGTAGATTGCAAATGTATTTGGGGCATATTCTTCTCTGCGCGCAGATACGCGCTGTGCTCCGAGTCGGCATGTGATATTGACGTCAAGATGGTGACGATCTTTCTGAGGATAGCCCCCGAATGTTTGTTGTTCTTCTCAATGAGAGGCGAATCCCAGAGCTTATGGATGACTGGCAGGATGGCCATTCGTAACTCGACCACCAGGTTATGCGTAACCTGAGACTCGGGGCGCCGTTCCCCGCTATGGGCCTTCGGTAGGAGGTTAACGAGCATCATAGCATCCCCGACCACCTTGCCATTGACAAACAACGAATAGAGGTCTAAGATCTTCTTGATCCCAAAACCAGCCATTTCTACTCGGGATGAATCTTCTCCCTCAACTCGCTCCTTGCAGATCTCGTCCTTGAAGATGACCAGCATGTCGTTGAGTTTGTCTAGCCCCCCCTGCTTCTTGAATGCAACCAACACTGGCGCGATGAGTTGCAGCGGGCTTCGATCTCCGTGTCGCGCATCATATTTACGATCGACCAGCATTTCATGTAGTATATGCAGCATGATATTCCAATAACGAAGCTCATCCGTTGTCGCCTGCTGTTTTGGCGTTTCCAGTTGCGCCAGCATCGTTTGTGCCAGGCCTTCCGCGAGGCGGACATGATGCACTCTCACGTACAGATCTCGGTCACGGCGGGATAGTAGGGCTCTTCCAAGCGTCTGAGAGAGCGGGAAGCTTGTAGAAATGAGGCAGTAGATCAAAGGGCGCAAGGTTTGGTAGTTGCGAAATTGGGGGCTTGCCTTTTCGCTTTCCGAGGGACCTTCACTAGGATCTGATGCCTTGCTAGCCGGCTTCCCTCCAATGGAGGACGAGAGGATGCCCGCCACATCTGTGTTGGCATCGGCGCCAGAGAGACCGGCGTCTTCCAGAATAGAATCGATGGTCATCACATCACTCTTTTCGAAAACTGATTTCATCCGTGTAGACCAACTTCGAGGGGCGCTATTCGTAATCGCTATATCCTCGGAGACGATGGCGTGCAATAATGGCCCCAAGGACTTCACCAGCCGGTTGTAATAATCAAAGAGGTTCACCGGAGGTAGAGTGACCGTCGAGGACCTGGATGAATATGGGAAGCAGCGATACAGTATCTTGATAAGGCAGTGGGCATTAAGAAGTGCCTTGGTCACGGAAGTCCCATGCGATAGTTTCGTGATGAGCTCTTGACTCGTATCGCTGGCTACCTGAACGTTTGCATCGACAAAACGGGCAAGAAAAGAGTCGGAGATTCGTGGCTGGAGAGTGGAGAGTAGGGTATCCAACGTTGCTTGGGTCCGCTTGAGTAAAGATGGAAGACCTATGACGGGATAAGTTTCGACTAGTTGCGAGACGGTCACCTCCATAGTATTTGCAGCGTTGGTTTCTCCAAAGTCTTGAGGCAAGCTAGGCGATGTGCTTAGATCAAACAAGTGCTCGATTCCACCACTGTTCACGAACGATGACTTCAAGCTCGAGTTGGCGAAATACGTATGCAGGAAGCTAGCGCAAGCAAAGACGTAGGGTGCAACAGAGGCTTGTGGAGACCAATAATTGGGTGGATCAGAAGGAACTTGGACCTGTAGCACATCTGCGTCGTCTGCCATCGCAACGTCAGGGACATCGCGGTCGGAAGGCGCTTTGCCCTTGCCCTCATCTGCGGGGGGTGTCCATGGATGGCTCATTAGCTGGTCATCGGCCACGATGTCTTTGCCTTCCGCGTCTCTAAGGATAAGTTTCGCACCCCATCCTGAACTTTCTGCTTTGACCCGGGCGAGATGAGTCACTCGGGCGACCATATCTAGAACAGCATTGCCAATAGCTGGTCTGAGACTAGGATGGTGCCGCGCGAGTTCATCGAAATGCGTGCCAATGGTATTAGCAAGTTCAGAGTCTGTTGCGATTAATCGGACATGTTCAGGGCTCTCGAAAATCTCGAAATAGCTATCAAAAGCATGCGAAGATACGACCATCTTTAAGCCGAGGTTGTTCAGGGATATGGCATCAAGTACAGTCGGGACAATCGAGATGGCATCGCTGGAAGCGATAATGCCGTGAGCTGGAGGTCTTTCTCGAGGCGCGCTGAGTACCTCAGGTGGCGGAGGGTGCGGCCGAGTGTCATGCTCTAGATCTGCTGAACCAGGACGCTCCGAGGAGCCATCGTCGGTTTCGGCGCTGTCAGGCTGGCGCGTAACGACCGGCCGTCCAGTTACGGCCTCGAGGAAACTTTGCACAAGACCAGCCTCGGAAATCGCTGCGAAACTGGTTGGGTCGTTGTTCAGGAAATCACTCAGGATGGTCACAGAATTTGTCCATACCAAGGAGCCAAAGCGCGATTTGTTCTCGATGATGTCGCGGATGCTCCCAAGCAGGTCCGTCTTGTCGACTAGATTCCTCAACAGACGGTCTGTATTTCCCCCGAAGGCGAATGAATTGGACATCATGTGGTGAATGAACTTAAGCAGGAACTTGAGGTTCTGCTGCTGGTAGAATGGCACCTCGTAGTCTACAATCTGAGAACGGTGACTTGTGGGTGTCCCCTTTCCATCTGCGGTGAGCTTTTTGGCAAGATCAACTTCATGAGTAACCAAGTTGGTTATGACTTCTAGCCCATCTGCGCTGACCAGAGTCTGCAATGAACTCTGTACGTTGTAGACAAGGTTGTCTAAGAACCCCACAAGGGTGCCGTATGTCCGTTCCGCTATGTTGGACCTGATTGTGAGAATTTCGACCATGATATCTAGCAAGCCGGCCGAAATGATTTCTGGTGTACCACGCGCACCAGTTGTCATCGCCATGGTGATATGAAGGGTCAGAGAGAACAAGTTATCCCGCCATTCGTCTTCCTCCGACCACTGATCACCCTCGTCGTCCTGGCCCATGCGCGCAACAGCCTTTCTAATGACGTAAAGTAGTACACCATGGTTAACAGTGGCGTTCAGGGCAGAGAAGATGTCGGGCAATTTGGGGTGGAAGTTGGCGATGGCTTCCAACAGAGACAAAGCGATTGCTTGCAAATCGATAGGGATGTCATTTGCACCATCCGTAGACGGGTGAATCAACTCAGCCAGCTGGTACACTAATTGGAATCGACGGGGTTCGTCATGGTCGTGTCGAAGGACTTCCTCGACGAATGTCTTTTCACCATGGATATAGGCCAGGTTCTGAACGGCTAAAAGACGTGCCTTTAGTGCCTGTTGTCGCGACTCAACTGACCCCGTGAGTGCCTTAGCGACACGCAAGCGGTTCAGCAACTCATACTTTGTCTCCTTGGGCATATCCGCAGGTGCGCGTTCCAGGAGCTGGTATATTGGTGTGGAGACTACGACGGACTGTAAAAGTTCGAAGGTCTTATGGCCAGGCAGGCTGTTTTCCTCATGCTCTGCGCCCGGTGTGCGAGAAATAGAAGAGGGGCCGTCGTCCGAGGTACCTTGCCGGCTCGCGCGAGGTGTAACCGACGCACCGGTGGCAGTTGTGCTCCTCCTCAAGGGGGTAGGTGTTGACGGAGTAGATGAGGTTCCTCCTCGCTCGGGAAGAGTCTGATGAGTCTGCTCCTGGGGTACACTGGATGTGGGATAATACGTGAGTTTCACATCTCCCCACCCATTCCAACGCGAATCGGGTTCCGAGGTATCGGCGGTATCTGCCTTGGCAAGAGCGCAGAGGTCATTCGCATACATACTCGCCACGTTCTTAGTGGCGCCACCATGAGCCTTCTCCTTGCCCTTGCTCGCAGACGTCGGCGTTGATAAGGATAGCGGAGTAGCCAGCTTGTTGATGGGAGTCTTGATAAACGGTAGAGCCATCTGTTGAACACGATCCAATTCGATATTGTAATGGTTGGACAACAGGGCAGTGTGAACCTGGCGAGGGTGCATTCCCATACGTTTTACCGAGGCCTGATAACGCTGAGCCAACTCGACGCCCACTCGCAGGGTTGCGCAGACGATGGTGAAGTCAGTACTGTTGAGTAGGTTGTTGAGATGAGAGCTACTGGCATAGATGCTACGGTTACCGCAGTGATCCAGTAACATTTGTGTGAACTTGAGAATAGAAACAATCAGATGGATGTCGCCGTCCTTCCCATAACCCAGCTCAGACAACTCCGCCGTCTTCTTCGACTGATCATCTCCCTCTGTCGTTGGTGAGGATCCAAGTAGAAGGTCGCAGGCAAAGTCCCGGGTTTGCGGACCCTCATCCAACTTATACGTGGAGCAGAATGATTCTAGGATACCATCGAACCTGTTGAGCAGGGGTATCCAGTGATACAGGTCGCCTCTTGGAAAAGGCCATCGTGTCGGGAAGGTGGCGAGACTCTTGGGTAAGAGTGGTAATGGTGTCGAAGAAGTCTCCTCGACATATTCCTGGAGCCATGGAGACTACAGAATATGATGATTAGCAGAGGTCCTTGGCAATGCTATATTAGGTGACTTAAAACAGGATAGACACATGAGAACAACACAATACTCACCAAGGACTCCTTGTGCTTGGCTTGAATGGTCTTCGTTATTTTCCCCATGGTGAAGACCGGCGCGGCTGAGCCGCTGTTTTGAAAAGTATCAACTCCCCCTCCACTACCAACGGTTCAGGTGATCGGCGACAACTTGGCTTGCCGATGCGGAGCGTCCAAGAAGATTGGACCACCCCTCTATGATTATGCTCCGTCTCGATATCGTGTAGAGGCGTCTAGAGGTGTGCGGGTGCGTATGCGTGCGTATATGTACGTGTCGAGCTCGTGATCGTGGGGTGCTGAGTAGGAAGCAGGTAAATTACAGCTTCGTGCTGTCGTGGTGCAAGGGCTGAGGCGGGGCTGAAAGTAATGCCGGAAGGATAGTTGGTTTCGCGATGACGAAAGTGTAAAGGCTGGGTTGAGCTTCGCTTCTTCCTAGGGATTATTCATCAGCCTCATTGACATTGGTTGGATGTTTTTTTTAAACCTAAGTACAGGTATGGAGGAGTAAGTAAGAAGTATGAAGTACTCTAGGGCTACCTAGGTACATAGTTGAATATGTAGGAAAAGAGGGGAGGGGAAGTCGGTTCGTAGCAGTTTATAGGCCCGCAGGCGCTTCGTCCAAGCTTCAAGCTTCAAGCTTCTGAATTTAGACCTATAGCTAGGTACTTATGTATTGACGTATTGCAGCAAAGGGGAATGAATGATGCTGCTTTTCAAGATGACAAGGGCTGGTCAGATATGAGGGTCAAGATCACAGCATACAGGAGACTTCCATGCAGGGCTGACAACCCCGGGCCACAGATTATGGGGGGGTGAAAGTGTATGTACGGGCGGGAGGTACCTAGGTAGGTAAGAGGCAAAAGGTAAAAGGTAAAAGCAGACCCTAGCGGTGCCTAAAATCCATGAACAAGAAAAAAAAATTGCAGAGTGGAATACTTACTCTAGATATATGTATGTATGTATGCAGGCAGTAAGATATCCGATATCCGATACCTGCGTTACCTGTGTAAATTGAGTATGTGGTACGTAGGTAGGTAGGTAGGTAGGTAGGGAGCTGTGCAAAGTGACGAAGTTATCGAGAAGACTTCTCCAAACGAGTGCAGGTCGTTTGGTCCTTCAAAAAAGTTCGTGACTTGGCAAGGCGGCGGGTGGCGGACGGCGGGGAGAGCGGCGGTCGAAGATGGACAAAAACTGAAGAGGAAGGGAAAACCTTAGCTTCAGGGTTATGTGGTTCTTGTTTAGTTACGCCAAAGAAGATAGTAATGGATGGGATATCAAAGGGGTGTGAGAATGGAAGAGAAGGTGAGGTTTGGTGAGTTATGGATGTGTTGTGGGTGTTGTTGATGTTGGCAAAAGATGTTAGAGATGCGAGATGCAAACCTTCAGGTTGGAAGATGCAAAGCTGCTTTGTGGGTTGTGGTGGAAAAGTTGCAGGTGCGATACGCCCTTGATTACCTATTACCTTGCTACACTAAAAGCTCCAAGTACCTTCCTTAGTGCTACCTTACCTGGTAATTATAAGTAAGGAGGTAGAAGGTATCTGGCAGCCCTAGAGATACACTGTAGAGGTATGTATTTTACGCAGCAAAATAGGTACTGTGAGGCCGGGTAGGTATCCGATGTTAGCCTGCTCAGGCGATTCCATTTTTGCGTTTACTTCAGTTACCAGTTGCTCTTGCTAGGAGGTAGGTACCTTTAATGGAGACCTCCTCCAATGTACTAGCTACCTAAGAAAACCCCACCTACAAACAGCCCAAGACACCTAAAAGCAAGCCTAAGTAGAGATGTTTCTTACTCAAGTGCTTGTTCGTCCATGTATTCGATACATTCGTACCTTAATTGTTAACTCGAACCAGGCCCGAGCAGCTACCCCACGTCGTCAGGTTTAGCAGCCTAGAAAACTATCCCGCCTGCTAGCCAACCAGCCCTTCCCCGTCACAAACTGCGTCATACCTAACATCAAAAGCATACCTAGGTACTGCATACCTTGCTAACCTTACGACAACTCCACGCTGCCCTGGTTACCTGCTCGGAATTGAGTCTTGACCTGCATACCATGTTGTAGTCCAGTCTCTAACCTTAGAATCTTATACGAATATTTACGTTTCTAGCGATTGAGAGCCTTTTTGAAAGGCTCTATAGGTATTCATGACATATAATTACTTAAACGGTAGCGTCGGTAATCGGTTCGTCTTGCTTCTCTCCAATATTGATTGGTCATGCGCAGTGCGCCTTGCCGCCTATAAGCCCATTTATGGCCGGGGATCCCATTCATTGAATAATATGATGGCCAACTACACTAACTCCCTGCGACCTTGGAAGACCATACATACATATGACCTCAACGTCCTCGGCATACCAGGCCAACTTGCCCTCGCTGACTGTGTAGATCGCGTAACAAACCCCGGGTTCACGTCAACGTATAGCATATTCTAGTCGTACTCGAAAAGGTCTCGAAAGGCACGTGTGACTCATACGCCGTAGATTCTGGCTGGTACCTAGTTAAAACATAGGACGAAATCGTACGCTATTGCTCTACTCTACTCAGCGTATGAGTATATCTTGAAACAGCTCGTCAGATACATAAGACCAAGCTTACGAACCTAGCCAATTCAGCTGACGAAGTAGAGCGAGATATAGAACTTACCCGGCATCTTGGGTCTCTAGCCAAATTTCTGACTCGGATTCTGTCTTTTTTGGAAGAATGTAGTTTCTACCCAGAATCCACCCGCCCATCGTCTCTTGGAATTTTGGAATTCATAAAGGGCAATGATATCATACCCACAAACATACGGCCATACTTTGGCTGCGTGGAGACATTGACAGCAGAGCTTCTACCGTCAAGGCTTATTTACATGGACTACATGATCCCGGGCATGAATAACATACATGTGACATATCAGCTTCTGACCTCTAGATGTCTAGATACGGAGAGAGTTGCTCAATCGCTTACTCATTCAGCTGCAGCCTTCTTACTATCACTACCAGGCAGGCAGGCAGGCAGGCAGGCAGGCAGGCACTATTACTTACTGACATATAGTACACATGAAGTTCCAGTCGGACTCCGGGGACCCGTCCAAATTACCGCCGCCGCGCCGCACTACGCTAACTAGGTATTAACCAATCCATATAGCACCGTCTAACGGAAAAAAATTCCCAACGTTCCAGAACGCGGAAATCGTGTTCTGGGGTTTCTCTTCTTTCCGACCTACCGGATTTGGGGCTTGTGGTTTAGTGGTATAATTCTCCCTTAGCATCTTCCAGTCGAAGAAATTGGGAGCGGTCCTGGGTTCGATTCCCAGCAAGTCCACCACTTTCTTTTTTTAATACCGTTTTTTTTGTTGCTTTATGCGTCTTAATGTTTTCATACTTTTGCGTTGTTGTGTATATATATACTGTTTCCCCTCTCGTTCGTCCAGCGAATATTTTTCCCCTATTTTTCTCGTTTTTTTTGTGTTGGTTAACCCCGCTCTAAATGTGCCTTATCGACAAGGGTTATCCGTTATCGGCGGCCGGGGCTATCGGGGGTTGCACCATCGGAGAAAACGGGTTACGGGAATGGCCAAAAGTCCAAGACCTCCGATCTAAGATGGAAATTGGTCCGGCCCTCCCGGAAGGTAGGTGTGGGGTATCGGGAAGAATCCGTTTCGTATTTTCCGAGGCTTTCTCTCTCTCGGGCACACGCCTCACGCCCGAGAAATATGTCGCAGTTTTTTTTTGGGGGGCCCCTTCGTGCGTACATCCTGTCTCATAAGCAAATGTGTCCCGAGTCAAAGTGGACTCGAGACCGCAATTCCATACCAAGTCTACTCTGCGAAAGGGGCACAATCAAGTATCAGGTGGGGGTAGAGCTTCCGGGTCGTGTTTGCTTAAGTAGACTTCATTAAATACTTGTTCATCAGGAGAGAAACGTGAGATGCTACTTCGTATATGGCATATAATGCCTGGGATCACGAATCGAGTCCGGGTAAGACCAGCCTCGTAAGACAATCGAGAAGAGAGCACCTGTAACTAGACATTTGGTTTCCTGTCTTTAATTCATCAGATTTATACCATGTGTTTTACGGGCGAGAGACATATGCATCGGTATCCTGCTTGATTTTTTTCCATGCGCTCAAGTGATAGTTGCACCCCCCGACGGTTTATCATCACACGCCATCCATCTTGGGGCGCTTGACTTTTCCCGATAGACCTGCCCTCCACAATGCTCACAAGGTTGAGACTGATCCTGGAAGCCGCTGCCACCAGTGACGTGCTAGCGACCGGTTATAAATAGTGGGAAAGCACCAAAGGTAGAGAGACAAAAGGGCATATCTATCCGTATGCGAATGGCCGGGACGACCAGCCACATCCTTCACTACGGAATGCGGTGGCTAGAAGTTCCCGATGGCCAACGACCTCGTAAAACTACTCACCACACTGGTTTCCAATTTTTGGCAGAACTTGCCTACTCGAGATGTTGCAACGGCGCTTCTTCGACACGACATATAATCGTTCGACGCCGTGCAGAGGGAGCCTGGTAATTGGCTTTTCGCGATGAGGGGGGCTGACGCGGCAAGACGGTTTTAGTCCATGCGAAGAGCCGCGTTCCCCCTCGACGGAGATAGTATAAAGTATCTACATAGTAGTTGGATAGGTAGCGCGCCCGTCCTTATTCCATGTTTGTGTAGGGTTCTTGCCAGCACGATCTTCCCAGCTAACTTGCCCGTAGTAAACCAATCGGATCAGGGTTTCCTGGGTGGGCACGAACCCTGCACATGCCAATGATCGCGGGCGGCCGTGGTATGGGGGAGCGAAGGTGGATCTGCCTACTACGTACCAACCTGCAAAGATTCCATCCATATACCTAGATCATGATTCAAAGCTCAACTGGCAGAGCTGAAAAAAGTCCGAATCCCGAATAGAGAAACTAGCATCATCTTTCTCTTTCTCATGACCTGCGGCGTTGCTTCGATATATATCTTACTCGGGGCCATTGAACTTCTTGGATCTCATAGGGAAAACCTTTTGCAGGGCCGAAGTCCCAAGCGGGCTCTGAGGAGGTCGGTGAGGAATAATATGGTGATGTGGCGGGTTTCCATATTTTATAGGTCCGCCCAGATACATAGAGAACAGCAAAGTAAATAGAACGATTCCATCCATAAATGTCATGTTTTCTTTTGTTTTTGGCATATGAGAGAAGCGTATTATTATGTCTGAACTGTATGAACAATGGAGCCCTTGGATATCGGGCATCAACATGAAGGAGTGGCTATGCATACGGCGGAGCCAGATAGTAGCTGCACTGCAGTATGGTCAAAGCTAATAACAATGGCTATTCAATAGAAATCATCTGACACGTGGTCAAGATATTCAGACCTGGCTGACGCCGAGGACTTACAGGTCAGAAGTTGAGGGAACAAACACATAAGAATTATAAGAAGATTTTCGACCTTTTTAGGTACAGTAGGTTCGCCGTAGAGGGGATCATGACTATAGCAACGACAGACGTTTCCAGAGCCGGATTTGATAATGAAATATGATAACCGGGCCGTCTACCTCAGCATCCTGAGGCATAACGCCTACAAATATTGGCGTTAAGCGACTTCGAAACCCCGCCTGCTGCTACAATGATAAATACCTACCTAGGTACTTAGGTACCTACATATAAGAAGACCTCGGGAGAGTGGTGCCATATCCACCAATTGAACCACCAACCTGGAAGTAACTCCCTGGAGCGGTAAGCTGGGAAGGAAACTAAGCGTGGGGCAATGCATAGATATATACCTAAGTACGGCTAGTTTCATAAAACGCAGCAGGGGGGCTAATGGGGGTGAACAATGGAAAGAATGCACTGCTAACTGGATCTCGTTAGCATGAGGTCCAAGCCCCCCTTATCTCTGCATACCACCTTGAGGTGGTAACTTAGTACACCTTATGTATGTTTCTTTTGCACAGACAACTGCTTAGATGCATTGATGCAATCCCAGCCAACCCCTAACTAAGAGGCTCTCTAGCAGGCCCCTAAGAGCTCCTAGAAGGCGCCTAGAATAGCTGACCTCTCAGGTACGATATCCAGCACTACATTACATGTGAGCATACCTACCTAGGTAGTTATATCCATGAACTAAATTCCAGGTACTGAGGCCGTCTAGACCAGAGTAGGTAGTTTACGCGTATGGGGCGATCCCAGCCAGCAATCTTAATCTACCCGACCCGACTAAAGCTTAGAATACTACATACTCTTAGGTACACCTGGGCATACCTGGACCACTCCAAGGCCAGGAGCTTGGACAGAAACATAGAAACACCTTGTGTAGACCCTTGTCGACCCCATAGAAACACAGCAGCCCGTGGACCTGTACCTACTTCCTAAGTATTCATACTACCTACTTGGACATACTTGGACTGTTCTGTCTACTACTAGGTAACCCCTACATACAAAGTCTACGAAGTAGGAAATTTGTATACCTTTTTTTATTTTTTCAACTTGACCTTCTTTTTAAATCATCACAAGGAGAGAGAGAGAAAGAGATAGAGAACCTTTGGAAGAGGAACACACAATCATAACGACGACGACAACGACAAGAACAACAACTACTACAACAACAACAATAAAAACATTTGCCGGGTTCATACGTTTTAAAAAGTTGTACAGTGACAGACAAGTTTCACTGGATATTGATTCTATCCATTTTACCCAATCTGTCCATTCCGTCGTCCCATTCTGTCGTCCAGTTCTCTTTCATGATACCATAAACTCAGTTTGACTCCCTCCTTTTTTCTGATTTTTTCAAATTCCCTTTCTACATACCAACCTACCTGGGGAAGCCTTGGAAGCTTTGGAAGCTGGGAACACGCATGCCGAGTTACCACACCTCCTGCACCAATCCATTAACGTTGTAACGATAACATTGCATCCTTTTTACTCACCCTCCCCCCTTCCCCCTAAATCCGCTTCAGTGAACGGTCTTGGTTTCGACGCGTACGGTGTACGATACGATACGATACGATAAACTCCCTTTTCTCTCTCTTTTTTTCTTTTGAACCCCAGCATTGTCTGTTGACAGCTTGCATGCCTTTCTGATTTTCCACGCCTGGACTTGGACAGACACACCGACATCTGTACCAACCAACATTAACAATCAACGTCAACATCAACACCAACACCAACCTTGAAACACCGGCACCGGTACCGGCACCCGCCTCATTCAACCACACACACTTCATAACCTGAGGTGTCCTCTCTCCCAACCCCCCCTGTCTTTGTCGTCGACGACCAGTGCCGGGCAGCATGTCTGCACAGGAGGAAACGCATATCAAAGATTCCACCAAGGAAATTCCTGATCCTGAGTCACCAGATGCCTCGGACAAAGAGACGGTGAGTGAACGGGCCAACCAATCTATCTTCACTGCATTACATTACCGTGATACCCAGCTCTAGCATTATACTGTTCTTCCTGTGCTGTGCTCTAAGCGGTGGCAATCCTTGTGGCTATCAATCCTCGTTACTTACATACGTTGTCTGTTTCTATAGGATACCTTCGAAGATGCCGTCGACACTAGTTCAGCTAGGTCCTTGACCAACCGAAAAGTCCCCAGCCCGCCATCTACGCGGCCAGTCAGCGAGACTACGGATGATACGTCGGACTCCCCAGAAGAAGAAGAAAAGCCAGTCCCGGCGTCGTTCAAGCTGGATAAGCAGGATGAACAGGGGGTTGGTGACACAGCGACCACAGAGGTCAAGGAGATCCCCGAGAAGGAATCCGAAGATGAAGCATCCGAAGACGAAGTGACAACAGATCCGACTCGTCTTTCCAAGCGCATGTCCAACACTCCATCCTTGGACAACATCGACCTCAACGATGAAGGAACCGGGATCGAAACAGGAACTGGACCTGGAGCAGGAACAGGAACTACCGAAACCAAAGGTTAGTTAATAAGAAGAAGGGGGAAACCATATCATACCCAAGACCCGATGACTAGGAACAGGGCTAACTAATCGGATTCCAGAGGAGACACCAGCAACAGCAGCAACAGCAGCAACAGCAGCAGCAGCAGCACCACTTGTACCTCAGAAGGCGCCCGCGAAGAAAATGTCACTTAGCAACTTTGTTTCGATGCCCTGGTCTCCTGCAAACAATCCCTCGAGCACAGAATCGCCTGTTTCCAAGACCAGTCCCAATCCATCCCCTACTCCCTCTGCGAACGGAGCCCCTGACAAGCAAGCGGTGCCTTCCGCCCCAACCCGAAAATTCACGAGCCCTTTCTCTTGGATGTCTCGTAACTCCGGGCAATCGAAGGAGCCCGTGATAGTTTCACCGCCAACAAACGCGACGTCAAGAAGAAATACGACTAGTTCTATAGCTACGCTAACCAGCAACCCGGAAATGATGCTGAGCAAGCTGGACGAGGTGACCGATGGGTCGGATGTGAATGGCACTCCTCGTCCGTCAAGGAACAGCTTGCGAGACCGGTTCAAGCTTGTACGAATGCGAGAGGAAGCCGGCATCTCACTAGCAGACAATGAAGATGGAGAAAAGACTCCGGGGATGGCCCCAAGACCGGCTACTCTCGAAATTGCGAGTCCGGGAGCAGGACTCGGTTACGAGGGCCAGCCAACCTCGCCGATGCCCTTGAGCCCCAACCCAACATTAGCCCCGGGCACTGTGTCCGGTATCGAAGCTGGCCCTTCAGCGATGGTGGACGGGCAGGTGGACTGGGATCTATGGCAAACGGTCGTTTATGAAGGGCCGACAGCCGTTGCCAGGACGAGTGCCGAGGAGCTCAATAGAGCGATTGCTACGGGTATTCCCAATGTCATCCGGGGGGTTGTCTGGCAGGTCCTGGCACAGAGCAAGAACGAGGAGCTCGAGGCGACTTACAAGCAGCTCTCATCCCGCGGGTCCGAAAAGGACAAGAACAGGCACAGCAATGCGACGTCCGTTAGTAGCACGAGCAATGGTGGCAACCTGGGCAGCGAGAAGGAGGCCGTGGCGTCTTCTGCCTCGTCGGTGCATTCGGAGCAATCTGGCGCTAGTGGCACCAAATCGCCTCCCACCTCGACGGAGAGCGGAGACGCCCTGAAGACACAGGCTCTGACGGCGGCGGAACGCAAAAAGAAGGAGAAGGAAGAAGCGGCGGCCTTGTCGAAGCTTGAAAAGGCCATCCGGAGGGACATGGGTGCAAGGACTAGTTACTCGAAGCATGCCGCCGCCTCCGGACTCCAGGAGGGACTGTTCGGGGTATGCAAGGCGTATGCCCTCTTCGACGAAGGCGTCGGTTATGCGCAGGGGATGAACTTCCTCATCATGCCACTTCTTTTCAACATGCCGGAAGAAGAAGCGTTCTGCATCCTTGTCCGACTCATGAACCACTACAAGCTCCGCGACCTTTTCATCCAGGATATGCCTGGCCTCCATATGCGCCTTTACCAATTCGAGCGGTTACTGGAAGACCTCGAGCCGGCTCTGTACTGCCACCTGCATCGCCGCGGCGTGTCTTCCCACCTTTATGCCACCCAATGGTTCCTCACCCTATTCGCCTACAGATTCCCCCTTCAACTCGTCCTGCGAATTTATGACCTTATCTTCTCGGAGGGCCTGGAAGCCATTCTCCGATTTGGTGTCGTGTTGATGCAGAAGAATGCGGATACATTACTCAAGATGACCGACATGGGTCAGCTCACCACCTTCCTCAAAGACAAACTGTTCGACGCGTATATCGACCAAGCACCGAGTGCCGGCAGCCTACTCGAAAACGGCTTCTTCGGCAGCAGTTCGGCGAGCGTCGACAAGGAAGTCTACCGGGCCGACCAGCTCGTGCGGGACGCTTGCGAGGTCAAGCTGACGCCCGAGCTCCTCAAGATCTACACGACGGAGTGGGAGGAGAAGACGCGGGCGGACAAGGAACGGGAGGAGGAGCTGCAGAAGCTCAAGACGACGAACCTGAACTACGCGGTCAAGATCCGCAAGCTCGAGGAGCGGCTCCAGGCCAGCGACCGCGAGGCGGCGACCATGGCGACGGACCTGGTGCAGACCAAGGTCGAGAACGAGGAACTGCAGGACCAGAACGAGAGCCTCGTCGGCCAGGTCAAGGAACTGCGCAACGTCATCGAGAAGCAGCCTGAGGAGCTGGAGCAGGCCTGGAACGCTGAGCGCGACGAGCTCACGAACCGCATGGAGACTATCGACGCGGACAACAAGAGGCTCCAGAAGGAGATGGCCGACCTCGAAGAGCAGCTCGTGCAAACTAAGATGCGTTATGCCGAGGTAAGTCTGACAAAGCCTGCCACCGTCGCCCTGTTAGCATGTAGTAGATAACTAATGTGTGTGCGTGCTCCCTACAGATCAACTCCCAACACGAGACCCTGCAGAAGAGGTGGGCAGAGCTCAAGCGCCAGTTCGCTTAGAACTCTCCCGAGGGAAAAAAAAAAGACGAAACATCCCACATCACCGAGTCGCCCTCCCGGGTTTGGACGGGCAGGCGGAGTCCAACCAACATCGCAGATCCGACAACTTTTGAGACAGCATAGCATGCCTGCTACCATTGGGGAACGGAGTTATTTTTTCACTTTCCTTTTTCTTCACCTCTCTCTCCTTATCTCGATAGGCTGGTGCAGGTGGAGCGATATGGGGGCAATGCATAAAGACTGATGCCGTATCAATCAAGTCCCCATCCTAGAGGGGGGAACGCTCATGTTGGAAAGAGAAGAAGAAGAAAAAAAAGAACAAAGGTTTCTTTAAGAAGCTGTCGACTCCTCCGTTTTCCTTTCCACTCGGATTTGTGTGTATTGTTAAGGCGTCTGGCCGGGGGGGGGGGGGGGGGGGGGGGCTACATGAGCCGCTGGCCTGGTATGGCTGGTCGTTTTACTTGCTTACCTGCCCGTCACTCAGCCCCCCATCTCCCGACTTCCAATGGTGTATGGACTTTGCAGAGGCCGATCTGTTTTATCTTTACTCTCCCACCAAAATCCCCCGTCTAACCTGTCTGTCCTTATTGTCGAACCTTCTTGTTTTTGTATGTAATGCATCGTATGCCAGAGCAAAAGCATTCGGGGGGCGTTTTTGGAGAAGGGGAAGGGGTAGGAGCGTTGGGGGCAGAAGGGGGAGGTGGGTTGTAGTAGTTGTCGTTTTTGTCGTTGTCTTGGGCCCGACCTACCTAACCTACCTTTGCCCACCACCATCGCCACGTTTCCCCCACCTATGTCTATTCTCCCTTGTTTTCCAGTCCGTGGGAAGAGTGTGTGTGAAGAATAAAGAAAAAAAAGAGAGCAAGCAGAATGAAAAGAGCAAGCGGAATTTTTTTTCCATCGTCGATTTTTCTTTTTCTTTTTTTTGAAGCCCGCGGACATGCATATATAAAAAGTCAACCCGCAATTGAGCAGACCAGGCCGGGGCCGCAGAGTTACGGGGGCGGGATAAGTGAGTAAGGAAAGTCGCCAGAGAGAGAGAGGGAGCCAGCCAGGATAACGAAAAGATGGGAAGGGAAGAGGAGACAAAAGAGTGTGTGAAAAAGTCAGAAGAACATGCGGAAGAGGAGAGAAACAAAAGCGGGGGAGACCATAACATAACATAGCATACTTACGTGCGTACGACAGAGGGAGCCAGAAGAGAGAAAGAGGGAGAAAGGAAGAAGGAAAAGGAAGAAACTCACTGTTTTCGTCTATGGTACAGCCCCGTCGTGTATCCCGCGCGAAAAGATCTCTTCGGACCCGGCCGGTGTTTTTGTATAGAGTAGTGGTCGTAGTAGTAGGTTATGGTCGGCCGGAGGAAGGGAGAGAGAACAGAAGATCAGATAAAAGAAACATTGCTACTATCTACAAGCACCCCCCTCTACCTACCTACCTGTATAGTGCATATTTTATCCTTAAAGCAGCAGTGAAGACTTGGTGTTATAAATGTAGAAAATAAGGAAGGCCTAATATGTGATACTTAGTGAAGCTTCATGGCTCTGTTCGCAGTCGACTGCGCGGGTGATGGGGTTACGTTCATGTTCATCCCTTCAGAGTGGCCGGGGAGATGTGCGAGCTCCCAAGTACGTACATACGTTTGGCATATGGATGGGAAGAGGGCTTCGACGCATTCTAGAGCTTGGGTACCTTGCCAACTAACTTCTTAGATATGATACATGTACGTACATGGGGGTTAGAAACAGAGTAGATAGAGTATAAGCATGATCTGAAAGTAGATATAGAAGCCTCTCTATGTTCCAAGGCGGTCTTGAATGGCGGGTAGGGAAGCCACTTGCTCATGATGCATACACTCTGGGAACTGGGGCTAAGTTTTTGTTCTCCTTCTTATTTTTACTTATGTCACCAAGTCTCGCGGGCACTGTATAGGATAGTTCAATGACGAGCTGGCGGCTTTAGGGAACGAGGCACACACTGGAAAGCTCTTCTTTGGTTCATTCATCTTTTTTTTTGTATTGAATTCCCGAATCCTCATAAAAAATCAGCGAGGTCTCGTC
The DNA here is from genome assembly GCA_023313575.1 of Eutypella sp. D-1. NCBI lineage: Eukaryota > Fungi > Ascomycota > Sordariomycetes > Xylariales > Diatrypaceae > Eutypella > Eutypella sp. D-1. The sequence goes on along the minus strand of JAJTTP010000008.1, from coordinate 664,807 downwards.
CATTCGTATAAGCCCTGGCCTTTTCTTCTTTCCGAATAACGACAAAGAATTTCATATTCCGTGAACACCGATTCCAGTGCAAAGTAGTATTGGTAGTAGTAGTGCGGCGACGACCCCGTCGCTGTCGCGTACGCCAACCCTCCGCCGCCAAAGTCATCATCCTCATCGCCCAAGTGACATACCCCGCTCCCTCTCCCTCGCCGAAGAGGAAACCGCCTACTTGTGCAGCTTACGCTGGTAGAAGGCCAGCTCCTCGCCCTCGAGGATGTAGCCGTCGCAGCGACCGCTCTGGCCGGGCCGGCTGGCAATGACGGCATACAGACGACCGGCCTCGAACTGCTTCTCGATGGCGTTCTCGACCTTGCCGGTGGCAGCGAAGCGAGAGGCCTGCTTCTTCTGGACGGCGTTGCTCTTCTTCACGGGCTCCTCCTCCTTCTTGGCCTGGCGTCTGCGGCCAATGGGCTGACCGTAGTGGGCCTCGTACCACTGACGGAAGGGAGCAGCATCGATCTGGACGACGGCGGACTTGGTCAGGGTGTTGGTGCGGACCAGCTCGTTGTTGGAAGGGTGGTAGGCGACGACGATGACACGGGTCTTGCGGGTAATACCCTCAGAAGCCCAGGCAAAGTTACCGGAGTCGAGACGCAGGGCACGGTACTTGTGGTTGCCGCCACGAGTGCGGACAGTGTGGATTCGCTTAGGACCGATCCTCGTGTTGGCCTCCTGGCGGCCAAGCTCGAAAGCGCGCTTCTTCCCTGTTGAGGAGGTCAGAACGTATGATCCCTAAAAAAAAAGATGCATACGGGCTTTCGATTTATGTCTCATCTCGTCGTCGTAGTCGTCATCATCATCATCGTCTTGGACGGTCGGACGAACGAACGGACAGACGGACAGACGGACAGACGGACAGACGGATTCTCGACACAGCGAAAACGCTGGGAATTATTCAGGACGTACGGTAGTAGGCGCGCTTGGCACCGGAGGCGGAACGCTTGTGGCGGGAGTCGCGAGAGATACCCATGATTGCAGATTCTGTAGAGGAAGAAGAGGAGATTGACTGTTAGTTTTGATCTTAAGACGTAAAGAAATCGATTGGGTAGGGGGGAAACCTGGAAAGCAGATAAAGCAGATATTGGAACGGAAGACAGATTTGCGATCTGCTCACTCGTCTCTCTTTCTTTCTCTTAAGGCAGGCGGCCTTCTTCTAAAAAGCATTTCTCTTTTTTCATTCTTTTTTTCTCTTCATATTACATACCTGATGATTCTGGCGGTTACCAGGTGCAATCTCGGTCGAAAATGGGCGGGTGGTGGTCGGGTGTTGTGGGATGGGGATGCTGAAGTCGAAAATGTATGTACGGGTAAAAAAAGTTCGAAGGTGTTTAGGTCCAGGGCCAATTTGTGAATTAAACTGTAAGTGAAGTGGGCTGTGGGTGGATGTGGATGGGTGTGGATACCTGAATGGGTCAATTTTTTCCGAGCAGGTACGTACCTAGGGCTTGATAAGTGTAGCAGGTGCAGATACTCGGCGAGGTCCCTGTATACCTGACCCAGGATTTCTTCCCGGTTATCTTATCTCGCTAAGGAATCACTAGAAAGCTTATCAAGCATCGCTCTATCTTATCTTATCTTATCGAGGAGTCTTTTCCAGCTGAAATGAATGCGAGCTTATCATCACGTGGCACAAGATACCATAACGTCTTCCGTCTACCTCTTTCAAAGAAAGCTGAATTTACGAATAATAATGCCAATCGTTCCATTAATGCATAATAACTAATTCCTATTAGTGGCCTTGGCCTACTGGCAGCTTTTGTCCAGACGTAGCAGCATTATGACCTTCTTCTCCCTCCCCCTTCCATGCCAATCCAGCTGTAGGGAAAGTGAGAGTGGCTAGATACCCGGTCCTTTGTTCCGAAATGTGTAGCGTGCTTTCCTTCCTTCCTTTCCTGAGCCAGTCTGCAACTCGCGGCTTGTATGATTTGCCGGTGCTCGCGAGAGAAGCATCGAAAATCACGTCGTGTACGGCATGCATTGTGGACATCAGCCGCAGGAAGACGAAGAGGCAGATCTCTGGTGGTATGAGGTGCCTAGAGAGACAACGTCACTCTGCGTAGATGCTCTCGAATCAGCGTACCGACAAGAGTCTGATGAGTGATGGACGAGCGGCGATATCAAACCGCCGGATAGGAACTGAGAGAAAACGCCAATGCCACGGCGTTTACCTGCGACAGATAGAGGACTCTGGCGCAGACGAGACATCTCGTACTAACATCTCGTACTATGTACTAGCGGGAGCCTCAAAGGGTGAGTGAGCGATGCCGATATGGATCATTCAGTAGGTACAATCGAAACCTCCACAGCAAGCCGACAGGCCTGTCGGTCTAGAGAGTGGTTGATTTATAGTTCCATGTATAGTGGAAAGCTCGCGTCATGATTTTCTCCTTCTAGGCTGAAGTCAGCCGTTAAGTGCCTGCTTTGTCTATGCATCATAGGTGCTGGGCTGAGTGCTTTTGATGAAGCTCGCCATGGTGGGTTTGATCTGGTCGAGGAAGAGCTGCATGACCTGCTGGCTTTGACCCAGCCCTGTATGTAATTCCTCCAGGCCGATGAGTTCCTGGGCCTCGTGGTGACATAGCATATCGAACGCCGGCGTGTGGGCGAATTCGGCGACCATTCTCTCGTCGTACGGGACCCCGTCGTCGAGGCTCCGGATGCGCGGCAGTGGCAGCGCGTACCCCGTGGACGCGCAGTCGGCGTGGGATGGCCAGTCGACCTCCGCCTCCTCGAGACACTGCTGGGACCAGATGGATGGGCGTCCGAGCACGGCTGAGAGGCCATCCTGGGTCGACCCCTCCACGAGCTTCGCCCCGAGCCGGGCCTTCGACTGCTCGAGGCTCTCGAGCACGCTCTGCTGTCGCTCCACCGTCACCCGCAGTCTCTTCAGCGCCTCCATCTGCTTGCTGATCACCGCGATCCGCCGGTGGCGCAGGTATTCGTTGAGGGACTGCGGCATGAACGGCGACTCGTTGAGTCTGGAGCTGCGCATGTTCGCCTCGATGCCGTACCAGCGGGCTTCCTCCGCCTCAGTGTCCACGGCCCACGCCTCGGGGCCCAGCGGCGCGCCCATGGCGGCGGCTTGTTGTGCTCGCTTGGAGGTCATGCCGAAGTAGTCGGACAGGTCACCCTCATACCCGGCGTTACGCAGGCGCACCTCAAGGCCACGAAGGCTCCAGTGGAAGGGAGACTCATCCATGGTCTTCCTGTCGGCAGCAGCGGTCTTTCTCGGCGAGGCCTCCTCGACAACGGTCGCGGATTCGGGCAAATCGGTGCCTGCGGCGGATCCATTTCCATAGTATTGCTCGGCCATGAACTCCCTCGACGACAAGTAGCTCCTTCCCTTCTCGTCTTGGGGAAGTTCTTCGCACTCGATCAACCAGTCTATGTTGCTAGCGTAGGAGCGGTCGAACGGGATAGCGGGCTTGGAAACCCAACCCTTCTCCGAGGTCGAGGTAGAGGTCGTGGCGACCTTGGCAGGCGAACTGCCCTTGGCAGGATCACCCGTGCGAATGTCATCGACTCGGGGTTGGCCATCCTTGGCAGGAGATCTGCCTGAGCCGTACTTAGCAGCGCTGTCCCGAGCGGCCGCCTGGACAGCCTCGCGTAGTTCACAGGGTAGTGACTTGGAAAGTTTACGATCCTTGCCGGTCTCCTTGGCGTTCTTCCCTCCCTCTCTCTTCTGCAGGTGACTCTCCAGGGCATCGAGAAGCCCATTACTCATCTTGACCGGAAATCCCCCATACATGGGTAGCGACTTCTCTCCGGCGTACGTCACGGTGCCCTGGAAGGCATAGGCGGACTCCAGGTCATGGTTACATCGCTGAGGTGTCTGGGGTGGCCACTCGAAATGAGGGCACTGTTCCGACAGCGAGATCGAAGTGGGTTTCTCGGGGCCCTGGGGCGCATGGTCCTGCTGGTTGCTCTCGACGTGGCTTGGCTTGGTTGATGGGAAAGACACGATACCACCCATTGTGCAACGGGGTTTCAAAGCAAAGAGGGGTCTGTGACTCGATCGCGCGCTGTCTTGGAGAGTGGGCCAGTTGCCTGCAATGGTAGAGTAAGAAGCCTTGGAGTGTTCCTGCTCGTGTCGTTTGCTAGGGTTGGGATCGGTGGTAAGAACCGGGTGTGGTTTCAACAGTTCTGGGATTTCTGGAACTGTCTTGGTGTTTGTGTCTTGGGCTTTGATTGCACCTGCAGTTACTGCCTGAGCAGATGATGACTTGATGGGTGATGGCTTGGTGGGTGATGACTTGGTAGGTGATGTTTCCGCAGCTGCATACTTGGTGGCTGAGGACTTGGTAGGTGATTGAAGTGCGGCAGAGTACGTCGGCCTCGCTGCCTCCACTGGTTGAGGAAGAGTGCCCATCTTTGCAAAATGCCAGCCTGGAAGCAGAGAAACCGCTTGTCAACTGCTGCCTAAAGAATGGTTTCCTGTACAGAACTCGCAAGATGGAAATGCAGTATCTCAAAGCCGCCGCTGGCACTCAAGGAGGAGAGCTGCAGAAGACAGCTACTTTTTGCCTAAGACCAAAACACAGCCGTGTGTATACCTTTTTGTCAATGATGGAAAGGGAACGTATATGCCCGTACGGGTCGGTGTTTCCAAGACCTCGATGGGGGATAGATGATGAAGTTATTCAGGATGGCGATGATGAAACCAACAGATGAGTACTACAGGATAGTGGTGATTAAGACGAGAGCTGTTGCAAGGTGGGTACAAAGAGAGCTCCAGACGATACAGGGTTTACCTGAAGGTGGGAGGCCAGCTTGGTAGCTGTCAACAGCTCAATCACATCACATCAGGCAGGGAGCTGCCCAAGGAAGCAATTCCTGTCAACAAATTTATACATACATACATACATACTTAGCGAAGGTACCAAACTACACGCGCAGGAAATTCGATGTGTAATAACAACAGCGATAACAATGGTAACCACAACATCCGGCTAGGTAACAGGCAGGCATAAACACATTGCTATTCCACCATTGACAACCCATCCCAGCTTCCAAGCGTAAAGATATTCTATGTCAGAGCATACGAGTCTAATAGTGGAATAGATCCTCGAAAACATACAATGCAGTGAGTGACAGGGGAGTATTTCTCAAAAGATTATCGAATAAGCCCTGGCTGAACTGCTTAATCCTACTCACCTCATGTTACTCACCTAGGTACCCAGCATTGAATACGCATCCCATTTACGCTGATTATACCTGCCTAAGTACTGCCATGTCACGTTACCAAGGTATAGTACCCCACCCCTCCCCAGCCCCCCCGCTCCCAGCTATCTAGTGTTCCAGTTTCAAGTCCATAAGGCTTTCAGGTATCGATCAAATTGCTACATACCAAGCACCATCGACTCCTATCTCAGACTGTTGTCTCTTTCAGCCTTAAACCCCGAAGAGCACGTTCCTTTGTCACCAACTCTGCATCCGCTATCCAACCCCGCCATATTCTTGTTACTGAGCAAGTTATACTCATCGTGAGTAATGTGGCATTCATATCTATGCGCGTGAGTTTAAAAGCACACCTGCCTCTCCTCTCCCAAAGGCTCAATTCAGTTTGCTCATGACGAGAACGCTACCTGACCAGTACTTCAGTGGCACTCGTGGTCTCGGGCGTCTGGTCCTGAGTACGTGATAGTAGGCTAGGAGTGCTAGTGGCGTTCTTACCCCTATCTACGGGCCTTGGCACACCAAGCTTACTTATAAATAGGGGGGCCTTTGCCCCTGTTGTGTTCGGACAAGGACGACGCTCAATAACTATTCGAACCACATTCATTCTACTCAGCTACTTCGCAGTATCTGCCACCGAGTTCTATATAATACTCTGTACCAAATGCACTAAGAGGGTCTGGGGTCTTACTGGCGCCCCTAGTCCAATGCACATGACATTCTCAGGAACAGGCACTTCACGAAAAGAATAAGACAGGCTCCCAAGAGGTATAAGTCTTGTTGCAAAGCCTACCTAAGTACTTAAGTCTAGTAACTACTTCAATATGATGACCCCTAAACGAGTGACGGCCCAAATGACAGGGGGAAGTTGGGGGAAAAGAAAGACGAAATCCCAAAACCTTAATACCAAAACATAACGAGTGACTCCGATCAACTCCGTTCATCCATGCTCTTGACTACCATTACTTTGAGTTCGTCCAATCTCTGCTAGACACGGAAATTTGTCTCCCTGCCACCCTAATACCCGCCCAACCCAGAGAATCATGTATCGATATCACGCCGGCAAGGTAGGTGCTGTATGGTGATCAAGTCTACGCGCACTAAGTCAGTGTTTGCGTTTCAAGGCGGGCCTTGTTGACTCACTCGGGTGCTGCCGCCGTGCTCTGCCTTCAGACTGTCTCTATCTGTGGCATTGGAGTTCCCGGCCGAGTTCTGGCCTGTGGATCGAGAGCCCCCGGAACTCATGCCTACAGCAGCCACGCTGTTCCACGGTTCATCGGAAGGCTTCTGCTGCATCCAGCGACCCATCATGCTTCCGGACTGCTGCGGTTCGGTAGCCGAAGGAGTGGCCCGGTTCGGGTTGTCCCATTCTCTGCCAACAGAGAAATACACAGAGCCCTGCTTCGTTGAGGGACGGACGGTTAGCCGTATCCTGTAAGAATATATGTTCTCTGAAAGTCTAGAGACGAACCTGGTTCTTCGTTTTCTGTGGTTGGGTTTGGCTCGACATAGCTGGATAGGTCTGCGTGTAGGTAAGTATCGAGCTTGGTATTCGATCTTTGACGTTTCTAAGATATCACTCAGGGGTTGCTTGATATACAGAGATGCTGTCATGTCATGACCTTCTAATTCAATTGTCACTGTATTCACACACACGTACACACACATATATATATATATTTCTCTATCTACAAACCTTCCTGGCATCTTTCATGCCTTTGCCATGTGCTTCACAACATTCTCCAGCATTTACACAGACGATAGAGCCTTTCCACGCACTTTTGAGACCTCAAAAGCAATAAAGTTCCTTTCTATGCAAAGGATGAACTATACTCAAGTCGAGACCGGGCCGCTTCTGAAGGGGGGTCCTCTGCGCGAACACAAGTTCGACCGACATGAATGCTCCGCTGGACTACCAAAGTTCCAATTCGGCCGCTATTCATCTAGCCGTGCACGAACTGCTTATTTGAATAATTGTCGGGTAGCTACCTCTGATGATCATTTAACACTCAAACGGAGAAGCGGCCTCCAATTAACAATAACCTCTTTTCCCCAATTGGTGTGCGTTGTTAGACTTGGCAGCATGCATAGGCACCTTCTCATACATTGCCAATACCGTATTGCTTACGTCAAGCAATTCTAAGAAAGAGTCTCAATAGAGATTGCTCGGGGTATGAGGACAAAAGTTCCCCAATGGCTTGGCTTTCTACTCTAAACCAAACGCATGCTATAACACGCGCACATGTGCATACACACACAGCCCCTATCTCCCTCAGCCTAATCGGCCTATATTTGGCCCCCAGCCAAAAACGCCTTGTCCGAGCCACAGCTAGCCCGAAGCATCCCAGTCGTGGCAATGCTTGACCTACCAACATGTATGATACCCCTGTGGCACAGCATATAATTCGGCTGAACCCCAGGCCGCAGTGCTTAAAGGTTCCATAAAGTCAAAAGTTCCTGCATGTTAAGACTTGTCCATGTCCGGCTGCCTCCCGCAGAGTAGGTAGGAAATTCTACTATATAAATCGAATGTCTCGGTTCAGATTACTACTTCACATGTTCTCGTCAAAGTGATCTTGGATGATTCGGCAACTTGGCAACTTGGCATTTCAGAAGTTAGGAAGTGCATCGTTTCTGATCACTTTTATGTCTAAAGTCATACATTAAGCATTATGTACCAGGCAGTCCCATCCAATCCTCGCCTCGAAGTGTCCACATCTAGTGAGCCCCACCCACCGGTACCCTGCGGCCCAGGCGACGATGCGGCCAGCTTCGGCAATTTTGGATCTGAGGAACCTGTTGCCTTTGATAGGGAGTCAGAGAAGGAAGTGGTTTCCGATCTTCTCTCGGGATCCTGGAGCCTAGAGTCAACACAGCCTCCCGCAATTAGAAGCAATCCCGATGTCACTCAGAAGTCCGCTTCCCGTAGGAGTAGGCATACGCCGGCTGAATGGGAAGCTATGAAAAATCCCATCGTGAGATACTACGTTGATAACGATTATACCCTCGCGACTGTTATGGAAATCATGTCCAAGTCCCCGTACAATTTTCATGCTACGTAAGTATCCTCCTCGGATCGACCTGTTATTGACGTGGCTAACTATGAACAAGAACCAAGATGTACAAGACACAATTCACTCGATGGGGCATTGAGAAGAACCTGACACAAAAGCGTGTTCGCAGACTTATGGACAACGGCACTGTAGTAGGCAGCGTTCGTAAATTTATTGGCGTGAATCGGATCGGCCAGTACCTCAAGCGAAGAAAAGTAACTCATGACGTGCCCGACATTCCTGAGCTTGATAGCTCACCTCATCAGCATACGGTTGGAACGGACATTTTGGAGGGATCAAGTGAGCAGTCGTGCCGCTTTGCCAAAAGAGGCAATAGGAAGTTCCTTCTCGAGATTGTTGATGAGTGCGTATGATTTTATGCTTCTAAAGTAATTATTTAGGCTAACTTGAATGTTCGCATTAGACATGAAGATTCATTCAAGACATTTTATGCTGAATCGTGGGGTTCCCACGAGTACTACACTATCGTGGACCGGGACTGTCCTAGCGGGTGTCCCTGCCAGGTGCTCTACAATGGAAACTTCAACATTCCCGCCTGTAACCCTGATGCTTCGCTCGGCATGTCTGTATTTAGCTACGAACATGGCCATGCCTTCCGGGTTAGTTGCTTTCGGAATATCGTCTCTGTTGATATGAACCCCAGACTGGCGGTCAACTTGGAGCAAATCCTAGGAAGGCAATGGACAACCGTCTTACCCAAACTATCAGAGGGTATTGATGGAAGGTTTTTGCTCAAGGCTTACCGAACGTTACGAGACTTCCTCGATGATCCTTACCCACCGTGTCATTTCTTAGAAAGTGACAGGTTGGACTTGACACTACTGGTAGAGGGGCTACTGGAGGATGGCGAAATTTGGGACCGCATTGGTCTTGAAGCGCTGAATGATGCGGGTTTCTTGGATTCGGCTTTGCTGGATATGTTTCTAAATGAACGACTCATCCGCGGGATACGAAGCCTAGATGGAACCTTCAGAGCAGCGGATGCCGCCTTCGCCAGGGACAACGCAAAACAATCATATGCCAGACGCACAAAAGGCCGTGAGCTTGGACCCTATGCTTCCAATGCCGATGCGCCAGACACCAACGGCTTGGTTTTCGAACTTGATTCGACGCCTATATCACACATCAGCTCTGAGCGCTGCACAACAGAATTCAGTCCATCGGGATCAACGTATACCCCCTTTCCCGATTATCAGAGCGACAATACTTCTTTAAGCGACGTTTCGAGGCACCTCCCCAGTCACTACATCATCGACGATTTCTTTGACAAGCTTCCAGAGGAACACCCTCAGCTTTTTCCCGTCGTTTCGCGAGCGCCAGCCATTCCACTAGTATTTGGTGACGAACTGAACGAGATATTCACGGAGGAATATTTCCAGTCTCCAGAAATTCGTCTAAAAGAGCTGGAACAGGCCGAAATCAACAACAAACTCGTCGCTGCATGCAGATCCGGCACGCTGGGAGCTGTCATCACTCTTCTAGATGAGGGAGCCTCGCCAAACAGTCAGGTTGAGATCTCGGGACAACCCTATACGCCCCTAACTGGCGCTGTTGAAGCCAATAAACAGGAGATTGTGCGCCAGCTGATTATCAGGGGTGCTGACTTGAACGGCAAATGCACGGTTCAGATGGGAGCGAGAGGGGAAGGACAGTACACAGCCTTGTTCATGGCGACACAAAAAGAAAACACGTCCATGGTGCAACTTCTACTCGAGCTCGGAGCAGACCTAAACGAAACTTCCACGTCAAACTGGCTTGGAGAGAGTAAGGTATACACCCCACTGCAATGGGCCCTGACACAAAGGCATCGGGATACCTTCCAGCTTCTCCTCCTCTGGGACACGTCCTATTCAACTGGTCTCAAGAAAGCAAATATGGTCTATGGCGAAAGCTTCTTAGAGGCCAATTCACTTCTTGATTGTGTTAAAAAAGGGGAGCTTTCAGACCTGGAAGACATGATCAAATGCGGGATGGACATAAACAGATTGACATTTGAAGGGACGCCTCTAAGTGCGGCCGCTAGTTTCAGCCAACCGCATAAGATCAGACTTCTGTTGAATCACGGAGCCGATGTGCATTTAGCAGCCCTTTATCTTTCGAGAACCGGCCAACACAATGCTGCGAAACTGTTGGTTAAAGCGGCATACAGCAGTACTTCGGGTCCTCATAACGTTCGCACAAAGTTCGTTCAACAGTATGAACAATTGGTTGCCATATCACAATCGTCACAATCTAGCAATCTAAGAGCGTTCGGGCGCAATTACCAGAATTACCGACAAGCATGGGCGACGGGTATCCGTGTGATGAATCGAATCTGTGGTGGAAAGACCCCGGATGGCCCCAAACGCCTTTCCGAAACACTGGCATTCCTGACTGTGGCACGTGCCGTAACCGAAACGTCGGCGGGTGATACCGGTGACATCAATTTGATCGACAGATTTGACAATGACCTCCTACGCTGGCAGATGGTGTTTCCAGAAGGAGACAACCTTAGCCAATACCGTGAAGCCGTTCACGCCTTATGGAGTGTCGACCTCTCCGGAAAATTCTTCCTGGATCTCGACTTCGACGATACGGAGGCGCTGGGACCTTTCAAGGGAATAATATCCAGACTCATAGATGGAGCAAGGCGTCCACTTGAACTGGATAAGGATGCCTCTTCCGGCTTGAACGAGGCCTATTCAAGGTGGCGTAAACACCGGCGCGAACCTCCCATGTCTGGATCGCACCTTTCCTCTCCCGGGAGGTCTATGTCTCTGAACTGCAGCAGAAATGTGGAGATGAGAACTTCCTTTTCTTTCGATCGAACGTCAAATGATACGGATGATATGGCCTGCCAGCCAAGAATGAGCCGAGAGCAGATACTGCAAGCTACGGACTGGTTATCCTGCAAGAAGACGGCCCAGCCCGTGAAGATCTACTTCATCGACATTACTGGAGTCGCAAGTGATCTTGTTAGAGGCGTGATATTTTCTATAGTATTCGTCTTCATTCACGGTAACTACCCTATCCAATCCCTAAGAGTAACGCGCACAGCTAATCAGGTATGGCCCTCACAGGACTTAATTCACTTACAAATCTACATGTCACAAGAGGATTTGGAATAGTGGAGCGGTTCGCGATCCTGGTACAGTTTCTAGGATTTTTAAAGACCTTCGAGACGATCACTTCAGGATGGGCTGGCCCCAAGGTAGCACAGAGCTCGATTCGTTATCGAAACGATGACACTTGGATGGGACAGGCAAGCATCCCGCAAGAAAGTCGTGAATTGGTTGGCTCAGTGGCGGAGCCATGCAATCAGTGGTATAGTCTCCTTGGGAGCAGTACTTGGTCATGGATATGATTTGTATTTTAAGGAAGGCGAGTTGGAGAGTTGGTGGATCTGTCATTGTCTTCTATCTAATGGAAGAAAAAGGGGCTAAGGGGCTGCGTCGGTATGACTAGATATTGTATTAATAAATACACTCGCTTGAATGCATACCCCGCAATTTTATGCTATACGCGATTAGTATATCTCCCGATATCTCTATATACTGTATTAATACACATCTCCTGCAGCTACATATCGTCCAAACTGTCACATCGCGGTACGTCAAGTAATGCGGTACTTATTATGTCAGTCAGCCCGTAGTTAGGTACCTAGAATATTGCCTATTTGAATTTTTAAGCAGCCTTGGAACTCACTTGTTTCCCGCAAAACTGCAGCAGCAACAGACTTCTTCAACTACACCTAGGCAAAAGTAAACAACTACAACTGAAAACCAAGGAATATCATCTTAAGCACATTATTTCTATTGCAACTCCGTTATACGTGGGTTTTCATTTTCATAGTATAATCCTAAACCACAGCAGTGGATCCCCAACTTTACTTCCCACTCCCTAGATAAGCCATAATTTTCAAGCCCCTCCATTATCCATAAGTCCCTTAACGCTTGGATGGTGGGGCAGAATACATGAATGACGCCTAGGCAAACCGGGTTATCCGTCATATCTGATCTATTACAGGTGCCTTTGAACGCCTTACGGAAGAACGAATACTATTTTTAAGGGACAGCAGGCGCATAGACATAAGAGACACCATGGATCTGGATATTGATCCAGTCCATGTGTGGAAAAATGACTCTATCGAAGAGCGCATCTTCTCCGCAGCCTTGATTTGTCTCGAGGGCCATTATATGCAGTCCCCCATTATGGGGCCGCAGTCTATCGCAAAAGTCATGAGCATCGTCTCAAAGACCCTTGAGAAGACTCACACTTTCAAGGATGTTAGGTATGTTCTTGTGGTTGGCGCGCTGTCAGAGCCCGATGCAACCCATTCGGCCACTAACGGTGCCATAATAGAGAAGTCTTATCAAGGAATATTCGGGTGTGGATATGGTTGCGCCATGCAGTCTCTGCTGCCATATGCGATCTCAATGAAAAGTCGCTTGGTGTGCGGTCTGACACTCGGTTTCGCACCAAGTTTATTGATATAACCACACCCGAGGTCACTGCACTCATCATAAAGAACTATGCGCCTCTGAAGGAGGCTTTGCAGATGTTGAACAAATTAATGCACATCGCTCGCAATCTCCTCGTTACGACTGATCCGGAAGTCCCACAAAATCTATCAGCCGCCGTCAATTTCGATCATGAAGTTTACGAGGCAATCTGTCTATGTGTGAATGTAACTAGTAAGGGAATCGACGGAGAGATGCCGGATGATGAAACCTCGAGGGCCAAGCTGAATGAGATTACTGAACTCTGTAAGTCATTCGCTGTCTGTCATATCTGCCAACAATGAACTGACGCGTTGCAGATAAGAAAGTCCTAGTGACTTCACTACAGAAGGCTCACAACTGGATCGCAAAGAATGACAGGAACAAGATGGCGTTTTGGTTCCGGGTCTTCGTCGAATCACCTGATGTTGAGGTTAATCCCGGGCCAGAGGATCGGTATGAGCCGGTCTTGGACCATCCATCCCCCAGATGCTTTCAACTCCACGCCGAGATCAAGAACTGGCTAAGGCGCAACTCTAAAATGTGCCCTACCGCTGCCGCTATCCTCAAGGAGTACCTGGATGCCCAAGATGAGGAGAATAGAGATGAGTCTTTGCCCAGGACACGGCACGAGGCTTGGAACTACACGCGATCCATCATGTGGTCGTTCGAAGCAGACTACGAGGAAACTGTCAAAACTTGGCCAACTTCGGATGTAGAAGAACCGAACCAGTTCGCGAAAGATCATGCATATGGCAGGGTGTCGCGCGAGCTCGATATGTGGTGGGAAGCTGCGCGGAGTCCAATGCCGAGCGATTGGAACCTAAGCATGTTCCCGATTGACTACGTGCCAGAACGTATCAAGGAATGCGAGGCGAACCTCATGCAGCGATATGCAGCTACGGATCTTGCGGAAGACCAGCACGAAACTGTCGAGAATAGTGCCAGCGACAGACACAACCCAGAATGGCAAGGCCATGCACCTCAATCGACACCTCATTACGCACCGGAATACGATGAGTATGAGGAAGATGCCGATGACGACGACTCATACGGAGAAGGCCCTATGACTGGTTTACTTACAGAGGTGCCCAACATACTCGATCCCAAACAGATCGAGGCGCTGCACATGATAATTAAGTCCTGTATTCTTGACTCTGCGGGTTCAGGGGAGGACCAGTTCGGCGAGAATTTACAGCAGACACGGTGCCGAATCTTCCTCGCCACAGAGTGCGGTCGCAACCTACTTAGAGAAATGCTCGTTTTCATCGCCGTTTGGGAGAAGGATGAGCATTCCCTGATTTTCCAAATCAGCGGTCACATCATTCAGGCAATTCACGAGAACTCACTGATACCATACACCTGGAACGCGTTGAGGAGCCCAAAGGACATAATTTCTCCCGCACAGACGGTGCTGCTCCGCCTTATCACGTCCTTGTCACGCACTGCATTCTCACCCTCTGAAAATTACCAACCCGTGCCTGACGCGAAGGAGGTGGAGGAGGACGCCGAGAAGGCCATATCAGCCTCAGACGTGCGGCTAAGCAAAATGCTCAACTTCCTATACGGCGTGTTCCGGAGTCGGATTGTCCCCGAGTGCGTTGCGCTTATGCAGATCCAGGGGGAGGTACGGAAGGGCCGGCTGGACCCGGCCGATTTCCCAGTCGACAACTGGGACCTGGAACGTGCCAAGGACGGTCTCGTGCAGTACCTCGACTTCCTGTACACCATCGCCGACATCTACGCGCTTCGCCAGCACCTCATAGACTGGGAGGCCGTATATGAGCTGCTCAAGCTTCTCGAGGGTCTCGATGTTGGCGTGGAGAAACTGCCCTTTGCCGGCGCCCGGCGTCATCACCATCACCACCACCACCATCCCGAAGCACCAGCCACGCCTTCCACAGCAACGTCGACGCCGCAGGCCGCCACTTCATTTTCGAACCAACAACAACAACAGCAACAGCACCCCCCACCGCCTCCGCCTCCACCCCCACCTCCGCTATCCGACCCACCTCACGAGTTCGCTTGGTCGGGAATCAAGGGGCAGGTCCTCTCGATCCTAGCAGCGTTGCTGCAGCCGCCGCCGGGGCAAAGCTCGCCGGGGAATCCGGCGGTACAGCTGCAGATCGTGCAGCACAACGGCATCGTCGCCCTCCTCAACTGTTGCTTGTACGACGACAACAACCGGTTCTGTCGCGAGCGCACCCAGCTCTGCCTGAAGTGGCTTATGGACGGCTCTCCAGACGCTAGCGCCTTCCTGCAGAACCTCGTCCAGGCCAACTCCTCTTCCTCCTCCGTCTCCTCCCAGGCCGGCCAACAAGGCCAGGGCACACAGCCGCCCGTCGTCTCCAGGCCCCCGCCGCCTCCGCCTCCCCCGCCACCGGCGCAGGCCGCCTCCGGCACCCAGCGACAGACTGCGGCGGGGGCGGCCCCCGGGTCCAGCGCCAGCGCCGGCGCCATCCAGAATCTCCGCGTAGACGGCGTCTCCGGGGAGGAAGAAGTCCGGGTGCAGGTGCGGAGCGCGAGTGCGCCGGCCGGCGGCAGCAGTAGCGGTGGTGGGGAGGTAGTTTCGATTGAAGCTGACTCGGGGCGTGCGACGAACGCGAATGCGAACGCAAACGCGAATAGGAACATAGCGGCGCTGAAGCAGCGCGCGAGCGAGCAGCGCACCCGCAGCGAAGAGCTGGTGCAGGATCTCCTGGCGCTCACGGTGGCGGGCGTAGGCGCCGATGAGGCCGCCGAGAGGCTCGGTCTCGGCATGGGGCTACACGTCGGCGGCGGCGGCGACGATGAGGATGGGGAGGGTATCGAGTTCGATGATGAGGATGATGAGGGCGATGGTGTCGTTGCTGATGACGAGACGGAGGACGAGTTTATCTGAGCACGGACGGACGGATGGATGGGATTGGGGGGAGTATTGGTTACTTCTACCGTGCTTATTAGGGATTTGCGGAAAGAAGGAAAGGTGAGTGCAAGCTTGGAAGGGTGAAAGGGGGGGGGGGGGGGGGGAGGGGAGAGGGAGCAAGATCCTTACCCGGCGTTTCGGGCGTTGTTCATTATCCACTCTACCCATCGCTGGAGGGGTGTTTCCATTATGTTGGAGTAGAGGAATGGACCTCGTGGTCTACTTACTTTTTTTACTCAGGGTACATGCATTCGTTCATAACTATATACTTGGTCTCGCGCATTGTGACCTCTAAGAAACGGGGAGGGGGGTGCTATCAAGAATCCCAAACTATTCATATTACAGGCGGCGCGCGTGAGATCACGCACACAACTTCATCGATGCAGCAGCTGTAGATACACGGTAGGTAGCAAATGGCTAGAGTGTTCATCTTTGAATGGACGCCTACATAGTACTTCAAGTTGCCTACTTTTAGTCATATTTTGCAGAGACTGGCATTTTTAGAGGTGGTAATTTTCACTAGTTGCTTAATAGAAAAGGGGTAGGTAGGCACGTCGAGGGCAAGAGTCTTTCATTCACTTGTAAAAGAGCAAGGCATCTCAGAAGGCTATAAGAGTCTCATTATTACCCTCCACTAAATCTACCAACCTCCTATAAATTATCATCTCTCCATAAACATGGATGTACTCTAGTTGTGTAGCTATTCCTCGACTGTTACAAGTACGGAGCAGATTGTCTGTAGTCAGCTAGTGCGAAGGCTAGTATAGGGAGCTAGATAATTTCATTCAACGCGAGAACCTCGTCCCCTAACTCCTCCAGCGTCGCGTGGCTGTGAAGGGTCCATATGGCAAGCCAATCGATACTATCGGCCTCGTGGGGCTTCAGTCGGCTGCTTGACATTGTCTTAACCTTAGCGAGTGTGGACATTATTTCGCGTGTGGTGTCGCCCGTGCATTCATCCATCATGGCCCATGCAGTTCGCACAACTCCGGCAACAGTTCTGTCATCAGATCTTGAAGGGGGCCGGCACTCAAAGTCCACGGTTTGGCATTCGGCATCCGAGGACTGTGTGACGTCATGTTGTGTGCCAACACTGGAATAATGGGATTTCTTAACGATGGTATCCCGGTTACCTTCGAGGACACTCTGATCCCGGCTATCGCTCTTGGCTACACTCTCCTCGATGAGCTCCTTCTGTGAATCGATCTCATCGCGAGTCTGTGATGTGGGCCCGGTTCTCGGGGTGCCCGCATCAGGTTCGATGTTTGAGCTCTCGTTTACGGCGAGCTTGTTCTCTTCCTGTGTTGGTTCAGATGGGACAGTTTGAGACGAGGAATAATCGATTTGAAGTGATGATAGAATATTATCGATAATAGATTCAGTGCGTAGAGTTTGCATATCATCATGCTGTATCGCTACGCTGGACCCCTGAGAGGCGTCTTGAGCGGGTGAGGCTTTCGCATCATGTTTGGGAGAACCAGCGTTTAGGTCCGACTCGTCCAGGACATGACGAGTTCCATACTCAGGGTCTAGAATACTTTCCGATGCAGTTGGGGTGACCGTGAATTGCTCCTGGCTGGCAGATGTAGACTGACTACTAGGGGCAGAGACGGGCGTGTTCCCGCCTTTCGCGTTAAATTTTATCACTCTCTTTGGCGGTGGCGCTATTTCAGCAAGTTGTTCTCCCGCCCTTTTTGAGCCTCTGCTGGAATCGCTTGCCGAATGTGAATCCACTGCTGTATTTTGTAACGAGGTCGTTGTCCCCGTAGGACGTTTGGCCACTCGTCTGGTGGGAGTTGGTTCTCGTGTGACTGAAGGGTTAGTATTGGCTTTGCCATGATGGCTTACTGTGCTCGGTGAGGAGCCGGCTTGGTCGAAGCGACTAGTCCCATGGAGAATTGGACTCCGTTCGTTGCTTGACAGCTCAGGAGAAGTTGTTATTTGAGGCCCGGGATTTCGGTTTCTCTTGAAAACCATCGGTCGACCGCTGGTTTGACTACTGATCACACTGGTCCTACTGAGGCTGCGACTAATGTTCCGGCCAAACCGGGCTGGACTAGGTTGAAATGATCCAGTGGCAGAGTCTAGGGTAGGAATAGGATTGGTGTGGGTAGATGGAGTAGTGTTGGAAGCAGTGTCGTCTTCCATGGGGCTTGCTGACAATCTGGGCGTTTTCTGCAGACGTAAGGGGACGGATGGAGGGCGATCACTGGCCATTATCTGCTGAGTACTAACCGGACTAGACCTGAACGAAGCTATACTCCCGGCGCATTCATTTGCTGTGCTATGAGGAAGAAATCCGAAAGCGGACGGGGTCCTGGAATTGGCCGGGTATGGGCCGTATGGCCCTGGGCTCTGACTGAATGCATGATGACCACCAGTGCTGAGTGGAGATGGGGTTTTGAAATAGCGAGACTGGGATTGACCATAAGGTAACTGGCTTGGAGTGTGACGGTATGACAAAGCAGGATAATGTGTCTGATGCCCAAGAAGAGGCTGAGAGGCCGGGCGTGCCTGGGGTTTAGGTGGCATGTTGAACTTGAAGCATTGATTTACGCAGTTTCACTCTTATCACGATGATAGCTCAAGGGGGTATGTTCAAATAGATACCTATGTATATGTTCATAAGTAGGTAGGGATAGGTAAGTCAAAGGTGAATCTATTATAAACCCAGGCAGAGATGTATAACTGGTCCCTAGGTGGTTAGGATGAGGAAGATGGAGATCTTCAGGAGTACAGCTCTTATAAAGACAGAGGTGAAGGTAAAAGAAGTCGGGGGAGGGGGGGGGGATGAAAGGTGAAGTTGGATTAACTGTCCTATCAATTGTTGGGGCAATAGATGACGTTTTCTTATTTCTGAATGCTTAATTCCTGGTTCGACCTACCTTTTTTCCCCTCGGTTTTTTTTTTTTTTTGTAGAGAAAAGCCATTATCCTGCAGGTGAAGGAAAGTGCGTCTCGAGCCTCGAGATGAATCTCCTACAATCCGATTGTGATAAAGGGTTTGGGGGGATGATACCGTATTAATTCATACGGGTAACGGTTTGCAATAAAACAGATGCTAGCTCTACCTAAGTAGTTAAACCTTAAGAATGCGTTCAAAGTTGGTGGTCGCGATTCTGCGCACCAATCAAAATGCAGGATTGACATATCAGGTACATACGTACAAGTACCTAGGTACCTGGATCGAACTCTTTTAGCCAGTCCCGCTAGTGCAGTGCAGGTTTGCTATCCACCTGGGCACTTACCTAACATCACATACCAGTACCTATCCGTACCTAGTAGTAGTATAACCGTGTATCGCATCGCGATTCTAAAAAGGCAAGAGACACTCGCTACGTCCACCTCACCTAACACCTTCCACCTCTATCTTATTCTCCCGTCTGGTCTCTGGTCGGCCGTCACTGCTTTTTGACAAGACCACGTTGGTCAGTCGTCGGTCGCATACCTTCCCTAGATGCATATGTAGATGCATATGTAGATAGGGTAAGGTTTCCAGGTTTTTCTTCCCTTGTCACTGGCCGTGGCGTACTTTGCACTTTGCGACGGACTTTCCACCACAATTGAAACCATCACCATCCAACTTTCATAATTCTCCCATCCAGCCGACTTGATATATTAATCCTAACGTGCCTACTACCACTTAACTTACCACAGGTTCAGATAAAAATCGAGGAATTTTACCTTCGACACCGCTGTTTCAATTCCTCCAACCTTTCCTTTTCCTTATTTCCTTACTCTAAGAACACTCGACGACAACACCAAGCAGTCATCGACAGAAATCATCGACCGACAAGGACGTCCTGCCATCCACATTAGAGGTCGGCCATCCCCGACAAACAACACCCACCAAGATGCCCCCAAAGGGTACCACTCCTAAAAAGGAGGGTGTTTATGTCCACCAGATCGAAAGAACCCCCGAATATGTCGAGTTTATTAAAAAACTCGAGAAGTTCCACGAGGAACGCGGTACCTCCTTCGAACCCGAGCCTCGACTCGCCACCATGTTCGGCTCCGTTCAAGTCGACCTGTTCAGATTATACAAGGCTGTTATCGAGAAGGGCGGCTATGACGAGCTCAACAAAGTACAGAAGGCCTGGCAAGTATTAGCCAACGAACTTGGAATGCACTTTGACGATAGTAAGGGCATGGGTCAGCTCTCATTCCAACTCAAACATGGCTTCTATAAATATCTTGGTGCTTTTTGGATTAAGGACCAGTACGGAAAGGAACCTCCACCAAAGGAAATACTCGAGTCTCTGTCCTGTGCGACTAAGAACGGTCCTCTTCTAACTCGTACCGTTGAGAGTTTCAAATTGGCTTCCAGGCGTCCGACTGAGGAGGTTGCTCCTAAGGAAGACCGATCTTCCGAGACCAGCACGCCAGTTTCTGGAACCCGGGCTTCTGGTCGTCTGCGCGAGGCACCCCCTCAGAGAATTCCCTTTCAACCGGAAACTGGTCCTAGTCGTCAACCAAGACAGACTTCTTCTCAGCACTCGACTCCTGTTTCGAATTCCGCCGGCGCCGCTGCCCATCATAACTCCCATGGCCCTCATCATGGATCTCATGGCTCTCATGGTTCTCCCGCCAACCACCATCAACAGCATTTATTACCACACCCACATCATCAACACCATATACCACCTCCTCAGCATCATAACGGCAACAATCACCTCCACATGGGCCAGCCCCAGCCGCCCGCTGTTACGATTCCCTCCGAGTTCATACCTACCAACCCCGAGACCGCATCACGACTAACGGAATCCTTCGAATGGCGGAAGCCCATCGAGGTCCCAATTCGGCCTGTCCAAACACCCGGGAACAACCCCGTTGAATTTGCCAAGCGTCAGCGCCAGCTACGCACCCAGGTTACTGGCGCCCCTGAAACTCAAGGTCACTCCCGTCCCATGGTCCCTGGCAGTGAGTGATTCTGTCACGCTGTGTCACCTTATGCTAACTCGTTTTCTCCAGCTGGCTTCGAGGGCCCCAATATCTACACCCGATGTCTGCAGTCTTTGCGTTCCGGTATTCCTTCTGAGCAGGCTTTTGCCCTCCACCACCTTGTCAAGATTTCCTTTGAACGCGGTGATAAGTACAAGTTCGAGTCTTTTCTTGGCCTAGCAGAAGCTCTTATCGAGAAAGCTCTTGAAGTTGGCGGTCTTTTCTACCAGGTTAACTGGCAAGTGTCGTACTTTGGAGACCAGGATGGTGGAGATATATCTATTCTCGATGGTGTCAACGGCACTGACGACATTCTTGAACGCATCGAGAAGCTTGCGCCAAAATCGGTGCTGGATTACATGCAGCCTTCCGTGTTTGCAGACCACCTCACAAGGATCACAGAAGCCGTCCTCACCATCCGCAATATGGTCATGTTATCCGAGAATGCTGTTTATATTTCTGATATCTACTCTCTCAAGGACCTCTTGTGCATAATCCTGCATCTGCCTCCTCTGGAGTCGCTTGTCGAGATCAAGCACCTGGCACTCGATATCGCCGAGCAGATTACGCCGTACATGATTCTGCCTTCCGATGACGCCTTGTATAAGACGTTACTAGCTCAGCTCGACTCGGAAGATCGGGGCACGATACTAGCATCTCTTAGATCTATCAGTCGCATCTCGATGAATCTCGACGTAACAAACATGTTGCAGGATGTCCCTACAGTGGTTTTGCAGAACATCATGAACTGGCTTCTGCTCAATGACCCGGAGCTCATGGACGCATGTCTTGATTTTCTCTATCAGTATACGGCCGTAGTAGCCAACGTGGAGTCGTTATTAAAGGCGGTTGATATGGAACGCTTCGTACCACATCTCGTCAGACTTCTCGCTTACGGCGCTAAACGGGTCAAGGAGGACGTAACCCTCAAGCCACAGCACAAACTCCCGGCGCCTCAGGATATCGTACCCCTTCCGCCAGACCTCCGCGAGAAGCTCGCTACGACTGGCGAGCCCCAAAGATGCTTCCATTGGCTTCAGTCCTTATTCGAGGAAGACGCCGGTTCTCATATCACCCAAATCGCTATATGGCATGCTTACCAAGCATCATATACCTCTACGGGGCGTAGTACGCTCTCAGCAGCCGAATTCATTAGGAATGTGAGCCAGGTGTTCGCAGATGCGCGCGCCCAGATCATCCGAGGACCAGGACAGGCAGATCGCTTTATTATAGAGAACATCCGCCCTCGCACGATCCCCTTCGACTTTGAAACGAAAGAGGAGTATCTCCAGTGCCAATGGGTGGCGAACAAAGGCACGGCCCCCCAAAAGTGCAACAGCGTTTTTGCGGACGGCGAGAAGATGTGGAATCACGTCCTGAATGCCCACCTGGGCATCACCCGGGGCGAGCACGGAAAGGTCGAGGACAAGGAAGTCGCAACATCCTGCGACTGGGAAGGCTGCCTCAAGCACCCGACGCCGAGCAAAATGAAACTCTCGGCGCTATCAGGCCACATCAAGGCGCACATCACGTCGCAGAAGCGCCCGCTCTCCGAGGGCGCCGCCGACCCGGCGGCCAAGCGGCAGAGGAAGGCCTGGGTCATTCCGGCCAAGACGATGCCGCTTACCTGGGAGATGACAATGGTCAGCAAGGACGACAAGAACCCCGAAATCGAGCACGCGGCCGGCACGCCCCTCAGCGCGGCCCTGGTGCTCCGCAACATCGCGCGCAACGTCGTAAAGACGGAGTCGGAGGAGCACCTGCTGAAAGAGCACGAGAAGGGTGGCGAGGGCGGCGGCTGGAACGAGAAGCTGTTCCGCCCCGTCATGGCACGTCTGTTCGAGGTCATGACGGAGAATAAGCACCTGGTGAGTTTTGGGGTCCTATTCAATCACCACAGCATCCCCTACCCCCCCCCCCCCCTTTCTCCACCACTGCCCAGGGACCAATCAGTTGTTGCTAACGCGTATTGTAGGCCGATAACATCGCGTCGCTGCTACAGCTTGTGCAAGCCGACCGTTCATGAGTCCATCATCACGTTTCGATCATGCGCCCGCACGCCTCCGGAGGCTGCGACCCGTTCTGGATTATACTTCTTGGGACCTGTATTATTCAATAACTCGGTGCCTCTCTTTCACACTCACGGATTTGGTTTTGCACACTTCTTTTTTCCTCCCATACCATCTTAGATATTAGACGTAATCGGAACCCGCCTCCTTGCACTACACCGCACTGCTCTGCTCTGCCTGAATAACGGACGGGGCTATGGGGAAGCAAAAGGCTGGAAAGAAAGAGGGGCTTCGCACCGCTGCTTCTGCTAGTGGTAGCTGGCCGTTTTTTTCTACGCAGGATACCCGCGACACAACAACCAACCACAGCAACGTAGGCGTTAAAAAGGAAAGGGGGAGTGATATCCCTGGTTTTACGAATTTCAGGGGGAAAGGGGGGTGTTTGTTTTTCTTTTTAAATGAAAAGTCGGGGCGCGGGGGTATGAGATCGGGAAAGGGTATTCCCCCCCGAAGAGCAGAGGAAACGGATAGGCGTTTTTGTCGGTTGCTTTTGGCTTCGCTGCCTTCCTTTTATTCTATCTCTTTTCTTTTTGCCATCCTCTCACCGGTTCTACGAGAACCTTGCCCCCCTCCCCCTCCCCCCCTTCAGGAAGAGCTACGAAGCAACCTAGCGTACGATCTCACGAGGAAAATGTAAAAACAGAGCCGGACTGGGGCTGGTGCGATCGCTTCGGGAAGGGGGCGGGGGCGCGGATTTATTGGCTCGATTTGTTGTATATTACTAGGTAGCTGAAAAGAGATCTATCTGCCTGCCTGCTTGCCTATGCCGGTTAAAAGCCGCCCATCTTGGCCCGATTTCGACGGGATTTAAGTCATTTCGTGATACATCACCTAACCTCATAGCTTGCGAGGAGAGCTAGACTCCTAAGGCAGAGAAGTATACCGATGATACCATTTTGCATTTCAAAGAGCGCAGATGCGAAGGGTTTGGTAGTAAGCGGCCAAGAGTGGGGGCTGAAAGCTCCTACCTGTCTGCCTATACCTAAGACTATCACGATCTTTATATTTTCTACTCTACTTGGGCCCCTAGGGGCTTGCATTAAATAGAAGAAACCCCCCATTTTTTCCGCAATTATCTCATTCAGTACATGTATTTTTATTCTCTTCTTTAATCATGTCTACACCGTTAGAGATTGAGGAAAAGGCTCTTGGGCGGTGGCCTCGTCGACTGCTCCACGTTCCGACCATGACCTCTTATGAATGGCAGCCGGGCAACGTCTACGGACCGGCCACCTCACCATCATATAACGCGATATCCTACACATGGGGTCGATGGAGAGTAACGACAGATGCCGACGACGAAAGTCCCGCAGACTACGTCGTAACCCCTCTTGTTGTCCACGGGATTCCCTGGGACGTGCCTAGGGTCAGGCCGCACCACTTCACCAGTGAACAACTCCTGCACGCAATCAGGCGATGTACCGGGCTGGGAATCCACCCCTCGCCGGTAGACTTTCTATGGATTGATATAGCATGTATAGACCAGAGAGGCGACGAGCCCAAGTCGGCAGCTGAGGTGGGCAGACAAGCCCCGATTTTCGAAGGGGCGCGCCACGTCTACGCGTGGTTGTCCGTCTCGGATCAGGTTTTGAAGTCCACCATGAATGAGATGATTAGGATGGCAAAGCACGTCCGTCGTGCGTACGAGCGAGTACGTCTCGGAATGGTGAATTTGCCGTGGGATATAGCCTACGACTGGATCAGACTCGGAATGGTGGTAGTGGTTGGGAACGGCAGTGTCGCCAAGCTCCTGCGCGATCCCTGGTTTTCATCCTTGTGGACCTTGCAAGAGGCTTTCATGAGGCAAGATGCTATATTTCTTAGCCGGGAAGGCACACCTGCTACGGCACCTGCTATCGAGGTTGACGGTGACTGGCCTCAGAAGAAGGGCGGGACTCCTGATGATACTCCCAACAAGCCTTTGATACTTCAGAGACTTGTTCAGTACTATCGAGAAGCATACAGCTTACTCGAATTAAAGGGCGTCCCGCCCAAACATTCCTCGGCCCTCCAACTGCTTCAACAGTGTGGGCTGTCTCTGTTGGAATGGCGGCATCCGCTGGCAATCTTCATCGCCTCCGGTTCACGCACCTGCGAGCGAGATGAGGATAGGGTGTATGGCATCCAGCAGGTGTTTAGATTTCGGGTCGGGAAGTCCGCACTCTCGCACCGCCAGGGCTCCAGGTATACCCTCCAGGATCTGCAGGTGCAATTCGGGGAACAGCTTTTACGTCAGTACGGCCTGCAAAGCCAACTACACAGCTTCACACAACCGGCCCCCGTAGGACGGGGTTGGCTTCCCAACTCGTCGTCCATATTACCGGACCAAATATGGAGCATAGAGAGCACCTATTCAAGCATAAGCAAGTACAGCGTAACGCAGCCCCAAGCTCCCAGTGTCCCTGCGTGTCTGCTGTCCGTCCAGAACGTCAATGGCAATGCATGGGGCAAGTTTGATGGAGCAATGTGTGCCTTTCACAGAATTCATGCATCTTGCCAGGAAGCGGAAGAAACGTTCACCAAGAGCCACCGCGACTACATCGTTCATGCAATGCTCAAGATCTATTTAGACCGCACCGATGTTTTTTCCAGTACAATAATAACTCCTCAGTGCCCTTCAAAAATGGGAGAGGTACCCGACCTGCCACAGCAGGCGCTCGCGACCAAGCTGTCTCTCGAATGGTCTGATAGCCTCTATGTTCTGCTTCTAGGGAGGACGCAATATACCAGCCACAAAGAACTGGCGGGCCTGCTCTTACTGCGTTGCTCTGATCCGGACGCGTTTCAGTACTATCGCCGTCTCGGTCTATGCACATGGCAGCCCTCAGGATGGGGTATCACAACTATGAGCGACCCCATCCCAGAGGACTCACGCTTTACCGGCTATGGAGACGATTGGCAACGAACAGAAGGCTTCTTTGGATAACATATCTGAGGCAATAGCACATCCAATCATTTGGTAATAGGACTATAGAAGCGGGATCACAAGAACGTATAACTTTGCTAGATTTAGGGGGGAGGGGGGTGATTGTACACTTAAACACATTCGGACAAGCATCATCTAGCCTCTATGTGAGAAGCTCTGTGCAGATCATAGAACGCAGTCCTGGCGTGCAGCGGGCATGATGCCCTGGGGAGGACCTTGCTGGAAGAGCGTATCCAGCCCATGGAGGACAATCTTGTGTAGAGGATCTCTCATGTCACAGCAGAACTTGGGATATGGCATCCGTTGCCGTCTCTGCGCCAGGAAGCCGCCAAGGGCGCCGGAGATGTCGCGGCGCCATCGAGTGAGCTGTTGACGCTGGAAGCTATCCAGCCAGCCTACCCATCTCATATCTTATAGAAGTTAAACGAGCGCCCCGTGTGATGTAGGGTTCTTGAGCGGAAACGAGGGCTGATTGTGCTGTCTGCCGCGGGAACCTCACGATTGATTCGGTTTGATAAGCCAAGTCCAGCACTTTTCTTTATAGGAGAGATCTCTTTTATTTATTAGTTACTTTATTTTAGATTGTAAGTTTTCGCTTTTCCTTTTTTCCCTCCCTCCTCGTCCTCGCTTAGAACTGCATAGACTCCAGCGACATGGGTCGCCGCAGTGCCAGTTTTGCAGTTAGTAAAGTAGAATGGATGAGATGAAGTGAGAGGTCCCACCTCTGACCGAGTATCGTGTCTGTTCATATAGCTGTCGCAACCTCATCCATCTTGTTTCGTACATATACCAAGAACCAACAGCAACGCGGTAAAGCAAAAGCGGAGCAGAGCTATCTGGCCCTACTCGACTAACCTCATGTAGAGCAACAGCTAGAGGATCGCTAGCCAGATGGTACACAAGGAGAATCGCTCGAAACCCACCTCCCCTTTTTCGTGGTTTTCGTAATGCACCTAGTAAATCGCAAACCGCCATGCCAATTCTTTCTCTTTTTGTTACCCTTCCTTCCTCTATGCAAGTGACGTTACGTCCAGGGATCCATCTTGTCAAATCCACTAAGCGTATTACTAGTATGCCGGCGGGAAGACTAGTCCCGTCTGCTACCGGCTTGGCCCTCGCGAACAGCCTCGAGAATGAGAGTCTTTGCCTTCTCGCAGCCCTCTCTGGAGCCGACGACCTCGATGGCCTCGTCCCGGGCTTGGTCCCGGGGTACGTTGATCTTGCAACCGCTCTGCTTACGGATAGAGTTGACCTTCGAACCGCCCTGACCAATAACATGGCGGTAAGTGGACGGGTCCGGAAGCACGAGGTAGCCGATCGCGTTGTTCTTCTGAGCCTGCTCAAGTGCCGTGTTGATGGCTTTCTTGGCCTTCTCAATATTCTCGGGGTTGCCCTTGAGGACCCATGGGATTTCGCCCTCCTCAGACGAGATAGCATCGACGAGCTGCCAAGAATGGGCATCCGCGGCGGTATCCGCATCATCGGTGATCAGGGGTAAGGCGGTATCATTGGCCCGTGTGGCCGTGGGCTTTGGTTTCGGCGGGACCGACTGGCCGAGATGGTCCACCGTAACCTTGTGGTCGTTGCGTAGTCTACGGAAGAACGCACCGTTGTCGGCAATGGCATGATGATACTTGCGCGGGATCTGCACCGTCTCACCCTGCTGTTCTTTGATCAAAGACGCGATATGCTCCTTCGCTTGTTCGACATCGGCGGGCAGACCAACTATCTTGACACCGGTCTGGCTACTTCCCTGTCGCGGGATGTCGATGGAAACTTTGAACTGAGACTCCAGTTGGCGTTTAGCATCGCCACCGCGGCCAATCAAAGTCCTATGTTTCTCGACAGGAACTTCAAGGACCTCGGTGACTTGGCTTTCCCGTTCCGACACGATCGACTGGATGCTGGAGATGATCTTGTCAACGACATCGCTCCGTCCTTCTACCTTGATGGTGTTGCCATCGGTATCCAGCTTCGGGAACTGGACGGTGCGGGCTTGAAGTCGTCTATCCTCGGGACCACCGGCCTTTATTACCAGGTCACGAAGAGTGGAACCTAATTGAATGTTAGCATATCGTTTGTGACTGGGGATGAAAGATAACTTACCTCCCGGCCCAATCAACGTCTTGTGCCACTTCCTGTCAATATCGATCGTCTTATTAACGGTGTCCTGGAAGATAGCCTTCTTCTCCTCGATCAGCTTCTTGGCCTCTGCCACCTGCGACTTCGTGCCCTTGATCTGGATGTCGACATTGGCATCTTGGGACTCGCCCCTTTCGCCCGGGATATCGATCTTGGCACCAGTCAATGCGCGTAGCTCATCCATACCAACACCACCCGAGCCAATCAGGGACGGAATTTGCTTTTGTTGAACGGTGACAGTAGCAGTGTGAGAGTTGTCTTTGAGGTACTGGAAGAGCGAAAAAATCTCATCGCGAGCCTCGTCCGCGCCCTTCTTGGGGCCACGAATCATGACTTCGTCAGGACCCTGTTGGCGTCGTGGCTTGCCAGCTTCGCTAGCAGCATCCGCGACAGATTCGTCGTCCTTGGACTTCGCAGATCTCGGGAAGTTGATGTGGACGTTGTAACGATTCTGCAGACGTAGAATCTGGCCGCCCTGCGCACCAATAAGTTCCCGATGGAATTTAGGATCAATCTTGAGTACGTGGGTAGTCTCATCTGCCCATTGCCTGCCAAGCGAAGTGATATGAGCCCTGGCACGCTCAGCTTTCGCTTTGGGACCTTTGAGCTCAACCTCTCCGTTCTGAACCTGGATGTCTACATCGAACTTCTCACGGAGCTCGTTGATGTGGCTACCGCCTTTACCAATTAGGTGGTTTGCGAACTTGGGGCTGAAATCGAACTTGAGAGTGAAGCCGCGCTCCTTCTCATCCTCCTGTTCCTGGGCAACAAAAGCCTTGGCCTTTTGGTAAAGAGCATCGACGCTGGAGGCGGTACCGCGGAAAGTAACAGTGGTGCCTCTAACACTCACTCTAACAGGGATGTCGCCAGCAGCACGAACAGTGGCGTCCTGCTCTTTCTTGATGTATCGCCGGAGCTTATCATGGAACCTACATACCGTGGTTAGAAGCTAATGAACATACTTGGTGTAGTTGGTGTAGACTTACTTGAGAGGCACCTCAAGCGTAACCGTGGCGAGCTGCTCTTGGCGGTTTAGCAAGTCAAGGATGTGCTTGCGAGCTTCGGAGAGGCCCTTCTGAAAGTTTTGGACATCCTGTGCTGCCGGGACGCTCTGGGGAACCTGGTACGCATCCAGAGGGGAATCGCCCTCGTAGACCAGAAGTACAGGAAGGTCCGCCTCTGCTCCGTTCGGAATGATAGTGTACACGCCATATTGTTGCCGGACTTTCGGCGTAATATCACTCCGGAGATAAGAGTGGAAGAATGGATCAACGGGGATCGAGGCAAAGCGAGAAGGGGGGTGGCTGTTGATGATCGAAGTCATTTCCTTCTGCGCCTTGACGCTGTTCTTGCCATCACGCGCGTATAATTCCCAAGGCGAATCGACACCAGCAGTGTAGGGAGTGTTGATGTGGACGTTATAAAGCTGTTCTAACCGCTCAATCTCTCTGCGTTCGCGTAGGTAGCGTGACATGTCCCGAGAGTATGCAGAGGCACCTCCCGCAGCATGGCGATGGAACCTCGAGGCGTTGAAGGACGCTACTTGTGGAGCCATGGCCAAGTCGATGGCTCTGTCCAGACCGCGGGCCACATCGTCCGGCGGACCGATTACTGTTACGGTGTCGACGCCTTCTTCGCTGGGCAGGATGATCGCACAGTTTGTGTCGGCGAAGAATTCGTGCATGGGAATACCACGATCACCAATGATGAACTGGTGACGTCCCTTGTTGATATCAGCCTGATCGATCTGCAGCTGGTTCTGCAACTCCTGCACACGACGCTCGATGGCCGCCCGCGCGGCCTGGATAGCCAGTCGGTCTCCAGCCAATTGGATGTGGTTGTCATTGGTAGCAGGGGCGAAGGTCGGCCTCTGTCCGCCTACGGGAGCCTTGGGTATAGGGTGAGACCATGGCTGGTGAGGCGGCACCCTGATCTGAACGCCATGTTCGGCCTCGAGAGAGTTGGCCAGGGTGTTGTTCGGGCCGGCGATGAAGGGATAGAACTCGGCGGGGATGGACTTCAGCTTCGTAGTGACATTGGCTGCTTTTTCGCCAACGATCTTGTTGATTGCCTCGCGGGCGGTGGCGGCTGAGAGGGCATTGCCCTCAACGATCACATCAATATCACCTTCCTCGTCCTCCTGAGCTTCATCAACCTTGGGTAACTGGATCCTAGCACCAGACTTCTCTTGAATAGCCTTGATGGTAGAACCTTGTTTCCCAATGATGTGCGCTCTCGCGGAGGAAGGGATGGACACTTTGATGCTAGTCTACAAGGAAATGTGTTGGCTTGAGCTCGGATCATGATCGGCAGACAAAAGACAAAAGACAAAAGATGTGGGGAGGTTTACTTACCTTGGCACCGATTTGTTGGATCAGATCGCGGAGTGCCTGCTGAGCCTTGTCCTGAGGACCCGTAGCGTTGAATTTCAAACTACCGTTAGGGCCTTGAACCATGTTGATAACAGCACGAGACTTGCGGTTGATGTCCTTGACAATGTCCGGGATGGGACGCTTCAGCTGGTTACGAGGCATGATGTGAGACGGCTCCAGGATGTAAGACTCGACATTGCGGCCAGGGAGGTTCAAAGACGGGGGAAACCCAGTGGGAGTCGAGACGCCGGAGTTAGGAGTAGAGGTCCGAGGAGTTCCATTCGCCGACCAGGAGCTTCCATTAGTCTTGCCGTTGGCACCACCCCAGATCGGAGTGATGTTGTTCTTAGTAGCAGTAGACTTGGGACCAGTACCTAGGGCAGGGAAGGCTTCTTGAGATTCAGTGTCAAGAGTGGCAGTGGCAGTGGCAGCCTCTTGAGCCTTCTGCTTTCCGGCAGCTTTGGTAGAGGTGGTCTGGCCCCAAGAGGAAGAAGCAGCAGCATCAGTGGAGGACGGGGCGGAAGATCCCTCCTCATCGGGAACATCCTCGACAGTGACCTTAAGGGGATTCTGAGCATGTTGCTCCATCAGCTTTTGGGCAAGAGAACCCTCAGGAGCGGTATTGGTAGCCATGTTGAGAGGATATATAATGGAACTAGGCGGACGGACGAGACGAGACAGACGAGAGACGAGACGGTAGACGAGCGATAATTGGAAAGTTAAATCGCGATCAGATTACACCGAAAAGCTAGAACATATTGTCAAAGTATTTTTTTTCTTGGCTTCTCTTCTTCAGGATACGTATATGATTTAGAAAATCGGGCAGTCGTCGATAGCTGAGGGGAGGGAGGGGAGATAGCTATGATCAACTATGGCCTGCTGCACGGAAAGGAGACGCAAGGGGGAAAGGAAAGGGAAAGGGGAGAAGAAATGGAAGGGAAAACAAATTCCAATACTTCAAAGGTAACTTTGTTGAAGGTGTATTGAAAGTAAGTTGAAAAGGTTCTACCGAGTAGGTAAGGTTGACTTTTTTCAGTTTCAAGGATGAAGGTTCAAGGCCCGGGGGGTTAAAGATGTAGGTAAGGTTTCCCTCCTAGTAAGTACCTATTATGCACGTAGATAGGTTGGTAGAGCTTGCCAGGTGTTCTGCCAGTTGATAAGAGCAGGTGATAAGCCAGGTGATATCTATTCCTAGGTAGGTATACTTGGTACTACAGATGTAGTATAGAGTTATACAATACGTAGTAGTAAGTAGGTAGGTGCAAGTGGTGGTGGAAGTTTCTCATACGATTGCGGCTTCCTCCACAAAAAAAGTTAAGGACACCACGACACTTTTCCCAATGTTCTCCAATTAAGAATGTTCCATTTGTTCCTGAGCTGGAGAGCTGGAAAGCTTTTCCCCATAATCGGCCAGCATATCTGTCTCTCTTCCCCTAGCTCTTGCCCCATTGCTCCCCATTGTTGTAAAAATATTCGTACTAGTGAATTGTAACCAGGGATTCACTTAACGAAGCACTAATTAGTTACACTAGTTGCATAATAGTCTAGCTTACCAACATGGATGTAGTATCTAGTGTTATGTAACAATTTGTTGAACCTTCTGGTTGAGTACGAGCCCTATACATAAAGCTTGTCAGTTGATCATTGGCTGAAAGTGATCGGTATGGTCCTCCAGACCTTGGAAGGGATCCAGCTGGCGGCAGTTGACCCAAGTGCAAGTGGGCAGCTGGGAACTGCGATGCTGAAGCTTATGTATAAGCCGACTACTCCAGCTCTAGAGCACTGGCTGGAGCAGCCCTAGAGTGGGATCGTGTGCTTCTGACGCCACCATCTCGGTCCACCGTTGAGCCTCAAGTATCCATGGGGTATGCATGTATGTAGCAGGCACTCGCAGATTCGACAAGCTTCCAAGGCCCTCCCCCGGTGTCTCATCTCCCCATTAACTCCTCAGCTCTACATACATCCTATCTGGTAGGAATTCCGCCCGCGCCTCGGATGCCGTGAGAGTCCCGGCGGCTCGATATAATGTTCTATCCTCCTTACTTAGGGAGGTAAGCTCACGTACATAGCCAAAAGAAAAAAACGCACGAAAAAAACAACAGATTATTCAGAATGGGTGAATAAACCATCCTTTCGCTTTTGTTATGACGTATCAGTCCAATCCAGAGTGTTATTAGGCGTCGTTCAAATAGGGAGCCTTCAGTCATTCAAATGGAAACACCACGCACATACTTCGTACCTCGTGGTCCGCGCGTTAGAACGTGGGGGTTGACCCCTCCGCGCATCTCAGACGGGAGCGGGCACTTAGATAAAAAAAAGCCCCCATCTGGGGTAACCGTAGATATGTCATCCGCGAACAGACCACACACGTATACACTGTCAAAAAGGGGGGAGACTGGACTGGTAGCATGATAAATTTCGGTATAACTTCTGTATTTGCCATTACTAACGTGAAAATTAGTGCATCGGCTGGGGGTTTAAATACTATACCTATGTGGAGGACTCAGCTGCTTATATACAGGATGCCGCGGTGCATCGCCCTGTCCTTTTCTCCTCGCACGGCCATAACCCTCAAATTCAGCACACGCAGCACGCAAGATGGCCATCCACATACAACCAAGTTCCCGGAAGAAGGGGGGGTTAGGGGATGCATCACGTGGGTATTCTCCCTTGACAGACAGAAAGCTCACGACAAATGTGCCGTACCCCCTTTCCGTGGTGGCGGGACGGGTAACACTCCATCCCCCCTTCCCTCCCCCGGCTTACCCGTGAAATATTTTCATCTGAGTTAAGTATTAAGCTTACATGCCGTGCCGTGCAGCAAATGTCCCCAAATCCGATCTCCGTCGGAATGCCCTGACCCGCCAACGTGAAGTTGACAGAAACGATCATTAGGCATGTCATGCCGCTCGCCACATTCCCCCTCCCCCCTATAGTGGCAAAAGAAAGGAAGGGGATGCGATGAGATGAGGGGAACACGTAGCAGATGCACTGCGGGCCCATTCTCCGCCTGCGCCTTGCGCGCGCAGGATCCACGCACCGATGTGGCTATCCTTTGGGCCTTATCTGGCACCGACCGATAGGAGCGGTTAGGGTAAGTAAGTAAGGTACGCTGCCGCCCGCCCGCCCGGGGAGGGCGAGGAAGGGTTTTTTGTTTTGTTTTTTTTGCGGTGCATTTTCCCTGAGCGGTTTAGCCCCAACGAAGCCCGTGTAACGGCTTCGTTGAACCTGCTCCAGTCGACGACGAGGGGGCTCGCGGGTAGTGACTGTTCCTCGGCCGCTAGCCAGCGGCTCGGGCCTTGTTTTTTTTTTCTTTCCTGATTTGATTCTTTTCCTTTCGCCCTGGGAAACGGCGGGAAGGCGATTGTGGATGGACGACGTGGCCGGCGCAGCTCTGGTGAGCGAATACGCCCATCTGATATAGTGCACACGTAGACAGACGTATTAGTCCAGGTGAAAATTCTTCTGGACGGGAGCCTCCAGGTCAGGGGGGCGATTCTCTGCCGATGAGGGAGAGACTTTGATTGCGGAATGGCTCGATGCAATTATCTTTCCAGGGACCTTTTATCCAATGACTGGCTCGGTCATGAGCCGCTGCATATTAGTAGGCGAAATGCTCGACGACAGAATGAGAGTCCCCAGCTTCCCATGTCCCCAAAAGGTGTGGATTGTGCGTGAGATAGTATGCGCAGGGCGAGCCATCGAACAAGTCCGTCTTGATCCGAAAGGCTACAAACCAACGAACAAACCCCGCCTGAACTCATTGGCTCCAGTCTGCTGTCAAGAGAGGGCTTCGCGACATGGTGAAGGCGGAGGCATGGCGCTTGTTATCCGTAGCTGCGAGGAAAGAAAAGGTGTGCGGTCTAAACGTCTATCTTCCTGACGCGGAGCAGGAGATTGCGGCCTGGACAAAAGGCCGTAGTCGCTAACATTACATGCAGGCCCCTGGCATTTGACGTGTGTACCCAACGAGCTGCGTGAATAAGGAGGTGAAGAAGCATGGGCGGGGTTTGGTTTTTTTTTCTTTCTTGGTTCATTTTTCATACGAAAAGGTTCTTACCGCCGCAGTTGAAACCGTGAACTCCTGGCGTCAACGAGATAATTTCCGTAGGTAGACGCCCATAATCGCTTGGATCGTTTCAGGATACACCTGCGGGAAATCTATTCGATATGTCACTGGCAATTCTAGGAGGGGGGGCATGCTAGCCGCTAAGCTGCTGCCCATGCTGGGTTCAGATGTTCATCATGAACATTCGTTCGCTCGGCGGCGTTGGTAATTTAAACCTGGTGTTGCAAAGGAAGAAAATGGGTTGATATGCGACACCTGGAGGATGTTTTTTTCTTATTGCATGGTCTAGAAGTCATCCAGCACCGGTCAGAAACAAGGAACTCAGCTAACCATCCTCTGGTGCTAAGAAGTGACATGAAAAAGCCTCCTCAGACCATATTCCTATAATAGTTATTAACGGGGTTAGTGTTACCAGAAATTCCCGCGAATGGAAACCCCCAAAGCCACTCTCTCTAAATACGGGTCGCATGAGACCCGTAAAGGGAGGTCACGGGTATCGGCTCCGAACGAGCCCTCTGGGCTCTTAATTCTAGCATCATGGGATGTGACGGGGGAGGATTCGAGTGGATCATGACCCCGGGATGCACGGCGATGACGAAGGAAAGCATACAAAAAAGCCAACCGAGAGGCTGATTCGCAATCCGGCGCTCTTCCCAGAGGTGGGAAAGCCGTCGATATACTCCACAGCCAAGAGCAGCGAAAGGTCTGAAAAGAGGAAGAAGACTTTGGGGGGGTTCTTGGGAGTAGTTGAATTGTAAGAACAACCTGTTTCTGCTAGCGCAAAGCCTAGACTACGACGTCATCCATCAAGGGAATGAGGCTGGTCGTTTCATGCAACGATAGCGCTCGGATGGACTCTGGCCGTCTCGTGACTTGTTATTATAGGGATCTTTGTTGGTATCTAGATGAGTGAGGAGGATTGGGGGGTTCTGATACGTAAGCATCCACAGAGCTGCATGATATACGAAGCCAGGAAGTCAGAAAAGGCGGCCGGCCAAGAAGCCAAACATAGCAACGCATATATGTATGCATGTAGGTAAAAGCGAAGCAATGAGATGGGTTCTTGCGAGATGTGCTCTCCATATAGGGGCACTTACATAACCCATAGCGGAGCAACTATAAACACACTATAGAATCCACCTACCATGTTTGCAATTAGTGAAGAAGAAAAAAGTTACTGCCATTAAAAGGCGGGAAAGGCTACAGAACTAATCAATCCTATGGTAAAATATCGTTAGACAAGTAGGCGGCGTCACAGACCTGACTGTCTCTGGTTTGACTTGAGATTTTCGGGATTGCAGGTGTACAACAAACCCTGGGCTTGCCTCCTTAGGTAACTTAGCAACCGGGTACAAAATAGGGACACCCCTAGCGGTACGTGGGGTTAGAACCAAGGTATTGTGTACAATATCACATGCAGATGATGCGAATTGCACTTTGTGAGCAGTAACTGACGGTCTGGTCAGATACACGGTATTGATCTTGATGTTGCGTACCTCCTTAAAAAGGCACCTACTCTAAGCACTTGTATATGAATCGATGTTTGGCATTCCGAATGAAAATATGCTTCTTATGTAGTGATATTTACCTACTTGGCGCCTACCAGCTAGGGAGCCATATGCTCCGAACCTAGCTATTAATACGACAGGTCGTTTGGTGAGGTTAACTCGACGTTCCTGCACGTATAATTAATTATAGAAGGGGGTAAAAGATAAATTATGGTAGCATTGCGAATGTTTCAACTAACGATTAGTGAGGTGTGGTTGTCTCTTCTTTCAGCCTCTTTTTCCCCTTCTTATTTCCCCGGCTTACTGAAGTATCAGCTCATTATATACGGAATACAACTTTGGGTCGGTAACAACATACTTCCTAGAATAAAAATGATAGTGATTACATATAAGACGGGCAAGCTTACAAAGATCAAATGCCGTGACATTATGTACTACTGTATCATGGAATCCTTATCTTAGCCCTCCTCTAAATCCCGTCAGTACTACTATCAAGACGGATCAAACCGTGCCTTGACCGTGTTAACGATAACCTGGCCAATCACAAGTTTATAAAGCTCGACCAACTGGCCGAGAATTGATACATTTACCCTTCCACATACACACGTAGATGTAGACGTAGGCATTTGTGGTTACGAGTTTGGATACTACCTTGATGTATGTATATTGACACACATCTTACCTTACATGCCTTTCATACCTTAATACAACATGGGCTCCTTATATAGCACGCTACACTACGTACGTATGTGTTTACCCTGCATGTGAATCTGCAAATAGGTACTCCTAGCTGCGTATACTGCCCCACCCATATACGTTAACAAGTTAGCTATATATACCCAGGTAGGTAGGTAACTCTGGAAGGCCTTGGCCGGGAAAATCTTGACCGTTACCTAACGGCGTCGACTGTGCAGAGTCCGTCGTTTTCCTAACATCAGAAAGGCTCAGGAGAAGGGGGTGGGCGAGAGGGACCTTACGGTAAAAAAAATCCAAAAAAAATCAAATAAAGATAGGTATACTGACAGGTTATCGTACATACTATAAGAGCCTATCAGATGATCAGGCCAATAAGGTGATTGGCATTGATCGACCCCGATCTAAAATTCTCTGACTACCCGATTAACGATAACCAGACCACAACCTAACGTTAATCACCAAACCCAAACCACCTGTGCAACTACATGTAGGAGATCTCCTATGTAGGTACCTAACCCGTCGTCGACTCGCCCGGGCCCTACCAATCCGCTTCCTAATAGTTACTTCGTACATAGATACCCCCTGCCAGTCCAGTCCCCGATCCCCTCCCCCCCGTCTAACCCCCACCCCACTGTGTCCCCGTCGACCCGTCGAACACTTGCTTGCTTTCCAATGTACATAACCTACATAGGTACCTAGAGCTCTACAGTATAGCCCATAGCCCATTAACCTACCTAGGTAGTAGATGGATACATCGTAGAACGTTATCCATTCATTGTTTGCCATTCCGCCATTCCAGATTTACCTGCTTGCCTGTCCATCAAGCCCATCCGGCGGATCTGTCTGGCTCGGGTATAAGCCCTGGGGCCTTAAAGGTTATTACTACTTTACTTACCTACCGTACATACCGTACATAGGTAAGTAGGTAAGTCTGGGGGAGCTTAATCCAATTCATATTCATGGGTAGATACCTAACCTAAGTAGATAGATGTTGATGATTGATCGATCCATTATCAATTTATCCCCTCCCCCCCCGTTGTATCTGTATCATGCGCCCTTAGGGCTACCTACTTACTTACCCAAAGCTACATACGTACTGCCATACGTTTAAAAAACGTTTATTTTATTTCAGCCATTCTTCTTAGCCAGCCCAGCCCGGTAGTAGAGGTTGATAGAAAGAGAGAGCTCCAGGCTTTGGGAAGGTCGGGTCAAGTCTAAGTAGTTCCCCGTCTGCCAGTCAGTCAGTCACTCAGTCAGTTACTTTTTTGTCAGTTACCTTGTCAGTCAGTCGGTCGCTCTGTCACAAGTCTGTCTGTCTGTCTGTCAAGTCCGTCAGGTCAAATCAAGTCAAGAAAAAAAAAGTTCAAGTCCCGGTCGTGTGATATCGAATACCTAGAGGTAATAAGATTAGATGATGGATAACCCTTCCTCTCATCAACACCATCATCACCATCATCATCATCACCACCACCTTCTCCATCACGACGATCAAGTTGTCCCCCAGCAGCCTTTTACTACCACCACCAACATTATCAGTAATAGTAGTAGTAGTTCTTACACGGCTGGTACGGCTGGTACGACTGGTTCGACTGGGCGACAACAATCGCAGCGTCGCAAGCTTACCAAAAAGCCGCCAACATCTCTAAATCTCAATAATCACAATAACGGTATGGAATAATAGCTCTTCCTCTTCTGCCTGCCTGCCTGCCTGTCTGCCTGCCAACTTACTTCACCTTACCTCCAAGAAAAGAATTCATCACTCACACACACATTTATTTATTTTTTCACTACAGATGGTCGTTTTGATTCTCGTCAATCCCTACAAAGCAAACGAAGCTCGACGAGTCTGAGGCGAGCTCCGAGTGCTCCACATCAGCAGCAGCGATCAACACCACCACCACCAACAGCATCAACGCTTCATCATCCTTCCAGCAGTATTGGCACCAGCTTCCCTACTACAACCAATACTGGAATTGGTACATCCACGACTATCACTGCCACTAACGCGTCAGGCGGTTATAACAATACAGGTAGTTAGTTATTTCCTTTTTTTTTGTCCTCTCCCTTGAATTTTTTTAATACTTTTTCTTTTCATTGAACAAGCAGTCGGGCCTGTCCTGTCCAGTCCTGTCCAGCCCAGTCCTGTCACTGTCTTGTCCATGCCCAGTTCCATGCCCAGTCTTATCTCCCCTACCCACCTAACCACCTAACCTAAGTACCTAACCTACCCACCCACTCGCACCGCCACCATCTCTACTACAAACCACAATTATCACCTTCACGCTTAGCTTAGCCTTACAATTACCAATACCAATACCCATACCCATACCAATACCACCATCACCATCGTTGTCACTTACTACAATCTCTACTAAATACTTACTACTTACTACCTTACCTTCCCTACCTCTCCCCACTCATCATTTCACCATTCACCATCTCCACGCTCTCAAAAAGATCATCATAACCCCTCCTATGAAAAATCATCGATCTGACCACGTACCCCCAGCCCCAAACAACGGCGAATCTTTTACCTCCCCATTTTCGCCGCCGCCGCCGTCATCGTCGTCGCCCTACAGCCAGTCGCCATCGTTATTTTCTAAGGCGTACCCCACAACAACAATTCCGAACATAAACAGCGGCGGCAGTGGGCGTAGCGGGGAGGGTGAAATAGGTCTCGCAGTCGGGTACTCGACCGCTGATTCCCCGGCAGCTTCTGCTTCTTTTAGCTATCGACAGCAACAGAAGCAGCAGCAACAGCAACAGCAACAACAACAAAATAAACATAAACAACACGCATCAGACAATCATCATCATCATCAGAAGCGCTATTCCGATTCCCGGTTAGCACCTCTCGGTTTCAAATCATCCGAGGATTTCGTCGGTGCTCCTTTCGACGGCAACGGTATCCTCAGTCACCTTGAGGCTACACGATCCCCGACTTACCAGCAGAAGTCTTTTACACCATCACCACAGCAAACACCTGCTTCTGCAACCCACCGGTCCCCACCCCCGCCCTTGTCCAACGCAAACCCTGAAGGCCAAGGTCTAGGCCACTACAAGAAACCCCTCGCCCTTCGTCGTTCCGCCAGCTTTACTGCCGACCGTGCCAACATGATGTCGGAGAAGTCGCAGGGACCAAAAGTCTCCGAGACCCAATCCAGTACCCCGACACGCTACTCTGACGAGGGCAAGGAGCCTAAAGGGCCTGGCGTATTGAGGAAAAAATCGGGGTTCTCCGGTCTTATGAGCACGTTGGTTGGATCGCAAAAGAAGCCTGTCATCTCGGCGCCTGAAAATCCTGTACATGTGACCCACGTCGGTTATGATAGCTCGACTGGCCAATTCACGGTTCGTAACATCCCTAATTATGTCTCTCTCTGTGTGTGTGGGTGTGTGTGTGTCTATGCACCACCTGTCTCGGATTTCCTCGATCTCCCGCTGACGATGCCATGAAAATACAGGGTCTACCGAAAGAATGGCAGCGACTTATCAACGAGAGTGGCATTCCCGAGAATGCCCGACGGGAAAACCCGCAGATGATGGTGGACATTGTGACATTCTACAAGGAGACGACCGAGAGACCTCATGAGGAGCAAGTGTTGGAAAAGTTTCATGACGCGAGAGCTCCAGATCTGCGCACCCCCTCGGGCGGCGGCGGCAGCGGAGCGGCACCGTCCCCCGGCATGTATACGCCAAGTCAGTTTCCTGGTATGTCACCTATGAAAAGCCCACCGGCAAGTCCGAGATTTCCAACCGTGAATGATGAAGGCACCTTTGAAAACCCCCGCGCTCCTCCACCAGTGCCCCCCTTGCCCGGAAAGAGCCCCACGATGCATCCTTCGAAGGAACACCCGAACTTGATGCCAAGTCGACCCGCCCCGAAGCCTCCCGTATCTATGTCGACACGGGCCACACCGCAATCGCCATATCCGGCCAAGGACTCGGGCATTGGCATGTCCCAACAAGGGGATGAACATTCGTCCGGCGCTCATGGCCAGTCCAAGGACAACGTCCCAATGCTTCCCGAAGAGCATGTGAGGTCGAGGTCCAACTCTCGCGCAAATGGACATTCACCCTTTGCTCCAGTCCCCCAGCCATCACCCGCCGTTCAAAACGCCTATCAGCAGCAGTTGATACAGCAGCAACAAGAGCAGGCTATGGCGCAAGCACAGGCGGCTATGAAGGGCCAAGTCGGCCGATCTGCCAGCACCCGACAGCCTCCCGCGCAACCACAAGCGGCCGCACACCCACAACAGGCTGGCCGGCCTCCGGATGCCAACGCCCCCAACGGCCCGGGTCAACAAGTTCGTGCGCCTGCGACAGCGACAGCCCAGGCACGGCCCCGTCGACAAACCAGACAGAGCCAGAGCATAGACGTGACGGCCGCATTGAAGCGCATCTGCACCGAAGGCGACCCGCGCGAAATCTACCGCGGATTCACTAAGATTGGACAGGGTGCTTCAGGAGGTGTCTTCACAGGGCACGAGAGAGGCTCGAATCGATTGGTAGCTATCAAGCAGATGAATCTGGAACAACAGCCGAAGAAGGACTTGATCATCAACGAGATCCTGGTAATGAAGGAGAGTGTTCACCCCAACATCGTCAATTTTATAGACAGCTATCTATGTGGTGGCGAGTTGTGGGTGATTATGGAGTTCATGGAAGGGGGTAGCCTCACGGATGTTGTTACTTTCAACATCATGACCGAAGGACAGATAGCCGCGGTCTGTCGCGAGACTCTCCTGGGTTTGCAACATTTACACTCCAAGGGGGTTATTCACAGGGACATCAAGTCTGATAATATTCTGTTATCGCTAGATGGCAGCATCAAACTCAGTAAGACACATTACCCTCCCACCCCCCCCCCCCCCGCCCCCAAACTTCACGAACGATGCTAACAACCTACCGCAGCCGATTTCGGCTTCTGCGCGCAAATCAATGATTCGCATAACAAACGGACAACTATGGTTGGCACACCTTACTGGATGGCCCCAGAGGTAGTGACAAGGAAAGAGTACGGTCGCAAGGTAGATATATGGTCCTTGGGAATCATGGCGATCGAAATGATTGAAGGGGAGCCGCCATACCTGACTGAGTCTCCCTTGCGAGCACTCTGGTTAATTGCCACCAACGGAACGCCAGAAATCAAGCAAGAAGCGAATCTATCTCCCGTTTTCCGAGATTTCCTCTACTTTGCCCTTAAGGTGGACCCGGAGAAGAGAGCGAGTGCCCACGACCTGCTTCGAGTAAGTTCCCCCCTTTCCCTGCCATGAATGCAATATCTTCTTTCCCCATCCACGGAACGGCACTAACACCAAAGCAGCACGAATTCATGAAACTGTGCGTCGACTTACAGTCGTTATCACCACTCGTCCGAGCTGCGCGAGAAGCCCGACAACAAGAAAAATCCCGCAAGGGTTAATGAAGCCAAGGCCCATGACACGCGACTTAACATCGATATGATTTGCTACCACCCCAATGTTCGCTCACATGGAACACGGGTTCTAATTCAATAATGACGCCGCATTGGAGTTACACAGCATATACGGCATCTGCTCCTTTCAGGACTTACCTTGGCCTATCGAGAGCAATTCCCTCACCCGATCTTCTCATTCGTGGGAGTAGATGTTCTAAACATAGAAGCTACTGCCAGCCACAATGTTCTTTTTCTTTTTTTGTTTCCTTCCTGTTTGATGCAGCCGAACCCGTTACGCATTTGTGTACATAATGATATGATACCAGCCAGGACGACCGACGAATATTTTTCTTAAAAAACCACTCGAGGGGACACTTTCAAATAGAAATGACCAGGGTTGGGGGGGAGGGCTGGAATGCTAGGCAGGGTATGGTTTGGGGGCATCGGGGACGAATGGGGTGGGTGGGTAGGTGGATGCTCGGGGGCCGTAACACACACCCCTTCCCTTACGATGGTGGGTTGTCCAAGGTGGGGGGGAGACGGCGGTGTCGAATAAAACCAAACGCTGGCCTTGGTTGGGGAGGGGGAGGGGGGGGTGACGGGAAAAAGAAATGATGGACATTACGAACTGGAATGAACGTAGATGGGAGGAAGGAGAACGAACGTGGTCCTGACTCATGAGATGAAATCACAAACCAAAAAAAGTCCATAGATATGAGCGGAGTGCGAAAAAAAAGAAAGAAATAAGAAAAAGAAAGCGTTCTCTCGAGGGGTAACGTCCTCCCAAAATGCCATCCATACATCTCTCTTTTTTTTCTTTCGCCGTGATAGAAATCGAGCTTAGTATGATCAAATATTCCATGGAATCATTGCGGGCAAGGGCTCCCGTGCCATTGGAATGATGCCCTCGTCACTTAGATTCGCATCCAACGTTTAAATCATTGTGGTTATATCTCTTACTGAGTAAGGAAGATATAAGAAAGGCCGATATATATGGTCGTACCTACTCCTAAGATATCACAGCCCCAACTCAAGTAAGCATCTATTTTGAAACTCCCCACTTCTGCCCTGAAAAGCTCTCGAGTAGCTTTGCCCAGCTGCTCAGCAGGCGTGGATGGGAAGAGCTACTTGGGCCCTACCTAGACGT
Organism: Eutypella sp. D-1; assembly: GCA_023313575.1. Lineage (NCBI taxonomy): Eukaryota > Fungi > Ascomycota > Sordariomycetes > Xylariales > Diatrypaceae > Eutypella > Eutypella sp. D-1. Next base: position 621,836 of record JAJTTP010000008.1, on the reverse strand, counting down.
ATCTACTTACTGTGTCAGACTACTATGTACGTTAGGTTTAGATTTCATTATGTAGGGGATTCATGTGTAGGGGGGAATAGTTAAATGCTCAAGATGCGGCCGAAGGGCGTTAGAGTCTGGAGGAATTCTGTTCACAGGTGCCAGCCAACCCGACTACTAGCTCTATAAAATTGGGAGGGATATATATATATACGCGAACCCAGTATATCTATTCTATATGCCGTTCCGTTCCGTCTCTTGGGGGGATGTTATAACTCCCATGAAATCTATACTTTGTCTCATTATGCCAAGACAACCCCAAAAAAGTAGACGCTGCGCCGGTGCTGGAAAACTAAAACATCCCCTCCCTCCATTCATCCCATTTCTATCCCTCCTCGCGACTTTTCCGCAAGTTGCTGGGCTTGACATTACCCTCCCCTTTTCCCTTCCACCGTACATGCACATGCGCCTGAAACCGCGACTCCAACACACCAATGCATGCGGTAGTATGAATAATTTTTGAAAGTATGATGGTGGGTGCGCTTTTCGTGCCGTTGAAATTGGTTCTTCGGATAGGTTTAGGTAGGTGGATAGATTGGATGGTGCGAAAAAGAGCCACACACCAATGCGCAGGCGACACGAGAACGCGAAACGCCCCGAGGTACAGAGGCTAGGACGCGTAAGGGTCAAAAGTCTCACGCCGCGCCGTACGCGCGCGTTAAGTCGAGTAACGTTTCAGAGGTCTCTCCCCCCGCCCATCCGGTGGCGGCGCCCCCAAAATCCCAGGGTAACCAAAAGTCGCCTGACAATGGCGGGTCCGAGGTTACATCGCGGATAGAATAGAGGTTTTATCCGGCGCAAACAGATCCGCGCCGCAATTTCCCTTAAGCCGAATCGGTAAAAAATAGAGCCCAAAGCCGCATTCACATTTATTAGTCGTGGCGGGCGGAAGGTCCGCTTCATCATCACCTTGACATTCGGGGATGGGGCGCTTTTTAGTAGCAGGTGTAGCCGCCGTCGATGAGGACGTTGGCGCCGGTCATGAAGCCGCTGGCGTCGCTGGCGAGGAAGACAGCGAGGCCGTTGAGGTCGTCGACGGCGCCGAGGCGGTCCTGCGGGGTGAGGGAGCGCCAGATCTTCTTCTGGGCCTCGAGGGCGGGGACGCGGTTCAGCGCCGTGTCCATGTAGCCCGGGCTGATGCAGTTGACGCGGATGCCGTGCTTGGCCCACTCGGCGGCGAGCGACTTGCCCAGCTGCACCACGCCCGCCTTGGACGCGTTGTAGCAGCTCTGCTCCTGCGGGTAGTTGACCACGGAGCCGCTCATGCTGGCGACCAGGACCAGCGACCCGGGCTTTCCCGCCTTCATCATCGACCGGCCCACCGCCTGCGCCATCAGGAACGACCCCGTGAGGTTGATGTCGATCAGGCGGCGGAACATCGCCGGGTCGTACGTCTCCGCCTTGATGTTGCTGTCCGCGATGCCCGCGCTGTTGATCAACACGTCCGGCGACCCGTATAGCGACTCTACTGACTCCAGCGCCGCGTTGATCGCCGCCCCGTCCCGCACGTCCACCTTGAAGAACGTCACCGGCAATCCCGTCTTCCCGTGCAGCTCGGCCGCCGCCGCGTCGCCCGTCTCCTGGTTCGCGTCGAAGATCACCAGCGCCTTAGCTCCTGCCTCTGCGCACGCCCGCGCCATGTGGTTTCCGAGTCCCCGAGCGCCTCTATTGGATTTCCTGTTAGTCTTTTCCCGCCCTTGTTGTTGTCGTTTGCGCTAGTAGGCAGGCTGTCCTAAGAAACTTACCCGGTGACGATGACCACCTTGCCCATCACGGACATCTTCTGCATGGTAGGCGGCATGGTGGAATAGACCTGCTGGGAGAGCGGGGTGACGTCGCCATCCTCCTCAGCGTCAATGGGCGCGGGCTTTCCCGCCGCTGAGGCGCGGTTGACGGGGATGCTGCCTGAGGCGCCCTTGGCGCCTGGGGCGTAGTTCGACACGGGGATCTCACCGCCCTCGCGCCGCGACGACCGCGCTGCCGCTGTCTGGCTGAAGCTCTTCTGTGTTACTGGGAACGCCCTCGCCGCGACCGGGCGAGACGAGAATAGAGGCGCCGCGGCCCGGGTAAGGCGGAGTGCTGACCGTCCGGACATTTTTAATGTGTGTGTGTGGTGTATGTGTCAAATGTGGCGGGTAAAGATCACGGGAATCCTCGATGACTTCGGACTCGCTAGAGTTCCAGATCGAGATTTTGTTTGCAAAGGTTGTAATTGTAATGCACACAAAAGCACGGTGTAGGGTTGTCAACGTCAAAGTGAGCAGAGCGACCTTTATAATAGGTTGTATAAGAGCGAGGGAAAAAACGGCCACGTCGTACAAAATGCAAAAAAAATCTTTCTGTCTATAATAATGAATGGGTAGGAGAAAAGAAGAAGAAAATTTTGTAACGGGATCTTCCCAAGTTGATATATGTGTGTGCGCGTCAGAACCGACAAAACGTCTAGCTAGCTCTCCCTACCTCCTGTCTCGCAGGACCGACCTACCTCCGAGTTGCTGAATGGGATTTTTTTTCTCTCTCTCTTACTATGCCTATACTTAGAACCGGGTACCTCGACAACACGCGAAATTCCTACGTACGTACGTACCCTACAGGCTACCGCAACACGCTCCCGCAAGTACAAAATCCAGGCCCGGGATTCCTGGGTGACAGAAATAAATAAAGTGGCTCGCCTTTGTGGGAACAAAGTCACCGGACCAAAGCGCAGGGGACCGTTTGATTAACCACTGGGGGGGGTGGTGCCGCACTCGAACAGCGATTTTAGTGTCCGAGCTGTAGGTAGAGGTAGTAAAAAAGTCAGGGAATTTTGTCAGGGGAGTTCAAGGAAGGGTTCTGCGAAAAGAGGCGGCGTGTGCGCGCGCGGGTGTCCCGGGCGGGTTTGGCATCCGCCCACCTAGTCCTGGGACCCCTTCTTTTTGAGATGGAAAAAGAGGGTCGCTCCTCGTACGTACGAAAGTACACCGCGCTTGACCTGGAACATGGGAAAAGGGGGCGGGAAGTGGAAAGGGGAGGGAGGGAAAGGGGAGGGAGGGAAAGGGGAGGGAGGGAAAGGGGGGAGGAAAATGCCTTACGTGATCACGGGACGGCGATGCGTAAATTCGCAATCTATGAGTTTACAACCCAGTCAACGCAGCCCTCTCGACTCGTGGGCCCAGGGTGCCCACCCTCTTTATCAACAATGACAGGTATCCACTCGCAGAGAATTTCTAGAACAAAACCAGAATCAAACTAGACAGCACGGAAAGTGAAAAAAGTACGGTTATGTTTGCGTGGCAACTGCGGATACTGTTATTTCTGCTTGAACGGTCGCCGGTAACGCAGCCAGGCGAGTCGGGGCAGAACCGAAACGGGACGATTTCGGTCGTTAGGTAACATTTTATGGATTCGGTCGCGTCAAACTTGGAAGCTAGTCCATTATTCCTCTCTCCTACGACCTGGTTATTTTTGGCGACGAGACGTCATGCAGATTTCCTACTTCTTCCCTCCTGCTGTTCGAGTAATGACCCATAACTGGGAGTAGATGGGCATCACCGAGTGGACCGAGTCATACTTGCTGATGACGGTGCCTGGTTGATATACATGAAGTTCAAGGGCTTGCTTTCATTTGCTTGTGTTTTCTGAACCACTCCCTTCGAGTATCTATGCCATGCGGCTGAGGTATAGTTAGGCCACACGAAGACGTCAACGAGTGCGGCGAACCGCAAGCAGGTCTTCCTGCCGGCTCCTCTATGCGGACTTCACTCGTACCTTGCACTGCCGATCAAGGGTCCCCGTTAAACTTTCCAAGGTTGGAACTTGTGTAGTTTAGAAGGCTTCTATTATAGTTAATCTAGCGCAATCTTCTAGCCACTGCAAACTAACGGGAGAGCCGCGGCGCATCTAATATTAGTGGCTTCGCTAGAACCGGAACTACTGAGGCCTAGTAAAAGCTATTAGGGATAGTGAACATAGAAGCAATGCTTATTTGAGTGCCGTATGCGCCTCTACGTGGAAGTTGTTGCAGCCCTGTCCGGTTGGCGCTAGTGCTCGTCACAACACACACATCTGAAATTAGATATGGAATTATATATCTATATCAGTCGGGGCTCGGGCCCAACCCAGGCCTTGTGCTGTGTGGGAATTCAGGGTCCTCAGTCACATTTGCCAAGAAACTGAGAAGAAGCAATAGAAGCTACGAAACTGTCACCTCAATAGAGTATCTCGGTCCGTTTCTATCGAGCTCCCAGGATGAAGACGGCTCTGACCGCTTTTCCTGCTGAGAAATCATTGAGAATAGGGGAAAAGAAAACACGCCGTCATCGGCTTCGTATCAACAACCTGCCTTCTAGAGCAATACTAATCGCATCTTGAACCATGGGCTCATCTTAAGGTTGGTAGCTGGGGTCCCGGTCGGTTCGGGGTCTTCACCGCATCTGATAATGCGAGGGACATGGCCGCTAGGTGGTTTCAATGCACGCTGCTGCAGGGCATAACTACTATAGTTCGTGATCGTGATGCTGGGCTGTATAGAACTTCCCCGTTGCTTCGAAACCGGGAGCATGCAGCACCCCCCCCCCCCCCCCGGGCTTCTACTGATCTCTCCACACTCGACTATACCTATCAGATATTTAAATACCTACAGAAATACCCTTTACTGCATGCAAACCGTAACGCGGGCACTGAAACAGAGATTACAAGAATCCTGGAGTTGAGAGCATGAACGCATAGCAAGTTTCACCTCTGGAACTGGACCAGGCTACATACTCGTCTTGTTCCATCTCATCTTCCCCAGGAATCCGGGCATCCCATGACGAATGTCGGAAAGATATTGCTTGTTTCTTCAAAAAGCCACCGTGATCGATACTATTGTGTGAGTGTATTCCTTCGTTGGTGCTGGGAAGGAACCGTGGGATCCGGAAAAGACGTCACAACATAACCAGTTGAACACGTATGCGTCGGCTTCTAGAGCTACATAACACGTGCCGCGTGTTGGAAGAATGCCCAAATCACGTCCTATCTCGATCATCTATGATACGGGGTTAGTAAGTATTCACGTTGAATAGCTTAGCGAACAAGCAGGTCTCCCTGTTGGTAAAGGGGAAGCTGGGAGACTCCCTTGGTAGATTCAATGAGCGGCCACGTCCATCATATTTTCCTTTGGTTCTTTCCATCCACATACGGAGTACTAACTCGTGCGCTAATATAGTAGATCAACTACTACTGTAGGAGTGCTGTAGGGGACACAGATCAGACTGCACACAGATGACAGAATTAACAAAGCAGGTATTCTCTACCGATGATGGTGTCTTGGCAGGGGTTCCACATGGTAGACCATGGGGGCCTAACGAATAAACCGCAAGGCCAAGAGCGCCCTTCCCTGCAATCAACTGCTTTCCGTATACCGGCGCCATGGGATGGGGGTTGGGCTGTTCCAGATACGCGTCAACCTAGCACCACCTGAGCTGCCGGGCACTTCTCCGCAAGTCAAAGTAACCCTCCCCAGTGCCATTGCCCCCACGAGAGGTCCCTGAACCCTTCTGGAAGCCCTGCCCACTGCAGGGACCATCTGCTACATATATGTATGAATGAAGGTTTCTATTACATATAAAGTATGAAAACCCCCCGCGAGTTGCGGTCACGAGAGCAGTAAATGAATCTCGTCACAGACTCTTCCCGCTGTGGCGTGGGCCGCTATTCCACTCCGCGCCGTGGCCTCAATTTCCTGAGATACCTGGCAGCCTGGTTAAAGTCCCTGAGTTACGTAGTTTCTCACTATTTGACTGCCATGTAACTCAACAGCCTAGTTGTTGTATCGAAATTAAAGTGAAGTTATGGAATACGTGTCTGCGCAGCAGTTGTATACTATTACTGCTTAGAATATAATGATTCCAATATCGTGATGTGACACCCAGTTCGGACAAGGTAACAGGCACGCTTGACACGCTGGCAAACATGATGTCTGTCACCCTATACACGTTACCTACCCGACAATTCGCAATGCGACGAGCAGGGATGTTTCACCTTCACGCACGCAACGTGACCGAGTCCTTTAATCAGTTAGAGACTGATCTAGTCAGTCGGGAGTGTAATGTTAAGATGTTTCCAACATAACTCTTTACCTAGCTAGGTAGGCAGCTATGGACGATCGGGCTTACTCCTAGCTCAGTTTAAAAGTTCCTTTTGACAGCTTGTTCGGTAACGTCACATTGTGTTAGTAAATCGTGCATGTATTAAGAGTCCTTCACTGTGCGCGACAGCTTCCGCCATGCCATGTCATGTCATCATACCTGCAGCATATTACCCTTTCTCTTAGTTCTCCAGCCGAACAACTGCAGCTCTGCCGTTACGCGGCCGCTGCAAACAAGACGAAAATGCAGTGTTCCCCAGAATTACTGAAATTGGTTCGAAAGACCTAACATAATTGCTTGCTTCGACGTCTTTTTCGTCCTACGTCCCGACTATCCTCGCGGAAAATTTCCTAGCAGCTTACTCTGGGCCTTTGAATCGATAAGAAGCCGAGAATTACTCATGTCTTTCTAGTTATGTCTACCCAGCCTCCTACCATCTGTCGAGACCTGAAAACTACTATGTTACGAGAGCTGCCTACTCCGTACAGATTAGTTTATGTAGTTAGGTGTCCTAACTTAGTGAGACACTTGACAGCTCCGATCCCACTCTCGGTGTTCCCTTTAGTCAGGGGTTTGTTAGTGCTTAGCGACGGGGTACGCGCCACTCAGACAATAATGCCATAGTATGTTGGTACTGATGTGTCAATGATAAGCGGCATAACATCTGGCCCCCAAGATCGAGGTGGTTCATGACAGGAAAAAAAATTAACAGCCAGCAAGAATCGTAGTACCGGATGTGTCGCCCGAATGATTGGGTATCAGGAACCACGTTGATTAGCTCGTGCATCCGTACAAAAGGATCCTTGGACCCGAGGAGAGATGTCATAGGGCTGAATGCGAGAAGTGCGGAGTGTATATTCTTCATCGTTAAGAGACTATATTCAGTCCCGAGAACCGCTCCCGTTGCCGTACTAGCTGCCGTATTTACGGCAGGACATTGGGTCATTTACGCATGTAAACGTCTCTGCCTGTGTTTTATTGGCATATGACGGGCGACGATACGTTAGGCACCATTCCACGTTGCATTTATGTAGGCCTTGACGGGGAGCACGTACCCAGGTATACATAGTATTCATATGTAGTAGGCAAGGTATATTTTCATCCACACTGCATAGCAGCGGCGTAAAATCACTCCAACAATTAAGCCGACTGGCTCGATAATCCAGGACATCGGTCTTGGCACCTATCATCATTCTCAACCCGCAGCCGCTGAAAGTGACCTTGGAGTACAGGTCCTTGCAGCTCACTCACACAACTCACACACTCTCTCATATTCTGTCATATACCACGTAAGCAGGGTGGCTAGAAACTAACGATCTGCCCGTGCTACTCTCTACCTTCTCAGCAGTCTATTCGGGCGTGTTTCCTCTGTGTGTGTGGCCCAGACACAGCGAGAGCAGGGTCGCACCAGACACTGTCTTACTTCTTACAGATTTCACCATGTTATCCGCTCAGCAGTGAGGCTGCGGGGAACAATCAGATTTGCAGTGCCTGGGCTGGTTACCAGCCTGCCCATTTCTACAATCCACATCACGCGTCTTTCATGCCCTACTATCATGCCATGCCCTGAATCGATTCACTTATCTGGCTGCAGCGATTTTCAAAGGATTATTTTGGAACTTGATCGTTAAAGCCCCCTCCCCTCCCCCTCCACCCCTCCACCCATTCCGCGCTCCGCCCCTCCTTCGTCGGCAACATGGCTGGGGTCCCGCCGCAGGGTCTGAACACCAGCTCGGCGACGCAGCCTTGCCATACTTGCCTCACGACGGAGAGGAAAACTTTTACCTGCATCCAGTGCAATAGCCTGGCTTTTTGCGACACTTGCTGGCCGAGGTGGATACTGCACGTCCCCGGCGCTAAAGGCTGGGGAGGAAAGCCGCACGAAAAGGCGGATCCTGCTGTGGTTCAGCGACTTCGCCAAATCCTGGAGCCCGAGCGAACGGAGGCCGATCACCAGGCCGAGCTGATCGAGGATGAGGATACCACCTGGTTCGGTTTCGGCCGTGACTCCGCCGGCATCCCCAAATTCGAGGATCATGGCCGCTTCGCAGTTATCATGAGTGAATGTCATGCCGGCAGCAGTGCTACCAGATATCCTCAGCTCGTATCGTTCATAGGAGAGACAGGTACGATTCCCGGCGCATAATTGGAATTCCCATCCACTTGACATCGTTGAGGGGCTATTGCTTCTCTGCTCAAATCAGGGCACCACGCGCCAGCAACCCCTGAAGAGTCTAGGAATGCGACCAGCCATTACCACGATGTTCAGGGAAGGGGGAAGCTGTCATAATAGCCACGTTACTAATATGCAGCAGGTGCCGGAAAGAGCACGCTCATAAAACTCCTAATAGATAGGCAGGATCTGAGTTCGATGGGAGGATCTAAGTATCGCTCGCCAGTAACGTCTTCGAACTACGACCGAATACCCACAACTGGTGACGTCCATCTCTATGCAGACCCTGCGACGTTCAATACCAGCGCGCCGATGCTGTTCGTCGACTGCGAAGGTCTCAACGGCGGTGAGGCGAGACCAAAGGGACTGTGGCATATAGCTAGCGAGAGTGTACCACAAGGCATGCTCCCGCCAGATCCCATCGAAAGTTCATATTTCAACGATTCCTCGAGGTTATTAAGATCGCGATACAGCTCGCAGAGATCGATATCCTGGGCCAAAACACCACAGACGAAGAAGAGGGAGTACACCGTTTCACAGCTATATCCTCGAATATTGTATACGTTTTCTGATGTTGTCGTTTTCGTCTTGCGCAACCCAAGGTATGTAACTACTAACTCCCAACCCAGCCAATACGAAGGAGGCAGCTTCGCTAACCATCTCGAAGAGCATTCGAGTCAACTGTGCTGGGTAAACTGCTAAGCTGGGGTGCAGCTTCTATCGACAAATCGCTTAACCAGCCAGTGCTACCTCACGCGGTCATCGTTCTAAACGCTACAGACGATGTGCCTGAGGAGGAGTGGGACGTTACGACTGCGACTAATATGTTAATGAGTGACATACAGGGAGCCATCTCGCGCGAACCAGCTCTAGAGAAATATCTAGATACGTGGCGCAAGCGCGGCAAAGCCATCACCAACACCGAGCAGCTCTTAGCGTGCTATTATGCCTCCGTCACGGTCATCAGAATCCCGACGCGAGGACATTACATGCTGATGGACCAGCAGATCAACAAACTGTTCGAGTTGGTTAACGCGCGCTGCTCAGAGTCACTCCTGAAGAAGAAGCAGGTGCGGATGCTGGCGAACGCGGAAAAACTGCAGCTATACCTCCAGTCCGCCTTCAACCACTTCACCAAGGACCTCGACACCCCTTTCGACTTCGTCAAGGAGGCGTTACGGCACAACCCTGTCCCCCGTAACTTTCAGGGAAACATCCTGACCCTAGCAGTGTTAATCAAAGATTATTCGGAAAATGAGTCTCTTAGGATCAATGCTAAGAATATTTTCCTGCGGATGGCGCCGATGATCGCCTCTTGCATCATGTTTGACGCCGTTCGCCAGAACCTGCTTGGTGCGTCCAGAGAGAAAACTACGACTGGCCGAAGTTACTAACGATGACCCAGGTACCGCCGCCCGACTATTTGACGATGCCTACGCGGAACCCTGCGTTGGGGCCCTCGAAACCTTCGCGGACTTACATTGGCCATGCAGCTTCCGGAATCCGGCGTACCCGACGGATGTCGGCCGTTGCTGTAACGTGAGATCTGGTCACAACCCGAAAGGACATCAGAACATCCACGGCAAGATCATCGGGAACGGCTCGTACCAGTCCAGCTTCGACCCCACGACGTTCGGCCCCGAGTGGAGCAAGCTGATACGGACAAGCCTACTGCGGTTGCTGAGCGCGTCGTTCGAGCTCGGCCAGGCGCTGCCCGGCAGGACGGACCTCCAAATCGCCTCTCTGCTCCATCGGGAGCGCATCAACGAGTTCTACTCGATAGTCGGGAATGTGTCAGCCTATGTTAGCCACTCCGCTTGCTTCTCATGCCTCCGGGAACTCCCCGAATGCGTGCTGCCGTGCGGACATGTGCTGTGTCTGCCATGCATTCAGCTGTACGGACGCACGACCTCACGGACCACGATTGAGTTGAGTCGGTGTCCACTACATGTTCGTGAGGTCATGCCGAGCCCCTGGTTCACCACGATAAAACCACGATACGCCGGTTCCCGTGTCCTATCTCTTGACAGGTACGTATCCTCCCCCTGAAAATCAAGTGGCTTTTAGCTAAAATCCGAGGTAGCGGTGGTGTAAGGGGCATCGTGCAGCTCCAGGTTCTCAAGGCCATCGAAAGGATACTAGGGCCCAGGCTGCCTATCCAGCACTTCTTCGACCTGATAGTTGGCACCGGGTACGTTCAGAGTCCGCCGCGTGGTACGACTGTGATCGATCTCGCTGACCCGTTTATAGTTCTGGTGGCGTTATCGCCATTGGCCTAGGTGTGAATAGGTGGTCCGTTAACGACAGCATCAAGAAGTTCAAAGCGATAGTGAAGGAGGCCTTTACACCGCGCGAGCTGACCAACATGCCCATTTTCGGGGCGCTCTCGGGTCTGCTTCACCGTAGTGTCTACAAGACCCAGCCGATGGAAAAGGCGCTGAAGGGATACTTTGATGACCAGGCGTTTTTCGGCGGCGTCAGTGTAAAGTCACAATCCCACACCCCTGCTAGAGTCGCAGTGACGGCTACTTCGGTATTTGACCAGCAGTCCGTCGTGTTTGCAAATTATAACCGGCCAGACGCCGTGGGCGAAGGTAATTATGCGCCCTCCTCACCCAACCCCTTATCTTAAGCTTTTTCATGTGTTGCAGTCCCGAGGCTAATAATTATCATTAGAACTCCCGTATGAGTTCATCCGTTACGACACACCGACCAAAGAGATTAAGAACTGGGAAGCGTAAGCACCAACAACATTTCTAGCACCGAAAACGTACCATTCACTGCTAACAAAACGGCAGTGCCCGGGCCACGTCGACGACCTCGCCCTTCTTCAAGCCGTTCTACAAGCCGGAGACGGGCAACCGGTACCTCGACGGCGCGCCGGGCCACAAGAACCCGATCTGGGTGGCGCACCACGAGGCGAAACTGATCTGGGGCGACGTGTCCAAGGGCGTGCCGGACCTGGTGCTGTCGATCGGCACGGGGTCGCAGGTCAGGGACCAGGTAGTGCGGCCGTCTAACGGGCGAACGTCGCGGGCTACGCAGGCCTCGAGCGGCAGCAGCGTGCACTCGTCGAGCCAGACGCATAACCGCTCCACAATGCACATGTTAGGCAACTCGACTGGGTCGCAGCGGCTTAGCGAGTACAAAGAGTGCGACCGGGCTTGGCAGCGGTTCATGTCCTCCAGCTCGCACCACCTGGGCCAGCACCCGGATGAGGGGCTCGGCGGCGGCGAGCAGCAGCACTACATGCGAATTTCCCCGGAGCTGCTCATGTCCATACCCAAGTTCGACCAGATCCAGAAGATGGACGAGGTAGAACAGGAGGTCGAGGAGGTCTTACAACAGATGCCCGAGGTCAAGGAAATCGCCCACCGGCTCATCGCGAGCACCTTTTTCTTCGAGAAGGATCCCACATCCATCCGGCAAACGGCGACCGGGTATATGTGCACAGGCAAGTTTATTACACCTACGATACCTCGAAACAGTCTTTTATCCACTACTTACTAGGCCACCAACTAACCCATCGCGGTTTTACCGCCCCATCACCAGGCTCGATCTGTTGTCGTTTCCGGAACTCGTCGGACGAGCTCAAGGCGCTAGGGACGTTCCTGCGGGCGCAGTTGAAGGGCGGTTTCGAGCCGTACTTCCTGATCGAGGAGGACCCGACGCGGTGGCCCGCGCAGCAGGTGCTGCTGGACGAGCCGACGGTCGAGGACATGCGGGTGCGCGGCTATTTCGACCTCGACCGCGTCCGCGTCCGCGCCGCCCGCGAGAACGCGCCCACCCGCATCTCCATCGGCTTGCAGACCTCCGCCTACCCCTCAGGCGTCACCGTCCTGCCCATCAGCGGGTTCCCCCGCCAGCTCATGAGCGAGGACGGCGCGCCTACCGGTACGGAAACCCCCCCTGTCCCTCCTGTTTCTGACCCGTCACCGCTGTCACCAGTGTCGTCGCCGTGACTTTCTGGCAGTCGTTTCACATCCGTCAATAATGTGGCGACATCATGCCGTTTCCCTCCGTTTTCGGTAGACATTCGTAACAACTTCCCATGATAAGCAGCTAGATCCCAGACACAACACTCATTTGTTTATATCATACGGAATAAAAAAACAAACGACTGACGTGACGAGCAAAAATCACAGCATCAGATCAGAGCTCAGTCCTCATCAATAGCCGCCACTCGGTTACAGACGAGGAGACGCCACCGCAGCAGACCAGCCCGATCGTCCCGATCCCCATCTCGATCTTCTCGGAGCAGCAGCCCAGCCAGCATCAGCACCAACACCAGCACCAGCCCACCAGTCCGGTGTCGGGCCCGGGGAGCCCCACGGCGACGGCCGCCACTAGCACCACGGGGACGATCACGGGGACGATCACGATAGGGGCAGCGGTGCCGGCGTTGGACACCGCGTCCGAGGTCCCGGAGAGCCGAAGTCCTATCGCTGGCCTGCGCGAGCTCTACGGCGGCAGCCCCACCTCGGATCACTACCAGCAGTACCACCAGCACCAGCACCAGCACCAGCACCAGCAGCACGTGCTAGACGAAGGCGGCGCGGCAACCGGCACTTGGGGATCGGGGGGCTTGCCGGAGCCCAATATGATATGAAATGATATATATATCTATACACATATATACATATGACAACGATATGTGGTGTAATTTTCAAGGTACATATATACCTATTCCAGCAACAGCGGCAAGATCAAGGAGAGAGAGTCCTTGTCGTGTAGATCTCTCAGGGATCAATCAAAGTCTAGGGGACGGAGGATACTCGGAGGAGGCAAACTAGTGTCGAAATGCTTTGATGTTCATCATGTCTAAACGGGCGAGTTTCGGCGAGTTGTACTTTTTTGATTTTTGATTTTTGTTTTGGCCTTTTTCCTCGATACCTATGGTCGTCTTATTGATGATGTATAATACATTACCTACCCAGCACTCATTCACTACAGGCGCGGGATATACCTATGTGTACGGCAGGATTAGATGATTTTTCAAACTCTGTCTACTGCTTGGAGTCGGATGTGGCGGAAGGTCAGGCCAATATAATTATGTCGTGCATAGTCAGCCTATTTTGACTTTGGCGAGTAACCAGGACGCACATGGGGGGCTCGGAATTTGACCGAAGGATTGTCAACAGTTTAAACGTGAACCCGAACTTACTGGACATTGGGTTACATGAATTCTGGCTGTCTAGGTTCGGGGTTGAACCTTAACCCCCCCCCCCCCCTTGTGATCTCACATATCGAAACTCTGTTGGTGTCCTTATATATCTACATTGCATGTCAGACTGTAAGGCCGCGTAGTGTACTGGCTGCACACTCTCACAAACATTTCCGATACATCATTACTATATTCTCCTCCCTGTTGAGAGAGGAGCGGGTTCGACTCCCGCCGTGGCCCATATTTTCTATTATTGTTTGCAATTTCTTTTTCGCTTTCTCCGCCATTCGTCGTAGAGTTTGGTGTAGTTCATCATATATTTCCCCGATCCCTCGATCTCTAATGTTAGCAGTGTCAACTTTTGCACTGTTCAACCCATCCTCTATATTAAAACGTCCTCCACGATACTGGGATAGACGTCATAGGTACACACAGTTCAACTTATTATCAATGAAATACCCATAAGTCTATCTAATCTATATAATTACCCTCGTGGATGTTAGGTCACCCACTCCTGAGCCTGGAACCCGTATTCAGACATCACCACCTAAAGCGCGACCGGCTTGATACGGGGAAATTTTTCCATGACCTCACCGGGTTACTTCGGAGGTGGGACTTCCTGGAAGGGAACGTCTGCTTTCTTGTGCTCGTTGTCTATTGAATGGGTAGCATCGGTATCTCGATAGCCAGCTAGATGACGGGTAGACGGTCAAATAGGAGAAGAGGGAGGGAGGGGGGTAATGTTGAGGATGTTGTGTATAATATACTTTAGGTATCCATGAGTTCCTTTTCTTCGAACAGTATAAGCCTCTACTGCTGGGACCTTTCACGTAGAGTAAACAATACATGTATAGCATCATGTAGTTACGGGGGGGGGGGGGAGTGCGAACCAAAACTAAGCGGCCGTGGCTAATCCGCCATGTCAGTGTTACCAACCACCTATATAAATGCGTTGGCAATCCTTCGATTCCTCTCCTATCAAGCTACGTCGTTGTCGAGCCTTGAGGAACATCCCGGACCAAATAGCCCGCAAACCCGGCAGTTAGGGAAGGATGGGTTTGGTATTTAAGGCACCGCCGCCGCCCGCACGGGGCAGTTCTGAATAGCAACGGGGGGTTGCATGTGGTTTTGCTTTTTGTGCTTTGGCTGTTAAGCTGTGTATTCGGATTTGACTGGTTGGGTAGCTGATTGACTGTAAATCGGTTGATACACCACCGAGAGTTGGGATTTGGCGAGGGCGGATGATGTCAGTGTACATGCGAACCTGTAGACCTATCAGAAGGTAGGTAGGTAGTAGGTACACGAGTACTTCATAAATACTCGAGTAAGGACTTTTTTAGTGCCTGACCTGGGAGGACTTCGGATGATTATATCGATACCTCTGTACCCGATCACGTCGATGTTCTGCAGGTAACCGAAGTTCGAGGTATATGTAATCATAGACGTCCCTAGGTCGCTACGTATAGAACACGGTCTGGATTCATGCCTTGCTTGCTGACTGTAGCAGGTTCGGTGGCAGCTTCAACTCCTGGGCTGGCCAGGTACATTATATAATCGCGCATAGGCATGTCAAAACAGCCCGGGTACCAGGTATGTTTTTCTATAACTCGAGCTGAACCTTGGCTGGGTTGTTGTAAAGCTATTACAATCAACATCGTCGTCATAAGCCTTTGTTGGGCTTAGCTGTAGTTACTTGTATGTGTCATAAAGTACTTACCACTAGTTATCCCTATCAGTCTTTGTGTTGTTTCGTCTTCTTGCCCGCTTTCGTCTAAATTCACTTTGCGAAGGTAGGCTTGGGTAGGTAGCTATGTATACTGGATGTCATTGTGTTGTCCTGTCCACTCCAGAATTATCCGAGGTTTAGTTACACACGTGGAAGGTAGTGGTATGGGCGTAGTAGGGGGGGAGGTTTCTGAACTTGTACATACATACCTAAGCAGACAGGATAATAACTTACCCGGAAAGAAAAGGGTTGAATCCATTCATAATGCGCTTATAAACAGGCTACCAAGTGTTCGGGCCGGGTCGCGGGAGTGCTAAAGCGCTATTATTAAGATTGGTTCCAGAAAACCTTAATATTGCCAGCTGAAATCGGATTAGGTACCAACGTAGGTACTGTATATCATACTTACGTACCTAGGTAGGTACTTGGATAGGGTGTATAAACCCCCCTTAAAATTCATCTACCTAGGTATATCCACGCATACCTAGGTACGAAACTTCGGCGTATGTAGTACTACCATTTATGTTTAATCCCTCTCAGTGGTTGGTTACGATGCAGGTAATTCTTCCCGCAACCCAGAACCAATCCCTACGACTATCTGTCCAACTACCAGTGTCGCGGAGACATGTGTACAGGCTACCTATCTCCCCGTACACCTGAGAAGATATATTAAGCGACGGTTTCTAAAAAGGATGTATGGCCCATGTGCTAGTTAAGACCTCATTATTCCAGGTTAGTTCAGTTCTCAGCCTGTTAGTATGGCCCTGAATGAGCTACCTACCTAACCTAAGTACCTATAATATAGTACTATAAGATTGAGGGATCGCATTGCATTGATGGGATGTAGCCCCGCCCTCGAGTGGAATATAACTGATATATGGCCGTAACGCCTATCTGAATTGTACATGCTGAAATGCATCCATGGACACTTACTATGTAGGTACCTAAGTACTTATATGTACTAGGTATGCTACACATGCCCATAAGCACTCTATGTGTGCACCTTGGGCTTGTCTTGGGTCCCCCGATTACGAACCTTCGGAGAGGGGGGTTTCAAGGTTGAGGGGAACCTTGTACCCAGCACCTTCCTGCAAGTTAGGTGTATTAGGATTCAGTACGAGCATATATGACCTATCGTATTACCTGTTTGTTAAGTACATAGTAAGGTTTACATACATAAGTAGTTAGACGAAGGCTGACAAGGCCTCGTATAACGTAAAATCCAGGGTTGTGTAGGTTACTGGGCTGTCTGGCTGTTTAGCAGTGGTTAGTTGGGCTGTTGCTCTTTTTGCTCTTTTGCTCTTTTTTTTTTTTTTTTGGCTCTCTTTCACAAACCAAACCTTGGAAGGTCCTTGTTTCGTTGTCTCGGTAAAACCTCTAATTTTTTTTTTCTACCAATCCCCCCAACTCCTACATTCTACTCTACCTACCTAGGTACTTACTTAGTAGGTAAATATATTGGATTGGAACCCCATAAAGGTTTATTACTACCTGTACCTACCTGGTATAAGGACAGTGCTTGCTGTATGTTTGCTTAGGTAGGTACATACAAGCCTGTCTTCCCTGGATACTTAAGTACTTGACAGGTACTTTCAAACGTTCTAAAGCGGTCTACCAATCGTAGGTATTTATTAAGTTAATCCTCCAACAATATATCCCCTTTTGTATTGGGCATCCATCCATCTAACCTATCCATCGCATCTAGTGGGAGCATCTAGTTATTCTAAACCCACCCACCACTTATCACTTACCACTTAACTACCACTTAACTATCACTTAACTACCACTTACCACTTACCTTACTTATCCACACCACTTCCAGGTTATCCACCAAAAGTGCCCAGAGTGCCTTGTCTACCTACATACCACCCCCATTCAACAATAATAATCACAGTTAATCAGTTAATTTGTCTGTCGGAGGGCCAGCAATGTCAACACCACCAACTACAGCAACTAACGCTGATTATTCACATCATCATCATAATAATCATCATCACCATCATTCACGTTCTCGATCACATTCTCGCTCTCACACCCATAATCCTCCTCCTCCACCACTGGCACCACCACCACCAGCAGTAACAACTACATCAGCATCAGCATCAGCATCAGCGTCGTCGTCTCCCTCTCGAACTCACCACCACGGTCAAGGTTATCATCACCATCATCATCCGTCGCGATCCCAATCCACACGTTCTCGCCCGACTACCTCCTCCTCTACTACTGCTCCTTCGCCACATCGATCTGCTTCTACCTCGCAGCAACATCGGCATCAACAGCAACAACAGCAACATTATCATCAACAACAATACCAACAACAGCAACAGCATCAACATCGTCGTACCAGTAGTCGCCACTCAAGTCACCACAGCCGTCAATCATCTTCAAGTCGTCCGGTGCAAGATATCTTACCCCAACAGGATTATGAGACCGCAGACTTAGCCCACCGCCCAAAGCGAAGCTCCAGTAGAGACCGTCCACCCCCGGTCGTAGTCACACGAGGTGGTCCCGACAGTTCAAAGCCCGTCCACCGCCGGAGCAGCACACGATCTAACCACCATAACCCCGTCTCTCACAATACAAATACCAATCATCATAACAATAACAACAATATTACCCCTTCCGCTGCCACTCCTACTACTACTACTACTACTACTGCTGCTGCTACCACTACTAGCAACAACAATAACATTAACACTACCACCACCAACCATAGGAACAACAACAATCACGCCATGGCTGGTGCTACTGCTGTCGCTAACAACGGTGGCCCTACTGCCATCCCTCCAGTCATGCAGGCAGCCGCCGAAGCTCGTGCTACTGGAGCAAAGACGAGGACGACTCGTACCTCAATCCCTACGCAATCTGGAAAATGGATATTAGGAAAAACCATTGGTGCTGGCAGTATGGGTAAAGTTAAGCTTGCCCGTAAGGAAGATGGTGTTGAGCAGGTCAGTTACTTCCCCTCTTCCCTATCCCCTCTTCTTCCCCTTTCTCCCCCTTTCTTGTGTCCCTATTCTCTTTTTTCCTCTACATCTAGAAATGTCACAAAACGTGTGCGGAAGAAGCATTAAACATCGGCTGACTCGTCCCCATCTCGTGCCTTGTGCCTTGTGTGCTCGCTTTAGGTTGCTTGCAAGATCATCCCCAGAGGCTCTACCGAAGAAAATCACCAGAGTCGAGCAGACAAAGAGCGGGCAGACCAGTCCAAAGAAATACGCACAGCTCGCGAAGCCGCCATAGTGACACTCCTACAACACCCACATATCTGCGGTCTACGGGACGTGGTCCGGACCAACTACCATTGGTACATGCTCTTCGAATACGTAAATGGCGGACAGATGCTTGACTATATTATCTCCCATGGCAAGCTTAAGGAAAAGCAAGCACGTAAATTCAGTCGTCAGATTGCCAGCGCCCTCGACTACTGCCACCGAAACAGCATAGTACATCGGGACCTCAAAATCGAGAACATTCTCATCAGCAAAACTGGCGACATCAAGATCATTGACTTTGGTCTAAGCAACCTCTTTGCCCCGCGAGGGCACCTCAAGACTTTCTGCGGCAGTCTTTACTTTGCCGCCCCCGAGTTGCTGCAGGCTCGCGCTTACACTGGACCTGAAGTCGATGTCTGGAGTTTTGGCATCGTGCTGTATGTTCTGGTCTGCGGCAAGGTCCCATTCGACGACCAAAGCATGCCAGCTTTGCATGCCAAAATCAAGAAGGGTCTCGTGGACTATCCAGGCTGGCTCTCTACTGGCAAGTCCTCATTTGACACGTATCTTTTAAAACAATTTCTGCTAACCATCCTTCAGAATGCCGCCATCTCCTATCTCGTATGCTCGTCACCGATCCCCGACAACGCGCCACGATGTACGAAGTTATGAACCACCCCTGGATGATAAAGGGCTACGGCGGCCCCCCCGAAAATTACCTAGCCCAACGCGAGCCTCTTACACTGCCATTGGAAACCGAAGTAATCAACGCCATGACTGGATTTAGCTTTGGCCCTCCCGAGGAGATCAGGGCAAAGCTCACTCGCATCATCGAGTCAGAGGAGTATAAGCGCGCGGTGCAGCTTATGCAGAAGGAGAAGGATTCGCCGCCTCCAGTCAAGGACTTGGAAAAGAAGCGCCCCTTTGGCTTTGATTTCTACAAACGACGAAACTCGGCTAGTAGCCGAGATAACTTGACAAACCCCAGTTCCGAGGCACTGCAGATAGGCAGTGACCCGCTCAACGCTTTTAGCCCTCTGGTCTCCATATATTATCTAGTGAAGGAGAAGCAAGAGAGGGACAGGGTTGAAACCGTACCGAAGAGGAACGAACCGAAGAACGTAGCGGACTCCCCGATGCCAGAAATCGTGCCTCCACCGGAAGCCCACACGAACACGGCCGCCTATGAGATGGCCGGGGAGAAAGCCACTGGTGGCAGGACACGCCCCCGCGCCAGGACTCACGGAGAAGACGACGCACCAGAAGAAACCAAGAAAGCAGCACAGTTGTCACCGAAACCGCATCCACCGCCACCAGAAATCCCCCCTGATCATCCGAAGAAGGAGAGCGCGGCGGCCGGTCTTCTCAGACGATTTAGTACCAGGCGCCGAAGGGAGCCGGAGAGGCTAGACAAGGATCGTTCACATCCACCTCTGGTCCAGGTCCACTCCCCCATTGAATCACCATCGGCGCCTCGCAAGAGCTTTAGTATTCGAAGGTCGAGGCGTGATAAGGACGAGGGGCAGGGCTCTCGACTCCGCTCTGGCAGCAGTCAGCCCCAGCACGGAGATCTACTGAGCCCACCTCTGTCAGCAGGGGGTAATCTGCCTGCCGGCAAAAAGGGACTCGGGCGATCGACCAGCGTCAGTTCAGCAGAGTTCAGACGCCGGCCGTTTGGCTCCTCACACAAGGTAGCCAAAGATCCACCGCCCACAAGTGGATCAGACCAGACGGAAACCCATGAAAAGTCATCCGGCGAGGCAAAGGGTAGCCTCAACAATCGGGGGGCGTCGATGAGGGCGAAATCGCTTGGGCATGCTCGCAGGGAGAGCATCCAAGCGAGGAGGCGCCGCAGGGAGGGAGCGCGGGCGGCAGACGTCCCCGAGGAGACGGACGTGGACGCCGGCGAGGCCAGCAGTAACTCTGCGGAGCGTCTGGACGACTCGGAGTTGGCTAAGCCGGTCTTCCTGAAGGGGCTCTTTAGCGTCTCGACGACTTCCACCAAGTCGGTACCAGCGATTCGCACCGACGTTAAGAGGGTGCTGAAGCAACTCGGTGTCGACTATACGGAGATCCGCGGCGGTTTCAGCTGTCGGCATTCGCCCAGCATCGAGGTCAAGAATTCACCCGGCAGTCCTGTTCTGAGCCCGAAGGACCGCCAGAGATTCAGCTTCCGGCGGGAGCGGGACGAGTCCCGCGACCTGGACCGGGCGCCGCCGACCCCGCGCACGCCGGGCAAGGGCACCGCCGACAGAAATGATTCGGCGTCGGAGGTGTCGGACCAGGAGAGCCTCCACCGAGACGACCCGGCGGCAGACTCGTCGCGGCGGATTCCCGGGGAGACGACGACGCGCGTGCAGAACGACCTCGGAGGCAACATGGTGCTCGAGTTCGAGATCTTCATCGTCAAGGTCCCCCTGCTCTCCCTGCACGGGCTGCAGTTCAAGCGCATGGAGGGCAACACGTGGCAGTTCAAGAACATGGCGGACCAGATCCTCAAGGAGCTGCACCTGTGATGAAGGGGCCGGGGGTTTGGGGTCGGCCGGTTGGCGGCGGCCCAATTCGTGTATTCTCACGCGGGAGCTGTCGAGAGCGGAGAAGGGGGGGGGGGGCGGCGGAAGGGGAAGGCAAACGAAGCTTTTTACGAGAGCAACACTTTTTTTCAATTCACTTCTTTATCTAATCTACTTCTTTCTTCTATTACACACAAGGACCCTGGAGGGAACAGGACAGGCGGGTGGGTAGATGGACGGACGGATGGATGGATGGGATGGGATGGGATGGATTGGACGGATGTATAGCCCGGCCGGGGTCCGTATTTTTCGTTTGGCTTTGAAGTAAAATCAAACTACGCAGCAGCCTACATGCTTTTTTTTTTTCTTTCTTCCTCTTCATATATGATGTCCCATTCTGGACTTTCTTCGACCGATCACCGTTAGCGTGACAGCCTTTTTTGGGAGGGTTTTGTTTCGTTCTTCATCACGACATTAGCGCGCGCGCGCGAGGGAGAGAGAAGAGGCAGAGAGAGCGGACTTTGTATATACGTAGCAAACAGAGAGACATGAAGGTGGCTTTTTTTCTTCTTCTTTTTCCCCTATCAACTACTTATTTTTTTTATTTCTATGTACTCTTTTTTTCTTCCTGTTGCTGGTATTGTATAGGAGGCTGGGCCGCCCTTTGAAACTAACTATACTTTCTTTTCTCTCTCCTCTCTGCCCGCGTTCCCCCGGGGATAGATAGCTATGCGATTCGGTAGGAGTGGAGGAGGTTTGAGAGCGAGCCGTTGAGGGAAAACGAGGTACGGACTGGACTACTTACTTACTTTACCTGGGTAGATAGACGGGACACAAAATAAGGTGTGGGCAGGTTTCTTGAAGGGTTTTCTTTTTTTTATACTACAGTAGGTTATTTGTTTAATCAGTCCAGAAAGTTGCCAGGTGCAATTTCCCCTTGGATTTCTTCCAGCCCTCCGGAATTCGTTTTCTATTTTACAGGACGATCGATGGTGATGCTTTATCTATCGCTAGGTATTGATGAAGTATAAGGACAGAGCATGCATGGATATAGATGGAGACGCCCTTCCGTACTTCGGTTTTTTGCATATCAAGGTTCTTAGTTACGTAGGTACATAATACATTTACGCATATACGCATCCATACCCCTTGGAAGGTTCCAATAAAGAGCCGACATCTAATCAGAGCTGAACAGCGAATTCTTATGTCTGTATGTTTCACTTACTTTCCCACCTCCCCAAACCTGACAAAGCTCCCCCGCACCCGACTTACGTTAAACTGGACCAAGTCCAATGTCCTAAGAAGCACTATAAAGTACCGGGGAAACAACGTGCACGGACCAGGATGATAAAAGCATGCCGCCCAAGTGGATGTTAGGTTTAAGTACAATTAAGTAGATTCAAAGGTTGGTTGGTAAAGAGGGTTTCCCAGCACTCCCCAATCGCAGTACTGCCCCAATCGGCAATTGGGAGGGAGATTCGGGCGGAACAGCCCTAACTAAAAGGCCCAGACAAGGCAGGCGTCCAGCAAGGAATGGAAAGCCTTTACGTACCTACCTGCGCATTATACATAGACGGGAGTACCTACACCAGTCCAGTCTACATAAGTACATATCTACATATATGTACGTACATACAAATCTAAATACAATAAGGTACATAAATCCTGCTCATCTATACTTAGGTACCTCAGGTACTATGTACGTATTATAGGTACATATGTATCTAAGAGGTAGTGACACACTCCTCTTTCCAGGTTAGTTAGCCCATCGACATTTTCGTCAACACCACCCACTTACCACCATAACCACCACCACCATTACTACCACCACCTTCAACCACCAACAACACTAAGACTTCAACAACACTAAGACTTCAACACCACCACCACCACCATACCATCACTTCTTCTTCTCCTTCTTCTTCTTCTTCCTCCTTCCTCATCATCACCATCCTCTACAACCATACCATACCGAAAAAACCCTTAAGAAGACTACAATCACCACACACAAAACTTCCCACTCAACCTTCTTTTTCTTTTACTTTTTTAAAACTTCTGGACATTCCATTCTTCTAAAGTACATAACTCTACAGATGCAAAATAGGTAGATTGAGTGCTTTGGATTTCAGCAGCAGCAGCAGCAGCAAGCTTCATCTTTCTCTCTAGAAGCCCTTACAAAAGTCGCCCTGTTCATGTTCATATTCATATCCACATCCCGCGTCCACATCCACATCTACATGCACGCCTAGTTATCAACATTCGCATCCTTGCTGATAGACGACAACTCGCAACTTCACAACTTCGCAACTTCGCGACTAAAGGATCGAAAAGTCACACAATCACCAAGTCACCAAGTCACACAGTCACCAAGCCACCAAGTCTAGGTCCGAACAAGTTTTGCGCAACCCAACTCGACATCATAAACTCGCGATCACCTCGAACCCGACAGCGAAAAGCTAGGTAGGCCGCTAACTAACTGCTCTTCCCATATTATACGTATATAATACGTTTATAATACGTATATCGACCGAGCTACTTTGCGCCCCCCCCCTATAGATAGTTTCCATCTATTCTATTCTCGAACGGGTTCTTTTGCCTCCAATAGCAATCCATCCTATATTTCTATACCTACCTAGGTAATCACCTTGGAAAGCCCCCATAGAAACAACCCGAAACCAAACGTAACAACACACGTACCGGACCGGACCGGACCGGACCGTATTGTACCGTACCGACTTTGCCGACGCGATGCTGCCGAATCCCAACTTATACGGCCATCACGGGTACAATGCCCACCCGGACCAGCCTTGGATGCACTCGCAGCAACCTGGCCACCAGCACCAGGCACAGCAGCAACAGCAGCAGCAACAACAGCAACAACAACAACAGGCCTCCCTCTCCGCTGCCCAGCAGCAACACTTTACCCGTCTCGCCAACTCACACAGCAATGCTACCGGCAACATGGCCGTTTCCGCTGCTGCCCACGCTGCTGCTGCTGCCGCCGCCGCCGCTCATGCCCAGGACTCGGGCCTCGAGAACGTCTCCGAGGATAACCGTCGCACCCTCAACTACATCGCCGATCTCCTTAGTGAGAACTCTCGCGAGGCCGCCCTCCTCGAGCTTAGCAAGAAACGGGAGCAGGTCCCAGAGTTGGCCCTTATCCTCTGGCATTCTTTCGGTGTCATGACCTCTCTCATGCAGGAGATCATCTCCGTCTACAATCTCTTAAACCCGTCGCAGCTTACAGCCGCTGCCTCGAACCGAGTTTGCAATGCCCTCGCCCTGCTGCAATGCGTAGCCTCCCACAATGAGACCCGAACATTGTTCTTGAACGGTATTGTTATCCCTTTTCTTCGTTTTCCAAATTTCGAGTTTCCATTCTTCATTCTTCGAGGCTTCATTACCATGATCATTATCGTTGCCTCTGCCTCTCCCTTCCTCCCTTCATTAAGCGCCCTCACGCACCGCACCCTATGCGCCCCATTAAGTTTTCGTCTGGTCTTTAGGAGTTTCTCGGTGCTAATATAATACTATTTATTCGTCATTACCAGCCCACATCCCGCTCTTTCTCTACCCTTTCTTGAACACGACTTCAAAGTCACGTCCGTTTGAGTATCTGCGCCTAACCTCCCTCGGCGTTATCGGCGCGTTGGTTAAGAACGATTCGACCGAGGTGATCAACTTCCTTCTGACGACCGAGATCATCCCCCTGTGTCTGCGTATCATGGAGACAGGCTCCGAGCTCAGCAAGACGGTCGCCATTTTCATTGTACAGAAGATCTTGCTGGACGATAACGGTCTAAACTACATATGCGCCACCTACGAGCGGTTCTATGCTGTCGGCACCGTTCTGAGCAACATGGTCGGCCAGTTAGTGGAGCAGCAGACCGCCCGGCTCCTGAAGCATGTTGTCCGCTGCTTCCTGCGTCTCAGCGACAACGCCCGCGCCCGCGAGGCCCTGCGCCAGTGCCTGCCCGAGCCCCTCCGCGATGCCACCTTCAGCTCCGTCCTACGGGACGACGCCGCCACTAAGCGCTGCCTCGCCCAGCTCCTCATCAACCTGTCCGACAACGTCATGGACTCCGGTACTAATCACCCCGCTATGTAAGGAGGGACCACTACGCCGAGTCTCCTGCACATCTCCGCCTAATCCCCGCCGTGCGGCACCTGTGCGAAATGCGCAATAGCGCGCAGTAGCGGAAACAGCATATACATAACCGGCACAGCTATCAGGTGTGAGATGTGTATTGCGAATTTTTCATCTCTAGCTTATGAGCCATTTCGCATCTCCTCCCATCTTAACCTAACAATATCTCATCATGACCCCCCCCCCCCTAACACACCACTATAACGACACCACCGAAAAGCATCTACCACGGCGCAGTCTCCCTTTGGTTTAAAAATAAAAGAACGGAATTGATTTTAGACAATCGGTATACCCCGGTCAGTTACTCTTGGGTCGGGAGGTTTCAAAAGTTATCACATACACGTACGCACCTCCTGGGGAGAACACACGTTATAGGACGGCATATTTTCAGCACATTACATCGTCATCATCATCATCATCGTTATCGGCGTTTTTTCGAGGCGGTTAATTCGCTTTTGATTTGGTTCACTGCACAGCATTTAAGGAGTCGGAAGGGATGGAAATGGATGGATTGGATGGATGGGCGTGCCACGCCCCCAAGCCACGCTTCGCCTTGAAATAGGCAGAAATGTGCGTTTCCCTTTCCGATCTCTCTATCGGAGGGCAGAAACATTTTCCCCCCCTCGTGTCTCTCACACACATTCTCTATCCCCTTCTCCTTGGTTGGTCGGTCGGCGGCAGGAGTAGTGCGTACTACGGAAGGGGCAAGGTTGGGAAAGGAAAAGGGGGGGGGGGGGTTGAGAGGGGGAAAAAAGCAAGAAAAAGGAGGAATTCAAGGGAAAGCGAGGCGCGGAAGCGAGGGGAGCGGGAGTAGAGCGGGGCGAAAAAATCTCACTGGATTGATCTTTTTTTGGTCTCTTTTTTTTCTTTCTTTCTCCCGGCACGGCACAAACAAAGGCGACGGCGACGGGGGCGGCGGGGATTTGGCATGGTTACCTTTTGGTGGTTTTTGTCTGGCTTTTTTGGGCTGTCATATTTTTCTTTTCTTTTCTTTTCTTCTTCTAAACGAATTTCTTTTTTTTTTTTTTTCTTTTTGGTAAAGGCGTCCACAAGTTAAAAAGCATTTGCAACCTTCTCTTTTTCCTTCTTCTTACTTATTCTTCTTCTTCCTCTCGGGGTCTGCTCGGATTATGATTATTTTTTTCGTCTTTCAATTCCCATCTCGGGTTTTCTACCTTAAACCTCCTCTCTCCCTTACTTCCTTCCTTCCTGCCTGCCTGCCTCCGGTTTGATCAGGGTCCCCCGCCCCTTACCCCCGGTCCAGTCTAGCTGGTTCGACGGTATTGGAAGCGGGCGGGATGGATGGTCCAGCTGGATGGTCGGTTCTCGGTCAGTCAGTCAGTCAGTCAGTTAGCCTTTACGTGTGCACACGTACAAAGGTTAACGGCTGAAGTCAGGCACACAGGTACACAGGCAGGCGGGCAGGTAGGTAGGTAGGTAGGTAGGTGGAATGTAGGTATATTCGCATCACATATACGTGGACGGACGGGGTATATCTGGGTTTGCTTTTTTGGTCTTGGAGGGTTGAGGGGAGGGGGCACTGAGGGTATATAGGGAGGGGGAAATCGGTGTTGAGGCTTTCGATGAGGGTTGAAGAAGAGCAACGGACGGACGAGAGCGGAACTCGCACACGGCGCCAGTCGACCCAATTCGATCCAACTCGAGCATGCTGGCTGACTTTGTTCGTCCGCCCGCCTGCTCCGGGATACCTGGTCCCACCTGCTCTGAGGAGGACTTCATGCAGATTATCGGGGGGCGGGGGGGCCAAGGAGAGGGATGTGTGTGTGTGTGTAAACCTGTGTATGTATGTATGTACGTGTGTATGTGGATATGTAAAGGCATGGGTTGGTTGTCGCGTTGTTCCTACTATGTTGTGTTGTGTCATGCTGCGTAGTGTCTTATGTATAATGAATTCATATACGTGCGCGAGTGTGTACGTAGGTGTTCTGGTTCGCGTCATCCAGGTGGTTCGGTAGGGTACGGAGAATGGAACTTCTTGACCAAGCACGGCACAACGTAAACAAATGCAGCGGGACTGCCATGTGAAATGCTCTTTGG
This sequence comes from Eutypella sp. D-1, assembly GCA_023313575.1. NCBI lineage: Eukaryota > Fungi > Ascomycota > Sordariomycetes > Xylariales > Diatrypaceae > Eutypella > Eutypella sp. D-1. Next base: position 594,694 of record JAJTTP010000008.1, on the reverse strand, counting down.
GGAAAAAAGCAGCGAATGCTTTGCTTCGGTCTCCGGGGGAGTCTTATCGATGCTGGCACTACTAGCTAGCACATTGACTCCTGATCGGGCTGCCTTCTCTTATCACGACTTCTGCGACTTCGAAAAACCGGCATTCCCATTTCACTCCATGGAGACAACAACGGCGGATATCAGATGAGTGAGCGAACCGGATGCCGTGGCCGGTCGGTCTCACAGATGGTCAGGGGATTAATAGACGTGCACCATGGTGAGGATGTGTGGATAGGCGGGCTGGCTCGCTCACTGTGAATAAAATAGCCACCGTCTTCGCCGAGCTGTGCCAAGGAGACAGACGATTCAAAGTCCTACCTATCCTGGCCCAAGAGGGGAAACATACGATTAGTGAAGTCTACGGGGAGGAGGGAGACAAAGTGCAGGGCGGAGAAAGTGAGGGTATGCTACCTAGGACGTGCCCATTCCACCTCACCTGTGAGGTTATAGACCATAGAGGTAGCTTAGGACTAGGGGCCGACACGAAGAGGCCGTGGAATTAGAATAAGGATGAGAATAATGAGATGGGGAGAAGAACAAAGCTGGAGAGCATTCCAGATATATATGTATCGCCACAGCCACATACCGGTTCTACAGCGATGCGCAGACTCCAATCCACGTAAGGAATGCGAAGACGGATGGGAGGAGTTCAAACTTCACCCGTCCGTGGTTGCAGGCCTCAGGCCTTGAGCCGGAATTCATTTCTATTCACACCAGACATCAGAGAAAGGCGAGGTAGGTACGTAGTACATCTCAGGCGACTTCCATAGGCATGTGTGTTGCTTGCTGCCATCACGATAGACCTCGTCGCCTTCAGGTATGTCCGTGCACATCGCGTCGTACTCCATCCACATACACGATTCTCTCCTCTCCAGCCTCGACGGGAGATGATTCCCGCTACATCGACTCGGTCTAATAGGCGAGGTCGCGCGTCACTATAGCGCTACACAGTGCCGTGGAGCTCCCCACCGCTTTATCGGCGCATGTAGCTGTGAATGCTCGAGTGGGCATAGGATTGGTCTTGCTGCTCTGTGTGATGCTGGGGTCTAGCATTGTGTCTAGCGCCGGGATGGTACGGAATATATGACGTATTCATGTGACAGTCTACTACACCTAGTACTAGGCAGGGAATGCCATAGACAAGATCGTCAAAGCGCGTCTCATCTGTTTGTTGCTAGAGTCCACCGTTTCATTTTGCCTTACATACATGCCTATATACACATGATGAATGCATCTCTGAGTGAAGTGGCCACATGGCAACGAGATGATATCGGACCGAGGAAATGCCATCCCGGACGCTGAACCTGACGAGAGTATTCAACACATTCTCGGGCGAGACTGTTAGCCAACAGCGCGTTTTCCGACACAAGAAAGGGGGAAGGGGTAGGAAAGAGACGGGCTGATTATCGCTCTATAGAGGAAGCAAGGTGCGTATGGTTCGGTGTTAACATGACGGAGAGGAAACTCAGTGAAGCAAAAAAAGGAAAATCAATAAGATGAGATACATAAAAAGAATAATCCCAAAAGATCGCCCTGGTTCCGTGACCAGGAAGACAAACGGCCGTCAATTCCTAAGCGGCCGTTAATCCGTTTCAGAGTGGCGCAGTTGAAGAAAAAGGCACACACCCTTTGCATTAATACACGTCGTTCCCGACACCGATATACAAATAAAAAAGATAATAAAAAAGCATAATGTCCGTTACACATCTATTGCGAGCGATAAAATAGAATTGAGCCCCGCGTCGACAACTACCACGCAGAGCAGCCCCCGCTCAGCCCTTCCCTATCCCCCAACCCCCCTATATCCCGCTTGAGTTGGAACAGCAAAGACGTGGACTGCTTGTCTGGCTGGAGGATAACCGCCGCAAAGGCAAGAGAAATCCCACTGACGATCCGTCATATCCAGAAGACTAGCGCCTAGCCTCTGCGTGCTTACCGGCTGGCTTGTCTGGGTTGGCTAGATGAAAAGCTCGCTGTCCGACTTCCGCCCTCGCTTTCTTCAACCCCAGAAACTCCGCCGGCGGTCATGCGCCATCATCGGGGCCGCAGTCGTGGTGGGGTGCTCGGCGGCGGGAGCCGCGGTGTGCTTGCCCGGGGCCATAGTGCTGATGTGCCCCTCCGCGGGCGGCATCTCGTGCTCGGCGGGCGGAGCTTCGTGCTCAGCCGGCGGCATTTCATGCTCAGCCGGCGGCATTTCATGCTCAGCAGGCGGCGGCGCCTCGTGCTCAGGAGGTGGCGCCTCATGCTCTGGCGGGGGCATCTCGTGCTCGGGCGGGGGCATTGTGTGCTCGGGCGGGGGCATTGTGTGCTCGGGAGGCGGCATCTCATGCGCCTCCGTTGGTGCTACTGCGCAGGGCTCGGTGGCTGTCACGTGGACGGTCTCGGTGACGGTCTCGGCCCACTGAGTGACGTGTACAGTCTCCTTGACGGTCTCGGGAGGCAGGGTGACGTGCACGGTCTCCTTAACGGTCTCCGGGGGCACGGTGACGTGAACCGTCTCCTTGATTGTCTCCGGGGGTTGCGTAACGTGAACCGTCTCCGGCGGAAGGGTAACGTGTACCGTCTCCTTGACAGTCTCCGGAGGAGCGGTGATGTGTACCGTCTGGTTGACAATCTGGGGAGGCAGGGTGACGTGCACGGTCTCCTTGACAGTCTCCGGGGGCTGCGTAACGTGAACCGTCTCCGGGGGTTGCGTGACATGAACCGTCTCTGGAGGCTGCGTGACGTGTACGGTTTCCGTCACGGGGATGGTGACGTTGTGCTGCTGGACGCTCGTAACCGCTACCGTCTCCTTCTCGGTTTTGACCTGCGTTTGGGTGTGGATAACTTCCTCCGTCTTCACCTTGGTCACGGGGATCGTGATCTCCTCCTTCTTAACTGAGGTCTCCGTCTGCGTAACTGGGATCGTGACATTGACATGCTGTGTCTGTGTCACATGGACGCTCTGGACCTCAGTCTTGATCTTCTCCTTCACCTCCGTCTGGGTGACGTGGACGCTCTGGACCTCTGTTTTGGTTTTCTCCTTAACCTCCGTTTGGGTGACCGGCACGCTCTGAACTTCGGTCTTGACCACCTCCTTCGTCTTGATCTCGGTGACCGGGATCGTGACGTGCTCCTTCTGAATCGATGTCTGCGTTAGGACCTTCTCCACAACCGAAGTCTCCGTGACTGGCACGCTCTGGACGTGAGTGATGATCTTCTCCTTGACTTCGGTCTGGACCTTGGTCACAGGGATCGTGACCTCGTGCTCCTTGACTTCCGTTTCCACCTTGGTCTTTACAACGTGATCGATCTTGGTCTCGACGACTGTTTGGACCTCCGTCACCGGCTTCTCCTTGATCTCCGTGCTGATCTCGGTCACGTGCTGGACCTGGGTCTCGACGTTGTGCTTGACCTCGGTTACCGTCACATGGACGGGGACAGTCTCGGTGACGTGAACCGGGACCTCTTCGGTGACATGAACCTGGAGCGTTTCGGTGACGTGAACAGGAGAGGTCTCGTGTACTGTCTCGTGAACCGTCTCGTGGACCGTCTCGTGGACCGTCTCATGCATCGTCTCCTGCATCGTCTCGTGCAATGTCGTCGGCTGCCATTCTGTCTCGTGGACAGTGTGCATTATTTCCACCGTCTCGACCACATGTTCATCCGTGGCCGTCGCCACGGCGATGAGGGCGACAAGCGTTAACGGGCACCATCTTAACGATAACATGACTGATCACTAGGGAACTGAACCGAACCAGATAAAAGAACAAGACTTGACGATAAGGGCAGGCGTATTAAGATATAACAAGACACGCAGGGAATCCGCCTTCGAAAAAAAAATAGAAAAATAAAAGAACGAGACTGGCTCTATTGCTGCTGAAGAGAACGAGCGATTACTGATTAGGGAACGACTGAAGTGAACCAGCACACGAACAAAAAACGAATTTGTTGTTAATAGCAACTCGAAAAAGAAGCTCTCTCGAGAAACGAAGATGGCCGGCCAAGAAAAGGAATGAGGGGGGGAAAGAAGAAAACCTCGCCTAGACCAGAATCCGGGAAGTGATGTGCGGACGGGAGGAACTTATTCGATTGTGCCCTTAACGGGTTTCTTGGCTGGAGGGCATCATCGCCCATGCACTATTTGTCCCCTTGGAGCGATCATATCGTGGATGCTGATGTGCCCAGGGGTAAGGGGGGCTCAGACGGCACGTTTGGTCCTGCGGGAATGGAGCTTCCTGAGGCTGTTCTCTCTTGCACATGCAGAAGAACCTGTAAAAAGGCTTGCTTTCAACCCATGCATTGTTTCAATGTTCCAAAAATCTACCGGGTTCCAGTAACCATGGAGATGATGGGGACGATGAAGGGAGTACATCGGTGACTATCACGGTTATCACAGTTCTTAACCGTAAAGGTGCGACAATGTACGGCCCCATGCTATCGTGAATGTATCTCTTGGCCCGGTCTTGACGGGCGGAAGGGCGAGGAAGGGCGAGGCTCCAAGGGTCCAGCTTCCCGTAAACAGAAAGACCTAGTTTTGTTACCTATGAATTCCCTGCAGAAGCTCAGCCTTTCCGGGTTTGAGATGCCTCCTGAACAGGCCGAGTCTCGGTTCTGACGATGCCGAGGCTCTGCCAAGCTCTCCTTGTCCGGGGTTGTCAAGTTTCAGGACCCATCGTGCTGGGCACAAAATCCCACAAATTCACACAGTAATGCATTGTACACTTTTTTTTTTCAGCCCGTCGGACCCGTTGTTCTGGTCGTCCCATCTCTCAAGTTCGAGGCCTAAACTTCAGGTCTGCGGGGAAAATGACGGTTGAGACCTACTTTTTTAGTTGACAGGAACTCATCGACCGAGATGCGACCAGCAAGCAGCCAGATAAGAGGCCTACAGTTGGGTCCGGACTTTGATAGACATAGATCGTCATGCGCCACGAGCTCTTTGACGGGTTACAGGGATGCGGAGGGATCAATTAGCTAATAGAAGCTTAGCAGAACCCTTTTATACCGCTTTTATACGAGTATTACACTAGTACAAGGACGTCCGTGAGTTTCATAATGCGATGAAGTTGGTTCCCCTGATTTCCGCGAAATGGGCTGATTATAGGGAGCGGCTACTATTGTTTTTCTCTTCCGTGATATTACTATTACCTTGTCATTAAGAAACCTTCTTTAGGATCGGAACACACGGATCACTATCTCAACACAACATTCGGAGATTATAACCGGACGTTCGCATAGTAGAGGCTCCAGCGCACTCTATCGTGAAAATCTCAGTCGCGTATAAGTTCGCTTAGCTTCCAATAGCCCGCATCGCAAGAGTTTTCCTCGTCGCTTCTATCTTTACAACAGCTTGCGCTCTCGAGGGCCGTCGAAGAAGTAATCCGTACTGTTCATTGTCTATGTTATGGGCGATTTATGCGAGTCTTAGCATTATAGTCAGCAGGGGGATTGATCACACTTTCTGAAACATCCCCGGTATAATGAGCAGACATCATAACTACAAGGCTCATGCACAGCACAGTAAGTACATTTTGACGGAACAAGCCACATAGAATATGAGATGCGCCTATGAGGCGTGTCACGTTTCAACGGAGAAATAAGAATAGATAAGTAGGACTCAGATCTGTCAATATCGGGAACCGGGTAGGAGAGGCAATCGTGTGTGTTTATGCTCTCTTATCATTCTCTTGCAGCTCAGAAAAGTCCTGGTGGTAGGTGGTAATCCTACCGAAGCGGGAAGGTCGAAAAAAAAAAGCCCATGTCGAGTCCTCCCTCGACCCCGTGGTTTTATCTCTCGTTTCTCTTGTTTCTATATTCAACATGCAGCAAAGCTTTCTTCAGAGATGCAGGTCAGATCGTACTATATCGAATCGCGTGCATGGCGCTCGTTCGTGCGGGAGAGGGGATTTTAGGTTATTATATCGTGATCGAGCGTCGAGGCCCGCGTCTCCTTACACTATTACACGCATAGAAAATCCAAGGACGCCAAGCCGGCCAAGCGGCCAAGAAGCCAAGAGGCCAAGCCTTCAAGGGGCCCCTGCGAGCCTCATCCCAAGTCTTGTTACAAAGGCACGCATACAGGGCTCCTACTTTTCTGGCTTTCCTTTCAGAGCTCCAGAGCTCTAACGCAGGTACGGAGTACGTAACTAGGGACGACGGCCTTCGGACAAGCCTCGCTAATGACATAATGAATTGGTAGTGCTGGCCGGTGCCCAGGCAGCCAGGCTTGCAAGTTTGACAGGCGCCTTTCACCTGTTATGCGAAGGACCCTCTGGTCTTGTCCGGGGCCTCCACCCTCGGGCCCCAGACGTCCCTCATGGCCCATAAGAGGGAGATCAAGGCCTGAGAGACGACCCTCCCTCCCCACTTGGCTGTGAAGTCCTAGACCACCGTCGGCCGGTCTCGTGGGGGCCCGGTCTCGAAAACTGTTGTCCGTGAGATCCTTGCTAAGATCCCTGCTTGTTTGTGTCTTTGTCGTGTGTTCCCACGGCCGAATCTAGATCCAAAGAGACGGTTCCGCTCTCTATACCACCCCTCCTCTCAGCGTGTAGTTACAAACATGTAGCTAGTTATACTGCTTATTACCTAGCCTGACTTGTGACCTCTTATGACGGGGGAACTCCGGCGGAGCTCGATAGGTTGACCCTCCTCCCTGCCCAACAAGGCGTACACGCGAAGGTGAGGAGTGAGCCAAGCAGGGTAAGGCAGAATATATAATGGAATGCCATATCTAGGTTAGGTAAGCATATCGTGCCCACCCGCCTGCCAAGTAAGGCAGCCCCAGAAGGGGAGTGCAGCGGGATATCGAGACGGCCGATAAATATAGCACGGATAACTACCATGAGCCAGTACTCTCGTATTGCCCCGTAGGACGGCATCAGGGCGGTAAGCCGGCACTCGAAAACATGCTCTTCACACGTGGGCAAACCCGGTCCCGGAGATACACTCAAAGGGGGATTTCATCCCTTGCCCTAACCACTCGTGAACGAGGCTTTCTGTTCACCCAAGTCCCGTTTCAGCCTCTTTCTATGTGGCTCTAACTATTGAGATAGTAGGAATCAGACGGTCCCGTGGTCATGGCTATACCAGTATACGAAATGGTATAGTGCCAGCTCCTCGCCACTTCACCGAGAACGCCAACTTCTGTTGCACAAATGAACGTCATACGAGATCGTATGTGGACGTTGGACGTTCCCTGCTATATGGCAGCTCAACTTGACCTTACACAAGTTCTAATAGACCAGGTCCTTCATGCACTTATATGTCTCCATCTTACTAGACGAGTACATGGTTCCATCCTATATACGCACATGTGCTCTCACCAAGGACTGCACTCATTATCGCGTTTACTACGGGAGAGGGGGGAAGGGGGCCTACGCTTTGCGGTCCTCGCTCTTTCTTTTCCCCGTATATGGCTCTTCGAACCCCCTCAGCAACCATTAGCCAGCCGATGGAAAACCAGAAGACCTCTGGTACTTGATCCTCAACTCTTATTAACTCACGACAGGACGCCTGTGTATTTATCTTTTCCTCTGAGACTTTCTAGCTTTCTATAGAACATGGTCTAGGCATCATTCAGTCCGTTCGATCTGTTCGTTCGGGAAATAACACTGACGTGAACGGGCGAGCGGGTCAGCAGGTAGGAACAGTATGATGTTGCATACTCTCGTGAGACAGGCCGACAGGGAATCACGGGGCTGGGAGGAAGAGTTCGGTAGGTAAACAAGAAGGTCATGCCGCAGTAAATCGGTAATCTTTCGGCGCGTTAGTAAGTAATTCCTCCCGTGTTTTTTTCCCTCCGAAATAAACAGCTGCCGGTGACGACTATATGTTACATGGCCATTGCACCGGCATAGGTATGTAACCGCCACCCTCCTTTCCTTTCCTGTTCTTCCGGGCCCTAGGTAGTAGATGGTCCGTAGAAGTTCAGCATTCTCTTTGCCTTCAACCTACTCACCTCACATAAACCGACCTTGGAACTGAAATCTGACAGAAAGATAGCGCGGTCTACCCGGCTTTGAGACCGGCCACCAAGTGACGAACCGGAAGCAACGAGATCCGCTCTTCGATCAATCCGTGTGGTGACTAGGAGCTTATGCATATGAGATCGACTCGCCTTGTGTGGCAAAAGTCACGCTTACCCTCCAAGCTAGCTCGCATTGAAGTGCCATAGGAAGACGGAAACCGTCCAGAGACCGCCAAGAGCGATTACGTCAAGGCGAGAAATTATATCTGATGCGTCGCTTTTCTTTTTCTTATCTTCTTCTCCTTCATCGACGCTATATATAGACCTTCTACCCAGGGAGGTACCTAGGGGGCTGGTATTCAGTTACGGATGAGCAAGGCTGGTGGTACATAGGCCCTATATGCTTTCTCTTTCCTCTTCTCTCTTTCTCTGAGCGTTCTTGTCGTAACTTTTCATTTTCATTGGGGTTCGGCGAGAAGAGGTCTTAGTCAAACCTGATGTTTCTCGGTGGCATTGCGCGTTATTTTTCGGACTTCGGGCCTCGGGGCTTTTCGGCTCAATTGCTTGTAGATAATGGTTTCAGCCTTTGCGAAGGCGGCCGCCATCCACGTGTGTACGAGGGAGATTGAGTTGGTAAAGATCGGGTGGATGGGAGGGAGGCGTCAGGAAGTGGCGGGCGGGCTTGTTCATCTAGCTGGATCGAGCCCGGATTTTGGATATGCTGGCGAACTATACAGTCGATACAGTCGGAATTTAAGAGGGGTTGAGGGACGGGAAGTCTTCAAGAGTTTATTTAAGGAATGAATTTTTTTAATAGGGTGATGTGTGAGGTCTCTCGCCGTCTTTATCTATCATGCAGATATGAAGAAGATGAGGTGAGATGGGGAAAGCTAAGCATACAAACAGTCCGACAGAAGCGAGATAATCTCCCGCGCTTGTTTTTCTTCCCTTTTCAGCTGATTTGCAAACCCCCTCCAGCTCTCTCCCCTCTTCGATCGTCTGCCGAGTCCTATACTCCTTTACCCATGCACTCCGCCAGCTCAGCTTACTGTGCATGCGCACTACTAGTCTTAGCTCCTCTAGCTTCCCTCCACCAGCTCGGCGAGGGAGAAGAGTGTCGGATTCTAGATCCGTTGCGGCCGCAAGACAAAGACGGGGTAAAGAAGAACCGCGAGGCGGGTAACTACCAATGGTCGTGTATAGGCAACAGTAGGTATGGGGTGACTATTGTCGATCGTATATATCTTTATTTTGCATTCTGCCGTGTCACGACGCCGTGATTGGTTGATCCTGTTAGATAAAAGATCCAATGCAGTAGAGGACAGGAGGCAATAGATGCGAAATGAATTACAGGATCAAATTTCAAAGATATATCGCTAGAACCCCAGCATAAAACATGGTACTTGATACATAATATGAGGTAAGAACGGCGGTGATAGCAGAAGCAGAAGCAGCAGCAGCAGCAAAAACACCTGCGTATGTCCCGCGGACTAGCCAACATCGGCTTCTCGTCCCTCATGATCCTGGGCCTGGACCCTCACGTGGCCGCCGAAAGCGCAGTCGTCTCAATCTTCGTCGCGAGCGCCCGGCTGACCCGGAAGGACCCACCCAAACAACGCCGAAAGTGAAAACCCCTTCCCCTCCTGATCTTCGTTGCTCATCCCTCTTTCCTCGCTTCCTTCCATTCTTCTCTCATCTCGCCTCTCGTCTCCTTTCACAACGGCTTCTGCGCGGTCCAGACGACAAAATTTGAGTAAGGGTGGAGGGAATGGTCAAGAACAGTGCGGCGGGCTCCCTCGACGATGCCGTTAATCTCGTCGGCGGGAACGCCACCGTCAGCGAGCAGCTTGGGAGCGGAAGGGACGAAGGTATCGACGGCGACAGCCATACAGTTTCCCCAGTACTTCTTGCGGTTGCTGTTGCGCGGCCACGGGCTCCAAGGCACCTTGCGACGCATCCGCATCTCGACGTTCTGGAACCCGGCCTCCTCCATAAACCGACCGATCACCGGTGTGTGATTGTCCGCGCCCCAGTTGCGGTCTATCTCCTTCACTGCTCGGATCACGTCGAACATCCGCCTCAGGGGCGCGTTGGGCCCCACGGTGCCGTCGTCCGAATAAGCCGCCAATTCCAGGTCTTGCAGCTCGACCCAACCGCCCGGCTTAAGGTGTCTACATGGCGGGGCGAACACAGGGTGAACATCTCAGCATAGGTACATAGATATACATCACCACGGAATCACCCGAAGTGCGCTTAACCTTGGGGCGGCAGTAGTCAAAGCAGTAGCGACAGGGACATTCTCCCAATTACCCATAGCGCATGCGAGTTATGATTGAGAGTAATAAGAAAAAAGCAGGGGCCAAACTTACCGGAACGCCCTTTCGAAGAGCTTGCTGGGGTCCTGGATGTAGACGGAAAGCTCGCGCATGAAGATGAAGTCGAAATCGGTGGGGTGGAGCCACTCTGATTCGACGTCGTCGACCTGGAAGTCGACATTGGGCATAAAGCCAGGCTGGATGCGGGAGAGGTCGACGCCAACAATCTCGGCATCGGGAAACCGCTCGGCCATGTCGATAGCCCAGGATCCGGTGCCGGTGCCGAGCTCCAGCACCTTCTCCGGCCCCTCCTCAGGTAGCGGTGACAGGTACGTCGCCCCATCCATTACGTCCCGGAACAGGTAGGAGTTCAGGTCTCCCCGGTACTGCTCACTTTCGTCGTTCGGCAGCGGGTAGCGGCCCTCCCGGAAAGTATGATATCTTTTCGAATTTTGGGAAACCACCCCTCCTCGGTCAGCCCGCCATAGCGCGACACACACATCAAACATAAACAAACACACGTACACATGCATAAGGCACAAATGTACACATGCACGCACATAGTTCATGTCACGGTCGCATGAAGCGGGATAAGAAAACTCACCTCCTACCATCGACGTAATTGCAGCCAACTGATGAAGGCGTCATGGCGCTATCGATTATGGAACCCCCGGTCGGGTACATGTCGTCGTCCTCCTCAATGGTGTCTATCACGTCCTCCTTGGGGACCTCAACCGTCGGACCGTTTCCTGACATCCTTGCCTCTTCAGTCGGGGGGTGCGGCGGTCGGTGGGTAGGGTGACTAGAAATACCGATGCCCATTCGAAACTGATAAGAGAGAAATAGATAGAGATATAATTAGGTAGGTAGGCAGACAGACCAAGTAGATTGGTCAAGTAGGTCAAAGTAGGTCAGATAGATGCAGCAACTTTGTATGTGACAGGACTAACTAGGCTTTTAGCTCTAGACCTTGCTTGGCAAAGGGAGCCCACCCTAGAGTAAATAGCCTAGCAGAAGCACAAAAGGGGAGGGCCTGGGGAGGGAAAATGAGAAGAAGAAACCGCTTCGGTGGAAGAGCTGGTAGGTGATAAGCCAAATGACGATAATGCTACACCTGGGCAGTCGGTATTCTTGTGCTCTTCTCTTATGTATGTATAACGAAGTAGGTGAGGTACCTACCTACCTAGGTGTATAGTAGATATATGGGTAAGTAGATAAATATGCCCAGGTGTACGGAATATAAGTTAGATACTTAAGTAAATAAGTAGTGCGCAAGCGAGCGCAAGTGAGTGTGGGGCAGGGGGAAGAGGGATTGGAAGATTTCGACGGCTCTTGTGATATGTAATTGTAATAATAATGGCTTCTTGTTTTCTCCTTTCCCTCTTATCTTCAGTTGTCAACTGGTTCTTCTTCTGGAGACTAGTCTAGGTATTGTGATATAGTAGTTATTTCTCGAAATATTTCTTCCACAATTGTAAAATCCTAGCTTATAAGCCATAAGATGGACGAAGGTAAGATAGAAAGTAAATGGAGAGTAAAATAGAGGGACGGAGTAAGGAGAGGTTAGAGCAACCTTGAAGTTTTAAAGAAGGAGGGGTGGATTCAGCAGATTTTAGGTTGATTTAGGTACATGGAACCATACTGCTAAATATATAGTAAGTATGCAAAGTACTACTACACACCTACAAACGTGGTCGGGTACGTACATATATACAGATCACAGGTATCCTATTCGATCTATTCGATCGAGGCGAGGGGGGGGAGAGAATAATAATCTCGAGGAGACGAATAAATGACAAGAATCCAAAAAGGGAAATCAAGAAGAAAAGAACAGCACTCGATTTGCGAATAAAGTATTCACATATTCAAGTTACCTAGGTACTTGTCATAAGTAAGAGTATAGGTTGCTTTATAAGTACCTAGGTACTTAAGTACTAGATATATAAAACACATTACTTCCACTCAGGTACCTATACTGCTATAGTAGGCTAGGAGGTATGTAGATATTATTAATTCCCGGTTCCTCTATTTAGACTTCGATTTGATATGTAGTACTTACTAGCATTACATATATACATATTTGCATTAGGTATGTACATTTGAGCGTTTTATATGACCGGGTAAGCTTCCCCCAAGGTTGTTGGGGACGAGACATTCAACTTCTACTTTGTAAGACTCAGTTGGAGGTCCCTTTTTGACCCCATGGGCAGCTAGAAAGATACTACGTACTTACTTCCAATGTAGGTACCTAGGTATGTATAGATGTATGTACAATTACCTGGTACGGTACCTAGCAGTTCGGCCGGCAGCTCTGGAGCTTGCCGAAGTAATGGTGCCTGTAGGATCCATCCATAGATGGATTGGCTTAAGCTAGACAGGGCAAGACAGGTTACCCAGGAGGCAGTCGAACCTCTTGGCTATCCGCACTAATCATTCTTTTCACATAAACCACACAAGTATGTAGGTACTTAGGTAGTTAATTAGCCAAATACTAAGCCGGTACTTACCTAACCTTGAAAGTGACTACACCATCGTAGGCAGGTCTTATTATTCGGTTGCGGGCGGTCCGCGTTGTGCGAACATTTACCGCTGCACGTATGTACTACCACCTACCCTAGGTATGTATAATATGGGGAAGATAGAGGGAATGCAGCTTGTCCATGTGGTAAGACTCGGGGAACTCTACCTACCTAAGTACTTTACAATTGGAAGCCACCTGGGCAATGTCCAATTATTGATTTAACCTCTGAAGCCTCTATAGTATTCAAGTACCCACGTAAGTAGGTACTTGGAACTTAAGAATATCAGACATGCCGCGGGTAACATCCATGTACTTGGGTATGTTCCAAGTAGGGAGTTGTAAGTACCTGTCTATAATTACATACCTAGGTACACCTACACTTACGTTAATATACTTGGCAGTCAATCTTTGCTCCTTCATACCCTCTATACTCCGGCGGTTTTTGTTTGATCATTCGCTTGCTTTGCGCCTTACACTCCTCCCCTATCTATATTCACCGCTCCTTTTAGTAGCCGATTAATGACGAGGCTAATGATGGCTAAGCTGTTTCTTCCATTCTCTTTAACACCCCCTCCCCTCCCCTTTTCTCATGCTTTCTTGGAGATCCGTTTCAAGGGATGGAAAACGAATGAGACGGAAAAAAAAAATTGAAAAAAGAGGGCTCTCGAGCAAAGCCCCGAATCCTTCCTTGTTATTCTCGGTAAGTTCCAGACCACTACTACTTCCTAGGTAATTATTATGTTAAAGCTTTACTTCTTACGTACTCTGTACATATTACTCTCATGGGCCCACGGGTAGGGTAGGGGGCGGGGGGGAAGAGGGTTGAAACCAGACCTTTCCATTGGCCCATCACGGTGGCTGTTGTGGGTGATTTGGAGATTAGGTAGCACCAGATAAAGCAGGTTCGCCAGATATACTGCTTGTACTGACTGACTTATCTACAATCTTGTCTACTACGTACTACCTACTCCCTTATCTGAAAATGTATATGACTGCATACATAAAGGGAAGTACATAAAGAGAGGGGAAGGGGGGAGAGGGGGCGTCGAGCTCGGTTACCAAGTATATGGTTTGATGGTGTAAGGGGACCCGGCGATTCGTCGTGTACGTGTGTGATCATGATCATCACCGATCCATACGCCGCCCGCCGCTCACTGGGATTTTGGTCTGTTCCCAGGGGCCCGGGTGTCTTCCTTTCGCTCCACTCATTCGCTCGAATCCCATTTCCCCCCCTCCCTCCCCCAAATCCCCAGCTGCCCAGTTTCCGGGAGCCAAAAGGGTTTGCTGCTGACCAGTCATCGGGGACCCGATATTTGGGGCGGCCGCTCGCATCCAGGCTACCACCCATCCAACCATCCTTCCACCGTATGTCCGATATATCGTACATTACATATCCTGTCCACCCCCTCCGTGTTACCCTCCCCGTAGGTAACACTTACCCGGGTAGATATATGCAGTCGGGTCTACTAAGTATGTGCTCGAGGTATGCAAAACAGGGCAGGCTAGATCAAATAGCTCGAGACGAGGCGGGTAGAGCATCTGTTCGCGAGGATGAGAGTCGTAAGTAGGTAGGTCACGGTCAAACCCAACCGCCGGTACCCTCCTGCAGGGCTGCGACAACGACAGGGTTCTTGCAGGAACAACGGGGCCCGGGTACGGAGCGCAGCACAGCACAGGCGCAGCCCGTGGTCAGTGAAGACCGTTGCCTCGGGTTCTGTGCATGAATAATAGAACATGTGGTTTGGTTGGTCGCGCATGTATGTATGGAAAGTACGCATACATATCGAGGGCTGCGCGATCTCCGCCGTCCCCACCTATGTAGAGACGCAAATACGCACGCTCACTCATTCCCCCTTCATTCGCTTATCCCATTCTGGCCTTCTGGCCTATCTACATACGTACCCATAATGGAAGCACGGGGTATTACTCGAGAGAGAGGAAAGGGGATACATAGAAATCACCGGGCATTTTCTCAAAATCTCGCATGGCCCGAGAAACTGGGACGCGGTCGGGCTTTGCTCTAAATGAGTGGCCGTGCGAAGTATGTAGCGAAAGCTATTGGTGGAATGGATATGAGTGAGATCGGATACGATCGGCTCGGAGTTTTGTTCCTGCTTACAAGAACAAGACAGGGCAAGACCAGCACAGCACAGACAAACCCAGACAAGGCAAACAAGAGCGGACCCGAAGCAGGTCAGACCCAACCAACCTGTCTGCCAACCCATTCCCAGACTCTCGGGTCGGGGGGGGAACCTCCTCGCGCACTAAAAGTCGTAAGATGAGACCCTAAGTAGGTAATTGATTAATAAATCAATCAATTATGTACAGGCCCTTAATAATTGTGTGTCGCATACTGAGTCAAGAGCTGGGTACCTTATCCCCCTGTGCCCTGTAAGGAAAGGGGTGGTTCCCGTTGTCGTGAAGCTGTGGTGTACTAAACGCATATGCACATGTCTCTTTTACTGGGAAATGTCTGGGCGGCCATGCGCTGAGGCCCACAGCGCAGCCTTGCGCTTGCGTTGACGATAGCCAGGTATGGCATTCGTGTTCTTTTTTTCTTCCTTTTCCTTTCCCATCACCCACTCACTCATTCATTCATACCCTCAATCTCCCGGGCCCGAGTTGTCGGTGAAAGAGTGAAAGAAATGGGCCTCCTACGAACCCACACCCACCTCGTCCTCCACCTGGGCCCCTCCCTTTCTTTTCCCCATAACTAAGTATGGAACTACGTGCCTGTTTATTGGTTGTATTATAGGTGGTATATAGATTCGCTAACGGAGGAAGCCAGCTGGGCTGGGCTGGGCTGGGCTGAGCTAGGCTAGGTCCACGCAGCTCAGTAATGCAATGCAAGCTCCATGGGGAGGGAGGGAGGAGAGAGAAACGGAAAGGAAGAAGGACAAGCTAATAAACCGCCGCCGTGCGGCGGCCACGCACATGCAAGAAATGAGATGCAACTGTAACGGTACAGGGAACAGGTCGCTTGTATTGATATTGTATGCAATGTAGGCAACACCACTTTCCATTCACGCAAATTTACCCCTTTTTTCTTTTCGGAAA
This sequence comes from Eutypella sp. D-1, assembly GCA_023313575.1. Classification (NCBI taxonomy): domain Eukaryota; kingdom Fungi; phylum Ascomycota; class Sordariomycetes; order Xylariales; family Diatrypaceae; genus Eutypella; species Eutypella sp. D-1. The sequence goes on along the minus strand of JAJTTP010000008.1, from coordinate 578,823 downwards.
AGGAGAAATGAAAAGAACACACATTGATTGTGCTTGATAGATCACCAACTAGATTTCCACAAACGTCTCGCACATGCTACAGTAAAGAAGGACCAAAGACTTGTCCTCTCCCTCCGCTCCGATGTCATTTGAATTCAGTTCTGCTGCCTAGCAAGGAGCGGAGAACCAAGGTCTCTGTGCCACCCGCTTACCTTAGCGAAGGATTGTTATATAGAGAAGTTATAGGTGTGTGCGTATAAATATATATATATATATATACATAGACATAGAGCCAGGTAGATGTCTGTGAGAGTGACTGACGTGTGGCCATAGACTGGAGCACAGAGCCCCACGATGACTTCACCGCCATATCCCTACCTACCCAGCAGTAACCCACCCATGAAGCGAAGGTAATAGACAGCACGTGTCCCGTCGCCTACGATGCAGACCCAGACAGTCAATCTTTCGTTGGCGTTGAGAAACCGGAGTTAAAGGGCTCAAGGCGCGGAGTCCGGAGAAGGGAGAAGAGGCAAGAATATAAAATTACTATCAGCTTAATTAGCAAAGGGAGCGACTATTTTGTAATGGTAATTTTCACACAGGTATCCAATGGCTCGGTTTAGTACTTGGGCTGCATTCATTCAGCCATAACAAGATCCCCCGAGAATGGCTGTCCCTTCTTCGGCTCCGTGGTTGTAATCGTGCTATGATGTAATATAGACCTCAACACAAACGGCCTCTCCTCCTTACCCGCCCCCCCTCTCCCCCTTTACTACCATCTAGCTATGTAACGTACGTACGTCGCACGAAACCACCCATTGCATTCCCGTGTAATTTTCCATCATGCCCTCCCCCTCCCCTCGTTTTGACGCCGCCCATGATATCAAGTGACGGAAACCGTTGTGATTCCTTAACCCAAGTTTGCCTGCCTGAGTGAGGCCGCCCGCGGTGTGATGATGGAAACTGAACGAACCTCGCTAATAGATACCTGCACAGGTTGACCAGACAGGGTCGCGCTGCACTGGCCCTAGCCGACGGGAAAGGGGGTGGGTGAACTGCGCGGATAGGTGCATGGTGTGTATGTATGGATGGCGCGGAAACTATCATAGCCCTGGGCGCGGGTCCGAGGAGGGGGGGATGCAACTGTCGTCGACATATACATAACATCCATACCTACAGATCGCGGCGCATTACGTCCACGTGTTCCCGATTGCAATTTGCAGGTCGAACTCGGGGTCGGGCTCAAAACCGGAGACTCGAAGAGTGAGGCGCGGCTGTAGCTAGACGGCAGAGGCAGATATGGACCCGTAGAACTAGTCAATCAATAAAATCCATAAGATCAAAAATCAAGGTGGACAGACAGAAAGAGTCGAAGTAATCTAGTCAAGGCATTTATTTACCCTTCGTCCACCTAATATCATGAGAAACCTAGCTAGCATACAATCATTACATAACTATATATCGATCAGGATTCGTCGACAGCTTCTGAACCGCCGACCGCTGACGTCGTCGCCGTCGCCTGTGCCGCCGTAGCAGCCTGGATGACGAGCACGCTGGTGGTCCTCAGGGACTCTGCGAGTATCTTCTCGCCTAGAACGCCGATTGTCTTCTGGATCTCCTGCCGCTCAATGTCCAGTAGATCGGCCAGCCTGGGATGTCTGCGGCCTACGACCACGATGTCACCCGCATTCCGACTATTTTGTCCAACAGTGCGCCTCGCCTCCTCGACGGCCTCCTCAATCAAAGGCGTGACACCCGCCTCGACCGTCGTGTCGATAAATTTGACCCGGTCGGAGAGCTCAGCGGGCAAGGACGAGCGCATTGCCGCTAGCAAACCAATATCTTGCGCCGTGGTTTCCAAGCTGATCACCTCCTTGGACTCAGAAACACCAGAAACTGCTTCGTCACCATCGGGGCCCGCAAGGTGGGCAATGGTTACCGTGACACGAGGGTTCTTTGCAAGCTGCAACACGAACCTGAGCGCCGCGCGGTCATCCGCACCACCAATATACGGAAGGAAGATGTGATGCGATTTATCGGTAACAGGTAATACGGCATCCCGTTGGGTCGTACGAACCGATACACCGCTGAGGGTACGCTTAAAAGAGGGTCTCTCCTTGCCATCTCGGTTCGTAATGCCTCCAAACCCGTTTGCAATGAATATGCCCGTGTCACAAATGGCCCCTGACAGAACGGACTGTATGAAGCTCAGGTTGGAGCGGCTGGTAAAGCGCTCCTCAGATGAAACGTTGAATGGGACTGCCTGGTCTTCCGTGTTGCTCCCGACCTCGCTCCAGGGGATCAAGGCGAAGTTTGATCCCTGCTCAGAAGCTTGAGTGGTGACGGTCTGCGCGTAAGAGCTTTCCGCGGTGATAACGACGTCACCGGTTGTAGCGATATCGTGCAGTTGGGAGAACGTCCTAAACGCATTGAGAACTGGATCTCGCCGGGCATACTCTTCAACTTCAGAGACTTTCATCACTGATGACGTTCGTTCTGTCAACTCAAGGATGCGTAAAGCGTGGACTTCCATGTGTCTTGTTCGAAGGCGGGGGACCTTGGACTCGTCGTCGGCTGCATCGGGTCCAGCGCGTTCCTCGCCGAGGAGCGTAATAAATGTGAAGAGGCTGGGCAGGCTGTCAAGGCGCAAATATACTAAGAGACGTCGAATCTTGCCGTCCCGCATTACCTTAGCCGTCACGATGGAGCCTTCACTACCACCTAGCGGATTACCGTCCCAGTCGATTTCTCCACGCTTCCATGCCTCGAGCTTCGTGCGATACCACGGTGGATACAGCCAGTTGGTTAGTGGTGTAGTGGCGACTGTCGTCACCAGTGCCATGACGACAAACATGGTGAAAACTTTTTGGTCCAAGATTTTAGCTTGTAGACCGATGTTCTTTCAAGGAGTCAGTGAATATTCTCTAGCAAGAGTGGGCGGGCCTTAGCTCACCAGCACGATTAGCTCGACTAGACCCTTGCAACTCATCAAACATCCTATGGAAAAGCTTTCCCTCCAGACGAGGCCCATCGCTTTAGCTGCGAGCGTGCTACCAGAGACCTTTCCGAAGAAAGCGCACGCAATCACGGCAATGACATAGCCCCAGACTTGGCCATCGTTCAAAAGCCCAAGGTCCGTGTTGAGACCTGAAAGGGCAAAGTACAGAGGCAAGAATACAACCGTAATCAGATCTTCGATCTTTTCGGTTAACTTAATGGCAAATCCACCATCGTGAGGGCAGATCAAGCCGACTATGAAAGCACCAAAGATGGCATGGACACCGATGATGTCTGAGAGGTCAGCGAACGTAGGCTAACCATGACGGTCTTATATTACTTACTTGTGAACCAGGCCGAAACGAATACAAGGACGAGCGTCAGAGTAACCATGCCCTACATGCCGACCGAGTTAGCGACTAATGGATGTTCTCGCAAGTTTGTACGTCTGGTCGAGAGTTGCGAGGCCGGAAATTTTCAATCGTGTGCCCCATATGTCTGGAAAGAGCCTGTGAAAGGGCTGGAGGAGACTCACCTGGGAGGGGCCGTTCTGGATGGCGCCCGACCTCCTTAATAGCCAATGGAAGGGTGGTCGGACTACGAAACACAAGAAAAGAATCCAACCTAGAGCGACTAGCAGGACGTAAAGGGCCGTGAGCCCAGTGCTTTGGTTGACCAATGCAACACATAGAGCAAGGAGAACCCAGCCCACGACATCATTGCCTACACCCGCAGCCAAAGTCGTCACACCGACTGGGGTACGCAGCATATCGAGCGCGGATAGGATGCGGCAGAGGACTGGAAAGGCAGTGATGGCTAAGGCGGTGCCGATGAAGAGGCCGTACACGCCGAAGCCGTGATCGCCATCCGTGTTTACGACGTATGTGTGATAGAGGCCGTAGGCGATGGCAAAGCCCAAGCCAAAGGGCACCAGCATACTGGCAATCCCTACGCTCGTGGCTACGCGCCAGTTGGAGGTAAACATGCGAATGTCCACCTCGAGTCCGATGACGAAGAGGTAGAGCAAGAGGCCAAGGTTCGCCACATTGTTAAGCACGGGCATGGAATCCTTGGGGAATATCTCCTGTTGGAAATTGGGGATCCGTGCGAAGACAGACGGACCCAAGAGGATACCGCCAATGACCTCGGCAATGACCCGGGGCTGTCCGACAAGGGAGAGCGGGTAGTATAATAGACGACAGAATATGATGATGATACAAGCCTAGAGAAAGATCACGTGTGAGCAGATACCCCAATGATAAATTATAAGGTCCACATGTCTACATAGAATCGTGGGATGTGAAGAGTCGTGGGCGATATGAACGTCGGGACCTGATCAATCCTGCTATCCACGCGATCATTCGACTAATCGTATTCATCCTTACCTGAATGAGGAACAACTGTATCGGGTTGTTAGGTAGGTAGGCATTGGGAGCGAGACCGTCCAAGACGCCACCTTGAGGAGGAGGGCCGGATGTTGTTGCGGCGGCTGACGAGGAGGTGGCCGTAATGGTCGACAGCAAGGTCTCCGTGGCGGTGGTGGTGATAGTCGCCATTTTGATGGTTTCTGGGCGACGTCGCCGTCACAGCCAGTTCTTGGTTTGCTCCCGTTTCGTGTCCCCCGAAGCGAATCTGCAAGCTGCGATGGCAGCTGCAGTAGATTTGGGAGATGCAACGATATGCTACGAAAAGATAAAAGTTGTGGTCATAAATGAATGAATCATATGGCCGCTATCCAATGAAGAGGGATAGAGGGAAGAATAGAAAAGTGAAACACAACAATGGGGTGTCTCCAACGAGAGATAAGGGAATACAAGATTAATTATAGTCCATGTAGCCTACTTATTTCAATAACCGGATGTCGTCTTGTAAGGCAAGAAGAATTTGTAAAGACGAAATAATCAAGACGAGATGGATCTAGTCCAAAGGCAAAGGAAAGCCTTGTTGTCTGTCAATGGTTAAGTTGGAGACATTCTCGATGGCATTTGATCATTTGATGGGCCAGAATGGCGTAACAACTTAAGAGTCGAGTCCCTAAAACGCCCAGTGCAAGCCAAAAGTCCTGCCTTCCCCGACTTCACCGTCAGCCAAGGGTCTTGAAGGGTCACCTCCCCTTGTTAGTGCATACTTAAATTGGCGGAGGCTGTTCTTGGCTGGGTGGCCCGGTCCTACTACTCTTGCCCACTACGAGTATGCCCAGGCCTGCCATGCGTACTTACGTACGCACGTGCGCTAACTAATGTGGATCACTACATAAGAGTTATCAGCTCACCGGTAACATATCTGCATACTTAAAGGATTTTGCGTATCTTCGCAGGCGTATTTCCCATACCAGAAACGCGATGGAGACATGGAAGCCCGATTCGTTTCATAATATACTTACTTGTATACTACCTACATATATGTACCTCTATAGGCAGGCAGGCTCTCAGGGTGGTGTTTTCTTCTTCGGTGTCATGCCGTGTCCACCAGGTACATCACATACCTGAGTCTTTCGCTTACTCAACAACACTCAAATCTTACCACCATTCTTGTCGGATCCCTGAAAGAATAAACACATGGGTGGTACTGAGAATAGCCTTGTTCTGTCGTCTAACTACGGCTGTTATATGTATATACATGGACTGCCACCCTACTACATATGTCGTTACCCCAGTCGGGACGATCCCATCCCCACGCATATGCAGATGTAATTTCACGAGACCCAAGGGTTTTAACTCTTCGCTGTTTTAGGACTACCGTGAGGAGCAAAGGAGTCGTACAATTATAAAGTATTGGAGAAGGCGGAGAGAAACCAAGAACGGTAATGACGACATTTATAAAAATAATCTGGTTTTGGGGATTCGATATGATATTTGAGGAGGTTGAGCTAGTGAGGTATCAGCCCTACATGTGAGGCCATGTGATGGCATGTGATCGGGTCATGTCGACAGCCAGATCTGTAACTAGCAAGGAATGGAGTTAGGTAAAAAGTTCCAAGGTTATGTAAACGCATGCAATGCAACCCAGGACAGTACCTTAAATATGCTTACTTCTTCCATACCTACTGATGTACATACCTAGAAAATCATAAGGTGCGCGCAGTTTGAGGCACGACTCTCCGGGGTTTAGTCCATACATGTACCTACCTGGGTATAGGTATTTGTGTACCTACCTAGTAGGTAGGTACGTACCTATACACACGTACCTACATGTTTCAAGTACGTGCGGATATGTATAGTGATGAGAGTGCCAGATTGCCAAAGATGCGACTCATACCCGTAGACGATTCTACTACGACTCATGCAACTCCTACGACTTATGCAACTTACGCGCAGCCATGCTGTCGGTATAATTGCATGCTTAGGTAGGTGTAAGGAGCCTACTCGGCTACTATTGGCAACAGAAGTTGGCGGTACACTCCTGACTAATTCCTCCGTTTCCATCGATTCATTTTTTTGGGTTTATTTTTAGGTCAACTTGTATCCTTCTATGATAGAATCAACCTTTTCTCCCTTATCCTTTTACATCTTCAAGAATCAACTAGAGATGTGGAATATTATCCTCCGCCGTTCAGGATAGGTAGCCCTGGAGGCAAGTGATTTTTATAAGCTTAGAAATTGTATAAAATTAGGGGAGGCGGAGTGAAAGACTACTGCACATCTATCCAGGGTACATGCAAAGACGGAGGCCCGCCCGTCCTATTCAGGCAGCGACTCCGGAAGTGACGATCTGGAGTAGTGTTAAGGACAAATTACCGATCTGTTGAAGTAGATAGAAAAACAAGGGTGGTTGTCCCCCGGCGCGGGCCGAAAACACACGGTGCCATTTGAGTACCCTGATGATAGATACCCCCAAAAAGCACACTTATCCATCAAGGTTTCGTGATTTGCCTTTCCTGGGCTCCCCAGTTCCAGTTCAGCAGCCAATGTGACGCTGACCCGGGTTAATACACCGCAATGCCCCCCCCCCCCCCCGCAGACTGCGCAGAGTAGTAGTAGTAGTAGTGGTATTAGTGGTGCGGTAGTCATCGCCCACTCGCCCCTCGTTTCCCTTACTCCTGTAACGGGATCACAGATCTAACGGATACCATACCCGGGACGGCATAGACCCGGGCTGTCGCCCATAACGCAAAAAGAAAAAAAGAAGAGATAAATAAAGAGATGTCGTAACCAAAAAGACGTATGTTTAGAGCCCTTTTAGGCCCAGCTACAGCTCTAGAGAAAGAAGAAAAAAGAAGAAAAATATCACCAACCTAGCCCCGAGTGCTCCCTTGTATAAGTGCCTAGAGTAGGTCTATTTGAGCCAACACTGGTTGTGACAAGAGAGAGAAAAAAAAATCAGATGTCTTCCGGCAGCCACGGCGGTGACGGCGCGGGTGGCAATGCGCCGGCTAGCTAGACATTGGCAAGGGGATTATTAGTTTGTCCCCCACTATTCGGCCACCTATTGCTGCTCAATGACATATCCCAATTCCACACCACCGTCGTGTTTCGAGTCCACTATTGAATTTAAACATCCGGAGGTTGTACACGTTGCCTGCTTTGTCGCTTACTCTGTTGTGCTCGCCCTCACCGGCCACCGGAAAGACGACCGGTTCATATTCCTCGGCACGAATCCTGCCTGCGGCTGAGACAGCGGGCATACCGCCCATATGGACCCTCACCAGTGGGTTGGGATTCCTGCCCTCCTTCCGGGCTGATGTGTTAGGGAAAGAGGCAGTAGAATAACCTAGAAATAAGGGAGGGGGGACCGGGGGGGGGGGGGACGAGAAACTGACCAGATCTGGACTTCGACTTCATATGTAGTCCACATGAGCGAATATGCCTATACATAGTTAGCGCCGAGTCGGCTGTCTCCCGAGCATTGCACCCGCAGCGCCCCATGCACATCTCACCGGGCCGTGGCCGTCACGACCGCGCCCCGTGCCTCGGGCGCTCGACATCGGCAGCTTATATACGCCAAGCCATGTCCTCGCGCACGCCGTACCTAAGCGTTACCGCCGTGGCCGCGGCCCGTATGCTGCATAAACGTGTTGTCGGCGCCGCACCGCGCCGGCGGACCTCGAACGCGGAATTCTTTCGTTTACCGGTCCTTGCCCTCGTCTGTCCCCTCCACGTTGTGATCTGATCTGGCTTCCCTTTCCTATCCACGATACCCTGCCACCTCCGCCGACATGAACCACTACAGGTCCCTTGCTCAACCGGGCGCCAGGAATTCCCGGGATTGGCCTGGACCTCCATCTCACTCGAGTTCATCGTGGTCCACTATAACCTCTGATCGCGACTGTTAGTATGGTATGACCTATTAGAATTAGAGTAGAGTATATCTAAGACTGTGTAGTTCTCTGCAAATGAGTGTGTGACCATGTGTTACCCGGGCATTGGCGTTTTTCTAAATGAATGTTTATATCTGAGGTGCTTTCTCGAAGGATAGGTGCTCAGGAAAGGGGATGGTTTTAGGAAGGAAGGCGTCTACTAAAAATAGACAAGACCGGGGACTAGATATCCGTGTGTAGGTGGAAGTATGTGGTAGTCGACGTTTGGAGACAACGAGATCTAGACCTACCGCCTCTGTGAATTTCATGTTTCAGTGACCGCTAATGATGAATGAACATCTCGACGGCCATGTGTCGAGCATCTCTCTTGACAGAGTAAGGTATGTAGCTCCCTACTCCAGAGTCCGCTGAATCATAATATGAACCCCTTGATGTCACGACTAAACCATACCTCTTTAATAACAACCACACCCCCCCCCCCCACCAAAAAATCTCACTTTTCATAGATACCTGCGCGGTGCGGTGCCGCTACCGGACAATGTTGAAAGCGAGCGCAGGTCCTTGCCAATTCGTGAGTTATAGTATGCTGCATTCACCGCTAAGCCTCACTACTTGTCGTACCTCTGCGCCGCGTTCCCCGGGTGTGTGTGTGTGTGTGTGTGTGTGTGTGTGTGTGTGTGTGTGTGTGTTTGGCTAACAGGCAAAGGAAAGCAAGACCAGTGTATGAGGACTTAAAAGCCCGCAAAGTATCCCTACGAAAATAACTCGCATCTGAAGAGTATCGTAGAACATTTCGGTGAGTAGATCCGTCGGGTGCCCCGTTACACTCACTATCTACGCTCTTTCGCGCCTTCTCTAGACTCTCGCCAGAAAATTAGCTAAGCCGATGCCATGCCATGCCATGTCACACACACACACACACACACACTGTCATGGTCTATGCTGTATTCAGTCGCCAGTGTGTCTGTGGGCACGAGCGGCATTGCTTGCTTGAGTCTTTTATTCAAATAAGATGTATTTACAGGCCGGGGGCCAATGAGCGTCTTTTCTTTGACTAAACCAGACACGGTGATCGATATCTAACGAAGGCCGCACTCTCTTTCGTGTCTCCTGGAATCAAAACAAAGTCGCTATCCAAAGATACATCACTGGGCCACCATCCTTGCCGGCCTTATATATAAAAAGGTCCAAGACAAAATATAGCTGACCGCGTTACCAAAGCCAGATGATAAATTTCTGGGTGCAAGACAAACGTATAGAAGATGGGAAAGAAATCGCCCGTACACTCGCCCGCCCTTTACACCCTTCCATCCCATCCCATCGTTTCTGTCAGTCCGATGGGCCAAGTCGTAGCTTCGAAAGACCCTTTTCTTTTTTTTCCGGAACGCCGTCTGGTTGACTTGACCACCCTTTTGAAAATCAATTATGAACAAACCCTCCGAGCGATGCCGCCGTTAGGCACCTTCCCTGTTTGACGAGTAAATGCAACGTTACGTGACAGTGTCAATCATAGTCCTGTGTCGTGATATACTGAAGAATGGCGCGCCGAGAGAAAAACAAGGAACCAGATGATGCGCCGAACCGTTAAGCCATGAACCGCAAGCCGTGTAAGTGAGGTCTGATTGATGGGTATGATAGAGCGTAATGATAACCAGTCCTTCGGTATGGGACTAGTAGTTAGTTAAATGCTTGCACGCCGCAAATATATGCACGGCAATTATTGAGGGATCGTTCCAAATTTAGTCGACCTGTCTAGCTTCGAGAGTGACATCCGCGATACCGGTGAGATTAGTTTCCTCGGTGGCAGTTTCGCTCTCGCCTTCGTTCTCACTCGACATGCTTCCGTAGCCGGTATCGGTCTCAACATCCATGCCGACAGCACCACGCGTTACAGCGAGACACCGTTCAACCATCTGATGCTTTACCTCGGACTCAAGGCCCTTGGCTTTCCCAGTCCATATTCTCAACGTACCCGCGAGACGATAAAGGGTAGAATGACAAGCCTCAGCGGCGAATTCGTGCTCGGCGAGACGATCCATCAGGGTGAATGTAGCCGCGTGTCCAAGAAGGCCCATGTCGGTAACGGGCTCGATCTGATCAATCAAACTGTAAACGTCGTAGGGTTCTTCTGGTGGCTGATACTTCTCGAGGTGTGCGATGGCCATGGCACATAACAGGCAAGTACGGATCTCTGCGGACGTGATAATCGAGGACGGGATATCCTTGATAGGAGAGGAGGGCGGTGATGGGCTCGATCTCCCTGAACGGCTGTTGTTCAGTGCTTGGGTTACGGGACCAATAGCTTGCAAAGCGGCCATGATGTTGAGGCTTCTCTTTTCCTCCGAGAGCAGAGCGCGGGCTACCAGAGCACGGTTCTGGGCTACAGATCCGATCGGAGCCGTCCTGATTGCAAGTGAAATATTGTCTTCCACAATCTGCATCGAGTCCGCCTGGTTGTTATCCTCCACAAGCAGACTTTTTGTAAGAGCTTTATGTAGAGTCAAATTCGACCACCAAGCAGCGACCGCGTCCATGGGCGAACGAACGGCCGGATCTTCGACTACCGTGTCCATTCCGTCAGTGATTTCGACAGCATTGTGTTCCGTGGGCCGGTTCCAGGCAAGGTTATGCGCGCGTTGCACAATGCTAGGGTTCAAGACCTCGTCGCAATCTTGCTCGAGAAGCATGGCTAGATGATCGGGTAGCTCGTCGTCGGACTGCTCTTGGCCTGCGCGCCGAAGCTGTGTCAGTAAGCGATGTAGCTGTTTGGCTTCGTTCCAGTTGTTCCTGGCCAGCTTCGACGCAACGATATCTGAGATGCCTAGGTGAACTCCCGAGAGACCCATTTCCCAGAGTAGCACTCGGATGTGTAGCGCCTTCAGCATCAATCGTAGCGGGGTCGTGGGCAGCGTTCCCGATGCCAGGAGCGTCAAGGTCAGACGACTCTTGTTTATCTCTACATCACCACCCGCTAATTGGGCATCCAAGGCGATTGTCCACGCCTTAACACGGCCTATTTCCTGATCTTCGGTGAGTCCAGTCAGCATCTGAAACCCGTGGATCCCAATGAGGTTTCTGAGGCTGAGTTTCATCGTCTTAAGTCCGAGAGCGGCAGCTTCGAGGAAAAAATTGTGCCTTGGAACCCAGACAGTCTGAATCGCGGTGAGCCAAGCTTGGCGGCGAACATGGATCGGCGAGGCGAGTGAAGGCACGGCCTTGAGTGACGTTGTTGCCTCTTTGGGACCTTCCGGGCTATCTGGCTTAGGCGCCATGAGCCAGGGTACCAGTGCACACCAGAGACTGCAGATGAGCAAGACAAGGCGCAGCGAAGAGATTACCTGCGCGCCTTGGATGTGATAACCCATGAAGCTGGCGTCCAAGGAAGAAGCGAAGGATCTCAGCAGTTGGACTGGCAGAGCAAAGAGGCCACGACCCTCTGGGGTCTCGTTGCTCTGGTCATCCTCACGAACGGCTTCCAGAAGCATGAGACCGGCAAGAGAGCCAACCATGAGTTTGCCGAACCAAGGACCGTTATTCTGCCAGCCTCTAGCTTGCATTTGCTGTTGCTGAGGATGCTGGTGGATCTGTTGTTGACGCATGACTGGCGGACCGGGTCTAAATGTCTGCTGGGGTACGGGGTAGGGTTGGCCCGCTGCTAATTGCGCGGCAATAATGCGTTTCATGTCGTCGGGCACTTGGATCATGCCTTGAGGATCCTGGCGACCCGAATGTCCCATCTGCGGTGATGCAGCATAGCCCGCATTCATGTTGTCCTGCGGATATTGTACAGGTGTTGGAGGTGGCTGCGCCGGCATAGAGCTCATGCCGCCATTCATCGCGCCCGCCATAAAGAGCTTCTCGAAAGCGGCGATGCGCTGCTGCATAGCACTGTTCTCGTCCATAAGCCGACTATTCCGTTTCTCTAAATGCCGAATATACTCGGTCGCTTTGCTTAAAACCTACACGACACATTGTCAGTTACTAAAGCGGACTTAAGATGCGATGAATCTGGCAAATAGTGCCTTTAGGGAATTGTTTACGACTTACTGTTGCTTTGTTAAGTTTATGAGCAGGCGTCAGACCCTGCAATTCTTCTCGGTCCTCGGTGGTATCTTCGCCCCTCGCACTCTTAGACATGATGCGCAAACTTGGAACACTGTCTCGTAAAGCTGCAATTTTGTCGTTCAGATTCGTTCGGTACCTCTTTTCGATCATGTTGTGGGCCGTCTTTTTGACGGGGTGACCCTCCAGGTCGTCATCGTCGTCATCGTCCGATGCGGCCGACGACTTCCGCTTACGGCCATTTGATTTCGAGGATTGGCTCCGTGCTTCTGGTGATGAGATTGAAGAGGACTTCTGCCTTCCATCGGCAGAGTCGGGGCTGGGTTCGCTCTTGGGAGAGTGGTATTGTAGGTGTGCTGGCATGGCGATCTGTTGCAACTTATCGCGCTGTGCATCGGTGAGGGTGCTCAGTGCGGCAGCAGACAGATTCGTGTTTACTGGAATAAGTTTAGAGGGTGCGACTGGTCCTGTGACGGGAGTGTTATCCGGCGGCTCGGACGTTACGGGCGTCTGCAACGTGTCAGGGGGTTGCTGAACAGAAGACGACGATGGCGGCGGCGGCGGCTGCGACTGCTGCTGCTGCTGCTCCAGGGGCTGTTGACCGATATTCCAACCATCTTGGTAGAAAGCAGATGGATCGTACGATTCTGTGAAGTTCCAGTTGGCAGAGTTGAAAAATTGGGAGCCATTCCCAGCATCGTCATTCGACGAGGGATTTCCGTTACTATCGTTGTAATAGGGCCCATTGGGGTCCTCCAGGCCGAAGAGGCCAGGAGGATCTTGCCGATCTGGCATCTCAGTATACCGATGCAAATGGGAATGTAACTATGTACTTTTTTTTTTCCTTGTCTTCTCTCTTTATGGTAGTAAGATAGTATGATAGTACGATAGTATCATCAATGAGCAGACACACTCCAGCTATGCAAGAGTGGTTCGAGGGTTTCGGGTAAGGCTGGCCTTGCTTGCTCGCTGACTGGCTACCTGGACTACCTGGACTCCTTGACTCCTTGGATTCCTTGGACTATCTGGTTTGGGCTGGGGCTGGGCTGGCCGCAATGGGGTTTTTGCTGACAGCGTCCAGTACCAACTGACCTCTTCCTTCAATAGGATTTGATGAGATCGATGAGATCGATGCGCTACGGTACTACGAATAATGCAGAATGCGGATGAATGAAGTCGTAAAAGGTTAGTTAGATGGGTAATCCGGGGGGTATAATTGGGGGGGATGGGCTGATGTCGTTCGATTAAGAATTGAAAGTAGAAAATGAGGTGATGAGATGATGAGTTCAGTCCAGACAAGGTAAAGTAAGGTAAAATAAAGTGTGTATAACTATTAGATAGATGCCTAGATAGGTATACACAACAACACAGCGTCAGATTAAGGAAGGCCGGAGATTTTTATTTCATTTTATTTGCTGGTTGGTTGGCTGACTGGAGAGGGTAGGAGAGGAGAGAGGAGGGGGAGAGAAAGTAAAATGTAGTGTTGTGTAGTAGTAGTAGTAGTAAACGGGAGGATGAGGAGATGAGGGATGAGAGATGAGAGGATAAAGTGAGATGGGGAAATTTTTGTGATCCTGGGGATTTCTGGAAACTCTGGTATTGTTATTCTGGGAATTATTGAGTAACAGAAAGAGACTTTCCCCCCAAAGTAGTACTACTAAGAAGTAAATATGTATAAACCTACTATGTAAACCTACTATGTAATGGGAGTAGTCGGGTGGCAGTAGTGGGAAAGACTCTAGTGGTGGGAGAAAAGTGAAGAAACCTACCCGAAAAGAAAGATCTACTTACCTACCTAGCCTACCTACATAACATGCCTAAGTAGGGTAACTTAGACTACATACCATCCATATCCTTGATGATACTTGAGTTGTGCATGTACTTAAGCATGTAAGTATGTATGCAAGTGTACATACCTAAGTAAGTTAAGTAATTATGTAGGTAGATTAAGTCCATCCATACCTACCTACATACTTCCATTTAAGAACTCTTATCTACACCCGTGGACAGCATCCATGGATACCTAGCCTACCTATCCAACTATCTACGTAGGTGGTCCTCTTAGAGGCGTCTTTCTCAGTTTCTCACCTACGTGCTACGTACCAATAATAATACCAGAATACTACCAGAATACCACTTACTCTAACCTGACCTACCTACCTAGGTACATACCTAGGTACATAGTAGGCATGCTTCATGATTCGCTTCGTTCCAGGTTCCATTTCCATGGGTTCATACCTACTACAAGTATATAGGCAATTTGTACAGTTAAGTAAGGTTCGCTTGACACGCTGCTTAAAACCGCTCCGGGGACTAATAAAACTTTGAAGTTACCAAGTACGAGGTTGTCGGGTAGGGGTTATTAGGGATTTCAAAGTTGGTCCACGGGCCCACGAGTGGGGTTTTCCCTTCGATATGTACCCGCTAACTAACCTCACAAGCCCTCACTAATGAGCCCTGCTCAGGCAACCCAGGTGAAGTCTTTCCAACCCATTCCAACCACAGGGCTGTCCATCTGTCAGTTCCATGGATGCCCACTATTTCGCGATGTAATTGTATTTGGGTACATACTACTAAGGAGAGGCCGTGTACCACTTGTTGTCAGGATGAATGGATATACTCCACTATTAAGTACCGTATAGGCCGAGGTTGAACGAGAGGGTACGTGAGACAGGTGTCGATTGACTACTGGGCTAATCATTGTCATGGATACGATACCTCCTACATATGGATCTTTTTATACCCGGACCAATACGTGCGTATTCTAGAATTATTAGCACTGAATAGGATTATGTGGTTATTAGTTAGTAGTACATATTTCGTACACAAGAAACCTTGGGGAGGCAAAAAGAGGATGATGATATGCGACATCTAGATTTAAATCTGAGGTGAAGCATCTAGGGCGGATTCTAGGTCCACGGGTCCCGGTCCTCCTGTCATGGCATCTGTCAGCTGCTGCTTGTCTAGAACCTTGAAATAATTCGCCTTCACATTATGTCACTCGTATAACCTCACGTGCATACATAGAACCTTTTTTTTCAGCTTGCTCAGTTCGTCCACAAGTCAGTCACTCTGTTTCCAAAAGGATCTCTCTATCTATGTGAGTCCGTCAGTCTGAGAAACTCGGCATAGAACCGAGGCCGTCCATGCAGTTCATGTATGATGGTACCTACCTAAGTACCTATGTAGGTATAGGTCGGGTAGGTAGCTGTTTCCATATTTTAGATTGCTGGATGAAAGTCGGAGTGTCACCCCCTAAAAGCCGGAACTACTGAGACAATAGCCGATACCCGTCGCCGCCCTGCCCGTCGCCCGCCCGCGCGGACTACCCAAAGCATACCTAGACTGTACATAAGCTAACAGTAGCAAACTAGTACGTAAATACCATATTCTCTTTACCATACTTTTTGGGGGATTTCCCTTCACCTCCTCCCTACCTAGGCATGTATCTATTAATCTATCTAGACTCTCTGCCTACTACCTAGCATAGTGTTCATTCGTTTCTTCATGGATTTAACTACTCCTCTTCTCCTCCTCCCACTTTATAAGCGAGAGCTAGAACAAGCGGATTCCCCGACCAAACCCCTATCACTATCACTGCCACTACTACTGTTACCCGTGGACTACCACCATCACCATCACCAGGACTCACCCCTTTCTTGGAAGAACACAACTTCAGGTCAGCAGCTACGTACACAAGTAATGATATATTTGGCTCCTGAATCATAGACAGACATGCTCAGGACAGTACACTCGCTTCTACTTCGTACTCATCGCGTCGCCCAGCTATCGATATTGGATTTTGTCTCTTGTCTGTGTAATGATGGCTTTTCTTAGTTCCCCCTCCTTTTTAAATTTTTTCCATTATTGCCTCACCCCCCCCCCCCCCCCCCGACTTCGTACATAGTCGATTCATCCCTCCATGCTGCGGGCAGGTAGATAGCATGTGATTCTTCCTTTTGATTCCCATTATATATTTATATTCCTTGCTTGCAGCTGGCAACACTCCTTTTCTGCACCACTAATAACTATCATGTGTATGTATGTGCATGTGTATGTGTATCTGTAGGTATGTGTGTAAGTGAGAGAGTGAGCGCCATGATGGCTGGCATGGATGGGCTGCCAGATGATGGGCGGAGTACCGGGGAGGTGGAAGGGCCCGAAGCAGATAATCATACGATGAACCAGCCCGATCGGGTCTAAACCGAGACACTTTGGTGAAGCTAATGACGCCTTCTACCCAGGTAGAGCTTAGAGGGGCTTGGAAAGAGAAGTGCGCCAGACTTACCAGAGCACTGCTTGGGAAAGGCAAGGGACCCAAGGGGAGGGGGCCCGGGGAACTTCTGTGGTAAAGACCGCCCAGCCCGCCAAACCTTTTAGCAGGCCTTACAGGCTAACAATTGATCCCGCCAACCCGCCAGCCCGCCCCTCCCCCCCCCATCTCAAGTTCTTCTGCAAGTCCCGCAGCCACGTCCCGCTATTGGACCCAGCCCCAAGACCAGGCTAAGATTTTAGCGGCCTGGGCCGTCTCTTTCGTCGAATCAGGGACCCGGAGCCTCCGATTCGGCTCTCCACTCTTAGGGATGCCGGGGCGTTGGATGACAACCCAGTACGAGTCTCTAAAGAACATTGACATTGTATCCTTAACAACCTTGGAACTAAGTAGGGATTTATACATGTTGTATCGTGACGGACCTTGTCCTGGATCTACAAGCCACGTGTAGCCACTATTTCGTAGCGAACAAGCCACAATCCTCAGAGGCTGGCGGGACGGCTATATCCATGAAGGATGCCAGGGTGCTGCTACGATCGCGAGGACACTTTATGTGTGATTCACTCGGAAACGAACACATCGTTCAACATACCAGGTTGCCAAGTACACACACAGTCTGCCAGTATGCCCCCTTGGCCCTCTAGCAGTTCAAAGTCAACTGCCTTCCTGTCAGGCATGACGAGGGACGGGGAAGGGGTGCATGCTTCCCGTGCGACGCCTGCGTACATATATGCATCTCTGCCAACACCAGATCTCGCTCGCCCACTCGCTCGCTTGCTTGCACCGAACCCCCGGAACGCCACACGTTGGATCGGAAATGGGCAGAAAAAGGGTCAACCACTCTACATACCCTGCATAAGTGTAAGTAGTAAGTAAATAGACTTTCCGCGGGATTGAAGACATGACGACCTTCCGGTTCCCGAACACACACTACGTCATATGGCAGAGTGCACACACACAATTAGCAGCAGTAGGTGGACGGACGATTTAACTCTAGAGCTTGACTAGAGTCAAGTAGTATGGTAAATTAGCAAAAAGTCTTTCTTTCTTAGTTCATCCAAAAACCTCCGAATCCGTCTGCTACTACCACACTGACGGGGAAGACCGCTACCTTAATCCGCCGTTGGAACTGGCCTACTACTAGATATATACATAGCAAGTCACGTATTAGTAGTACTCATGATTTACTAACATGTGTCGTTTAGGTCCCGTGTAAAGTATACCTCGATATGTGCATCTAATCACAGCCTGTCTAGCTGCTGTCATAAGTACCCGGCTATGTAGGTTTAGATAGGTTTTGGTGGCGCTTCGCCGAACCACGCCGGATCGTTACAAGAAGCGACGCGGTCTACCGGGATCTCGGGATCTTTCTATTCTAGCTTGACTCGCGCGGCAACTCCCCTTTCGCCCCTTTCAAAAATCTTATTTCGCATACTTTTCTCCTTTCGTCAACGCTTTAACCCCTAACGCAGTCTAGCACTAATAAATAAAGCATTGCTGTTGTTTGAAGGGAGTACATGACCAGTGGCTTGGTTTGGCCACGGCTGATGCGACTCGGGCCGCCTCATGGATATTATACCTATACTTATGCATGTGTCTATACAGAAGCTTAGCCTGCCGCATGATAATTCCAGCATTAGGATTCTCTTGTATTGTCATCGAAAAAGTGGTCATTGGTATGATTGTGAAAATGTAATATATTCAGTATCGAAGAAGAATTAAACCCCTCCGTCCATCCATCCATCCGTCCGTCCCTATCCACCAGTCGGTCCGTCCAGCCTCGTCCGTCCGTTCGCCCATTCATTCGTTCACCCGTTGACTCGTCTAGTAAAGCATGGTGCACGCAAATGGTATATATGTAATATAAATGATAAGAAAGCATCTCTTCATCCAAGAAAAAGACGACAATGGCTCCTGTGCCTTTTTTTCCCTCGAGACTACTAACACAGTGATTTTTTTCTTTTTTTATTCAAAATGTGATCAGGGGAAAACCCCTGGCTGGAAGACAGCATCATAAAAAGGTAGGTACCCAAAAAACGTCGGGAGAGCCAGGCTTTCCGACGAACTAGAAGCAGAGATGGCTGCCCGCAGCGACGACAAGATGAGAAAGAAGATGGTCCGATTACCAGACCTCGTCGGAGCTCTTGACCATCTCCACGGTTGGCGTCTTCGGTTGCAGCTGCTTCATCCTCTTGCGGTCGGCCTTGGTCACCAGCGACGGCGTGATGGGCACGACCGGCGAGAACGGCTGGTATGGGGAGTAGGGAACGGGGGCGCCTGTCCACGGCGTCCGCATGCCCGAGGGGGACAGGGGCGCCGCCCTCTCGAACGTCGTCTGCTTCGTCGTCTGCATGGACGGCGAGGCCAGGGAGGGCTCGTACGCGCGGAGTGGGAGCGCGCCCCCGGTCCGCACCGCTGAGGGAGCGTTCGGTCGCGAGAAAGACGACTGGGACCTTGGTGACGTCGGGAAGGATGCTCCGGGCTTGGGTGATGATGGGAGCGAGGGGAGCGAGCCGGAAGGGAACCGTGCACCGGGTTTAGGTGATGAGGGTAGACCCACAAGGGGCGCGTTGGACCGCTCCGAGACTGCCGAGACGGGGTCCGCTTCGGTGGGCGCCTGCGATGGATTACGGGAATGACCAAAGTTTGCACCTAACCGCTCGTCGATGCTCATTGCGCTCTCGGGTGACATGTCTGGAGGCGTCATGGGCGCCATCTGTGAACCATGCCTCGTGTCCCGCGAGTAGGGGGCCTGGTCACTTGGTATGGGAGGTGGTGAGGCCGGGGCATAGTGCCTTGGGGGAATGGCGTTCATCTCTTCGCCCTCGTGTCGCGGAAATGTCCCCGACATCGGTGTCATAATGGGCGATGAGATGCTGATTCCTTTCATGCTCTTCTTTTTTCTAGGGGACATGATAGATGAGAAGATCGAAGAAGCCCTGGACTCGGTCTTCTCGGGTCCTTGCCGCTCTAGGTCCAGGTTTGCTGGCTTGTTCTTACCCTTCTTCAGGATGCTCTGCTTGGGCTGGACCGGTGTTGGAGGCTCTTTCGAGGCTGGGGAGATAGCCGAGGGCGGCCTTTCTAACGTGATTCCTGCCTGTTTGGCTTCCTCCTGCTCCATCACATATTTGTACATCTCTTCTAGCTGTTGTTGCGCCATCTCGCGGTCTGCAGCAACGACTCTCTGATCGACTTGATGATTTACTCCAAGGGTACTTGTAGATAGCGGGGGAGGATATATATATGGCCCAGCACCCGAATCCTCAGCTACTGGTGTCGGATAGGAGAAGTTCTTGATAGGCGACCTAGGCGGTTCGCTGAAACCGAAGGGATACTGTAAATCCTTAGGTTCCGGTGGTAGCGGTAGTGTGTATGGGTAAGGGATCTGGCTGGGGTCCTGTTCGCCGGCTGCAAGGTGCTCGCGACGTCTCTTTGCAAGCAGAAGTAAAATGGAAGCGACTATGACAAGAGAGAGGGCATATGCCCCGGCTATCCCACCGATTTGTGCAGGAAGATAAGATGGATCTCTAAGGGCCTCGGCAGATAGCGGAGGACCGTCTTCAGGCGCAGGCGCTGAATCGCGATAGTTATGATGAAGGTCTTCGGCAGCACCAGCGTAACACAGAGGGGAAATGAATGACAGAGAAGACAAAATCACGACGAAGCTGAGCGAGGAGGGTCTACTATAAGACATAGGTTGCATTGTGCGTGTGACGCCGGAGTGTTCATCAGATATAACCCCCAATCTTTAGTCGTACCTCCTGAACGAGCAGTTGAAACGCATTTTGATGGATAATCGACAAGGTTGGACAGCAAATTGGGGACATAAAGAGTATATAGCGGCTGATGAGGCCCGGCAGTGTGTCGAAGTGGGCGTGGACATGTCGACCTCGCCATGCTAAGTTTGGCGCCGTTATGTGAACTCGAATCCTACTTGTCGGTTCTAGCCAGGCACACAAGCACCTGGTGCCGCAATGCATGATAGACCCCACGCGAATGCGGCCCAGTGAGAGTGATAGCTTGCCATTGTCTTCTACAAAGGGAACGGGAATCGCTGAAAAGCAAAGCTCTGGTTGGATGCGAGGCAGGCGTGGCAGGGGATGTTAAGCGCCGAGGGAGTGAGATATACAAATGATTGGTGGCGCCTACATGACCGACATGTGTGGACCCCGCTCGGTCAGCCATGGATTTACCTCGAATGGGCCAATCAAGACTCTTTTCACAAAATATCGTCTATTCCGACCCCAATGGCAGGAAATGGGAGACCCAATGGCAAACCCAATGGCATATCCATCACTCTCTCACTTCTGTGCCTCAAGATCTTCATGGTAGCGCTAGTTAGGATCGTCCTAGTTGCACAACTCTTGATGAGTAGGATGGGCCTTGTTTTAGTGATGGCCATTCCATTTTTGACCGTATCACATCAGCTAAGTTTAGACTGGGAATCCTCCCGGGTTACCTGGGCTTATAAGTCCTGGGTTATCATGCTGTTAGTAATGGATGATTATACTGTATGGTAGCATGTGACCTTCGTTTACGTTGCTGAGTTGTGATGTGACGGATATGGTGAAAAGAAGGATGATAGCTAGATCACAGAGTGCAGTACTTTACTTGACTGCCGTTAATCTACGGTAAACAATCGGAGTCCGGCTGTGAGCAGACTGGGAATCTTTGCATGGGAGGCATCGTGATTGGGCGAACCATTAAACAAAATGTGATGCGCAGCAAGGGGGGGGTGGCTTGGTTGGGGATTTATCAACTTTGAAATTTCCCAGGCGAACTGGTTAAGACTGGGGATAATTGCAAAATCTGAAGAGGTCGGGTCTGTGCTTTCCAAAGCCACAGACATATGTACGCCACAAGTCGTCCAGGTTATGTTTACTTAATTAAGCCACTACGAAGTATTTTAGGCCGTCTGTTCGGACTTTTCCAGGGTTTAGTTATGACATCTAAGGTTGTTTCAAGGAAACACATACCTAAGTACTCTACGATGCAATTGAACAGAAGGAACAGGCTTAGAAATGATACTTAAATCAGACTATAGGTACCTAGGTAGCAATATGGAATTTTTGTATATTAAGTAAGCAATATGCTAATTATTCAAGTTTCCCACCTGCAACGCCTTTTCATCACGATGTGGCTTGTTTAATCCTGGTCTAGTCACCTGACTGCGCGTCCCCCCTCTAAACTTGCGATTAACCTTTATTATCAGCGCGTGCTGTGCACTGTTAACGCGTTCATTCGACTCTGGCATTCTACAGTTCTACCTTAATGATAACCTACTTGATATCTACTTAGTAGGTAAATTATTTGCCGCTACTGAACAACCTTGGATCCAATTCCGCCGTGTTGCTATGTGCATTTCCATGTGCTCCCTTTCTCCTACATTTTCTGGGCTGGAACTCATAGTTTAGTGCATCGCATCATGCCAGCAGCGACCAATGATGATGTCCTCGCCTCACTGAATAATGCACAACGTCGTGCTGTCAGCTCGGAAGCACACACCGTGGCCATTCTCGCCGGCCCCGGGAGTGGGAAGACCCATACGCTTACTTCCCGTGTTGCATGGCTAATCGACCATGTTGGCCTCAATCCTTGCGACGTTATCGTCGCTACCTTTACCGTTAAGGCTTCTAATGAGATGAAGACACGCATCGGTCAAACCCTCGGTGGTGGACGAGAGAAGAAGATCATATTGGGTACATTCCACAGCATTGCGCGGCGATACCTTGCTACATATGGTCAGCGCATAGGACTGGATCCCAAGTTTGCCATTGCTGATGACTCCGATTCGAGAGGCATCGTCCAGCGCATATGTAAACGGCTCGATGCACAGCTTGAGCCGGCTATGGTGCGCGGCTGGATTAGCAAGCGTAAAGCAAAAGGGACATCAGATGAGCATGTCGTAGTGGCCAAGAACGGCAAGTCTGTCGAATCGCGGGCTCTCGAACAGGCTTTCGAAGCCTACCAAAGCCATCTGGAACGCTCCAATCTGTTGGACTATGACGACCTCTTAGTCCGATGCGTCGAGCTTCTGCAGAAATTCCCGTCCTGCGTGTCCAATGTACAGGCTGTCCTGGTGGACGAATACCAAGACACCAACGGCGTGCAGTATGACCTCATGAAGCTCTTTGCCCAGCGAAACCGGAGGATCACTATCGTCGGTGACCCAGACCAGAGCATTTACGGTTGGCGGTCGGCGGAAATAAAGAACCTGCATCGTTTCCTCCGTGACTTTCCTGGCACGGACGAGGTCGCGTTGGAAGAAAACTATAGATCTTCTAGCTCAATCCTTGATGTATCACTGAAGGTTATCGAGCGCGACGACTCTAGGTATAAAAAGGCCTTGCTGCCAATCCACGAGAGGGGTACCCGCCCGGTTCTTCGGACACTGAAAAGCCCACCTGCCGAGGCGGATTGGATCATTTCTGAGATTAAGCGAGTTAGGGCCATGTCTGGACAGATGATAAGTCTTGACGACATCGCTATACTGCTCCGTTCTGCTTCGCTCTCAAGGCACATTGAGACTGCTCTAGGCAGGGAAGGAATCGCTTACAAGATGGTTGGTATGTAGTAGCAGGATGCCTCCCAGTAGAAGAAAAAGCATACGGTTTGTTAACTCCCATACAGGCGGCTTTAAGTTCTACGAACGTACAGAGATTAAGGTAATATTGGATTATTTACGAATAATACACCAACCAGACAATAACGACGCCCTGGCACGCATCATCAATGTGCCAAAGCGAGGTATTGGCGATCAGAGCATTAAGAACCTCCTTGAAGAGGCTGAGCGCAACTCGATGAGTCTTTGGAAGTTGCTCGTTCAGCATTGTCGCGGCGTCCGCACCGCTAAGACTACCATCAGAAAGCAAACAGAACAGAAGATCAACGTGGAGCTTATTCGGCTGGTCGAGGGCATCCGCAATCGCATGCGTTCGAACGATGGGACGCCTATCAATCTGGTGGAGGCAATACAAAAGCTGATTAACGATTTGCATCTGCATGATTTCTTGGAAGAAACGTACACCGAGCATGAGTCGCGGTGGGCGAATGTGCAAGAGTTCGTCAACCTAGCTGCGGAGTTCATGAGAGACAAGAGCCAGTCAGACGAAGAAGAGGCCCTGCCAGTTGTCCAAGGTGTCCAGCAGAACGTGGAGGACGACCTGCTAGCGCGCTTCCTTGCGAATGTCTCCTTGGCCTCCGACAAGCAGTCTGACGACAAGGATGGGGACGGGAAGCCTTTGGTCACGATATCCACCATACACGCCGCAAAGGGCTTGGAGTGGCCTGTCGTCTTCATTCCCGCAGTCTATCAGGGTTCCATCCCCCATATGCGATCCGAGGACACCGCCGAGGAGCGACGACTATTGTACGTTGCTATGACGCGGGCAAAGGCTCTGTTATACCTGAGCTTTCCCCTACACATAGCCGCGGGCGGTAGTGGTAACAGTGACGGTGGCGCGCAGCTGTCTACTTTCATCGATTGCCTGCCGCTGACCAACTTTCTGAAGAAGGGTCCTGCCTTCGATAGATCAATGATGACGGAAATATCGAAGATACTTCGGCGAGAGCTGCCGTCGGAGCAGTCCATCTATAAAGATCTGCCGCCTATGGAGTCTGTCGAGGATAATCAATTCCCTGTCGATCCCCGGCAGCCCCAGTCCAACATAAATGGTGGTAGTAGCGGTAGTGGTGCCGGCGCACAGTACACAGCAGCATTGAACAAAAGAAGGAAGCTTCAGTACCCCACAAGCGGGAATGTCCAGATAGATACGGACTCCGTCGATGGGTGGAGCACGCCATATGCAACCACGATGCAGAGGTCCTCCTCATTCACCGTGCCCCAGGCGGGGTTCACCACAGCCGCCGCGCACCACGCAAACGCTGCAGCAGCGGCAGCGGCAGCGGCAGCGGCAGCGGCAGCAGTTGAGAAGAAGCCGTCGGTGAGGCCACCTCAGAGAGGACATAAGATGCCCCCGGCAGCCCAACAACGTCCGGCGCAGAGGAGTCTCCTCGACTACAGCTACGGCGTGACCAATCACGACAAGTCCAAGGTTCAAGACGACCCGGCGGACGCGATGCCGGTGCCCTCGGCCACCAGCGCCCCTCTTCCGCCGTGGAAGAACCGCCCACGCCGCCAACCCTTCTACCCCCCGCCATCCGCGAAGCCGAAAGCGGAGCCCGCCATAGACCCCGGCCTCGCGGGCCACAAGCTAGGGAGCGCGAAGCTGGCTCGGCCGGTGCCGGCACGCGGGGTCGGGGAGGCGGAGCAAGAAGGCGGAGGAGGGGCGCCGGGCGGGCCCAGGAAGGAGTATGCGTGTTTCTCGAGCCCGCCGGGCAAGGCGGCGGCGGCGGATCGACCAGCCGAACAAAAAGAGAACGCGGCGCCGGCCCCCGCAGAAGAGGAAAGGGCGCGACCGGCGGCGAGCTTCCACGCGACGACGGTGACGGGCCCGCTGGGCGCCAGGGGCCTTGGGGTCAAGAGGCCGGCGGCACCGGCGAACCTGGGACGCAGCGGCATCGCCCCGATGGACAGGCTGAAGAAGCCATTCAAGCTGACGGTTAAGAGACCGTGAAGTCGTATATAGGGGTATATAAATGCCAATGATGTCATGTTCTTGGCTTGTATAGATAAAATACATGACACGACGCGAACGATGACGGGCCGAAGTATATATATATGTGTGTGTGTATGTGTGTGATGGACTGTACGACTAGGCGCCGCTCCCACTGCATTGCTTCTGCTGCTAAAATACAATAGACATCCAACCCTGATGCCAGTCACTCAGTCCAGCTAAATGTCACGCCGACGTCCTCAACGCCATCACCGGCCATCATCCCGTTATCACAACCATATCACTCTATGGATGCATACATCATGACGTCCAAGTCAAAGAAAAGAATTCTGCTCCGCGTTTCCAAAAAAGAAAAACCTGTTCTGATGCTATTTGGTATATAAATATCTCTCTATGACCGGAACTCCTGCCCTATGATCCTAAGACGTATGTGTAGGTATAACATGAAAGTGGAAGAAAGTACACAACAATCTTTTGCAGACTTTTCCCGCCCTACAGAATTTCGTGAACAGAGCAAGAAAAAACAAGGTCAATGGGAGAGAAAAGAAAACCCGAAGTCGAACCCGTTCCCAGTGGATGGTCATTGCCACATTACTGTCTTGAAATGCTCTTGATCGTTATCGTTATTTCTCTCTGTCCGATGCTACTGCAGCGCGGTTCATTCGCGGGTGTACACCTTGGCACCGAACTTCCAAGCCTCGTCTACGACAAGCTTGAGGCTGCCGTCGGGGGCGGACCGGTCCTCGGACAGCACGACGAGGTCGGCGTCGGCGCCGTCCTCGAGACAGCCCTTGACGCCCTGCAGACCCAGCATGGCCGCCGGCGTCGACGTCACGGCCTTCAGGGCCTGCGGGATACTCGCGCCCGACCAGTTGAGGAAGTTGGACACGCACTCGACAAGTGTGATTGAGCTGTTTGTTTGTGAAAGGTATTAATGTATTGCTGACAGAGGGGAGGTCAGGGGGGGGGGGGGGTTCTTGTTACCTTCCGGCGATGCGGTCCGATCCCTCGAGGACCAGCTTCCCGCCGTGTTTCACGATGTGGCTCTCGCAGTCACCGTTGGTCCACTCGTACTTGCCGTCGGGCAGGCCGACGAGGTGCATGGCGTCGGTGACGAGGATGAAGCCGTCAGGGTGGGCGTTGAAGGCGATCTTGACCGTGGTGGGGTGCAGGTGCTCACCGTCGGCGATGATGCCGAAATAGGGGCGCGGCAGACTCTCGGCCTTGCCGAGCACGCCGAAGACGCCCGGGTTCCGGTGGTGCAGGGGCCGCATGGCGTTGAATAGGTGAGTGATCATGGTTGAGCCGGCGGCGACGGCTTCCGACGCGTCCTCGTACGTCGCCTCCGAGTGGCCCACTGAGAAGATGATGCCACGGCTGACGATCTCTGGGATTAATTTCTTCATCTGGCCCCGTTCAGGCGCGGCGGTGATCATGCGAATCGGCGAGGGGTGGTAGGCGCCGTCGCCGGGCTCGAGGTTGACAGCACCGTAGCAGGCCTCCAGATCTGCGAAGGTCTGGGCCTCTTGCAGTACGTCGACGTTATGACAGCCGTTCTTCGTGGGGCTCAGGAAGGGGCCCTCGCAGTGAGCGCCGAGCGACTCAGCGCCATCCTCGGCGACCTGCAGGTGGCCCGAAGGCCCGAGGTGCGGTAGGGCGGTCTTGTAGATCTCGCTGCGCTGGCTTGTTAGGGTGGGAATATAGGAGGTGACGCCGGTGCGGACCAGCTGGCGGTTGACGTCCCGCAGCTTCTTGGCGTAGACGGAGGGCTCGAGGAGGGTGGAGAAGTTGAAGCCAAAGGCGCCGTTGAGTTGGCACTCGATGAAGCCTGGGGACAGGATGCGGCCACCCAGGTCAATAACCTCGTCCGGCATGGCTAGGTCGTCGAAGAAGGCCGACTGGCTCTGCACGACTTTTCCCGTGATACCGTTCACCCATATATCTTCCTTGACGAGGCTGTCGCCCCGCAGGATGCGGCAGTTGGTGAATTTGGTGATGCCATTGCCGCCGTTCTTGGGCGACGACTTGGGGGAGGTGGGGAGCGAGTGCGGCATCTTTGCTGACCTTCTTTACCGGAGTTGGAACTTCGATTATGACGAAAGCTATAAGATGGGGAGAGTAATGATGAGGTTACACTAATGCAATGAGAAGATAGTTGCTGATGATGCTGTATCGTTATTATGTACTGTTATGTGTTATCGAGTAGGAGGACGGTCGTCCCTTGTACTAGTATTTTGTGCTCCATGAACGAAGTAGAAGGGAGGGGAGAGAAAGTTACGGCTACATGTACTTAATATAAGTATGATATCACAGAGAGCGAGGACCGGAATCAGGCACACGTAACAATCACTGGCGTAATAGGGTAACTGGGAGGAACGGCCCTGCCCCCGACTCATCAAACATTCCGAAACTCCAGTTCGGTATTTCATGTGGACCCCCCGGGCTTACCGTACATGGCATATGGAGTGTCACCATTGGGAGAGAAGTATGGGGAAATAAGACAAAAATTATTGGTAATTGTCCATTTCAGCAACTCATATCGAAGGTTCATCACAAGGTTGGTGGGGCCCCGAAACATCCAGGCAAATATCATAGGTGACACTGATGGACTGGAAACCTCTTGAATGGACTCGATGGATGCCAGTCAGATAGAACTAGTAGAACCTTGCTACTTGCCCAGTGTGTCCAATCGTTGGCTAGGGCTTAGGCTCGTTGCCGTAAAGACCGATAAGATGGGTTGACGGGGTGCTGGGAAGTTTGAGAAGAAGGTTCTTCACTAGTGAGGTATCATCGATAAACTCAACTTTATCACACCTCACACGCCTCACATGTTTGCGTACCTTCTTACCTTGTAGCAACTCTGCCACTGGGGGGTTCTAGGCTAGGGTTAGAGCGTGAAAAACGAAGAAAATTCTTTCCTTTAGAGACATCTTTGCCTTATCCGGGCCGATCAGCAACCTCGCGATGGGTTGTGACCATCCATCGGGGATCGAGATATGATACAAGATGACAGGGTTTTTGTATACTTGCAACTTGCTCGTAGCATTCACAGTATGGGGCGAGGCTCCAAGAGCTTACCAACAGTGCTAGGTATCATCAGGGTATATCGTGGAGCTGTTTGACCTGCTGAGTGCTGCGTTGCGTTGCGTTGCGTTGCGTGGCACTGGTAGGTATGATATGTGAAGGTGTAGAAGGTAACGTTGCGAGGGAGAAGAGGACGTTGAATAACAGTCCATACCTAGTAACTAAAAGAGATCCATCTACGGACGGTTTGGACTAAGTAACCAAAGATATAGTACATAGTGTAAGGCTAGTGGAGACCGGAACGCCCCCCAACTGCCCCACCTTCCGGCCCATCCCAGGTCTCCCCTCGAACTTCCTTCTCGGGCTTTCACTACAAGTAATGCCAAGCCTGTTGGTTCTAAGTTAAGCCGAGATACTTCGGTTATGTAAGCGACACAGTGGACCGCATCGGTGGATCCATCGCAGTATTAATAGGGCGACGCTAAAGGTGCTTGTCCTCTAAACTGTACCTACCGATGTACCACAGTCGCGCAAATGGTCAGTTGACTTTCTGAATTCTGTAGGGCCTGTAGTAAGGCTTGTCTGGGCACATAGATACCTACCTAAGTAAATACCAGTTAGCTAACTAATAATAATCTCATCACTGATCCTCCTACCTAACTGGAGCATTCAATTCTGCAGGCTGTCTCCTAGACGTACCGCGTTCTCCTATTCTTTATCTGTCTACTAGGCTACCGGGTCACTAGGCTATGAACCAGCTTACCAGCTATCAGCCAACTCCTGACACCATCCAGTATGGCTGACTTCCCAACTCCGCACATCCTGTAAAGAGAGAAAGGAAAACCTGTAATCCCGGCTTTCTGGCTCTAGCTTGATCGTTACAGCGGCTCCAATGAATTAGTCAGGGGAGAATTATCATTATCATCCTTACAATCCTGTTGTTTCGTTACGCTATCGTTACGGTCTTTCCCGCTTTGTCTTGCTTGCCCCTCCCTTCCATGCATTACCGCGGTCTCTAGAGAACTTAACGTAACACCTGAACTGTTCATCACTGGATCTCCGTACCATATCCATACCAGACCATTCTGGAAGCGTAGTGGGCGAAAGAAAAGAAAACATGGCAAATATAGACGTCGAGTCAGACCCACTATGGCAAGATGTCGACTGGTACGTCTGTCCATTGAAAGCATGCGATTCGCTGGTTTAGTGATCAAGTGATCGCCATCGTGGTGGATGGCATGCACTTCCTGGCCCTGTCCTATTCATGTATGCCGTAAGCATTGTCATTTTTGCTAACTGACGCGTCACCTGTTTACTGCTGTTAGGGCAATCGGCCAGATGCTGATTATGGGATGGGATGGTACCGAGATTACGCCTCAAATCAGGAACCTCATAGAACACCATCACTTGGGCTCCATACTATTGACAGCTAAGAACCTAAAATGTAAATTGGGTCCCTTCCAGAGTAGCTGCTTCCCGGGGGAACCCCGGAGGCGGATCTCTTGAGGGCCTTGTCTCCCGTCTTCCTCCGGCGCGGCACGGCACGTGATAGAGAAATTCCTACTAACAGACCGTCTTCTTTCCAGCTGCGCAGCAGACGGCAAGCCTTGTCCAGGAACTCCAAACCATTGCCCATCAAGCTGGTCACCCCGTCCCCTTATTGATCGCCGTTGATCAGGAAAATGGCGGCGTCAATAGCTTGTTCGACGAGGACTATATCTGCCAGTTTCCCAGTGCTATGGGAATCGCCGCTACCGGAAGTCTTGACCTTGCTTATAGTGTAGCCAAAGCAACTGCCACCGAAGTGTCAGCTGTGGGTGTCAATCTCATTCTTGGTCCAGTCCTCGATGTTCTGACCAACGCTCGTCATCAACCCCTCGGGGTGCGGGCGGTCGGCGATGATCCCCAGGAGGCATCCCAGTATGCCATTGCCTCCCTGAACGGCTATAAAGATGCTGGCTTGGCAACGTGCGGGAAGCATTTTCCTTCGTATGGGAATCTGGACTTCCTTGGTTCGAGTTTAGACATGCCTATCATCACACAGACTCTCGAAGAGCTTAGTCTTAGCGCGCTTGTGCCGTTCCGGAATGCCATCTCTTCTGGCCGTCTGGATGGCATGTTCATCGGGGGCTGCGCTATACAAAATGCAGGCATGAACGTCATGCATGCTTGTCTCTCGGACCAGGTCGTTGACGACCTCTTGAGGAATGAACTGGGGTTCAATGGAGTTGCCATCTCCGAATGTTTAGAGATGGAGTCTCTGATCCAGGAGTACGGCGTCAAAGGTGGAACCGTGATGGCCGTCGAGGCCGGAAACGACCTAACGTTGCTCTGCCGGGCGCATGATGTACAGCTCGAAGCCATATCGGGTCTCAAGCTTGGTATTGAAAATGGAATCATCGATAAGGAACGAGTTTATACTTCTTTGCACCGGGTTTTACGAATGAAGAGAGGGTGTACATCTTGGGAGAAATCGTTGAACCCCCCGGGACTGTCTTTACTGTCACAGATACACCCCTCGCATCTTGCTCTCTCCCATAAAGCTTATGAGCAATCCATTACCGTGGTACGCGATAACGATAGCCTTCTACCTCTGTCACGGAGTCTGCTGCAGGAGGAGGAGCTCCTACTGTTAACCCCGTTGGTGAAGCCTCTGCCGGCATCAGCGGCCACCAAGAGTCTCATGGAGAAGACGTCTACGAAGAGCGGCCTCCACGAAAGGTGGGTTCACCAGGAGAAAGGAATGATCATGAGCGGCGAGGGCGTATTTCGGGAATTTGGTAGAGCGATGGCGCGTGCTCGGAACGGAAAGCTGCTCCATACCTCTTACACAGCCAATGGACTGAGGCCAGGTTAGTCCCTGTTTTGACACCCAATCCCCCCCCCCCCCCCCCCCACTATGCTCGTTCGTCGATGTTGACCAATATCTAGTGCACGAGAACCTCATCAACCGGGCATCTGGCATCATAATAGTCACAGCGGATGCTAATCGAAATCTATACCAAACTGGATTCACAAAGCACGTTGCTATGATGTGCCATATGCTGCGGGCTAGCGGTCAGAAGAAGTCTCTTATAGTAGTGGCTGTCAGCTCTCCATATGACTTTGCGATGGACAAGTCTATTGGGACTTATGTTTGTACGTTCGATTTCACCGAGACCGCGATGAGCGCTCTTGTCCGTGCCTTGTATGGCGACTTCGTCCCACAAGGCTCCATGCCCGGAACGATGCGAAAGAGCAAAAAGGTACAGAAGACACGGCAACAGTGGCTCGTCGAGGACTATAAGCCGGATAGGGACGGGCGTGGCCTCGATGA
The DNA here is from genome assembly GCA_023313575.1 of Eutypella sp. D-1. Classification (NCBI taxonomy): domain Eukaryota; kingdom Fungi; phylum Ascomycota; class Sordariomycetes; order Xylariales; family Diatrypaceae; genus Eutypella; species Eutypella sp. D-1. Next base: position 547,339 of record JAJTTP010000008.1, on the reverse strand, counting down.
ACTTCTGAAAACTCTAGCCCGTTCCAGCGATCCGAGCATTCCCTATTCAACAGCAAGCTCGCACTCCTTCGAGCTTTTCAACCCGCTCGTCGAAGAAGCTCACTTCGTGGTCCGCAACAGCAGCACACAGGCATTATACGGGTTCGTTGCCACCTACTTTACGAATGGCATAGGTGCTATAGGCGCTATATTCGTTGATCCGGCAAAGCGCAACGTCTCCATTGGCAGGTCGCTGCATCGCCGCGCGATGCGTGCCCTGCTGCAGAGACAGGGCGTCAAGCGACTACAACTGGGGTTCGCATTCCCGGGCGTCTTTCCCGGTGTCCCCATCGACGAGAGCGGAAGTGCCCGGAGCTGGTTCGCCAAGGCGGGCTGGGATACGCAGTTCCCCAGGCGCCTGACTAACCTAGCAATCGAAGAGCTAAGCGCATGGGCGGCGCCTGAGGGCCTCCTTCCAAGCATCCAGCGAGCGAACATCAGCTTCGACCTGATCCACGGACTCGATAACGCCGAGTCGGTGCTGAACCACGTGGCCACACACGGGGGCACAGAGGTTGTCGAGCTGTACCGGTTCGCGCTGCAGGAGTCGAAGACGTGCGGCGTAGTGCGTGCAAAGAACCCCAACGACGCGCTGCTCGGCACGGTCATCATCTCTGTGGCGGCCAGCCACCTGTCAACGTATATCCCCTCACTGCAGACGACGGAAGGCACGGATGTGGGCGGCATCGTCGCGCCCATCGTGGCCCCGTCGCACTCGTCTACGCTGGTCCTGCAGGGGCTGGCCTATATGGGAGTGAGGCAAAACAAAGCTCACAAAGCGGCCAAGAGTGTGCTGAGCTGGGTGAGTAACATCCCGTCACACCATTGACCCCCACGCCGAACGGGCAGACGATGGAAAAGGAAAAGAAAGAGCGAAAAAAGCTAACTGGTCCCGCCATGCCTGCCTTCTAGATCCTTGATGACGGAGTCGACCATCTTTCCACCATGGGCTTCGAGGTGCAGCAGGCCTTTGACGAGATCACAAATTCACCGGAGCATGTAGGTCCCATCCCTAGATCCAGCCGATAAGGCGAGACAAGGCGAGGCGAGGCAGCATGAAACTGACGTAATTTTTGAACATAGTGGTCTGATTTGATCTAAGTACGTTGTCTAATTGTTTGACGAGAGGGGGATATGGTTCTAAGCAGGCGTTTTCTTTAATCTGCAAAATTTGCCTCTCTGCTCTCTTGTCTCCCTAATTAATTAAAATCTTTGACGATAATGATGATGATGACGAGCTTCCGCTCCCGTCCCCACCCCCACCATCACACAGTGGAAGAAGTTATCGCGATGACGGCGAATCCGGCAACGGGACACGGGATTGGGTCCTATGGGGCAGAGGGCGGCGGTAAGGGGCAGGCGGGCTTACTACAGGACGATGGGACCTCCCTCACTAGCTTGAGCCCTGCGGCACGTTCCGCGCAGGTTTAGGTCAGACATGTGACTTTCTTTGCTTTACGTTCCCCATATCTTGTTATTCGGTAGTGTTATTCTTTCTCTTTCAGATACGAGAGAGCAGAGGCCCGAACCGTTTCCCTTCTTCTTTTCTATCTCCTTTGATTTCCCCAAACCCTCCGTTCTTCCCAGCGGCGTCAGGTCGGCAAGGCAAAGGTGGTTTTTGTTCTGGGACAGGATCAATTGCGACTTTACGTTGAAACAATAAATCGAAGTACATGCCCTGCTTATGTATGTATTATCGTGATTACTACGACCTATCCATATATAGCGACACTAAACCACATTGTATAAAACTATCGTGAGACTATTAGTAGGTATTTGCGTGCCTCTATACGCTACGGATCATGAATTTACTGTACTTACATACTCATTAGACATGCACTCCCGGATGAGGGATAAGACAAGATCTAGTCTGCATACGGAGGCGGGATAACCCCCCGGCCCCTCCGTTTTTTTCTTAATTTAGACCCTAGGCAGAAAGAACCGTTACGTGCCCGGAGCTAGAACTGAGTTACCTACCCAGATACCAGGATCATACTGCTGTGCCCTACATATGCACGGAGCACTTCGCGATGAAATAGGTATATCGTGAAAATCCGGTGTTGCGTCCTGTCCTGTCTGTAACTCGTGCCGCACCGCGCCGTACCCCACCGTACCACGCCGCACGTGTTTTTTTGCCCCTTAGGCCAGTCAGTCAGTCAGCCAGGGCGATCTTTTTTGTTTCGCACCCGAATTGTTTCAACATCGTTGCTTGGGTAGGGGGGCCTTTGAGCCCTACCTAGCCGGGTGAAACATCCACGATACCAGCGGGGAACTACTCTAGTGTGGATAGGACAGGACAGGACAGAACAGCACAAAACAAGACGGGATGCAGAAAGGAAAGGCTTCAGGTTCAGGCCCATCAGGTTCAGGTGGATGAGTAAGAAAATGCAGCCACAGCCCAACACTTTCATTCTACTTGTCACCTTTGCTCTTTTGTCTACTACACATCTATGGATAAGTATGGACGGGTGGGTGGTGGCGGGTGGGCAGCCTTAAATCGATCGACGGAATGACATTTGCACACGTGCATACCTAGCGCGAGTGTCTTTTTTTTTCTTCCCGGAGCGGCTGATTCTGAAAAACCCACGTAGGTGGCAGTGGACAGACACACACAACGGAGAACGCGAGGGGGGAAAATGGATGTGTTAAATTTCCCGCCGAGGGTAAGTTAGGTCCCTTTTTCTATTAGTTTGATAAGTAGGAGTAGTAGTAGAACACACCGTTTAAAGATCGGGGAAGGGGAAGAGGCGCCATTTCCAATGGTTCTATCCTCCGGCCGAACTACTAGTAATCTAGCGTTCGGATAATGAAGATGTAGAACATGCCGCCCATATCACTTCGGCGCCATCGAAGGTATGTATACATCCACGGATACATTGAGGAGAAGGGATGGAAGGCAGGACTACGGAGTACCTTTAGTATACTTAGGTATATATGTATATCGTATATATGCCGGATTTGGGGGCCACCTGTAGCCTGCTTGCCTGCCTATCCTCTATCAACATAAGATAAAAGGATAAAAGGGGTGAGAGGGGAGGCGGCGTTATAGTATCATAGTATGCGCCTGACGTATATAATGTTGTACCTGTTCTTCCTCAAATCGGCAGCATGCAAAGGCGGGAGAAGGATTAGTTAGCTCCTCCTACCTATCCACTAACTAACAATTGCCCGCCGGCTCGCTCAGAATGATACAGTACTTAGGTATGGACCTAGGAAGGAATTCACGATGGATCAAATTAGCCCGTGCTTTGCAGCTGGAGCCCTGAGAACGACTACTACGCAGTAGATAGATAATCGCCAATACCCCAAAAGAGCCACCGAGCTCCAACTGGACGAATCCGTGGTCCATGGATGCATTTGCATCGGGGTAAGCTCCTCCTTACCATTACAGTCTACATGCAAGCGGGCTACTACGTACCTACATATGCATCTGTTCCCCTAAAGCGGAATTATGGATGGACCAGATAGATATATGTAAAAAATAAATATATAAAAAAAAAATTAAAAAAAAAATGCTGCAGCTCATGCACCCCTCGATTTAACGAGTTGATGATCTAACGATCCGGACCTCTCCTATCTAGTTCCAAACCCCGATATCTATAGACATAATACAATAAGTATGCTTGCTGCCTTGCCGCCGTCCAGTACAAAGCCCACGCACTCTGTGTAATAATAATACCTAGGTATATCATGGATGTACGGCTACATGTATCTATAGATTTACAGGTGGTACAACATGCGCCCCCTTCACTCTTTCCCCTTTTCTGATAGCCAATGAAACCAATTTCATTACCTGTGTCGAGTGCTAATCTCCAACCCCCAAGCGCTGAAAAGCTTGGGTCTAGGGGGTGATGTATGTACTTAGGTAGTTGTGAGACCTCGGAACTTCCTACATGAGACTTTCAGTGATAAATGTGACAGGAATTATGTACATAGACAGGCAGGCAATTGCACCCATGAACGTGTTTATAGGGGGGGAGCACAGTTCCAAGACTACTACCTCTTACTTCCTAGCATCCATTGTATGTTCGTCATCCTGCCAGTCTTCTTTTCTTCGTCTGACCTGGAGTGCTTCCTTTTCCTTACCTCTTGGCCCCGCCGTCTCCTTTTCCCGGTCTTTCTTACTGTATGATCTGCCACCTGCAATCGCAATCGCACCCAACTGTACTAATTAGTTCAACTCAGCGCTTCCCAAGTCCCCAAGTCCCCAAGTTATCAAGCTCAGCACTGAGGCTGGGTAATGTAAGATTCATAGTACACATAGTACACACCTATACAATCATAGTAAGAGAGAGAGAAAAAAAAAAGAAAAAACCTGCAGAGATCGTGGGAGAAAGCGGCCAACAACCAATTCCCGTGGATTTGTTCCCTGCTCGTCAGCTCACCTACCCTCGTGACCTCACTTCCGAGGTTGCCTCCGCCTCCGCCTCCCGCCTCCGACTCCGTATTCACTATCGGTCTCGTTTTCAGACATTACATAATTATTTAGTCTACATAGCTTGTTTCTTTCCTTGTCGGATTACAACAAGTATGCAATTAGAGGCTGAACATTGATATTGATGACAATATCGATCAAAAACCCTACCAAATCGTCCCACTTACATCCATAGTACGCATAGCATCACGCATAGTTTTAGCATCACTACCACAATCACTTACACTAGATACAGGCTGACGAACAGGCCAGACAGGCCAGACCCAGGCAGGCCAAGCAAGCACTATAACAGTTAGCCTGCGCATAACTCCACTAAGTTATATCACTTACTGCTCATCCGCTCGGAATTAACACCGCACGGCCACCACACACGAGCACCGCCGAACTCACCTGACTGACTTGACTCGTTGTTGCCGTTGTAATTACTGCTCAGGCGGTCCACGAGGCCATACCCGTACCTGGAGTAGTTCGAGTTCCTGGATTTACCATTACCCAGGTACCGGTCCCGAGAATCACTCTGAGTTTAGCTCTTTGCGATCTAAGACTCGGCCTTTCGCCGGCGCATCTTCCCCAGACATCTCAGACATCCCATAACTACATTCTAGACAGTCTAGTTAGAGGTATACTCTAATAAACCCCAAGAAACGGCATCGACCAGCCACATCGCATCACATCGCATCGCATCACATTGCATCCTGTCATATCGCATTACATTATACCGCATTATATCGCATTGCTATAATACCTGTATAAACATTCTTCTTTATATTAACATCCGACTACCTACACCTACTTAACCTACAGGAGCGCACCTACCCAGGCAGACAGAGGCTGCCGCCCTGGCCAACCTGACGACGATTCAGAACTCCTTATCAATCCTCCCCGAAATCCCGAAGCCCCGAGCTCACGACGACGTCAACATTAACCCATCATCGAGGTTCTCACAGCCATCGGGGCGGAAGCCCTTGCACGATGCAATGGCAACGTATAATTCCATGCCAGTTATGCAGCCTGGCCACAACCCTGCCGGAGCCTTGGGGTTGAACGCTGCTATGGGCTCCGGCGCGGGCCTCGGCATTGAGGGTTTTGATCAAGAGCTCAATTTTGACGAGTCTATGCTGTAAGTTTATGGCGTATACATCCCCGGACTCTCATGTATAATTGAGTATTTGTCCGCTCGGATTTCATTGCTTTTTGGTTCTCATTATTCTTTCAAACCAACAATCTATCTACAACGGGTAATGATGACAGATGTCACGAGAAAACGTGGCTGTTGGGAGGGATGCGAGCGGGGAGAGAGGAGCACAGATCGCGTGTGCGAAAAATTTACACTAAATCATACACACCAAAATTAAGACAACGGCTGATGATGATATATCAGAGACAATTCGAATAGCGGCTTGCCCATTCCTTTCACCCCAAGCTACGATTTTGAGACTTTCTCCACCACTTTCGAGGACCCCTTTAGCTATTCCAGACCTTACGAGGCCGCGCCGCACCCCGAGGATTTACACGATGAAGGCTCGTCTCCCCAACAGCCAGACGACAAGCTGCTCGGCTTTTCCCCCACCGTCTCCAAAGCTACACCACTCGACGACTCTACGGGTACATATTCCGAAGCGAACATGTCTGCCGAGCTGTATGGCATGTTCTTCGTCGCCGAGGATGTATTTGGCGGCGAGACCACAGGACGACCACTGGAGTTGACGTGCTATCGCCGGAATTTATGGCAGTGTTCGGGACAGATCACGATACCGCGGCATTGCACTCAGGTGATGAATGAGCAAGGCCGCGCAATACCCATAGTGGAGTTTTACGCCTCCATAACCGCTATAGAGAGTATCGAGGGCAAGACAACAGAGATTATATCTATCCCTTGGAAGAGCAATAATCCAGCCATCGCCGAGGGCCAAGATACGAAAGTTGCCGGCGCACCGCCCAAGATCGTCCTCGACCCCAGCGGCGGACAGGAGATCGACGGCCACCGCGTCAGCCTGCCCGTTTCCTGGAAGCGGTTGCAGTTTAAGAGTGCCACGGCGAACAACGGCCGGCGGAAGGGCCTGCAGCAGCATTATGTTGTACAAATAAGTCTGCTGGGCAAGATGAAGACCGGGGGGGATCTGATGAAAATTGCCGAGATCCAAAGCGGCCCGGTCATAGTACGTGGAAGGAGCCCGAGGAACTTCGACAGCAAAAAAGATGTCCCTCTCACGGGCGAAAAGAAAACCCAGCCCGCGGCTCCTGACCAAGGGCGGTCAAATAGCCATGGCGACATCCCACCGAATCTGAAGTCCGAACGGAACGATCTATCGCAGAATTTGCACCGCTACCACTCACTAGGGAATGTCGTCCATGCCCAACCGGGCTCGGACGGCTGGCCCACGCCGACACCGACACCGACGACACCGGTATTCAATCAGCAGCAGCAGCAGCAACCACACCCGGCAAAGAGGGCGGCCATGTCGCCACCCATGGGTAATAGTAACCACCATAGGCCACCCATCCCCACATGGAACAAGGACTCGAGCCCGAGCAAGACGCCGACGATCAGCAGCGCGCACCCGAAGAGCTCTAGTGTTCCGTCCGTGCCCATCAACCTGTCGCTATCGGAGGACGAGCGCAGCCCAAATAACCGCGCCGGCTCCGACTCGCTGCAGAGCCCGAACCTCTCCCGCACCTCGACCGGCTACGGCCGCGCCGGCAGCCCCATCGAGGAGACCGACATGCTCTACGAGTACTTCCCCCTGAGCGTCGATGATTGGTACGTATCACTGACCGTTCACAACTATGAACTTGATTTCTGTTTTCTGATCCTTATCACGGCATTGAAAATCGTGGCGTGAGATAACCAACCGCTAACACGTGAACCACCTATTCTGTAGGACGCCGCTCGTAGATACGATATACAGACCGCATATCGTCCACCATATCGCAGTGCCCCAGGAGATCAAGGCGCAGGCCATCCGGAGTAAATCGAAGAGATATTTCTCCGCCGATTAGGGCACAATATTAGAGGTATATATGGTATACTTAAGCATCTGGACAGGTCGCTTTTTCACGTAAATCTTTGCATTTGGGGGGGAGGGGGGCAGGACGCGAATGGCAAAACCCTCCACCCCCCTTTTTTTTTCAAGGGCTAGCGCAGTGGTCGATATATAGCAAGCGGGCTAGCCAGTCCTCCAGGCGCTTCGTCGGGATGAGCAAAGGGAGACGAGGGAAGCAGCGATTGCTTACTTTGCCGGTATTGGGCGCCCATTGTTGATTCGAGTTCGTTGACACCCGGCTTGGTTTGATTTGATTTGATTTGACTCGATTTGCAATTTTTACAATTTTCATGTTGAATTGTATTACATACTTACTTACATACCTTACTTACGATGGCATGAGCAAAAGAAGAGAACGAAATGTTACTTGCTGTTTCAAGGGCGGCGTTCTGACTACTACTACTGCTGCTACCATTACTACTACTGTTGCTGCTGCTTGATCCCCGTTGGTTGCCTTCTTATTCTCATATGCCGTATGGACCCTACCCAGCAGTATCGCCAGCTACGCTATCAGTTTTCAGTTTGAGATGGATGAGGTGGGGATGGTGGGGGCCTGAGGTGCATAGTTCTCCCCCTTGAAGAAGCGCGCCTTCGCATCGGCCTTTTCATCCCTGGTCCACCTTCTAACTAACTACCTATGTGGGTTTCATTGTGAACACGTGGGCCAGGCGCTGACGATGACGGGTATGAGTTTCAAGAGGAGGGCAGCACGGGCACCAGTGCGAGCTTCGATGGAAACATGCATGCATGGCATGCAAGCGTAGTTTTGGAGCATATATCATTTTGACAATGTTCAAATTTTATGTACAAGAAAAAAACCAAAAACATCCAGAAAAATTCCAGCTTCTATGTAGAAGCCCCTGTCCGTCTCTCTCTTCATATATACAACAATACCACCCACAATCAACCGCACGACCCCCCTCCCACGACGAATCTCTAATGTCTCTCTCTAAAGCAAAAAAATAAAACATGTACAAACGCATCTCTATATCTACGCGCGCGTATAGTGTTACCACGGGCGAAAGATGTGACTAGAGAAAAGGAGAGAGAGGAAGAACAAAAAGGCAATGGGAAATAGACCGGTAAAAATAGATGGATGGATGCGCCCTTAACCCCCCTCCCATCAAACCAGATAACCCTCGCCAACCGACTCGCCGCCCGCTCGCCCTTCCACTTACTTGCTTTAACATGGCCAGAAAATACCCAACCCACCCCAACTTAGCTCCCTAAAGCTGTCCCGCAAAACCAATTGAACAAATGAACCGACCGCACGATCCTCCTCCTTTCCACTCTTTGCTCCTCCCGTCAGTTGGTGGGGAGGGAATGGAAAAAGGAGAAGGAATCTGCTGCGCCTGATGATGGATGATAATGATGCTGATGGTAAATATGTACGAACGTGAAAACATGTTATGCGATGCGACGCGATGCATGCTATGCAAATAATTTTCCCCAGGCCTTCTCAAGGAAGTTTTTCCTACGGCGTCTCTCTCCCCTCTTTCTCGTTTGCTTTCTTTCTCTGCAGATGTTTATGTATATGTTTTATATAGTAACTTCATCTTGTAGGTAGGACTCATATATCTACGCCGACACCGCCGCGACGACGGCGACTGGGACGGAAGCGGGAGTGGGCGCGGGCGCCGGAGCGGCGGCCGTCTCCTGCTCCCTGTGCACGGTGTCGGCGCTGGCGAGCGCGATCGCGGCGCCGAGGAGCGAGCTCTCCACCGCGGGCACCAGGTCCACAAAGCCCGGGCGCCCGCTCCGCGCCACCAGCGTGTCGAGGTAGCCTTGGCACCGCGCCCGGTAGCCCGGATACCGCTCCATGACGGAGCCGTTGAAGGCGACCTTGGTCCTCTGCGGGGCCTGCTCTTGTTGTTGTTGTTGTTGTTGCTGTTGGTGGTGTTCTTCGTCCTGTGCCTCAGTGACGCTGACGACCACTCCGCCGTTCTCGAACGCTTTGATGGCATTGTCGTTGTTCTTCTTCGTCGCCACTTCGACGCGGGCGGCGGCGGCTTCGGCCTCGGTCTCGTGCCGTAGCTCCCACAGCGCGAACAACGCCCCCGCCATCAGTGCCGCCGACCGCCGCGAGATCAGCGACGCCAGATCCCGGATGAAGGCCATGTCGGCGGTCGTGGGCTGGTGCGATGGCGAGGGGTGCTTCGATGCGAAGTAAGACGCTGCCGTCTCGAGCGTGGTGGACTCGTCGCTGCATATTCCAACAAGAGAATGTTAGTACACAGACCCCCCGGGCGGGAAAGAAGAAAACCGAGGAAGGGAAAAACTTACGCCTCTATCCTCGATATCACCTCGGTATCGAGCGAATACGGCTTCTCGAGGGAGGGCGGGAGCACACCGCCGAGCACGCTAGTTGACGCAACGGCCTCGATGAGAGCAAGACGGCAGATCTCGCCGAGGTACATGCCGCTGCAGCAGTGCTCGAGGGGCTGGAATTCCGGGCGGGGGTGGGCGGCGTTGAGGGCTTCGTCCCAGCGGGTCAGGGGCAGGACGCCGCGGCCGAACATGCTAGCCTCTGTGTTGACGATGACGTGGCTGGCCATGTCGAACCAGGCCGCGGGCCGAGGGCCGAACTTCTCCCGCCCCAGCGCCGCCACCGGCAGGTGCACCGCGATGTTTGACCCCGTCCCCAGTATCAGCCCGAAGTGCGTCGACGCGTGCAGGTACGCCTGCGATAGAAGCGTCGCCGCCCCGTCGTTCACGATCGCCCCTAGCTCCACCTCCAGCCCCCGCTTCCGGCACGCAAACTTGATGATCTCCCCCAGGTCTTGGCCGAGAAGCCCATTTGTCGCCAGGAAGCCCTTGCCCATCCCCAGTAGCAGTCCACCTCCTAGTGATGTTTGCCTTGAAAGCAGGATGCAGGTTAGCGACTTGCGTGAGTGGAGACAAAAGGTGCGTATATTTGGGTTAATTGTATGTATAATGTGGAGGTGAATGACTTACTCTATGGGAAAACTCCACGCCAGCCCCATTGGGATACGGCCTTCCGTCGACTGGCCCTCTCTACTCAGAACTTCATGTATACGGGCGGCTAGCCAATCGAAAAAGGCCATGCCCTCGAGCTGCTTAATCTCTGGCGTGATCCTGAAGGTCTCGATCTGGACAATCTCGCTCTCGCGGCCGGTGGCCTCGCGTCCCCGGAGCTCTACCAGCGCAACCCGCAACGTCGAGCCGCCCACGTCGAGGGCGAGGTACTGGCCCTTCTCCTGGCCCGTGGGTAGCAGGTGGTTAAAGGACGGCAGCATGTTATCGCCGCAGACCTGGAGCCGCTCCCGGAACTGCGCCTTGAGCCCCGCCGAAAACCGCCGCAGGCCGTCGCCCTCGACGGGACCCAGGAACCGCTCCTCGGCCTCCCTCAGGAAGTCCTCTAAGCTCCGCGGCGCCGGGCATCCTCCGCTGCTGCCGCCGACATGGTGCTGCTCTCGTACGGCGTCGGGACTTATCCAGAGCGCGAATATCGCCTGGAGGAAGGACCTTCCTCGTATGAACGACTTGAACGCCGCAAGTATTGCTTTCCGTAACGTAGTCATTGCAGATGTGAGCGGCTGCATGACACGTGGGGTGTGTCGGGAAAAAAGGGGGAGGGGAAAGGGGGAAACAAGATAGGCTTTCTGTAAGGGGAGGGCGGAGAGGATAATGTAAGCCTTTAATCATATACGACGCAGGAGGCACGCGACAAGAAGCGACCCCTAGTGTCGGTGAGATTGTTCTAATTTGAGGTACGGCAACGGGTCTGAGAGAGCGCAGCTGCCATGTCCGAGAAGGTGGTATGGATATGTCAGGTAAGACGGGGCCGGGATCGAGATGTTGCGCCAACCCCAGAGCCTCGGGAGCGAGGGTGCCAAAATTCTCGTATCGACGGTCAGAATGCTGGCAACAGCGGGAACGAATGAAACCTGACAGGGCCCCGGTTGGACGTTCAGATAGGTAAGATAGGTACGTATGTGACCAAAGGGTTTGTTGTATGATATGGTATACCAGGTAGATGTAAGGTACGTCGGGTTCCCAGTAAACACCGGAGGATAAAAAAGGAATCTACTAGCCCAAGTTAAGAGAAGAAGCTCTGTCTATGTACAAGACAGGCAGATGGATCCAGCAGGTTATAAGACAGACGGTGCAGCGGTCAACTTCCGGAATAGTAGGAAAACGAGCGACAATCCGGGGCACCGGTGATACTAGCTAGCTAGCCAGCCCTTGATTCTCTCTTCGAAGCCCACAATGGCGTCGTTTACTCTGGTTCGGCCCAAAGAGGAATGATGAGAGTGGGTGGTAGGAGCAGGAGTGGTTGCGTCCTGCTGGGAATATCTGGCAGGATGTCCAAGTTGAAAAGGGGGGGGGTGTAAGGAGGTTGCGCCGTTCGGGGATACTGTGGCTTATCTTCCTAGGAGGCACGTCGAAGCTTGACAGATGCACGCAACATGCATGGGTATGCGATGGAGGGTGCCGAAAATGATGTTGATGTTGTTGTTTCGTTTTCTTCTATGTGAGCTGAGACAACCCACCAGATCAGATCAACAGGGGTGTTTGTTCGTATGTACACGTCTAAATTTTCCTTTCTCTCTTTACTGAAGAATATACTAATTAGTTACAGAGGCTCGTGGTGTTGCGAGGTGTGGCTTCTGTGATAATCCTTTTATTTCGGTTTGCTAGGAAGTCGATCTGTCTACGAAGCAAGAAAGTTGTCTCGTTTTTGTTATGTGTATATGTGCGCCACTCAATATTGACAGTGGCCCACGCGCCATCTTCCTCTCTTCCTCTATCTTGAACACGAGCCAGCGAACCCAACCAAGCCCCAGAGCGATGGTAGTACCAGTTCAGGGTCCCCGTCCCAGCACCCGGCTACTAGCCTAGGCAGGTGACCTTCTTGGCTCTATAAGGAAGGGGGCTTGCGTCGCATACGGCAGGTTAGGTAACAATGGGAAATATAGACAGGTAACTACCTACTACCTAGGTAATAAATTACCGGGTATGTTATGTACAGTAGGTCACAGGTAGGATTATGGGGTCTCGATGGATCCAGCCGGGCGTCCATCACTGGGGCTCGCCCCGCGGTGGACTGCGCTTGGTTGGCGCCGCCATGTATAATGCGTGAAAGTGGTTGCGATGTGCGGATGGTGTGTGTATGGAACCAAACGAGAAACAGGAACATCTATTTTGTGCTGCTACTATGGAAGTATGGCGAGGTCGCTCGTTGTGACCTCGTTAGGTAGGATAAGGAGAGGGGAGAACCCAAAAAATTTCCCCTTCGATATGGCAGCGCATGGCAAGAGGACGCGCAAAGACGCAATGTCTCATGTTGATACGGCCTTGTTCACGTTTACGTTAACTCACCAACTGGTTGTTCCATGATGTAACGTTGTAGGAAGGTAGTTCCCCTAACACTAGCTTGGTATATCTTATTATCAAATCGAGTTAAGGATCGCCATGGTTCTCTAGCCACAATTAACTTAACCCATGGCCTGCTCGACCACTCAGCTAGCCAACTTAGCCTCCCGACCCGGCCCCCAACCTACCATTTGCTGTATCGTTCCATCCTCACCAGCCACATGATCGTCAGTGGCTTCGGCGGTCCGCCCTACGTGGTAGGCAGGTCGCGGGAAAGGTTTTATTAGGTGCGGACACAAGCCTAGGCTAGTAGCCTGGTGGAGTCCTTCGCTCCCTGTTGGGATGATACAGGGGTGGCATGTGGTCTATCTAGTACTAGATTTCTTCGGCCGCCAACCGTTAGATGGGGTCGGAATGCAGGAGTTTTTTCTTGGTTGGATCGTTCTAGTTACCCTTCTAGCTAATTAGTCTAGTTAGTCGATCCCACGATTACTGCACGCGCAAACGCGCAATCTAGCCGATCTACAATGTGTACCGACGATCATACAACATCACGTTGTAGGCTCCCAAACTGCCGAAGATGCGATGTAGGGCCTTTTTAGATAGGAAAATGGCTATCTGGCTGGGATTTTCCGGTTGTGTACATATACAGTGACGGATACAATGTTCCTCGTCTGTCTTGCGGCTCTGTTACACTTTGAGGTCATGTCAGGCCATGTCATACCTCCAGCGAAGGAGCAGGGCAGGCCTCCCCACGTGCTGAAGTTACTTCTGCCTATGCGGCAACGCGGCATCAATCACTTTTCGTTTAACGTTAACGTTAGGACACTGTCGAGGCTTATTCATCATCCCCAAAAAATTAGGGTGGTAAAATCTTGGTTAGGGTTTACATGTGCCTCAACTCCGACTGGGGCATCCCCGAGTACGGAATCTACGTAGGTATGCAAACTATCAACTTAAAAGTTACCATACCATTAAGGCCATGTCATAAGACATGACTGTGACTGTCCGTTCTAACTTTCTCCTTGAATGATTGGGTCGACCCCTTGTATATTGCTATGTACTGGATAGATCGGAGCGCCAATCAAAGACCAAGATAAAGCCCATCTTGTCCTGTCACATCGCCGAGAGAGGCAAATACAACGATACAACGTTTAGGAATGTCCCCTTGGACGCACAAGAAAAGTGTGTGAGCCTGTCTTCCTTGAGGTGGGGAAAAACCGGGCGGGCAAACGTTCCATCGCTATCTGACCTACCTACATAGTATAATCTGTCTTACCAGGTTGCCAGTCTTTCCTGTTTGGGTCGATACTCAAGGTTTGATGTTTGAGTTTTGCTCATTTGTAGTACCTCATAATGAGTATGAAGCCTCCGGCAGTGTCGGTAAACTCTCTGACACACTCTCCATCTTCAAGTGAAGAAAAAGACAGCGAACAAGCAAACTGCTCTCTCTTTCCTCTGTCTCTCTACTCCAACACACTATACCCCTATAGCATCTCACTACATCGCATCGCACCCTTTTAACCTAGAGTCATCTAAAACTTTACCGTATCTCGCTATCCGTATTTTACCTTTCCGGCATTAATCAAATTCAATATGAGGCTCATCATCCGTGACGACTCTGGCACTGCCAGCTCCTACGTGGCCAATTATATCGTCGATAGGATCAACCACTACTCCCCTACTGCCACACACCCCTTCGTGCTTGGTCTACCGACGGGTGCGAGCCCTCTTGGTGTATACAAGATCCTAGTTCAGAAGTACAAGGCTGGCCTCGTAAGCACTCACTTGACAAGCCCCTCACAAGGTCCTTATTGACATCTTCCTAGGTTTCGTTCGAAAATGTCGTCACCTTCAACATGGTAAGTCGTGATGATTTCATTCTGTTTTCTATCTTTGATTCTAAAGCAAATCTAGGATGAGTACGTTGGCATCCCCCGGGACCATCCTGAGAGCTACCACTCGTTCATGTGGAAGCACTTCTTCTCTCACGTCAACGTGAAGCCCCAGAACGTCAACATCCTCAACGGCAACGCGCCAAATCTCGAGGCGGAGTGCGTTGAGTACGAGGCCAAGATCAAGCGTGCCGGAGGCATCGATCTCTTCCTAGGCGGCATCGGAGAAGACGGTCACATTGCCTTCAACGAGCCGGGCTCCAGCTTGGCTTCCAGGACCCGCGTCAAGACGCTGGCGTACGACACTATCCTCGCTAACTCCCGGTTCTTCGATAACGACGTGGAGAAGGTCCCCAAGATGGCCCTGACCGTCGGTGTCCAGACCGTTCTGGAAGCCCGCGAGGTTGTCATCATCATCATCGGTGCCCGCAAGGCCCTTGCACTGCAAAAGTGTATCGAAGCCGGCGTCAACCACATGTGGACGTTGTCAAGCCTTCAGCTCCACCCGCACCCCATGCTCGTGTGCGACGAGGATGCGACGCTAGAGCTGCAGGTCAAGACTGTCAAGGTAAGGCGACACAGAAAGACGCATGACCATAACTCGTCTGCTAACAAATCATGTGTAGTACTTCAAGAGCATCGAGAAGGTCGCCAAGGCGCAAGGGTTCGAACAGATTCTGCCCTCGTCAATTCGGACCGGTACCAAGGAAATCCCGAAGACGGTTATTCAGGAGAGTCCGGAACCCACGATATCATCCCCGACGATCCTAGCGCCACAGCCCATGACGTCGCGGTTACTACGTGCGACCCCAGCTACGGAGTACCCTGTACGCTCCGTGTCTCCGGACCTAGTTCCGGACCGGATGGCGGACCGGGTCGGTGTTCCGGACTTGGCAAAGAGACTGACGCCAAACCCGGAACAGCAGCAGCAGCGCATCGCCCGGGTCGGTGCGTAATCGCATTTCTCAACCAAACACGAGACTCGATTTTTTCCAATGCGAATTGGTATGGTGGCTGGTGGCGTTTAGAGGACAATGATTAGGCCCTTGCTTTTCTATAACCTTCTGTGTAAACCCTTTTCTTCTTCATCTTTTCTGACTAGGCTCGAAGAATGGGTGACGCGAAACGAGCTCAAGATTGTGTACCTCTTATTATAGCTTCAATAACGGGCGTAGATGAAGGTGTTAGCTAGGAGATTGCCATAAGACTGTGATTTGGCTCCGGTTGGGATGTTCTTAGGCAAAAGGATTCTTTCTTTGCCCGATGGACGTCAACCCCTATTCTTGGTTTAGGAATACCGTTATGCGATGGATTGTACGAGACATGATATCATTGATACCCAATATACACCGCTTGCTTTTCTGCAGCTATAACCTCTTTCCCTAATTTACGTGAGGCCTCGGCCGTTATGTATTACTGGGGAGGCTTAGTGTCGTCGTCAGTGTAAGGACCATAACGCCAGCTTTACTTATAAGCATGACGTATCGTCGCGATACAGTTCGTCTTATGTATAGCTGAACTAAGGCATAGTCGGGAATGATAATCGAGTCGCAGACATATATAATTCGTGTCCCTTACGAAGAGAAAGCTCTCTGATTTGAAGGAACAGCAAGCACCAAACCCCTATCCCTTTATATTACAAGATAGTTTAGCGTCCATTCAACAATATCCGCACAACCTGTCCGTTGAACACCAGATATCAAAATGACGCCTCAATTGATATTCAACAACTCCAAGGCACTCTCCAGCGCCGTCTGTCGCCGGAATGACCGCGGCATAACCCCGACGCTCCGCAGTCCCGGCATTCAAAGAATGTGACATCTTCTAATGTGGCAGGATCTCCGGGATATGTCAGGCGGCTTGCATCGACGCCACGTGGCCGAGTTTCCATCGCTAGCGTAGTGCTCCTGGGCTGCGTCCTCGACTATGAGCTCTGGACCTGGTACCAGGCTCGCCACCATCAATCCTATCAGCGTCATGCAGTTTCAACAGATACACACACTAAAGAGGCATAAATCAGGTAGCAGCATAAAGCGCAACGTATGCATGCTGGGTCACCTGTCTACATCAGTGCAACTTGATGACTATACTATGCTGTATGTATGCACACCGGGCGACGGGATTCAACTATGCCATGCGGCCGTGGGTGGCGGACTATAGATTGGTTGCTTCGCCCCCAAAGAACGAAGCCATGCTGACTGTTACCGGCGCCGTTGGTTTGGGCAATCGGAACCGAGGCCAAGGGGGGCTTGCCGGGTTTGGTGTATAGAGTCAAGAGAAAATGAAACAGACAGTTACCAAAACAAACATGCACTGAAGTAGAATCCGTGGGTAGCAGCGATGGAGGTAGTATGCGTAGAGAATCCATGGATGGGTGGGTAGTCGGGTGGCTGATGGATGGTGTCAGCGGGAGCGAAAGAGGAAGGTTACTTTAGGAAGTACAGATGCGGCCTGGCATAACTGGCTACCTGCTGTTTACTAAACGTGCAAGGTAGATCTTCGCGAGGTATCTCGACTGCCTGTATTACCTATATTGCATTGCTCAACACCGCCTCCTCACCGATGTTACCGGACGGGAGATAAGGAACCCCCCCCCCCCCCTGATGCCAGTTTGCAGTTCAGTCCGTCGCCCCGGGTTTGACTGAAGTCAAATCCTGGACGTAGTGATGAATGGAGGTGTACTATAACACAATATGTGCCAGATCAGTTGCATCGATTATGATTGGCTGCCCCTTTCGACGAAGTGCCCCTGAGTCCTTGACCAGTTCTAGTAGAAGCCATCAAATTACCAGCTCGAATTGAAGCTAACAGCGAGTCGCATAATTCCTCACTCCCATAGAATTTTCTTGATTTCCTATATTATATTTGGCATAGACAAGCTTGTTATGTTGTGATTATATCGGTTCAAGGTTATTGTAGCCAGCCCGCCGTGTGGCCTATGCCTGATCATTGGAAATATAATTGATGGATTTGGCTAGCCGCCTTCGGTTTACCAATCCCTTATGATTTGGATAAATTTTATTCGAATCCTGAACATGCGCATGCTTGGTGACTCATTTTCTTAGCGTGCGAAGAACGAGACATCTCACGATGTTTATTCAGGCAGAACCAAGCTGATGGTATATGTAGTGGTAGTGGCTACCATAATGTGGTGGAAAAAATTGGTTGTTAGTACGCGCTATCCGATAGAAAACAGAAAGTCTGCAGCACAGAACGATACACAGCCTACAGAGCCCTGTCCCTAGAAAAGAAGTCGGGGCCCATTAAATCCCCAGAACCAGGCCTGAATATTTCAAATGCTGAAGCCTTGAAGAAGTGCCCACGCTTGTCACGGTCTTCTCGGGTTCTATCGGATAACCTTTGTTGTGTTATATCCATTTCTTACTATAGTGCCCCCCTATTAATCCTATCAGCCCTATCTCCTGGAATCTTCTAGATATCCAGTAATTCCTAGACTCTTGAGACTCCAAAACTCCAAGTTCCACAATTCAATGATCAATGACAAAACGGGGCCGCGGATATACTGAATCGGCGCACTAGAGAGCCCGATGTCGCTAAATATTCTCTCCTATGACAAATTCACCGGTGATCCCGCGGCAGCAGATATAAACTTAGCTGTCTACAAGACTCAATGCATCTTACCAAAGTCTCTCCGCAAGCTTTCCTCGAGGGCTCATATCAGCATACCAACACGACACAATGACGATCGCCACTAGCCCGGACTGTGTTACCAGCGATAGGGACGGGATCGTGGAGAACCGACACTACGTACACATTGCGGTCGTCGACGAGGCGGGAAAAATCCTCTTCTTAGCCGGGAACCCGTCAAGAGTGACCCTCGTGCGCTCAACAGCGAAGCCGGCGCAAGCGCTGGCCGTGCTCGAGACCGGCGGGTTCGAGCAGTCCGGTTTCGATGATGGGGACCTCGCACTAATGTGTGCCTCTCATTCCAGCGAGGATTTGCACTTGAATCGAGCCCGCCGCATGCTGGCTAAGGCGGGCGCCGAGGAGTCGGACCTACGGTGCGGAGGCCACGAATCCATCTCGGAGGCAGTCAACCGTGCTTGGATCAAGGCTGACTTTGTGCCCACGGGGATCTGCAACAACTGCTCAGGAAAGCATGCTGGCATGCTAGCTGGTGCGCGGGCGCTCAGTGCCGGGTACGCCAACTACCATCTCCCAGATCACCCCATGCAGACCCGCGTGAAGCGCGTGGTCACTGAGCTGTCTGGTCTGGACACGGAGCATGTCCAATGGGGCAACGACGGGTGCAACTTGCCCGCTCCTGCAATGCCCCTATGGGCGCTAGGGAAGACGTACGCAGCGTTTGCCGCGGCCGCCGATGCTCGGGACAGTTCTGAGCAGGCTGGCTCGGCCGTTCCAGTGCGGATAGCGTATATGGCCCGCATATTCCATGCCATGGCGCGCTACCCCGATCTCGTAGCGGGACAGGAAGGGAGGTTCTGCACGGAGCTGATGCGGGCATTCGATGGGGCCCTCATCGGAAAGGTTGGAGCTGACGGGTGCTACGGAGTCGGGATCCGTGCATCGGAAGAAACAGCGAAGTTGGGAGCCAAGGGAGCCATCGGAATCTCGGTCAAGGTCGAGGATGGTAATAGAGAGATACTGTATGCCATCGTGGTGGAGACCCTGGCACAGCTAGGGATTGGGGCCATGGAATCGAGAAAGAAGCTGTCTCCGTTCCACGATCTCAAACGCACGAACACGATGGGGGTCACTGTAGGGCATGTGTCGTTTGATTTCAAGCTCCAGCCGAAGAGGGATTAATATTTGAGCTCTGCATGCTCTGAGAGTAACAGGGGTTCCCGTGATGTTGTAAGGGTAAGAAGGTGGCCGGGGATTATTATCAAGAGCCCGCATGAGAAGGAAAGAGTGAGAGGCTGGTGGCGCTATGTATACTCAAAGGCTTATCATAGATAGACAAATTGTAGACTTCAAAGATTTATCCGGACGCTAGAATGAATTTTAACACCGACATATTCATGAGATAAAGATGCAATTCATAAGGTAGCCAACTAACTACTGCGCAGGGCCTATCGAAGTTATTTCTATATTTCATATGTTGCCCCATCCTGACACTTAACCCTATCAAGATTTCCCATTCATGCTTTCACCAACGTTCGACAAGAGTCACTGGCCAGGGGTACCAGGTCCATGAAAGCACTGTACGTAAATATATGAAAGGCTTGCGTGTCCTTGTAAGTTAAGCCTTGCCCAGACCCTCGAACCACGGCACTGTCTGATCAGTCTCCAGTAAAACAAGCGGATACTCAGGCACCTTCTGCATGTCATGAGGGCCCTCGGGCTGACTGCCGCCTTCCAGCCTCGAGGGCTCGTGCTGTCTCTCTGATTCCATGTAGTCCTCCTGCTCCAGGCTTATGATATCGTCAAACATGCCATCGGAACTGACTCCCTTGCCCTTAACGTCCCGTGTCCGCCTGCCCTGCTGCTGCTGTTTCGTGATGTCCTTCAAGTCGCGCGAATTGACGATGTGGACATACAGAATCGTAGAGCTTCCAACATCCCAAATGCGAGGGTCGTAGGGGTCGGCGAGAATCTCCTGGACGATGCTACCCCCTGCGCCGAGGCCGAGGGGCTTCCGCTCCGGGGAGACAATGTCGAGTTTCAGGGTCAAGCTTTTACCTGCAAGAGAAAAGTCTAGACCAGGTTTAGTTGACGTGTGCGGGTGGGAGATTCGAGTGAGGCGTTGAAGGTTGGGCTAGGGGAGGCCATACCGTCAGGGAGTCCCAAGTCCTGCCGATGAGGGAAAATGCCGCCGAGTTGCTTGAACAACCTCTCTTTTAGCTCGCTAACAGTTTTGACGTAGCCGTCAAAAATAATCCCCCCTCCCAACTCCACCTTAATTGTACTAGGACCGCGGAGTCCTATAACGAGGCGCAAGGTAGTAGGCTGTTAGGTGTCACAAAGTCAGCTCGGTTTGCGCTTGACGCGATACGCACGAGTGTCGACAGGATACGTACCGATATTATTCCGTAATCCTGAAGTGTGTATTCTAGTTCGGGTTTGGAATTCAGCTCGTGTCAATGACTAGGAGATCATGGCAGTCCTTCTTACCATCCTTAAGCCGTTCCCCGGCGAATACCAACGTCTGAAAATCAGGCGGTATGCCCTCTTTAGCTTCAATTTGAAACTTGATAGTTTTAACTTTATCTTCGATCCGCACTCGCACCTGTATCTTCTTCCCAGTAAGTGTTTTGATGCAGAGGGCTATGCTGTCGCCAATGGCGAGGGCGACGATAGGGAACACATCACAGTGGAGTTGACAGTCGCTCGAAATGGTTTCACGCATCTCATGGTTTCCATAGATTATGTAGTTGTCAGGGACATTGTCGTCTGTGGGAGACATAATGGGGAAACCTTCTGTTGATAAGCCAGTTATATCCTGGACTAAACGGCGGACGTCAGCTATTGTGCTACCGTGAGAAATCTCTAGCATCAGCGGTTTGGCGATGTTTTCGAAGTGCTTATCGACGCTATTCAAGAAGTCGAGGTGGCAGACGTTCCTCCACTTGTCAGTGTTTGGTGCCTATTGAAAAAGTTTATAGGTCAGCCTAATAGAAACTCCTCTCGGTGCATTGATTTGGCGATATAATGACAGAGGCGCAGTGTCTGTGTGAAAGTACACTCACAAGAACTAGATCCACCTCTCTTGTACTGGACTCTCCACCACCGCCCAGTTTGAGGTGGTCAACTTTTCTCGGCTCCCGGAACTCATCGCCAGAGTGTACTGGCTCTGTCGCAAAAATGAAGTCACTCCAGCTGTTGATTGGAAACAGAATATCGGGGTTGTTTGCAACCAGCCTAGGAACGAAGAGATCTGCGTCTGGCATCTCAAAGGCATATCGCGCGGCCGCGCGAATATCCCTAAAATCGTCATCTCCATCGATCTACCGAGAATGGTCAGTTATTAATATATGGGCTCAAGCAATGGACCTAATATATGGGCTCAAGCAATGGACCTAATATATGGGCAATAGAATCGGAAGGAAAGAAGGCTCCTTACTCTGAAACGAAGGGACTCATTATCAGTGTTGACCCTCCTCACAGTAACAATCCTCTTGTAGAATGGGCTATGGAAGATTTCTAGGTCCAATATATCGGACGGAGAGGGGGCCTCGACTGCCAAGTCCGCGATCTCTTTTCTACGGGTTCCCTTTCTATTAGCCATCTCCTTCACGTGGATGAAGTCGCCTTCACTCAGTCCCAGCTCTTCTGGTGTTTGAAGGACATCATACACCACAGAGTCATCTGGTACAGGTTGGTAAGATCTGAGGGCGCCCCCATATTCTGCTGGGCACGCATCTTTCATACTCCCAGCGAACATGCGGCCGACCCTGAACTGCGGGATGATTTCAAGTTGGATCCCGCCGACCTCATCCTTCCCAGTAATTTGCCATTCAACTGTTTCTCCTTTTCCCAATTTTGGCACTTCGCGATTTTCAGGGCCTTGGCCAGCTCTCATATGGGCATTAGCTACCTCCTTCTTTGGCTCTGGGTTCATCTTCATCGCTACAAATTGTTTCACGACGCCCGGTTTAATCGAGATTCCATCAAGGCGGGACTGCTCGGGGACCACAATGTAGTCCTGTTTTCGCAATTCGGAGCTTTTGGTTGGGAAGAGTCGCATGCCCAAGATACCGTTCACACCGCCAATAAACGGGCGCACGGCAAACCTTTCAGTCGCTTGACAGTCGAACGCGAGGTACATGGCTTCGCTCTCATGCATAGGCAGGAATAAACCTCTCTGAGCAGCCGCCTGAGGAGGCAGCCGATCGCAATAAGGCTCTGCGTCATATAGAGGGAGCGTTCCCAGCCCACTCGGCGGCGGATAGTTCTTCTGTCGTCCGTGTACTCGCACAGTCCGCTTGAAGAATATCTGAAGAGATGAAAAGTCGTCTTGACCAACTGCAACCGAGTGGGATATTCCCTCGCTGTCCTGCATGCACTTGGGATGCTCACGGATCTTGGCATTCATAGGGTCGGGGAATATCTTGCTGAGAAATGACGCAATGGACTGATTGGCGTTAATCCTGAGACCAAGAGACTGCTTGTAGCAGGGGAAACCTTTGGTAATTTTCACGGGCACAGTGAAGCAGTCGAACCACTCGTCTACAATAGGCGAGGAGCGGTCGGGGAAATTTGAAGGCATGAGGGGTGGTTATATCTAGTAGGCAAGATCCAGTCAGCTAATTCCCATGCTTATTTGCGTTATATAATATTAACGAGATAACGCTTACCAGGCGCCAGATCTTTCAACAGGCTTTGCAGCTCTTCAAATTGAATACTCTCTGGGATATCTAGTTCTATTGTAGTCTCGTCCCACCCCCTTTCTGTAGCCGAGATCCTCGGCTTGAGTCCACTAATACGGAGCGTGGTCATATCGGACTCCTGAATCGCATCAGTCAAGGCTATCGTTGTTTCGTCTCCTTTCTCCTCTTCCTGATTGGGATGTTGTAGAGTTGAAGCTTTGGGGACATGTGAAGGTGGGCCAGCAACGCCCGAGGCCGAGTTTGGAGTAGCTGAGACCACCGAAACTGACGTAGGGGGTGTAGGTACCTGGCCAAGAACAATTATGTCAACAAGACAAACTCCATTGATACACTTAGACTACAAACCTACAAATGATACGTTTGGCTGGGTAACGGCAAGTGAGTGTGAAATATTCACAGGGTAATCACTTCCCTCACGAATCTTTGTCGTGATCTCTACCGCGGTCCCTATAACAAACAAGCAATTAATTCACTGGGTTCCAATTCATAGCCCGTAGGATTAGCCTTACTGGCTGGTGAAGTCTTGAATTCGCTAGATATAATAGACTTGATCGATGCTTCAACCAGAGCATACGTCTGGTCTTCAGCCGAAGGGTAGCGGCAGATGTTACGATGGTGAGTGTTCACTGGGAATACCATCTCATTGGGCAAGCCCAGCATAGCCGATTCCAAAGGTACCACCTAAGGAACGTTAGATCTAATTAGCATAGACTCCAAGGGTCTTGCTACTTACCAGGAAAGTCAGTGGAGGCTCCGATTGTGTTTCGATAAAGGACATTATCGTTAGGTCGACGGAACGAGGCAAAAACGACTTGGATATCTCGAGTAGGCTAGGGGAGTACGTGCTCAACTCCTGGACAAGATCCGTCCTTACGATATTCGTCCCAGACATGATCTGGATCGCATGCCTGAGGAACGATGTCCAATCTACTATATTAGACCCTTGGTGGGGTGTCCCCATGAACACTATCCCGATCGTTGACGAAAGAATGTCGCCATAGTGGCGATTATCCTCATGGGCCAGTATGAGCGCCTGGCAATGTCAGGTCACGAAACTACAGGCGAAGACCAGAGCACGGAGGAGTTGCAAACCTTCTTTACCACAATACCACCCAGGCTGTGAGCTACGAATACAAGAGGCCGATTTCTGCACTTCAGTAGGCTGTCAGTATCTCCAGGGGGCTGGAAAGGCGATGGAAATAGGAGACATACTTCAAGCGGCTTTCTCAGCAGCCAGAGTCGGTTCAGTAAATCTCTAGCAAAATGCTCGATTCTCCCTTTCGAATGGCTTAGCATTAAGCTAGAGTCGTATCCAAAGCTCATGATGCGGGCGTGTGGGAGGGCTTCTGGAAGGAAGTCCTCAAGCCAGAGCATGCCGCTGACCTCGTCCTTCCAGGTATCGCGGTATTTGCCATTGAGCCCATGGACGGCGACAATACTGAGAAACGAGCGATCATATGAACACTTATCCACAAACATTCAAAATTCGGAGACCATGCTTACTCAACAGTGAGAGAGCAAATGCCATCGGGTAGTTCCGGAGATGGATGCAGCACGAATAACCCATGTGAGACCGACCCAGAAATTCCAATGGTAGATTCATGTCCACTGCGATCTGCCAAGCTTGATGGCTTAACCTGAGCTTGAGTACGAGATGACTTCTGTTGTAATCGTAGTTTTCTGCCCGACCTGAAAGTCGATGACAGCTTCTTCAGAGCGTCCCTCATCTTGATCTAGTATCGACGTTAAAGTTGTTGAGGTCAAAGTTGGGAAGAGTTCCAGCAACTCAGCGGCAACATTATTACGCAACATCAAGATTCAAGGTTGAGGTTACCCCGCTATCGTCTTGCCCCATATATCAAGCCTTAAAAACGACGTCGTATTGGCGCGGCAGCGGCAGCGGCGCAGTCGCAGCAGATTGGGTGAGAGCGGAAGAGGATGTCCAGTTTGGAGTTGTTAAAGTCAGGTACGAGCCAAGCCAACCCTGGTAGTCCTTTCGTGTGGCTTGTCGCAGTCAGTGAGCTTACTAACTAAGCTGGGTTGTGACTACCAAGGTACTTATATTGTTTGTCGAGATATATGTATTATAACGGCCTAATCGTACTGCTACGCCCTTTTGAATGGTAGAGCTAAGACATCGTCGTAGTCATTCCGTGGCCACAAAGGAAAGGGCGTGTAGATGACTTGCACCGTAATCGTGGATATGCTGGCGGTGCTTTCAGGCCTGGGTTGAAGTTAAACTCTATACGCAAAGGCGATTATAGCGGCCACCATGGCGTCTGCGATCGAGTACCACACGCCACGCGCTCCCCACCGCGAGAAGCGGGGCTATCTAGCGCGATTGGCCCTGTTGTCGCCGGAGCGCTTCCATCGACACCACTCCTGTCCATAAGACCATTATACAACTACTTATAACGGCCCTCGTTGTCGTAGAACCATGACCAGACAAACCGTGGCCGGTTAAAGTGGGGCGCTGGTCTATGCCAGACACTATATTTGACCAGTCGTCGGTGGGTGCCTCGTCGGCTTTCGTTTTCAGCTGACAGACAGTGAGGGGCACGATGAGCAAGCGCACGACGCCCCTGGATGCGCAGAGAAGCAGCAGCGTCTTAGTCCTATAAACGAGAGCTTCCTGACGGGCCTTTCGTGGTGGGCGGTCAGTCTGGCGGCTACGACTCAGATGATCATAATGAGATTCAATGCCAGCGAGTTGACTTGTTGGTGGCGCGCAGTGCCTAGGCCCTCAAACTTCGTATCGCTATCGATGAAGTCTCCATACCCCTGGTCAGGCGGCCGGAGCGGTGCGGAGAGAAAAGGTGCTTGGGAAGAACGCCGCTTTCCCTACCCTTCCCGCATGTTACAAACGGCCCATTCCATAAGGACCCTGATAGACTTGGTCGGCACTTTGACCTTCTTAAAGGTCACATAATCAGTGGGATCGCTAAGCCATTTTGTACTTGGCGATAGGCTGCGATAAGTTGCAATACGCCGCGACAAGCAGTTATCGGAGCTACTATAGCCACCGCAGTTATGGCACCTTGCTCTTTTTTTGCGCACCAGTACGAAACGGGCGTTATCTTGTCACGGATACACCACTAAACTTGTTTGCTTTAATAGCTATCCATCAGCGTAGTATTGTCGTGAGGCCTAACACGTCTGCTACATCGGAGTAACGTATGCCGAAGGCTAGAATATATGCGACTGGGGTAGCTAGACAAGCATATGTCTTAGTCACAAGCACGCATCACGGAATATCTTGTGCATGAGGAGGAGCGAGCGATTGCTACCTAGGTATGTGACGTAATTTATATCCTGATGTAGCAGTTGGAACTCACCTGATAGGCCTATTGATGCTCGCGAGCATCTCTTGGCTTCCTAATTGAAGTAAGATCAGCACTTTATCTGAATATCCCCTTACCCCTCAGGCACCCAGGCAATCCAGGACACCCCAAATATCCATGGATGCGACCTTCCGAAAGGACAAAAAGACCAATCAAGTCGGTCAGTATGGATACTCACCCCAAGCCACAGGAGTAAGGGGTAATAAAATCACCCAACGAAAACAATATGTGTGAGCTGAAATCCTAGATTAGGACCCAGCACCAGGTATCGGAGTGACTGTCATATGAGGTTGGGTGTTATTGAACTAATTCACGATATACTTTCAAACCCCTCGTGATAAGGTCATTCAGGTATGCTACTATCCAAGATCGGAGGTATCACTACTTTGGTAGCTATCAGCACGTCTCTAGGCTCTAGCAGCCACATAAGAGGCACATGATGCTATAGAAACCGGGATGCCATCCTTACCCCGATGCTACATAACCGCTGTGGAAAAGTATCCGAATGGTGACCTTCCCCCGCTTTGTGCAGCAATCCTGGCTCTCGACCTTTCTAGTGGCCTTGATCTTCCAGGGCGCAGGCCTAGATCAGGATGTCAAGCTTAAACCGGAAGCTTATTTGGAGCGGATGGTTCCTCTTCCATTGAGATAAGCCTGTTTTATAAGAAGGTTCTGCCATGGCTAGGCCGGCAACGGCAGGGAGGTGCTTGGCCGAAAAATCGCTGCGTAGGACCTCTAATAAAACGTCTCTGGCCCTCGGTGAAGTCGCAAAATTGGCACTCGGTGATTCCTCCAAGGTTCGCAGATCTAAGCCTCGAGTCGACAGTTAATATTCATGAAACCGCGATGAAAATATACCGTGCGCCTCTAAACTGACACTTGAGCTCTTAAAATGGCGAGGTCCCCAACGCCTTCGGGCCGCCCTCGAGAACTTCGGCGCTCTGTGTTCCTCTCTCTATTCATACTCTCGTCCTTCCTCGTGCTAGGTGTGCTACTCGCGCCGAATTTTGCGATTCGAAACCCACGTGAGGCGTTCAATCCCAAGAGCGCCGCGCGACATGAACCGGCTTTCAAGACAGAGGCTCGTCAAGCGCCAACCGGCGACAAATACCTTATCGGGGTTGGGAAGGCCGATATTACGGGACCGGTAGTCGAGATTAACTTCGCGGGCTATGCAGATCCAGCCCAGACGGGTACGGGGCTTCGGCAAAGGATACATTCGCGGGCGTTCATCGTTGGAGATGTCGACAATCCCGCAGATCGCTTCGTGTATCTGGTAATAGACACGGCATCCGGCGACACAGCTTTGCGATATGGCATCTTGAAAGGGCTAGCGGCGCTAGGTGAAGAGTACTCTGTGTACGGTCAAGGTAACGTGGCTGTCACCGGTACACACAGCCATGCTGGCCCCGGCGCCTGGTTCAATTACCTACTCCCTCAGATCACCAGCTTAGGTTTTGACAAGCAGAGCTATCAGGCCATAGTTGATGGCGCCGTGTTATCCATCAAGAGGGCACACGAGTCACTTCAAGAGGTAAACTACCGATATACAGTCTTACTCCATGGAAGGTTCGTAGACTAACGAAAGTTTCCGTAGGGTTACCTTGATTTTGGTACATTTAGGCGTCCATAAACGTAAGCCAAGTTATAGTCTAACATAGATAGGTACGGTTACCGTTTCCGATGCGAACCTAAGTCGTAGCTTATACGCCTATCTTGCCAACCCGGCTTCCGAACGAGCGCAATATGCCGATGAAGTCGACAAGGAAATGACCGTCCTTCGATTCCAGCGGGAATCTGATGGAAAGAACGTAGGGATACTGACTTGGTTTCCCGTCCACGGAACATCGATCTATCAAAACAGTACCCATGTTGCTGGTGATAACAAGGGCGTCGCTGCACTCATGTTCGAAAAGGCGATGGAAGGCGAGGACTCCGCGGCTGATGGATTCGTCGCCGGGTTTTCTCAGGCGAACGTTGGAGACACGACCCCCAACGTGCTCGGGGCTTGGTAAGAGGGAATAGCCACTCCACATCCCGGGTGTTAGGGGTACTGACTAGACTCAAGGTGTGATGACGGATCAGGCGACATGTGCAGCTTAGAGAACAGTACCTGCGCAGACGGAAAATCCCAGTCCTGCCACGGACGTGGGTCTGCCTTCGAAAAGCTTGATCTCGGGATTACAAGTTGCTATGAAAATGGCAAACGTCAATACGAAGGGGCAAGATCTGCATACGTATGGGACCTTAGACTTTATCCACTGTCTCATGCTCATTTTACTAACATTTTGCGCAGGACTCTTTTGATTCATCTAGTACCCCGATCGTTGGCTCTACCGTGAAGTCATTCCATTTCCACCATGACATGTCGTTTTGGAAGTTCCAGTTGGAGGATGGAACCGAGGTGCAGACTTGCCCTGCCGCTCTAGGCTATTCCTTCGCAGCCGGCACGACGGATGGCCCCGGTGCTTTCGACTTTACGCAGGGGGATTCCGGTGAGCCGGACGCCAGCCCCGTGTGGGCTGTTATAAAGAGCCTGCTGCGCATTCCAACGGCCGAGCAGAA
Organism: Eutypella sp. D-1; assembly: GCA_023313575.1. Classification (NCBI taxonomy): domain Eukaryota; kingdom Fungi; phylum Ascomycota; class Sordariomycetes; order Xylariales; family Diatrypaceae; genus Eutypella; species Eutypella sp. D-1. The sequence goes on along the minus strand of JAJTTP010000008.1, from coordinate 518,371 downwards.
GAAGTGCCAGGAACCGAAACCTGTCCTCCTCGATGTAGGCGAGCAGACTGTCCCGTACGACTGGAGTCCCAACATCATAAACGTGCAGTTACTACGTGTTGGCCAACTGGTAATCATCGTCAGTCCCAGCGAAGCCTCTACAATGGCAGGTCGTCGGTGGCGTGCTGCCGTCAAGGCCGCTGCCTCTGATATCGTGCCGGACAATGTCGAGCCAGCCGTCGTCCTTGGCGGGCCAGCCAACACTTACGCGCACTACGTCACTACACCGGAAGAAGTTCGTCACATCCTTTTTAGCCTCGTCTACCCATAGTTCGGGAGCACACTCCTTTGTTCACACAAGCTCCCGCTCCTAAATCATGACTCGGAGTCCCCGGAACATCCCCCGACCCACTAGGATGAGAAATAGCTAACCCTATGAGTTGCAGTACGGGATTCAGAGATATGAAGGGGCTAGCACCCTCTACGGACAGTGGGAGCTGCCGGCGTACATCAACCTGACTGTGGGCAACATCAAGTACCTGGCTCCGGACGCGAGCGATGCACCGCCGCCCGGCCCTAACCCGCCAGATTACAGCAATGATAGCCTTGATTTCATCACGGAGGTGGTGCTAGACGGCACACCAGCGGGCAAGTCATTTGGCGACTGCACGAAGCAGCCGCAGGCGTCGTACGCCCGCGGTGCTGTCGTCAACGCGACCTTTGTCGGCGCGAACCCGCGAAACAATCTCCGGCTCGAAGGCACATTCGCGGCCGTTGAGAAGAAAGAAGGTGGCGATGACGGTGAGTGGACGCGGGTGCGCGATGATACCGACTGGTTTCTCGTATACACGTGGAAGCGGACCAGCACTATCGCCGGCTTTAGTGAGGTTACCATCAGCTGGGAGACAGAGCAGGATGCCGAACCCGGGACCTATAGGCTCCGATACTACGGTGATTCAAAGGCGCTTATCGGAGGAAAGATTACGGCGTTCGAGGGCGTGAGCAATAGCTTCACTCTCGCGTGATGATGTTATTGGGCTACATGTAAATACCCATCGTGAGATGTACATATGAGTCTCACTTTACTGATACCTCAATGCCACCTGGCTCTGATATAAGTCATGCTATTTAAGCTACTTGAACTGCATAATGTTGACCTTCGCTTGTGGTTTTGACTCTGAGCAGTATCTACCAATATAAGTGATGGCTCTTTTGAACTAACCTGACATCTATGTACCGTCTAACTTGACGAATTGCAACATGGAATGTTCGTATAACGAGATACATATTTGAGCAACTAGGTGAGGATAGCCAGTTTGAGCACATCATTCCAGACAATAACTTACCTTGCTGCCGGCCGTCTACAGATCGACTATTTCATACACGTCTAGGTTTAGTCACCTCTGAACGATTATGTACATTCTATCGTATGAGTAGAACAACGCCCAGGACATGTGTATTTGTTGAATCCTTTTGAGCATTTCTATCGCCGGTCCGCGTTCCCGGAATTGTCTGCGCCCGCGCCACATCAAGCACGATGAGGTGGATAGATATCGCAAGACGCAAATTGTGGACTCGGAGGTGGCGCGATCCCCAGGAATCGGTCCGTCGTCGCAAGGCGTATCGTATATCTATGAGCCACCTTCCTCCTGTAAAGGGTGGTGATAACCTATTCACTCGGAGGTACATATGATCTCGCCGTCAGTCATCGTGGATACATACTAAAGTCAGCCAAGCCCCCTCACCGAGGGCATCGGGAGTTTCCCATTGAATTGTCCCCCTACATAGATGTGGGCGCCGTACCCGAGCATACCCTTAGCCCCCTTCTGCGTCACTCCTCCCATCATGTATCGCGTATATGATACGGTGCGCTACGTAATTCAGTGTCGCGGGGCTTCCCCGTTGATAACCTAGGGTACTTACTGGTTCCAAGGTCGTTGGTCCGCTAGAAACATCACAAGGCATAGCTCTCCTTCCCCTAGGGAATTTAGGGGAAAGCAGTGCTGTCTCAGACTCGGCGAACAGTCCCCGAACCAGCCTGTGATCGGGGACCGCGAAACAGGCGCCGTGGCTATTATCGGACAGCCATATCCATCAGCTGAGTATGTATGTTCTACTCTTCGGTGACGGGTGGCTTCCACTAAATTTCTAGTGCATCGTCTTTCTCTGCGAGGCGTTTATAGGCTGAGGATTTCTAGCCTGCTCCCCTTCCATCGTCATGTCACGTCGTAATGTGCTCCTGTGAGGATCATCAGGTGGATGAGGTTGAGCACCAGTGGGCGCGGTTGCGACGACGAGGCCTATTTTACAACGATTTTAGATGGCCATCATAGCCCTTGGGCGATAGTCTCAAGCCCCAAGACAATCGCACTCTCATTCAGACTCCGTTTTTGTGCGGCATTGCCTCCTTGGGCTAAAATAACCACCTCCGGCGAGGAGTGAGGCGCCCCCGCTCGATGCCTGACAATGGAGCTGTCATTATCAAGTATACTAAGTATAGTAGAACAACTAAGGAGAGGCGTTTCCCTAGTCAGCTCGTGGCGTCGGCAAAGTGAATCATGGAGAGGAAAACAGACACACATAGGCGCATATAGCCGCCTTTTCATTCGCCCTATCAGCTCCTGCCTGCTTACACATATCAATATACATGCCCAAGTGTCAACAGCCCCCCCGGGCCGCCCACCCACAACCGGCCTACCTGCCATTTGGACCATGTCACTAGACGTGGCGGCTTCCACGAAAGATAGAGTTCTCACGTAACCTTTCACACATGGCAGCTAAGAATAAGAAGAATATAGAAGACGGCGGTATGTAGTAGCCGGACGGAATAGATGCAGACCCGAGATTCTGGGGGTGAAACAAGCCTGCAGGGCTGCTTCGCATGGCGTCCATATGTCACGAAACAAAAGTATCCTATAATCTACGAATCAACGATGCATGGAGAAGTAAATGCTGCGCTATGGCCATGGCACAATATGTGACTTCCTGACTCGATTACCCCCTGGTGGTCCTTTCTAGAAATCTATTTCGGCGCGCGTCAATGCAGTGGCGTTAAGAGTACCGTACCGCCTGCTAGGACCCCAAGCAGGCTTTTCCCAACCCCGAGACCAGCAGTATACGTGGACGTGTTTCGAAATAGCAACAGAGAGGCGTCACGGCCGCATGGAGATCATCCAGCACCGAAAAGTTCTCGAACGACGAGGAGCAAAGTAAAATAAAACCACGCACACACACCCACATCACGCATACGGAGTACACAGAGGTCTAGATGGCTAGAAGGCCAAGACTGCTAATTCATATTCACCGAAGATCCCGACTTTTCGCTGCGTTCGTCTACTCCTTCTGAGGCGGACCTTCCCCGTATAGAAAGACTAGTCCACATCGCATGCATAGGCGTAACTAGCTGGTAGCCTTGCGATCGAATTCTACGAACGGCCACCGATGCATTTGTAGATAGCTACTTGAGAAGTATCGTGCGTATACACATGCGTACAGACACGCGTATATACCAGCCGATGTCACTATGTACATGGTATTTTATGGTATTTTCGCAGTAAGATGACGATGTGCCTGCCTGTCCTCATCTTGGTGTGCCAAGTTCAGGGCTCTACTTTCTTTTTCCCTTTTTCTTTCTTGCCTGCCCAGTAAGAACTGGGTCCGATGAGCCTGCTTCGCTACACGTCACCTTTTGGCATCTGGCGGTAATGTCCTTAAAATAAGGCCCTGTCGGTTCCGTGTGGCGGGAAGAGAAAAAGGGCGAGAAGGTGGGCGGGGAACCAGGGGGCAGGGGAGGCCAGGAAGTTGGAGTTGGAAGGGCGAGCTCCAACCCGCAAGGACGTCAATTGCCATGTGCTACCCCTATTCATTCCAGGTAGAATTTACATCCATGCATGGAACATGTACTCAGCCAGTATGCATTGTACTTTTGCATTTTATGTTGACCCTTGTGCTAGTCAGTCCCGTCAGTTCCAAGTCCTCAGGAGAGAACCTGAGAGCCGCGACGCCTATACTCCAGTTCTCCATACCATAGGTAGGCAGACCATTATGTGGCCGTGTTATACGTCGGACATGCGGCGGCCGTATAATCCATCGCGCCGTATCACTTTCTGTCGAGCCGGGAGACCCAGGCCAAAGCGACCAAGGCAACGCGGGCCAACAATGGGGCTATGTGGTAGTTTCACCCATTCAGGTGAGTGGCAAGGTCGGAAATATCGACGATGTTACAATTCTAAAGGCCGGGGGGGTAGGGGCCAAAGTTTCAGTGTGTTGAACAAAAAGGGGGGGGTGGAGAGGACAAGGGATGGTAGGGCAAAGCACGTGGGCGCCCCTCCGCCAGGTCCTCTGCCAGGCCTCAGTCAGCACCTAAGAAGGTGATGGATAGCAACAATTACTACAAAGTGGTCCATTGGTCCACTGGTCCACTTGGCGATGGCGATGCCTATAATAGTATGACCCATTAGGGGGCTAATTATGGTAATTGAGGATAAAAATATCGGGAAAGTCCGCGTATGTCTTTGCGTTGATATCGTCTGCGTCGCTATACTCGATTTGTAAGGGGCGGCAGCCCTTTAGTTAATGATACCTACCTTAAGCACTTAGTCGCTTAAAAAGTGCCCTTTTGCAATAATAGAATGTCCTGTCTATCTGTGTATAATTAGATACTAACCTATGCAGTTATACCCTGTTACTACTGCATGTGTAGGTAGATCATCTCATGGTCGATAACATATGCATGTCTAGAACTTCCTGTCTATTTGCCAAGTGCCGCGCATGCGTAGGGCGTAAGTAAGGTATAGCACATAGGGCATAGGGCATAGGGCATCCAGGGTCAGGACAGCTATGGATGGGTAGGGGCATAAAGCGTTACTTAGTAAATATTTACTTACTATGCCAGATACTTACCTATAAACCACGCAACAAGGATTAATCTCTGCTTCATCTCTCCCTCCTTCCGAAACGGAAACGGAGCCCCGTATACAAGTCCCGGACCCGAAGATCGGTCATAGCCTGGACTCAGGAAGGTTCGGATTTTACTGGCGCCTTGAACTATTCGCTCCGTATTTATTCCTTAGTGGCCGCCGCGGTGTACCTGAATAGGTAGCTCAGCTGGCCACCCAGGTACTTAAAGTAGTATGTATTAGTGTTATGTTCCTTGAAACCGAAGAACTGGATGCGACACCACTTCCCCTACCCTCCATCTCTCAGGTCATGCGTGGAACTTTTTTTATTTTTGATAGGACATAATAACCAAGTCCAATATGCGGCGGGAGGGGAGTTCGGTTGGCAGGGAATTTTCTGGTTGGCTCTTTCAATCTAGGTATCACTACATGCAAAGTTATACAATTAGTTATACACTTATACAACAGGTGCCTACTTCTCCGAGGCTGTTAGTTACTCCCGTATGCTACGTAGGGAATTCACGTTACATGCGTGGCGTGGATGCGATGCATGGCTTCAGGGCCTTAAAGGGCCTCGAGGGGTCTCAAAACGCCCGCGCCTACGTCGCCTGGATTCCAGTGGTACAAGTCGATGGTTCTATAGTTAGATACTACCTTCAGGCGTAGAGGTCTTCGGGCGGGGCATCGTGCTATGCCTTTAACGTATGCGACAACTTCTGTCCGTTTATTATAATGACTTGTGTACTGGCTACTTACATTGGTATGCTGTCCTTTCCCCTGTCATAGTCCTAACTTCTCTGTCTACGGCTCATGGGGGAGAGAGACAGGGAGAGTTATTGAGAAGAGCGCATGGACGGACCGTTCGACGGTGCATAGTTGGGAGCTTCGAGGTGCTCAAGGCTGCCAAGAAGGGTCTCGTGCAGCGCGGTAGGTGATATCGCATTTATCTGCTATGGCATAGGTAGTAGTGCCAGACGCAGCCGGCAGCCGTGTATGTTGACACTGTGGATGCACGCACTGGTCTCTTGTCATTCCCCAATTCTTTACATGCATTGCCTAGTTAACAAGTCAGTTACCTACCTTCTCCTACTAGATATGTCAGCGAGATGCTAGAGACATGCATATATCGTATATCTGTAAGAAGGCTGCTGCCGCGGAGGCCTTGTTGGTGTATTGTACCCAAGTGACCGAATTCACCATCTTGATTTCTTTTTGCCGAGTACGAATATAGTACACGGTGATGATCAAAAAAGGAGAGCTTGGCGACAAATTGGTACTTAGGTGAGTTACTCAACAACTAGAAATGTTTTATGTAATAATAAGGGGAACTCCAGGTTCAGCCGCGACGCCACCATCACCACTACCCGCGTCTCCGCACGGACAACTTTAAAAATTTGGCAATCGTCGCCGGGGAACAGCTGAGGATGGATCTGGGGTGGCGCGCCGCGATAGCACCGAGAGTCTGGGTATGGCTTTAACGACCATACAGAGAACAAAGACACCACAACGCGATTCGACAATATTACCTAGGTGGCGCGTCGTGTGTCCGTGTGTCCGCTCCGCCAACCTCCCTCATGCCCATTCTATCGGCGAAGAAACGCCGTCGTTGGGAAGTGTCGCACTTGCACAGATGGGGGGCAGGGGATGAAGAGGAAGAGCAGAAATGCTATCAAGCTTTATTCAGGCCATGTCAGGCAGTGTCTTTACCTAACAGGTACATTATAGGTAGTTCGCCCACCTACACTGTGTTGCCTTGCGTTGCGGAGATTGGAAGGAGGCTCGCGGTAGGGAGTGAGTGACTAAATCAATAAGAGCAAGTCAGTCATAGATACGAAGTACAATATTTCTCATACGTATACGCATGATTGTTCATAAGGTCCTTAGGTTGTTGGTGATCTTTTCCGCCCCCAATGGATGTGGTTGAAATAGGTTGGAGGATTGGTAGTAGGGGGGCCAAGCCAGACCAGCTGACCTTGGTAGGTTACTTCAGGTAGCGGCCCATGAACGCGCAATCGACGGGACGAACGATCATTGGAACGGCCTCTCCGGGGCAAGATTATATCTGTGTGCCATCACAAAAAGCGGCCGCATACATACGGTGAGTCTCGTACAGTAGTTGCGTACGCTCGTGTTAGCTTAACTGACTACTTACGTAGATGACTCGATGGTTCTTCTTTCCTGCCGTGTAGTACTTGGCTCATTTTCTTTCTGTTGTCACCGCTCTTGACACCAGAGCGCCGGTCGCGTTGAGTGACGCTCACGCGATCGGCAGCCCGTCTTGGGTAGCATCCACCCTACTTCATATATCGGGGTTGACCAAGTCGTCGGGTTTAACATTCGATCACAGTACATTCCGTGTGAAGCCACCTCCACGCCCGGACCTCTGTCTCGGAAATAACGACGCCCCATTTGTTCGAGATATCATCGGTCATGCGCGTGGGAACACACCGGATGGTAAATGTTGATGGCTGAAGGCCTTCATAGGCTGGCCGTAATCGAGATGGCCCGACGAGCCGGTATCCTGCCTATGGGTGAGGGGGATCTGCCATCTGCTGTGTGGACACTAGATTGGGGGTATTCAAACCAAAGCATTTCCGGCCCCATCCTATCTATGATTCTGTATCGCCTCTAGGATAAGACCCAAGGCACTAGTGAGGTAGTCATGTAGCGGAGGAGATCATCACTGGCAGAGATCTGGACCCGGGATACGTATGCTGTAACTGCTGTTGGTAAAAGCAGGACGATCATTCCCTGCCCTCTTCGACTAGGTGCAATTCAGAACATCGAAGCAAGCTTCTGACGTAATCCTCGAGACGAAGATTGTAGCCTGTTAACGTCCGGCCTGTGCCATAGCCGTGCGTTCCTGGCATGTCGTGGACTGCTTGCGATGCAGGCAGCACATCATCGACCCCTCACGTGGGGTGTCTGCCTCCTACGCGCGAAGGGAACCCCTTCCCCTCGCGAAATACGTCCCCTACGTCTAAGGGAACATATGAGACGGCGGCTGCTCATTGGATCCATATACGAGATCGGGAATGATCGCGGACTAGGTAACGGGCACAAGACGGCCGCGCTCCGTCGACGGTTGCTTAGTACTCACGTGCATCTATAGCAGGGAGACGAGTGGTTTCTCCGCCCCCACGCTACCACACTACAGGATTATATATCATCCTAAGAGTAAAAAGCGAAGATCTAGAGGGAGGCGTGAATTGGATGAATTGGCTGAGGCCTCGACTCCACAGTGTGGCCTCGGTGTGTTTGCTAATGAGGAAGGCGGGCTTTGAAGAACAACGGGCTACATGAAGTGCAAAACTAAATCTACCTACCTACCTACATAGGCAAGGTAGTGAATTTCTATGAGATACTATTAAACTTCATTGCACGCTGAGATTCTAGGATTCTAGAGCTGTACCACAACCTACGCCGCACTCGGGCGGCAAGTAGGGTGGGGGAGGGGCCTGGCAACCTAACGCCAACCTACTTGAGAGGTACTTATGTAGTTAAAATAAGTGAGGTTATTAGCCCAATCCTGCTCTCACCTCCCCCCCCCCCCCCCCACGCCGGGTCGGCGTTCTTTTATGGCCGCAGTCCGTAGTCTCGGGCGATAGGAAGAGGCTCGGCCGCCGGAGCTGCGTAGTAAGTTGCTGCAAAGTAGTGTCCGAATGGTAACTCTGGCAGTCCGTAAGAGAGATCTAGCTTGCCGGAAGCGGGATGCCGCACTATTTTTGCTTTCCCACCTGGTTTCCTTAAGACCCATCCGTAAAGGTTTCGCCTGTTCTAGATTGATTTGGGAAAACATATGATGTACTTTAAGCCTGCCTAGGCGACGATGGCATAGACGACGCAGAGCAGTAATTAGTCAATGCCTAGAACATATCTAAATGGGGGGAGTGCGAGGATGTAAATAGACTGTAACGGAAAGTGTATGCGGCGACGATGTTTAGGTATCGCCCACCCACCCCTACTAGATCATTGAAGGGAAATACCGTAGGAATGGATTACCTACACTAGGTAACGGCTCGCTCCATCTCAGCACTTTATTATTTTCCCCGGCAGATCGGGCCATTATCATGGGGCTACAGCTGAACCTAAAATCTGCTAGGCGGCAAGGCGGCTCCAAGCCATTACAAAAGGTCCCCTCCATCAAGGCCTGACGAGGCGCACTATCCGCTGCCGCATTGGACCGGGCTACAGTCTATGCCCATCTCAAATTTCGCCAGTTTCTAAATTTAACGTATATCACACCATTATTGTCGACGTACGGACTATGTTTGGAGCCCTTATCCAGCCCTGCGAGAGATAGTTGTGATCCCCTAATGGAAATTGCCGTCTGTGGACTGGGCCTGTGATGCTTGCTGCTACTACTAGCGCACAATAGCTCCAGGGGTGAACGGGGCGATGGGGTTTGTTTCATTGCACCGGCGGATCACAAAATAGCCCACGTTTCTCAGCCTAGAGCCTTAGCGGGACATAGGCCTGGTGTGGGGAAAGACCGAGCCTATGGCGACAACACTCGGCCGGAGGTTCGAGGTGGATCTACTGCTGTTTTGTAGCTGAAGATCAAGGCTTGATCATATCATACTGCCAGGTTAGCCCACAAATTGCGGGCGAGAGGGATTCAACGCCGCAGCCCGCGGCCCTCCGGCCCTCGATACCTGAAATTGACAGTGCTCCCTGATCAGTTCGTCGGTTAACTCCAAGTAGCGCAGCTTAGTTCTGAGAGGCCAATATGATGAAAAGATGGATAGAGTCCGATAGACCGCCGCACACTACGGCCGTGCGACTTGAAGCTGTACTGAAACCGAGGCTGGCCGATCTCGTAGGACAAGTGGGTACGTCTTCTGAGCCGCAACATTCTGCCTACCCGACGTGTCACTGCGACATGGGACTTTGGTCTGCCCAGATCTTCGCGAATAAATCAGCTCGGCACACATCCGGGGGATTGGGGTCTCTTGCTGTATATCGTCGGTTCATCGTCGGGGGACTCACATCACAGTAGCAGATATTCTTAGTAGATGGAAGATCTCAACAGGATTCTATATATGAGGTAGTTAGGCGTTATTTCGTTAACGACCTGCCTGTTTCAACTCAGCTCAGGCGGAATATTCCAATTGTACTGTGTAGTAAGTAAGTATGCCTAACACCAGACGCTAGGGATGGTTCGTGGTTAGATGACACTATACGCTACACGCTGTATGCTGTACGCTATACGCGGTTAGGAAGCGGACTAAACGGGAGGATGGGAAGGGTTCTGACGTTACACATACCTGCAACGATTTAATTATTCACCGGCAAAAAGGTAGGGATAAAGCGGTCATTTGTGCAAGGAAAGGATCATATACGAACATGGGCCGAGAAGATCGACCGAGGCTGTGAGAAGCGGCAAAGAAGTTGGGGGGGGGGGGCAGCAAGCAAGCCAGCAAGCAAGCAAAGGATCTCCTTGAACGATCAAACGAGATTCAGTCTTCTTGTTTGTCTGTGTGTCTGTCTGTGCTGTGCTTGTACGGACAGCGCCTCAGCACGTGGGTTACTATAGATATTAGAGCGAGATAGAAAACCCAGTAAGGCGTGGACCATGTGGATTTACAAAGTGGACTGCCAGGTGGCCTACCTACAGAACCTACAGAATAGATAGTTACTATGTAGTTTAATTGGCGGTAGCGGCACGAGGTAATATGTCGTACGTCCTATAGCACCCGAACGGTCCAGTCCCAGCCCCAGTCTTCTCCACGGTCTACATACATCGCACATCGTCGTCCCCGTCCCCGTCCTCGTCCCCGTTCTCGTCTCCGCCGTCCCAGTACGCAAGTAGGTACTTGCATGTGCATATGAATGGATAACACATTGGCACATTCACTCCCCGGTTTCCGCGCAGCCGCGCCTAAGGAAAGCCCACGAATGGGGCGAGTAGGAAAAGGTGGGATTGGTGGGAATGGTCCATCACAAAGAAAATTGACTTAGATCTGTGTCCCGTTGGATTGCAGTCTGCAGGTCTCCCACCTGCAGTGCCGACCGCGCCGACCGCCAGTCCTCCATATAAGACCTTGCAGAGAGTGTGAAAGACCCCTGTAAAGAGCGGTGGGTTGACTTTTCCATCCTGCATCTTTTTCAAGGTTGCTTCGCCTCAGGACCCTTTTTCCCCACCATTGCATGCCCGGCCGCCTGCCCGCCCTGTTTCTCCACATTTACATGTCTCCATACCTACACAGGGTAGGTACTCATAGTACCTGTGGTACTCGGTACACATCAATACCTAGGTATCTAAGAGGTATGCATCCACAGACGGTTTTGGGGAGTTGTCAGGGTGCTCCGTAGCTTGTATGTATGTACATGTCATGTGTAGTACATACCTACCTAGGTACCTAGGTACCTATGTAGGTAAGTAGGTACTGCTGCTGAGACCCCTTACGACCCCCCGCTGTCATCACTGTAGACAGCCACTGTATGTACATAGCACCCACCCTGCACCACCGCCAGTTCCATCTCATCATGCCCATGTGGACAAACACCTACTAAGCACCTAACTGCGTCGATGCGACGCCTGTAACTGGGTATATACACACGCACATACGGACACACTACCTATGTATCTGTCTATCTATGTAGGTACATAACCACCAGCATATGCTGCTTCGTGTACCTCCCAGTTCTAATATATACATCAGTTAAGACTGAATGGGTTCCAAAGTTGAATCTAGAACGTAGGTACCTACCTGGGCGCCGATGATATCAACCATGAATGTAGACGAAACGGCTTTTGTAAGCGTGTACCTGATAGGGATGCGTCTGCAACGGACACCTCTATGTACTGTGTGCTATGGATGTGGGCCACGGTAACCTATCAGCTAGAATATCCCACCAGGCCTTACCTACACAGAATACCATACTAACACTAGTAGCATTTAACTATACTTAGGTAGTAACCTACATACACAGATGCTTCATACTATCATCAATAAAAATTCAATACTGGTACTATGTGTTATAGTACAATCTAGGAGGTATGTGGTAGCCTGCGTAAGTAGCCCAGGCCAAAATGCTCCAGTCCGTAAAACGATTGGAAACTAGAGGCGAATTAGGACGTTGACTCTTTCCTCTTCCTTGGAGTTCCATATATTGAGGCGGGTTCTGGATAAAATGGCAAACAATAGATCATCGTCATGTGCAACTTCTCGTCGGCTCAGCCCATCCGTTGCCCTGCTCCGGTAGCTAGCGTGTCTACCTAGAGCATGTGTTATGAGACTATTCGCACGTCGATAATTTTTGGGTTACATACACATGCAGCGGTTAAGGTACCCAACCTGCCAGATCAATGGGGTGTGTTACCTGCGTACTCGAAGCCCTAACCCCATCCATATGATCGTATATATGTGCATGTACATGGTGTACGGTAGATATCAGGCAATGAATTGAGTGATAGAGGCAGATGACGAATGGCGGCGGGGGACACCGATGGACAAGAGAAGACGAAAGAGATATCCGGTGGCCCTGGGCAAGAGTTCGCGAAAAAATACGTTCACACACATCTCCGCAGATGTGACTCCGGAGTCCTTTTCTGCGTAGACGTATCCATTCATCCAGTCATTATACACTACCGGCTACTAGTCTGGATAGATAGATATCTAGAATATAGCTATTTGAGTCATCGATACGACATTGCGACAACGTTTTATTTTGCGATAGCCGCGCTTGCTGGGTTCGCATCAATGCGGCATGGCATAGCACGACGCGACGCGCAAGACAGGGACCCTCAGTCATGTCATCACCGGCAGCGGCTATAGAATGCTATCAGTCGGCCTATAGAGGAGGGAGGCAAGGAGACGTGTCGCATGGTTGCGCGGATGTGATTAAGCAACATCCCGAAAAGGGAGAGGGGGCGTACTCGGAGATCCGCTCGGCGACCTCTATAGTAACATGCCTTGTGATGAATACAACTTTACGCAGATAGCAACGGTAACATCTGTGCTCGCAAGGTGTTACAGGAAACGAAATACTCCTAGGTCCTCGGCGCTCAGTTTAATTCCATTCTGATTACTAACCTTGACCTTTCACTATAGCCTTAGATTATGTGTGTGGTAGCAAATTGATACATCTATGATGTATCCTACCTATTTCTCGGCGACAACGACTGGATGGCTGGCTGGCTGGCGCTGCCACATGACCTGAGCTTTTGCCAAGCCGAGCTGGGATCCCCGATACCATGAAGCGGGCGACGACCCCCCTGCTCTACTACGTAGTGTGTACATACCACCCCTACCGAATTCGGTCTTGTACATTTGGCACGCACTCATAAGATATCCTTGGTACCTTGTCTTTATCCGTATGGCATTTGGGTGCCTGGTTATTATACGCGGACAACATCGCCTCTGCCTGCCATTCGAAAGGCGCGCGAGTCAATCATGGCATGTTGGCGATATTCCCTCTCTACAACTACGCCTTCAACAGGCCTTAAAGGGCAGGAGCTCTCGTATCTAGTTACATAGGTTCGGAAGAGAAATCAATCTCATTTCTCCGAGGACACGGGTACGGTAGCCCGTTGCCAAGCCTCATGGGTGGGTCCGCAGACTTTCCCCAGAAGGGCACAGAGAAGTACCTCTACATGTAGAGCTGGATAATGCGCTACTTGGCATGCCGCGCCCTTTCGAACTCCCTACATGGGTATAAGCCATCTGTATGATACTTTACGCCGCGAGAAAGATGACTTCGACCTGCGTATCGTATGTAGCTCAGCCCTATGAGTGAGAAAAAAGCATGTGGCTCGCGGCGTCCCCGAAACAGGGCGTTTCTGTAATGTATGGAGGGCAGGGAGATAGGTATGTGTACTCAGAAAGGCGGATGGAGGCATAGCGTGTATACATGTATACATACGCACACATACACACAGAGCCACTTGCATGCCATGTGCAGTACATCATCATTATGATTCCGCGACCGTGGGATAGACGGGGGGGATAATGCAAAGATATCAGATAGATCGGGCAGCACAAACGCCTCGCCGAGCAGCTAGACCGCTAGATTGTTATTGCCCCTCTCTCGCCTCCCCGTCCACCCTCCAGAACAGGATCCTCGGCGCCGGCTATTGACGCGATGCAAGCCGTGCGAGAAAATGGGAGGTGTCCAGGCGTTGGGCGGACGGATAGGAGATAGGGGGGTTAAAGCCGCACATACGGGACTCGGCCTGAACAGCTTTACTAGCTACAGTACATCTAGATCATAGTAGCCAGGACAGCAATAACAGAGCAGTAAGGAAGGCAATTGATTGCGATCCCCTAGCCCACTAGCGCACCACAAATCACCAGGGGGGCCTGTTCGGTACTGGTTCCTAAAGCGTAACAAGATGCTACGTAACCCCCATTCTTCCAAGTCTTCGTCCAGCTCTTTCACCCATATCTACTCTTATGGGTAAATAGGTACCTATCCAGATACGTGCATATACATAGTACCTCTATGGCGTCGTCTGGTGCATATCGACGTGGGGTGAAACGATGGAAAAGCATTTCCATGCCACCACTCTCATATCACTCCTGGTCTATGATGTATGTAGTCCCCATGGAGAGTGTAGTACGTATATCCTACCCTGGCTATCCAACCACGTAGATACTGCGCTGTTACAGAACTCAAGCATTCACTGCGTAGCTAATTCATTATGCCGATGCATGAATTCAAGTTGCGGCTGCGATTGCAAGTAAAAGCGTCTGCAGCCGAACGACAAGAAAGTCCTCCAAAGGCACGATCTCTCGAGGCCTGGAGAGAGTAATACTCGAAATGTATCCGCGTCGAGGTAAGGAGGAAAATATACAGCTGCTCTGCCGCTCACTCTTCAGCCCTATGACAGGTAGGTACCCACGGTAGCGGGTGCAGGCGGGTGATAGACAAGCGTGCATTACGTAAGTACCTTAATCAGTAGCGCAGCGTGTTCAGCTATGTACCTACATAGAATACCTACCACCAACTGTCTCCTCAGGTACGTCACTAGGTATGTACCAGTGTACATCAAGTAAACGCTGCTGTCATTGCTGGAAGTAGCACGGGTAGTCGGCTTGGCATTCCCAAACTACGGGATTACAGCTTTTTGAGAAAAACGCTATTGTGTATATGTTCTCGCTCTTCACATGACTCTTAAAGAGAAAATGGCCACCGCATACCGCAAAGTGGTGGTAAAGGGAAGAGGGACAAGACGGGGAATGTCTTTTGGTTCAGTGCGCGACATCTCCCAGGCAGCTGCCAGGCCAAAAACCGGTAGGCAACATTCCTACGCCCATGCATTACGTAGTGGCTTCGATTATATACAAGGTGCTCTATTAGTCAGTGGCAGAAAAGCATGCAAATTGTATATAGAGCTACCGTGGACATCTTATACAATTGCTAGCTGCTTTGCTAGGCCAGGCCAGCCAGGACAATGATACGTTTGCCATTAATGGCCATAGTGACTAATTTCGTTCTCAGGTGAATCAAGCTAAGGCTGCTTTCCTATTGCTTTTTCCGTGGTTTTTTTTCCTCCGGGTTATTTACGTAGTAGTCTCGACGCTTTCTCTCTTCTCGATCGCGAACTGGTTCCACCGTTCGAGCAACAACTGGGTTTATGGTTGACCACATGTTTTATTATAGGAGCACGGTGGGTATCAAAGAGGCCTGCGGCGGCTCAACGGCAAATCCCGTATAAAATATATCTATTTTTTGCTATTCCCGAATACACTATTAGAAAGTCGTTAAAGTTGCCCCAGTACTGATCGTACCATGCGGTGCCCTAACTACCAATACAGGCAAGCTAGGTACCTAGGTAAAATACCTAGGTACTCTAAGACCTAGAGATGATCGTCAGTAACCTAGCTAACGCGGGACCCGCATAAAAGTTCCGTACATATAAATATGGAGCTGCCAAACGATATGGATACCAGGATTAACAACCAGGGCAGCACATCCTAGATTTCAAATAATAGTAGAGCTAATAATCAGAGTAGCCCGCAAGGATTAAATGTTATGGACAAGGACCGCACATGCGAGATTCCCCAATTCTTGAGCCGGTTGCCGACCTATCGGAAACCTTGGTCTGTAGAGTATAGAAGACGTTACCGCTTTAGGTATGCGGTACCTTGTATCGATCTCTTACTAACGCAAGTACCTACCGATAGGTAGATATCCGGGTTGCCAGGGATACATAAACAAGGCGCTGTTCTAGTGCAGCATCAAAAGATGCACGCGTTTTAAACATGGGCATATGCTGGCCTCCTCGCCATATCCCCTCCGTGCTTGTCGAACGTGACATGATGGCCTGGGCTCATTTGACAACTATATGCCACGTAATCAACCCGCAGGGTAATTGACGGTTCAGAGAAAGGTGAGGGGAATTAACCCTCTTGTTGAAGCCATGGGCACAATTAGGGTAGTATTCGTGATGTTATCGCCGGGTGCTTGGAACCCCAAAAGTCTGGTACTTGGGTTCCGTCTGGTCGATGCGGCAGCGAATTTAGACCAAAAATAAGGAACTAAGATTTCCGAGCACACCAATTAAAGCACATCCTGAGTAGTGCGTCGATCACCAACAGGGGTCCTTTTGTGATGGGGCCCCATTAGCGGACCTGATACCATTAACTATGTAAAGATGTGGTTTTGGTCGTCGGCAACGGTCTCTATTTGTGCATACTATGGTATTTGTAACTAATAGGACGATTGGACGATAATAGTAGACTCCATGCCCACTGTCGTGGCAGGACCGCTTCATCGTCGCCTCCTATTCTACCCAGTCGGCTAGCTCCAGAGATCCAGCTATCCATCAGTGCATGGCCCAGGCAGTGGGGAAAGCCAGGAAATAATTAGCAAACAAATGTTCCCTGTCCTCTCTGCCCGGCATAAAGGTCTCGTGCATACATAGGAGGGAGAGCATGGGTTCAACTGTGGGGGATATATACGGATCTAGGCAGCCTCGAGATAGTTATTCACTTTGTACCATGCCTGGGGATTATTAAGCCAGCACCCTTGAGCGCCCCCCCCCCCTTTCCCATCCCAAACCCGGGTTAAAAATGGTCTTTAAAAATCGACATCACAAGTCGCGAGCAATGCCCTCGATGCAGGTTTGTAATAAGGGGGCGGGCGAATCCATGCAGCCCATGCTTGCCCAGGCCTCGAGGCTAATGTTAAGGGGCAATGTTCCTAGTATAGCAGGTCTAGAGCCGTGGGGGCGAGAAAAACGTGTGGCCACACAAGCGACAGAAATCGCAGCAGTCGAGCCCAATTTACAAATGTGAAACGCCTAGTAAGTGAGAGTGTATTTACGTAGTAAGTATGTGTGCGCCTTTGCATGGGATGAGAAATCGAGTTTGTCCTCGATGTCGAAGCTAATCCCGTTACCGAAATCACGGTTCGTTACCTACGGAATCAAGCCACGCCGCAGAGACACAGACGGAAAGACAAGGACATACTATGTACGTGCATGACAAACCCCTGTATCGAAGGAATAAAAACCTTCTGTAGTACTTCGCGATCATCTCGAGGCCGCAGCTTACGTGTGTGTGCGACCGGCACTGTTCTTCACCTATTTTGTTCGTCGGCTCGAGACTCCGGACGAGAGATTCCGATACTCTGGAAAACAAATCAAAAAATGCCGTTGCGCTTTGGCTGCTTCGTATTGGGTAGCAATTCCCCATGCTTTTCTCTCTATCTTCTCCCAGACGAACGGAAGGGGGTCGTATCTTACTGCTTTGGGATCTCGCATGGGCGGTCGGTCTGACTACATACCTACGGTACTCTGTTGAGATCCATGGATCACAGCGGCGGTACCCAATAGCATGACCCGAGGGCGCGGCGCCATGCAGCTAGCATCCCCCTACTAGAACCGGCGCAGATTCGCGCACGGCTTTAAAGGTTCCTTCCCTTTCCACTGGAGAAGGGGAAGGAAGACGGGGTGCCATGTGAGGTGAGAACTCTAATTCAATTCTGTGAGGGCTTTTTGGGGGCGAAGTCGCTCCAAAAACCACATATACCAGTTGCCAGCTATGGTTTACTCCAACGCCTCTGCCCGCACGGTCGGTGTACTGTCAGCAGTAGAAGCACGCAATGATAGCTAATTATCTACCTAGCTACACATCAACCCGCTAAAGAGGCAGGGCATTCCAAACCTCTCCCAAGCTTCTCGCGTCAGCACCTAGTGGGTCGGCGGGTGACGGCGAGACTGTAGGTAGATCGTCCAACGGTTCTGGTAACCTAGTGAAGCGCTGAAACCATTAAACAGCCACGATGCTCAGTTCCCCCCTTAGTACTTACCAGTAGTACCATGCAGAACTGCAAAACTCGGATTCTGATCAATCAGCGTCGACGTCGCCAAGGCTGAAGGCTGGCTCTATAGCATGGCGAAGTATATACAAGTACCCGCACTAGCTTCAGCTCTTCATTAAAACGTCCACGCTATGACAAGGGGTGTTAAGGAACTTGCCGTTGAGTGCCAAGTTGGGAATGTGCAAAGGACTGAGCTAATAGACAACGAAGCACATGGCCAGTTGATGGGACTTGTCCGACACGCCAACGATTGGACAGGACACACAAAGAAGACCATAGAGGGGTTTATGCCGACGCGAATTTCTAAAATTGACGATACCCAAGATAGTTTCACAAACTACAACAGTCCGGGCATGCAAATATGAGCCGGGATCATCACAATAATAGCTGGCGTCATCGCCGTCTTGCCTTAGAGTTCTTGCTCTTATCTCGATTTCTAGTGAATAATTATCAAAGCTCCATTGTTCTTCCAAATTGATATCTATTTTAAGGTATTTTGCAAATCATGGGTTGGGGCAATGTACACAGTAGTTATTATGAGAGCGAGCAGCGATCTAATAGCCACGCTCCTCGGCTTAGGGCCGAAGAGATCGTCGCCCTTTTGCTCATATCAAATGTGGTTCGCCGTTACTGCATCATTGGTGCCCGCGACAATAAGTAAACATAAAATGCTGGAAATTAAAACTACTACATAATAGAGGGGCGCCCTGAAGAGCGTCAGCAGAGGGTTCACTTAACTGAAGACAACGGCGTAACGTCGGCATGATTCACGTAGGGAGGGCGTCATAAGGCTGAAGACAAAACAGCCACCTTGTCTTGCTAGAGACTATCGCACGACCCTCAATCGATCTAGTTCTATAATTGGCAAGGCTGCCTTCCGAGCGCGGCTACATAATAGTATATCTGCTACCTGCCCGCCGATAGTTAATAAAATGGGGCTTTTAAGACAAGCTTAATCCGTAGTTGCATAGCTACATGGAAAGTACCTGGTAGGTTATCTGAACCTAGCAATCTGGAGTGGACGGGCTGTGAGTACAGGGAGGATTAGACGACAACGACATTCGGTCGCCTGAGTGGGCTAGATTGGTTCAGACAAAACATACACATAAATGAAAGACCAGTAAATACCAAACCAAAGAAGTTGCTCCGATCAGGAGATTATCCGGTGCATGGGAGCTGCGGCAAAATATGGAGGTATATCAGGGAAGAGGAAACTATCAATCTACAAGGAACAATTGTAGCTAGATATTTAGGAGATTTGCCAAGAGGTCCCGGATATTCGTTTCTTTGGCCCCAGATACCACCTTGTCGCATGGAGAACTGCGATGAGCGGGATACAAAGCAATGCTAAATACATAACTCACGTACCCACTAGGTACATACAAGTGCGACCGAATAAGGATTGTCTATTCCCTTGCTAGTGCTCTGATTGGCCAGCCCTATCGTGGGAGCATCCCGAGTCTACCAATAAGCATGCTGCGCTAAGGCTTGGTAAGAAAAAACCCAACCAAAAATAGAAGACTTTTTTGCAAAGCACGTGGAAGAGTACCCAGTACTCCTGAGCCACCATTTTCTCCAGTAATATGCTCGGCATTCTCGGCGTTCTCCACGGTCCCGACACACGGTTGTCTAGTATGTATCTAGTACCTGTAACTAGTACCTGTGACTTCCCAGATTGGGGGCCACGATATGCTGCTTATTCATCCCCCTGGGTCTTGGTCACAGCTAGACTGCTATGTAGATAGGCTAGGTACCTAACTAAGAAATGTCCTGTGCCCAGGTGGTTAAAACCACTGCTAATAGAGGATGAGTAGTTGATATGTCATCATCCAAAATCAACATCCACAATCCCCGAACGGACGATATTCCCACTATACTTGTCTTTTTTGCTCCTCCTGTTGGCCGTTCGGTGGCCGACTCCCGATGCCCAACTCCGCCTTCCCCGCCTCCCCCCTCCTGAAATGCGGGCAGGGCCGTCCTAGGGCCATTCTCAGGAGGAAAAGCAGGAAAAGGGAAATATCGCATTCGAACCAATTGACGGAAGTCTCCGTCTCGTTACTATGGGCGCACTTTGCGATATCCGGGGCGCGATAGGCACTTCCGCTGCCAATCTTGGCGTCCTTGGCCCTGGATTGCGTACCCGAGCCACCGCCCAATTGCGCGGATCTGCGAGTAGATAGGTGGTTGTCACGTCACAAGGGAAAGCCACTGGAGAGTCCCAATCCGGAACCATGCAGGCAGAATAATGCTTTCTGCGGTGAACAGAACGCAGTATGAATCAGCGATGGACATATAGGGTCACATCGGGACATCAGAGCTTGTGCGACATTGGCGGACAATGATGGACAAGCCAGTAGTGGGTAGGTATTCGAGGTTTCGGCCATGCGACCGACCTACCCTACCTAACTAATTACCTAGGTATTTCGCGCCAGTCTCGGTTAACTTCGCGCGAAACTATCGAATGTCGCCTTCCCATTTCCTCTTTTCTTTTACGAGAAGCATATCTAGGGTTTTGTCGATTTCGCCTTCAGATGTCTCGTGTCGGCGATGACCTTCGCAATATGATGCCAGAAGTTGCGCGAGGGGGGATGAGTTGCAGAGTAATTTCTACATGAGGAAATCCTCTGTATCGTAATGCCCGCGGAGTTCAGGGATCGTACGGGGGCATATAGCTAGCAAATCTCATCGAGCTGAACGTCATTTCTTGGGTAAGGCGAAGGGTAACAGCTGTCCGTTGCCCGTTTTAGATCACTGCCCCCCTACACGGACGCTAGAGACCTACTAAACAGCCCAGAAACTAGCTTCCGGGACGGCAATGAGCAAGTACTCTCAGTCTTGATTGATTCGATCATTATACTGGCTGAATTACGCAAGTGGTTCATTTCTGGGGATGGCTTGTAACTGTGCTGCGGCCGTTGCAGATGATGTTTTTTTCTTCTTTCTTTTTCTCGTTTGAACCGTCTTCGTCTCCCCCCACTCTCGATCTTGGACCAACGTTGTGTGTCTTGAGGTAAAACAGGCCACCGGCGGCATCGAGATGTCTTCAAACCAGTGGAGATACAACCTGATATGCTGTGCTGTACATCGAAGAACATCGCCCCGATAAAAATGGACCAGCGAAGAAATAGACTAAGATGCGATAGGCAAGTAAGATGCCTGGCTAATTACCTATTTTATTCTAACCGAGTAGTAATTAGCCCAAGTCTTCCGACGTTATAATTCCTTACTAACCAGCTCTTACCTACCCCTTTTGAAGTTTAGTTTCTGTGCCGTTAGTATAGAGCTAACAACCCAACAGCCCTACACTACATAATGGGAAATTCCCAATATCTAGTCTACATAGCGAAAAAAAAGGGAAGGAAAAAAAGTCCCAGTCCGTCTGTCCCCTCCCCGGCCTTTCTTTCTTGGCTGATTGTCTTGGTAACGAAACCATAGCTTAATTTATTTGCTATTATGTACATGCAAATGTGAAAGAAGCCCGAATGGATACGGAGTTAAAAAGTAGGGCAACAGTAACATCCATGTGATAAAAGGCCAAGCCAATAACCGCAACAACTGACTGGTAACTACTCGTCGCGGTAATGTGCTCAGAGATCGATATGCAACAACCACTAGGACAGCCCGTACCAAACCAGGACAGCGGGCATCAAAGGGTTTGTGATGGCGATGTCGATGACAGTAGTTAATTGTAATGGTGGTGTGGGTGTGCATATGATTTCGGTACCGTACTATCCTCTCGGCTGAACAAGGTCCCTGCAAATTATATGCACGAGTTGATAATGTATTGTACTCTACATAATTAGTTAGTCCAAGTACTGGGTCCAGGGGTACGGAGGGGCCACAAGGGGGGGGAAGAGGGGGGAGGGGTGCGATCGCCCGCCTGTCCGCAAGAAGTTGCTAATTGAGGCGTTGTCTTTTTTCTTGGGTTTTCACACTGGGCTCTTTTGACTCCTTGGCCTACCCAAGCCTACTCAGAGAACTTTCCAAGCTGCCAAGAGTAACACACCCTTCATGCCCTTCCACACCCCATTTCTCCAAAAGGCGGCCCTGAGGTTTTGTGGAACCCATCCATCCCATCCCTCCCCTCCCTACATCCCTACATCCCTACCTTTTTACCTGGCTTGCCTGGCGACCTGGCAGCCTGGTAGCCTGGCTCGTCTGGGTGCCTTCGCATTGAGCTACCATATATGAATACTTACTTGTCATCTAGGTCCTTACAGCGGTCAAACGTACATGCGGGTGCATGGGGGGGAAGCGGCGCACTGGAGGGACGTGTTCTACGTACTCCGCGTATTCGTCGTACCCATGTACTCAGGTGTCCTGCCCTGCCTTGCCCTGCCATCGTACCCTGGTACTTTGACGATGGCGCGGTATGTACTCGCACTCGCTTGTCTACTGCCTCGTGGGTCTGGGGCCATCGTCTCTCAATGTCTACAAGGTAGTAGTGGATGTACGTACCTAACAAAGGCCCGGGTCCATAATGATACATCTTCATGTACGTACCTCTAAGCCCTCGATGCCTGTTTCGTATATTGGTGGGAGTTTATGGCTTAGAGAGGTTTGTGGGTTGTAGTTGTGTATATATATTTATGATCCTGTTCCTCCCCCCTCCTATGCTTCATGGCTCGTCTCTTCGGCTCGTGTCATATCTTAAGAATCTGAAGTCATCTCTAGTAAGAAGCATAATACCCTGTGCCTTCTTGAAGAGCTCGAGAACATACATATATATATATCACCGTCAGTCAACTTATATACATCCCAGTTAGGATATTCTACACCACCACAGTGGAAGAATCGCGAATGTCTTCTGCTCCGATGTACGCGATGTCACAACACCAATACACATACGCTGCCACCGTGCCGCCACCACGGCAGTACTCGGCGCATGCAACCAGCAGTGCCTTCTCCAGCTCCGCGAACCCTGATGAGGATTGGACCAAGATCTCGGACCTTGCCGAGCGCAGGAGGATACAGAACCGTATTGCTCAGCGCAACTACCGTGTGTACTGCCCGTCTTCTAGAGATGCATAGTTCTAGGTCGCGGGGACTAACAGAAGGTTTAGGCAAGAAGCTCAAGAGACGCCTGGAAGACCTGGAGAGGCGCGCCGGCACGTCAGATGGGTCCACGTCTGGCTCCGAGAAGCCCTCGCAACCTAGCACCCGCACCACAAAGAAGACTTCGCCATCGAAGGCCCAGAAGTCTGCGCCGGCCTCCCAGAAGCCCGTACAGCCGCCCCAGTTTACGCCGCCGATGCACCCCGAGGACGAACTGATGTTCCCCTCGCCATATGACGATAGAGAGCGCTCTCACACTCCACCCTATATTACGTACTCGTCATATCCTCCACCTGACGAGATGCTTCTGCCGCCCTACGGTACAGCACAGCCCTACCAAGCCATGACGACGGGAGAGGGCTACCCCAACTACATGGCTACTACTGTTCCTTGTACGCTCCCGTCCATGACACACTTCTCGGACGCCATCAAGAGGGAGCCGTACCCGGAGGAGTCAGTGTCTCCCTACATGAATTACAGCTACGTTCACGGGATGCCGCCCAATCCCTACGACCAACAGAACCCTCATGTGAGTCACGTACGCGGAAAACTTCCACCGAGAACCTCGCAGCTGAACGGTTGAATCTATCAGACCCCACCTCTGTCACACTCATTTGACCACTCAGCAAACTGTTCGGACTCTGGGTATGACTATCCAACAACGCCCCTATCGATGCCGGCCTCTCCGCCGCGCAACTAGAGCGAGCATGGGCGTGGTCGGGGGTCAGGACCCTACAGCATAGGGGATAGAATAGGGAAACGGTGGGGACGGTGGGGATTGCGGGAAACAAACATGACAGCGACGGCGCTGGCGGAACAGGATGGGAATGCATGCATGGGCAATTTGAGATACCTCGGGAAATAGGCTAACGACTTTCGCACATCGGAGGGATGGACGAATCGCTTGGCTTGGAGTGGATATATGAATTCTTTTCTTCCCATTCCCTGGTTTTCCTCAAGTCGAATCGGGATTTCCGACGGAGCACGGTGTTGTTGGCAAGACTTCTTTTTTTTCTAGAGAGACAAGACGGCGCATAGCTATATCGCGGGAAAGCACCGCTCTGTATATCTACCAACGGGACGAAATGAACGGCCTTTTGAATAAGAGAAACCAAATATTACGCACATACATTTTTCTCACCATTCACCATTTGCCTTCTATAAGTCACCATCCATCTTTCCGCGCTCTCGGTTGCGGAAGCCATCGATGCAGTATTTCGCCAAGCGTGAAAGGTCTTAGCCATATAACTACGAGCATAGGCTTGAGTCGCTTGACCACATGTAGTTCCAGGCGCTATACCTCAGCTTCTCTCACTGGGCAATATGCATGCCGATCCGAATCCATAGTCGAATCCACGGCCACGACTGTCGCCAACTTTGTAATGGGCCGGTCCAAAAGAGTCTGGTGTTTTTATCAAGCATGCAAACACATTGCTTTCCGTTTTCGGTAATAAGTCATCACATTCATTTATTCTAGACGCCCTTCCAGTCTATCCCACCTGTAGTAAAACTAGGGAGGGAGTATGAACCCCTATAGGAAATCGCTTGTACACATATGATAATGAGACTCCCCCGTTCCTTTCTTCCTGCGATGGTTGGCATTGCCACAACGACGGTGCCGTACCGAACAACCTGCTGACTCCAGAGACAATGTATGTCCCTTTACAAGATACAGATTATGAAGTTCCGACCGTACGCCGACGACCAAATTTGAAACGGACGGGCGCTAGTAGAGGAAATATCCGGCCCACCTCGGAATTAGGCAGGGTGACATCTCTGAGTACATGCTCTACCCGAGTACGATGTGTCGGAATAAGAACCGTTAGCTCATTCCGAGGGATTCCGCATCTCCATCGGCGCGCGGCTTGACAGTTCGCCCGTGCGGCACGGTAGGGGGGGCAGTCAGTACCCGACTTAGCTCGAAGGATCCTATTTCCAAGTCACAAGGTTCGTTTTTTTTCCGTCCAAATCCTTATAAGGCTAATGTGGTATTGGGTTCCACGTGGGCTTCCGCCTTGAAGTTGTCGGCCGATATTATATCTATTACTATTTACTATACCTTTCTGGGCTCTGTTGGGGAGCATTACCGATGTTACAAAGTGGGTTGATTCCCCCGGCCGTCGTCATCCTTGTGATTACCAACTACGCAACACACTCACGGAACGAGGCCCGCTACTGATTACTACACGGCCTCGAGGGCAAGTAATGATTGTTGCGTGGACGGATCATGGGGGTGTCGTCAGTGTACTAACCCTGATAAACAGCCAGTCAACGACCTCGTGTATGCGAGCGAGGGGAAGGGACGTATTTCCCTCGGCCCGTGCTTATAACTGCCTAACATATACGGGACAAGATCCTGTGCAGATACCGACTCAGTCCAACTGAAATCTCTATATTTGGATGCCACATATTTACGTAGAGTTAATGTTTCTTGCGTATGCGTACGATTCATGCGACGTCCTACCATTTCTATACGGCATGTTGGTCGGGTTTGCATTCTGAATCAGTATGTAACAACAGGTGAATTTGTAAACAACTACCTAATCAAGAACGATATTGATCTCGTCGCGGCTTGGCAGGGGACTTTGAAGGACCAACTTCACACTAATAGAGTCCATTGTAACCAACTACATCCTATAATCGTAGTAATCGTGATTCGAACACTGAGTTCGGGTGGGCTTGGTGGGGTTGTCGCCAGTAACCTTTTGAGGCGCTTGTCGCTAAGGTTACCAATCAGATGTAGTTGTCGGCGAGTACCTATGCATGATCTCATCAGAAACTTTTCCAGGGAAGCTAAGCAGTTAGAACATCGACTAAATATCAAGGCTGAAAGGACAACAGCACTCCCCAACAATCAACTCGAGCTTCTAGTCTATCTCTTCGACATACCAGGATATACAGAATTGGATTTTGAGGGACTGGGCTCGTAACTTGCTTGCCCATCACAAGTCTGACCTTTTTCCCACGATCTTTGATGTACTACCAGCTAAAAGCGTAAGTTCGCCAAGCCTAAGCTATCCGACGGATCCCCAATCCAATAAGCTCGATCTCTGGCGTACCAACTGGATTTGATACATCATTATCCGGGGCTGTGTGGCAGTTATCTCACACCTGTCGGTATTTCTGATCCGAACATTCATCCACTAAATTTGGATGGATTTGAATGGCTCCCCTCCCTATTGAACAGCCTCAGTCATGGTGCACAGTCCTTATCGCTATTACTACCTCTTCGGAGGGGATCAGTAAGTGAAGCCGGTGGGTGGGGATTCAATGGGCTCCGCTAACATGACTGGAAGATCATGGGGACCAGAGGAATTCTGGACGGCCTCGGATGATCGAGTACGGGGTGGGAAAAGCCAAAGTAAGCTATCAGTACGAAGTAGACAAGATCCCCTCGGCCCTTTCTTGAGCTATATTATAGCAATCTGATTCTACTAAGCATCGATGTGCAGCCAACCGGAACTTGGAGCAGTATACATTGCCACAAACCTACTCGTCTTGTGTTTAGTACAATTGAGGAGACCAGTGATTAACTTAGACGATATAGGTTACTTAGTTACTGCCAGTGATCCCCACTCAGCAGTCTTCTACGGGGACCTTGATATCACAGCACTGGGCGGTGCTGGGTTCGCCTCTCAGCGAACTGTAGATCAGCTCTCATGGGACTTAGCGGAATACCAGGGTTTGATCATCAGGGTTAAAGCAGGAGATAACAAGAAATATACGATAAATATCAAGGACTACACCCTCCCTAAGCGCCCTGATGGTAGGGAAAGCAGCACTATCAGCTGGGAATACGATTTCGAAACTTCGGCGGCGGACATTACGATCCCATGGGACAATTTCAAGCCGACGTACCGTGGCAAGCCGAAGCCCGATACGGAACCCTTGAACCCAAAGAACATATTGAGAATAAGTATCATGTGTCGAAGGTTCGTAACCACAAGCCAGTAGTCGGTTGTCTGTGTATACCCCAGCCTAAAGGCTAACTGGAGAATTACAGTTTCTTCGGTGAACAAGCAGGGCCTTTCAGACTTGAGCTTCAGCATATCGCCGCCTTCACATTTAGGGACACCCCCCAACCACCCCTTCGGCAACCACAAGCCGGGACGTCTAGAACATCCTCGATTCTTAACGAGTCAGAGTACAGATCAGACCCTGGAGACGCCTCGTGGCTTACCTGGATACGTATGTTCTTCACACGGAACTAACTAGGGGCATGTTATCATGGCACTTAATATGGGGTCATATAAGTCCTACGCTACGACACTCATCATGTTAGGTCGTTTTACTCACTTCCCATCAATATGGTGTGGAATACCATAAGCGGGCGCCTGTGATCTCTAATAGGTGATCATGCCCCATTCTGATTGAATTACGGGGCCCCATTTTAACATGCGGGCTGACTTCCAACCGCAGCTCGGCCTATTCTAGAAGAGAAACTCACTCTCGGGAAATCAAACCTTGACATCGTCGGACACCCCGTATTTCTCGTTCGGAGAGTGTATATATACCTTGACACACTACGGGGTTAATGAATTCAAGTGTCCACGTGTCGGCCGCCTCTTTCGTATACCTGTGGCGGGATAGTTACTTATTCGAATACGTCTTTTAAGTGGTTTCACAACATGATTGCTTGTCTCGTATGGCTTCAAGGGATGGTGATAGCCAGTATCCGCGATGCACTTCCAGATACGAAGACCCATAAAGGGGATATCTATTCCTAGATCTTCCCAAATGATGAGATGCACTACGAGTACTCCTGATTCTCGGGGAGTCGTAATAAGAATTTTATCCAATACTTCCTAACTCCGACGATCCAAGCGACCCCGTTGTCTAGTCGAGGTTCCCCCTTCAACTCATAAATAACCGCACTACCCCTATTATGCACTCCGAGTACCGTCAGGGTATCGTCTACGACCCCCCAACGAATGCAAAGTCCCAGAGGCCTCACCGTTTAGGAAAATAATTTCAAACATAGATAATATTAATTTCGGCTTGAATCGGTAACTGGGGCCCGAACACCTGGGCTCCGGGGGTGGAAAGGTTTGGCGTACGCGTGTGGGTTAAGAAAAAGAAACCCGCCCCCAACAAGCTGACGCACATACATTGACCTGCCCATTTTGCCCCTGAAACCACCGTATAGTGTACCTAGGTCCAAGGCTGAAGTTTTGCTTTTCATGCGGACCCGTCCGGCGCTGAAATAAGTTCTTGGTTGACGGACGAGGCGTCGGTTGACCTTCCGTTGGGTCCCGCCTGATACTAGAGCTCTCGGAGAATAAAGAGTGACATCTTCGTTTATTGCATTTGAATGGCTGTCTTGCTTAACAACCGTTATACGTGGCAAGCCTGGCCCTCTCATCCCTGTCTCCTTCAGCCCTCTTTGCGGAGTCTGTCAGCAAACCCGCATGAGTAATACCACTCCCACCTCCCTTCCTCGCGCAATCTGACCACATGTAGGTAGTGTAGGTACCATAAGCACTTGGGAAGTCCCACGGCATAGACAAGCACGTGTTATCATGATGCCGATGCTTCCCACGAACTTTGGTGCCCAATCATCGACTTCCCCCAGCGTCCCGCCGCGTATGGGATGGCTAAGTACTTATTTGATTATGCACAATATACCCCGTACTACCCGTTGAAACCCTACATAGTACGGATCAGCTTGTTTCAACTGTGTACAGAGTGGGTGGAGGGCGGGATCTTCATCAAGTCCTACGCATTGAGGTACTGTATTGTACATTCAGATACCGTGGTGTTGGCCGACTCTGGCCACCCCCCCACCCCCCTTTTATTTTCCAACTTTAACGGTCATCGGAGGTTGGGGCATTATTCTCGGCCGACACATAACATGGATGGCTCAGAATAGCTCTAGCTTGATTGATTCAGTGGCAATGACCCTAGATACCTGTAGACTGTAGAGATGCCTGTCACGGTTTTGCTGGGGCCTCTATATAGGAGGTTATGATCTGATGCATCACGTGTCTAATCAGGACTTTAGCTGTGGATTTAACTCATAAAGAAATAGTGTCTAGACCAGGTAAACAGACGGCTGTAAATTTACCCCATCGATCCTCATTTATCATCCAAGCCCAATCTTCAGGGGTCGAGCCATTGGTACTGCTACTTCAAAGATTTAGCAGGCTGCCAGACTACGCAGTAGCGCGCGAATAGGAGACCAAAAAAGCTTGCACTCTTTCCTTCAAGGGATGCCAGCAGATATATGCGTAGCGAAGATCAAGGGTAGGTTGTGATAGCGGAGGGGAGTATGCACAGTGCTCTCCTGGTAGGATATGCCCCTTAACTTCATAAGCCCATATTCGGAAGCAAAGAGCCCCGAGTCCTGAGTCCCGCAATCAATATTGGATGGACCACGTTTATCACCGCGGACGTGTTATCGGCTGAGAGGACTTTTCTAATAGCAAGGGCATCTCGACGCGAGCGCCATGCTGGAAACTTTTATGCTGTCAGATGCCAAGTCTATAGTCTCACCGCAACCGTTTAACAGTGCACAGCGTAGCGAATGATGACTCTCGCTCAGTGGGATCTTCTTCTCAGGTTAGCTACTTCAGCCCTATGATATGAGTAGGTAGGGCCTTTCATGTCGGCTCTCTCGACCTCCTATTGCCGCTAAGGGCTACAAGTACATTTGGAGGCGGTAAGGGCACAGGGTCCTCATGCAAGCTTCACGGCCTCTACATTCCTTCCCCGCGACGTGGTGTGCTGTAGACTGTCGATCTCTTATTCCGAACTGCGGCGCCTGTAGGGCCGATACAGGGAGCAAGGGGGCCTATGTGAATGTGTAGATATCGCATATTGTATACGCAAGCACATGGCCCTATGCATATATGATCCCGGCACGAGACTGCTCTCACAACACCTTGACTGGCAATGGCCTGTCAGTCCTAGCAGTCTAGGTGCAACTATTGATTGATCGATCGTCCTAGCTGAGAACAACCCTTGCAACTCGCAGCTGGGCTTTTCGCTATCTATGTAGTCCTGATCTGAGGCGAGATAATATGTACACGACACTGACTGGACCTTGTACAGTGCAAATCTAAAACACACCTCCAAGTGTTCATTTTGAGCAGATATCCTCACTCATGAAACCCTGGAGCGCTAAAAAGGACTCTATCGACAACGATGGCCGGTGCTCTAGTAGACTATAGCTATGGTAGACCTTCTTTTAGGTACCTCAGTAGCTAAGCGATGGTGGTAAGACCAGATGTGGGAGGAAGATATACAGGTAGACGTCGAGAACTATGCCTGCTTTACCCCGGAAGGGGCCACGATGACGAGGCCGAATTCTTCTCGAATATAATAATGAACAAGCGCGTCAGCTTTGATGATCCATCACACAAGCGGATGGCCGTAGGGCTGGAGCTTGCTGACGCCTCTCTAAACCTCCCCGGAACTCATAAACGTGGAGCTGTATGCAACCCTGGCGTATTTTATCCCCGAATTTGAGAATGAAGGTAAAATACGCTACGTTTGACCTTATTTTGGCACCACACCGGTGTGTTCTCGCAACGAAAAACTGCTGGGTGTACTTGAGGTATTTCGACCTCGAATCAGAAACTCGAGACACAAGGACGCGAGTCCCACAGAACTTTTGCCATACATGAAAACAGTGTGGCTTGCTGCATGGATCCCGCTGATAGGATTTAGCGACTTGCCGTTAGAAGCAAACCAGTATCCTTATTGGCGGGTAGTCGAGCGTCGACTGACGCCATCGCCATACAGTATCTCGAGCCTTCACGGGGTTGGTTCTTAGCCTGCCCTTGAGATCGTCATGCCCGCAACTGAGCCACCTTCTCATTCTCCCAAGGTTACAAAAGCTCATTGCCACCCCCGCCCCCTCTTCTCGGGGAATCCCAGGGAATTCTGGTCCATAGGGGATTAGTAACAGTTAAGAACATCATGATGGATCGATGCGACGCTAGTATTCGGCAAATTTTGCAAAACCACGAGCCGATGAACCGAAAGGCGTTGCTTACTATTTATCATTAAAACACATTCAAGGCGTATTGTAGAAGGATGAAGTGTAATACGAAGCGTAGTGGAAGAAATGCCCATATCGAGGGTGGCTTTCGATTCTAAGATAGCCGTCAGTTCGTTCGAAGAAGGTATCGGTAAAATTACATATAGAGTAGAATGACGAATATGTAACTGACAGGCTGGGTGATACGTTATGGTGTTCTCGTGTGCATGATCGGCCACATCTTTCACGCTGCCACTCACTGTGGTCTAAGCTAGAACCACATTATACTGAGTTTTGATATCCCGAAAACAACCATCGCAGTCCCTGTTATACCATCTATAAACCAATCAACTTCTTGGGGATAGAGAATCGTTAGGGTTAGCATGTAGAACAGAAATATTGCATTATGTTGACTGGGTATACCAATATCTCGTCTACTTCACCACAGTTAATGTTGTATTAGCCCTGAAATCTGCGCTTGAGCTACCGATCAGTATAGTGAACTCGCCAGGCTCGACGACGTAATTCATGCCGAGGTCCCAGAGCCCGAGGTCCGCAATGCTGAGGTTCATGCTTGCGGTCTCAGTCGCGCCCGCGGGGACGAACACCTTTGCAAACCCTTTGAGCTGGATGTTCGGCACCACAACACTGCTGATCTCATCCCGTACATACAGCTGCACTACCTCCGCGCCGTCGCGATCCGAATCGTTTGTCACCTCAACGCTGACCGTGATTTCGTCGTTAGATGTGGCTGTTGACTGTGACAGCCTGAGGTTCGAGTACACGAACGTACTGTAGGATTTGCCGTAGCCGAACTAGGCAAAGAGGTTGCGTGTGTGTTAGCGGGACCGGTCCGTATTGTCATCACCTCATACATGGGTATAGACGGTGGAGGGAGGTTTTACCTCGTATAGTGGTAATGGACTGGCGAGTACATAGTTGTGTCCAAATTCAATGGTACCGTTGTCGTGCACTCTACCGGGATCTGGGTATGCCCTCGCAGAGTTCAGGTGATCGTAGTAGACAGGAGTGGTCCCAACGTCATACGGGATACCGACGGGGAGCTTTCCGGACGGGTTTACGTCGCCGAATAGCACGTCTGCAAGGGCATTGCCTCCCTGTTCCGAGGGGTAGAATTGCTGCAACAGGGCCGACGCCGCGTCGGAGATCCAGGGCTCGGTCACAGGCTTTCCCGAGCTAAACACCACGACTGTGGGCTTTCCGGTGTCGATGATGGCTCGCACGAGATGCGGCATCGCGCCTACCAGGTTCAGGCTGTGCACGTCGACATGCTCACCCGTTGTTGCGTTGAGACCGGCCCATAGCTCGTCCTGGTCCCGCGACCAGGTTCCTACTATTACCACCGCGACGTCAGCGGCTTCCGCCGCTGCGATCGCGTCGGCGAAGCCGGATTGGTCATTCGACCAGCGCTCGCAACCTTGGGCATACGTGACTGTCCCTGTGCTAGCCGAGCGTAAACCATCTAACGGCGTCACGCCCCTATATTGTGCCCTATAAGGAACATAATCGCCATACTAACCGGATGAAAGTTAGTCAGGATCAAGCAATAAGTGTCGGAGATAAACTGCTACCCACATTCATATAGCCGTGGGCCATAGGACCGATAACTGCAATGTTCGCATCCTTCCTAAGGGGCAGGATATTGCCATGATTCTCAAGGAGTATTAACGATTCTGCATCAAGCTGTCTAGCGAGGTCGATGGATTCGGGCGTGTTGATATAATCTGCCTGTTCTTCTTCCGGGACGCCTGGGAAAGGGTCCTCGAAGAGTCCAGCTTTGAACTTGGCCCGCAGCTGTCTTGAGACAGCTTGGTTGACGACATCTATGGAGATCTCGCCGGCTTCAACCATCTCTGGGATCTTCTCAAAATTGTAAGACCCTCCTCCCATCTCAACATCATTCCCGGCGGGTAATGCCTGAGATTAAATGTTAACGGCTTTTGAATTGCAATATGAGTGACGCACCTACGTATTTGACCACTGATTTCGAATCGATTGGGTCTGATTCGCACATCCTGAAGTCTTCGCACAGCCGGTCTGTGCCGCCGGCATCACTTATGACCTTTAATGAGCAACTTGATCAGTTATACAAGCCTCAGAACTTAGTCTTGTCAATAACGGACGCACATAGTATTCATAGCCCCATTCTTCCCGAAGGATGTCGGTCAGCGCATGCTTATCAGCCACCGAAGGAATTCCATCATAACTGTGATATGCAGACATGACTGAAAGTGCACCAGCGTCGATGATAGCGCGTTTGAATGGAGGAAGGTACGTGGTGCGGAATTCTCGCTGGCCGCCGTGGACAGGCGCGGTGTTGATGCCCTGCTCCGGACTCGCGAATCCCGCCTGCTGTTGTCAGTAGTGCGTCCCTACCGTATGATTATGCTGTCTTCTTACATAGTGTTTCACCATTGCCGCTATCTTTTCAGACTGAAGCCCCTTGACATATGCGTGACCCATCTCACCAGCTCTAATTCCGAGATTAGGATATCGCCCGCCTCGGTTTAGTTATAGGGAAGTTCTTACAAGTAGGGATCCTCTCCGTACGTTTCTTCTACACGACCAAAACGTAACTCACGAGCCAAGTCGACGACCGGGGCGAAAATGTTGTTTACACCTAAAGCTTTGGCCTCTTGCGCGATGACTTTAGCCATCTGATCGATCAGTCCCAAGTTAAAGGAAGACGCATGTGCGATGGCGGAGTTGAAGATGGTGCCATTGGGGATGAGGAACCCGTGTATGCCCTCGCTCTGAACCCAGGCTGGTATTCCGAGCGTTGTGTTCCTGACGAGGTATTCCTGTGCGAGCCTGATGTTGTCACTCAGCATCTTCCACGGGATGGGGATGCCGACATAGAATTGCCCCGCTCTGTGAGCCATGTTCCATTCGAGGCCGGTTTTGTTGAAGGACCCATCCGTGTCGTTCAGCCAATTCCTAATGTCCCCCTGAACCAGCTGTGCCGTCTTCTCCTCGATAGTCATCCGAGCTAGCAAGTCAGCGACTCGGTCATCAACCGGGGCGCCGGGGTCCTTGTATATCGCGTTGGTCGTGTTGCCCGGCGCAGTGCCGTTTCCCGGCACTGCACGCACGAAGCCAACCACGACAGAGGCGTGTAGCCAGTTTGACAGACGCATATTGACTAGCCGGTTATGCTGACATATGGGAATCCATAGAAATCAGAGGTACTGGTTAGAGACGAGAGGATGATAATTTATGGCACTGCCCGTTGCTTGCATAGATATACATTGTTACTTGGCAACATAAATCACCATTTACTACTTGCGCAGTGAACCTGGTCCGCGGGAGAAGACTCTCCGCCCCCGGTCCTTGGAGGTGCCTAGACGGACAATCTGTTTGTCGCATGGCGCCTCTGGTGTCAACGGTAACAGCCAGATAGACATAATTCTTCTAGCCTCCTAGTGTATGCACAGAGGATCACTAGATGCTTTGATGTCGGGAGTCGTCTTACGGGCAGCAGCAATGGCTATACCTACATCTCCCACACTCTCCCGTATCATCAGCTCGCTTTCGAGTGAAAGAGTTTATAATAGCAGTCCCTTACAATCACCTATATCAAGACCCAAAAAGAAAGTGCCAACTGCAAGAAGAACTGTTTACTAGGTGTCATGCAGTTGCTATTTTCAGAGGGAGTATCGGCTTATAGGGCTGAAAAAGGGCAGAGGTAGATTTTGTCTTCCTCGAAGCCACGGTAGTACTCATCATAGAGGATTTAAAATGCCTTATAAGACTGCAAACGACCGGGGGCTCTTCACTGTTGGTTGGGGTAATAGCCGCCGAGGATATAGGTTAGCTGCCCTTGAAAGGAGGAGCCGTTTGAGTGGTTAGTTAGTGGCTAAGGCTAAGGGAGTTATAGTACCTAGGTACGCCCCCCCCCCCCCTTTTGACACCATCCTATGTTAAAAGGGGGGAAGTTGGAGAAATCGCGGGGAATGGTAAAGAGGGATGGCAGGGCACAGAGAACGGCTTTTCTTGGCTTTCTAGTAAATTAGTATGTCTAGATTATGTCTTCCATAGAAACTACCTGGGATTTGGTCCGATTGGTGGGATGTGGCTGAATTGTACCGCCTTTGACAATTATATTCAGCGGCCAAAGTTACCCCGAATTCACTAGTAGAATTTGTATCGTCGCCGATGCTCAGTAGCTCCCTCGTCTCCATTTCCTGCACGCTGGGAGCTGAAGACGTATACCAAAGCGTATCTATCCTCTATTGGTTCGCATGATAGACGACGATAGGGCGGGCCGAAGCTAGAGGGTCCCCCCTCCCGCCGACACGGCCCGGCATCCCGGCCCTGTCGTAATCCGTTGATCTGAGGCCCGAAATCATCGTATCATCGGTTATGCAGAACACTGTCGAAGTACCAGGCCATTTATTGTCAAATTATTCTGTCGTCCGGTGATCCTCGACTATTCCGTATCATCTCTCGAGTGCTTAATCATTCAATGTTTCATTGCCTGTGCGATTCCTCTTCGCGCACCCTCTATTTGGTTTTCATAAGAGTGGACGTGCTTAATCATGAAGTTCCGCGATGGGATGTGGATGGTGGCCGAGGGGATGAGAGTTGAGTATGCGGAAGAGGTGTACTCCATCACCCAGACAGAGAAGGGGCTAAGTCTCCTATGTCCTTCAAAGAAGATATTCAGACGAGGGGACACCCTCAATACGAGCACCCTGACCATTGTAAGCATATGGCGCTTGGAGTACCTAGATGATAATACACTATCAGGTTAACCGTATAGTCAGGACATTGAAGCGGCTAGCGAGGGCATTATATCGGTAGAGACGACTCACTGGGTTGGTGCGGTGGATAAAGGACCGCATTTTCAACTTTACCCACATGGCCGGCCGAGTGTAGAGGCTAGGATGTCAAAGAGCGATAAGGGCACAACGCTCACATCAGGATCCATATCCGCAACAGTGTCCTCAGACGAGCATTCCTTCGATGTCCGATTCCACGGCGCAGATGGGACTAAGCAACTAACTTCCCTGCTAGGGCGCAGCGTGGGGCTGGCGTATAACCCAGCCCCGAGCAACCCTCTGCAGACGGGCGACATGCGGGACTTCAAGCACTACATCTTCACGCAGACCCAGCTCGGAGTGGGTGAGACGGTGCATGGGCTCGGGGAGCGGTTCGGGGCCTTTAACAAGGTCGGACAGTCAATAACACTTTGGAACGCCGACGGCGGCACATCGAGCGACCAGGCGTACAAGAACGTGCCCTTTTGGCTGAGCTCTAGGGGCTATGGCGTGTTCATTGACGAGCCCGGCCGGGTAGAGCTGGAGGTCGGCAGCGAGCGGTGTAGTCGTGTGCAGACCAGCATCGAAGGCCAGAGGCTGCGATGGTATATTATCAATGGTCCAACACCGCGGGACGTGCTCCGGCGGTACGCGGCACTAACAGGTTACGCCGCCTCAGTTCCCGGCTGGAGCTATGGGCTTTGGCTCAGCACGAGCTTCACAACCAACTACGACGAGGCGACTGTCAACTCCTTCCTTGAGGGTATGCGGGAGAGGGACATAACCGTGGACGTATTCCACTACGACTGCTTCTGGATGAAGGCCTTTACGTGGACGGACTTTGTCTTTGACTCCGAGAGGTTCCCCGACCCTGGCGCGCAGATCGCTCGCCTCAAGGCCTCTGGCCTTGTCAAGAAAGTCTGCGTCTGGGTCAACCCATACATTGCACAGCACGGCGCGGCGTTCAAGACAGCCGCCGAGAAGGGATATCTGGTGAAACGGAAAAACGGCGACATCTGGCAGTGGGACCTCTGGCAGGCAGGCATGGGCCTGGTCGACTTTACGAATCCGGCCGCCGTCAAATGGTACGTGGAGTGTCTAAACGGGCTCTTCGACAAGGGCGTAGATGCCATCAAGACGGACTTCGGCGAGCGCATTCCCACGCGCGACGTCGAGTGGTTCGACAAGACCATCGACCCAAAGCGCATGCACAACTACTACGCCTTCTTGTACAACAAGGTGGTGCACGAGGCACTGGAGACACGGTACGGCGTTGGAGAGGGGGTGCTATTTGCACGGTCTGCGACGGCGGGTACGCAGCGCTTCCCACTAGTATGGGGCGGTGACTGCGAGTCGACGCCCGAGGCCATGGCAGAGTCGGTGAGGGGTGGCCTCGGCCTCGGCCTCTGCGGTCACGCCTTCTGGTCCAACGACATCGGCGGCTTCGAGGGAAACCCGGCACCTTGGATTTACAAGCGCTGGGTTGCTTTTGGTCTATTGTGCTCCCATAGCCGTCTGCACGGCAGCAACTCGTATCGCGTGCCCTGGACCATCGATGACGATGACCGCTCCGAGGAAGGCTGCTCTCGTACCCTATCCCGCTGGACCGCCCTCAAGGCCCGTCTGATGCCTTATCTGCTGGCGCAGGCGGCGCAGGCTACATCCGGAGGACTACCCTTGTCCCTGCGTGCCATCGCCGTTGACTTCCCCGACGACCCAACCTCGTGGTACCTCGACCGCCAGTTCATGATTGGCGACAATCTGCTCGCGGCGCCCATCTTCGACGAGTCGGGTGAGGTTCAATTCTACCTACCTAAGGGCAAGTGGACCTCGTTCTTTACTAACGAGGTCCGCGAGGGACCCGGTTGGTTCAAGGAGCGACACGGCTTTGGGAGCCTGCCCCTCTACGTAAGGGAGAACACAGTGCTCGTGCTGGGTAAGCCTGGGGCCAGGGGTGCTGTTTATGATTACGCTGAAGATGTGGAGGTTGCGTTGTATCATGTCAAGGAGGGCGCGAGCGCGGACCTTGTGGGAAGCGACGGTAAGGTTACGGGGGCGCTTACGGTAGATGTCAACGGCAAACTCAAAGGGACCGAGCTTCTCAAAGGCTCGTGGAGTAAGAGCGAACATGGACGCAAGGTCGAAGATATATTTTCCAAGACCATTGCCAGGCTATGATTTACCAGGCTTTGTATGGTAGTTGATGGTGGCATTTCACATAATGGATGGATGCACATGGATGGTTGGTTGGCACCCGGGTGTATTATATCTATAGAAATACTACCTCTACATGGGGTGTCAAAAAGATTAGGTATTGTTTATATATGTCAATTCTTTGACGAACGCGGTAAAAGAAAAAGAATGTGCAGTTGGATGGATGACCAGCGCTTCCTCTTTGGAATCGGCGGCTGGTTGGAACATGCCAAGTTTGTGACAGTGGCTAGTCATGTATAGCTATGCTTGCTATCGCGATTTATTTCCTCCCTTTTTTCATCCTCCTGGTATCACATGCGAATTTTTGAAACAAAGACAACAAGCAAGAATCAGTACCTGAGCTCGAGACGTGAGAACCTCCGCTTTGTCGTGTCATCCAACCAATCCCGCGCGCGGGATCTCAGGCCCTTCGCGCTGCTGCTATCGCTGCGCCGCCAAAGGCGCTGGCTATGAAACTCCGGGCTGATATCGACCTCGGTCGCTTCGCTGCTCTTCCGGCCTCGCTGCTGCCTGGGCTCGACGGCGAGCTCGGCCACGGCAGTAGCTTCTACGCCCGAACGCGTAGCAGAAGGTGCGGTCCAGAGTGCCTTTGGTGTTTCTTTAGACACTGCAGTCGGCTTTGTCCAAAGCAGGGGAGCGGCGGGTGCAGAGATGGGTGCCTTGGGAGGGTAAGAAGCGGCAATGGCGGCGTTGAGAGCGGCGGACCATTCCTGGGGAGAGGCCGTCTTGCGGATCAGCTGCTTACGCTGGATACCGCTCGCAACGATGGCGGCATGCAGTTCCATGTCCCACTCCGCCGGAGAAGCTCTCCGAATCGGTCGCTTGGCAGGAATGCGCGCGCTCTTCAGGGGTAGGACCATCTCGAGGTTCTTGTTTACAAAGGCCCTAGGCAACTCCGGAACCTCAGGGACCTCGTCCTCCATCCTGCCCTTACTAGACCAGCCACCTACAATACTTTCTGGGGACACCGAAGAAGCCTTGGTGACGCTGGTCCGGAAGGAAAATGCGTCGCTCACAGGCGATGAAGCTGTAGACTCGGTCGAGGCAGACGCCATGGAGGGACTACGGGGCCGTACGGAGGAGATGCTCAACCAGTCTACCTCGACGGAAACGCGGTTGTTGATGCTCCAAAGACAGCTGGATTCAACCTGCAGGAGAGAATCCTGCAGCTTGCGCGGCTTCTTATTCATCTGAAGCGCGGCTGGCTCCGCCGTAGTGGTCCGGTACACCTTCCGCTCTGGATCGATCTTGAACAAGCTCGGTTCCACTGAGGGGACAGAAACGGCCTTGGTCCACAGAGAAGGCTTCTTGGGCGAGTAGGCAGGCTTCGAGGTTGCCTGCACAGTCCACAGCGCCCTCGACGTCAACTCAGGTACGGACTCTTTTCTGACGGAAGGCTTCCTGGTCATAGAAAGCGCAGCCGGGGGTTGCGACGTTCGCCGGTAATCAACTCTCTTGAATTGGGTGGAAAAGAGACCGTCCGATACCGGTACAAAGGTCGTTGTCGGCTTGGACCAGAGCAACTTCGACATGGCATCTCCAGATTGGGTGGCTTTCTTCATGGAAGGGTGCAGAAGGGAAGACTCAGAAGTGATCGTGTCCATCTTAGAGATACTCCAGAGGCCTGTCGTCAATAGCTGCTGAAGCGGCTCTTGGGTGAACCGAGGCGCTTTTGACATATACAGCGCAGCAGGCTCCGCAGAGGTTCCGCGGTAGTTTGACCTTCTGGAAGCAGTGTTAAAGAGACCCTCTAACGGCGACTTGGGAGGCAGCGAAGGTTCGTTCCAGAGTAGCGAAATTTTGGCAGACATCTTAGAAGAGGTGGCGACTTGAGCATTAGTAGGGGCTGACGGTTTGGCCCAGAGCCCGGTTGAGAAATCCACGTGGATGTTCTTGGAAGGAGGGGTCCACAGAGTAGTGCTCTGAATAGGCATGATGTCGCTACCTTCCTTGCGAGGTCGTGAATAGCTACCAATGTTGGCATCAGCGACATAAGCACTCCAGATTTCTTCGTTCGGTTGCGAAATGCCAAGCGGCCGAGTGGCCTCCTTGATAGCAGGGCATACGGGGCTCCAAAGATGAGGTCCCACAGGGGTAGGCTTGAAGAAAAGAGCGGGGGTCTTATCGACGCTAGCACTCTTCTCAGAGACGATCTCG
This sequence comes from Eutypella sp. D-1, assembly GCA_023313575.1. NCBI lineage: Eukaryota > Fungi > Ascomycota > Sordariomycetes > Xylariales > Diatrypaceae > Eutypella > Eutypella sp. D-1. Next base: position 478,034 of record JAJTTP010000008.1, on the reverse strand, counting down.
AATTCTACCAGGCTTTGCTCATCGTCGTCCTCCGCGTCCTCATCCGCCTCGTCTTCGGCATCGGAGGGAATGCCAAGAGACCCGTCCAACACCAGACTGTCCACCCTCTCCGAGGAAGGGCACGGCTGGGAGCAAGGGGGACTCAATAGGCTATCTTGCGAAAGAACACCCTCTGTCTGAAGCAAGTCGGCAATCTCCCACAACGTAGCTTCATCAAATTCGTCACCGACGTCTTCGTTGTCCGAGAATTCGTCAAAGTTGTCGCCAGATTCCTCGTCGAACTCGTCAAAGTATGAGGATCCTTCCTCCGTGGTCGTACCCTGAATCTGGGAGGCCCGGGCCATCAGAATGGCGTTGATCGCAGGAGCACCGGTGGTCATCGTCCCCGGCATAGCCATGAACTGGCTGGTACGCTGCTGGACGGTGGCGTTTTCGCTCTTCTCGCCCCAGGGGAAGCGGAAAATGCCCAGAGTGCCCCGCCGGTCTAACGGCTCCGGATTCTCAAGAATGTCGGGCAGTTGAGTGACACGCTTGTTCTTTCTAGGCGGGCGGATCGTGACGGGGCGGTTCACAGTCTTCTGGGTCTGCTGTGGCTGAATCGGCACCTGCTTTTGCCAGAGACCACTAGTTCCATTCAGCTCGGTACTCCACATGCGCCTCTGCCACATCTGCGAACTCTCGATTGTCAACGGCTGAAGTGTCTTTCTAATCTTCGGACGCAGGCTGATGCCCGGGATTTCGCGGTTTTCCGACTCCTTAAATGAGAATACTGTGGGCGGTTTCCAGAGACCTGAGTTGTACACGGCCGCATTCAACATCATTGGTTGCCACAGCACATGAACCTGAGTGACCTCGGGTGTATCAGGGGCCGATGCAACAGCAGCCTCCTCAACTTCGATATCGGACTCGTCTGTCTCGGGGGGACTCGGGCTACCTAATGAGGCTTTGGATACTGCCAGGATGTGCTGGTTATGATATTTCATAAGCAGCTCCGGTCCGCGCGAGTCCCTTGATAGCACCGAGCCGAGACTCCGCCTGCTCGCCCTTCGAGCGGCGATAGCCTCAGGGGTAAGGAATCTATGCGACGAGTCTTGAGACGGGGCAACAACAGTTGAAGCCGGACGGGACCCCCTTAGGGGTGTCGTCTTGACAGTCGACATTGAGTCACGCTGAATATTTCCCTGCAGAGACTGCCACTTGTTTTCTTGGCCGGCCATTTCGAGCTCTAGATTCTCCAAAAGTGCCAGCCGCTGCTCCTCCCGCTCGTCGTATTCTTCGTTCAATTCCTCGAGTGTCCGGAGCTGATCTTGAATCATTTGATACACAGCTTCAGGGGAATCCGGCGAAGGCTCCGTGGACTGAACGACTATCGCTTTGTTGCCGCCCTTCGCGTTAAGTAGTAGCGGTGCTGGGGGAGGCATCTTTCTGGATTGCGCTTTCATTCTTGTCGAGAACATTGGACATTCGTCTCCGACGCGGCGGTGGAATTGGCGAGGGCTATGTCGACGCTGCGTGGGGGCTTCTGCGACCGTAACAACCTCTTCAGGCTTGGTTTGCGGCTTATTTGGTACTGGGGGGGCATCTAGCATCACTGGCACGACCTCCTCGGGGTCAGTATTATCAGTAGAAAGGTTCCGATCTTTCTGGATGTACGTAGATCGAGCATTCTGCCTTGACTTTTGGACATTTACTGCAGCAACCGGCGAGTGGACCGATCCCCAATTAGTCGTGGCATCTTCGTCTCGGACTGAAGTCACATTAGATTGCCTAGAAGGAACGATGGGCAAAGTTCTACGCTCAGTGTCGGTGGATGGGTCGTCTGACCATCGGCTGACGGCTGGCATTGAATTCTCACCGGCGTTATCTCTGGTAGTCGATTGTTGCGGCTCATGAGAAACCTCGAGAACACTTGTTGTCCGCACGCTGCTCTCCGTCTCCGCGATTGACCGACTCCGGGCACCCTCTACAACGTCTAGGTTGGCGTCGACATCAGGTATTCCTGGGATAGCGCTTAAAGGTGGGGCATAGAACAATTCCATCTTCTCGTCGAAAGTCATGCTCTTGGTGTTGTTTGGCTGCGGTCTCAGCGTAGCCCCAGCGCTCTTTGGGGGCGGCGGCAACGGCGGCAACTGGGTCGGACTCCCGGGTCTGGATTTGAGAATCGACTTCTGTCTGGTGATAACTGAACCGCTGGACTTCGTCCGTCGATGAGCAGTGGGAGGCGAAACCTCGGCGGGGAACACTTGGCGGTCTTTGTCACTCTTCCTTGGGATCGGGCGGGGCCGGTGGACGACTGAAGTTCGAGGGTCGAAGGGCTTCTTTCCTTCAGTATTGGACCTCTTCAGAGCATTCGCAACGGCATCGGGGTTGTCATAAGTGAAGTTATTCACTAGCATCACAGCTTGTTCTGTCTGGCTTCTCGCGTGCTTGAGTACGTTTCGCATACCCGGAGCTCGGGGGTTGGCGGGAAGTCCATTAGTCGGGCGCCGCTGCAGTGTCGTCGCAGTGGTTGCGGTAGTCGCGGTAGTCGCCCGTGATTTTGTGGATGCAGATGAAGCATTTCGTTCGGGCGCCTGGGGTATGGGTATGCGGACAGATTCACCTGGCTGGGTTGCCTCAAATGCCTGTACCGTCGTGCTTGGCTGGACTTGTCGTGGCGACCTCCTTCTAAGTGCATCCGCGCCCGGAGATAGCTGAGTAGAGCTGGACAAGGCATTCCCTTGAACAGACAACATTGCGTTGCTCTGGTCGGACTTTTCGGAGTCGGTTCTTGATAACTCATTGCTTGCGGCTGCAGTCGGAGGAACAGCGGTTTCCCAACCAGCAGTTGTCATGTCTACAGGGGCCTGGGCAGGGGCACTGGGCAACGGTGCCGCTATTTTTGATAGACGTCTCATTTCGGCTATGCGCTTCAAATCAGCCGCACGTTGTCTCCTATCATTCTCAGCAGCCGTGGCGAGATCGACTGTCGGGATCCGGCTGAGAGGATTATGCATATCATGCGTCGCTGCGACGATCGGATTGGAGATTGCGATTCTGCCAGCAGCATTAGCCGGCCTCGGGACACGCGGTCGACCGTTGTTAGCATTGCGTCGATCAGATTTGGCGTCTTCATAACGGGCCCGAGGGACAAAGTCACTATCCGACGAGGACAAGTCTCGACTTCCATCCATTGCTCCCGAAGTCGGTAGCCCGGAAACGCCAGACAGGCTCAAGGTCAATGAACCCGAGAATATGACAGTGATAGCTGGAAATAGTGAGCTTAGAACTATAGCTGTTGTAGATAGAGTACGAACCGATCAGGACTAGAAGGCCTATGGCGGGCATGGCAGTTCTAAAGAACAGGCCGATTGAGCTGAGGCCCAGGAACAGAGTAACGCTGGTCTAGGCCAAGAAGTTAGTTGCTATGGACGAACGCGCTGAAGATTTCGGGGACCCTTACTGCTAACCACACGGCTACACCGCAAACTAGCCAGACGAAACCCTTGACCTGGTCGGACCTCTCCTCATTGCCTTGACTGTTTTTCCCCGGTCCCCTCGTGAGAAACTGGATAGTTAGCAGTACAAGGATCATAACGTCCATCGCAGTTACGGTGATGGCAACCGGCACTTGATTCGAGGTAGGAACACATGTTGGATTGAATTCAGATCTGGTAAACCCAACGAAGACCATGCCAACAATGAAGCGCGCGAGAACCAACAGCTGTGGCACATAGCCAAGTGTCGTCTTTGCCTCCTGCTGGGTGGCAAAAGCCAGGTGCTGCTCTATGGCTACGCGCGCGATTTGGTCGAAGATGGTAGAGAACGTAGCGGTGACTTGGCATGCCGTTGATGCTGTCGCGTCTATTGCTGTTGATATGAAGGCAATCTGCGCCCAAAGGGCAGATGATGCGAGAAATATTACGAGGGCCAGCCTCAGGCCGTTCCGGAAGATTGCCGACCCATAGCCCTTAGTAAAGAGGAAAGTCGCCGCCGATGCTGCATTGACTAAAACACCACTAGAAAACGAAATGATTAGTATCCCTCATCGGCGTGGAACTTCGTAGCGGCGCAGCACGTACAACGTAAAGGCTGCGATTAACGCCTGGGTAGCACCGGAAACCGCCATGGTATTATATAGGAACGAGTGTGAGAGGTGACCAGCAGCCAAAAGATATAATAAATCCCACTCAATGGGCTATGTACAGATTATTAGCAAAGAAACGAATGTGTCATGGCGTATTGTTGGAAGGACAGTAGGTATCATGAAGCCATCGTGACCAACGTCGCCCAGCCAATCCCAAAACTCGGTGTTGAGAAGGAAAGAAAACTAAGCTGAAGCAAATACGACAAGGCAGACGCGAAGATTCTAGCTGACTATCCACAGCTCCTCGATGCCAAAAGGAACCCCCATGGAAAAGCTGGCACCCATTGTGGTGTGCGGGCGGAAACTAAACAGCACACATGCACACAAGCGACTGGCAACTGTGGAGAAGATCTAGGATCTCAAACAAAGTCCCTTGCAAGGTGGTGTTCGAGACATGGCGCCGATTAGCTCGGAGATGGATGATTGGTTGAACCAATGGGTTGGCAGGGGCAGGTACTAGGCGGCTCTAGTAAGAGCCCCTGTCGAGTCTTCACCACTTGAAACCTAACATGTTCCACCCAATAGGTCCGAGGTGGAGATGGCTTCATATTTCTTCATATTTACGATTCCTTTAAGAAGTCGCCAGGCCTCCCGTCATAAATATAACGAATGCTTTTCATCGTCGGTAAACTTCAGCCGTGGTGGCATCTTATTAGCCTATCAGCCGCGTATCGACTCAAGCGCAATATTTGCCGTGCCATTCGAGATGTGAGGTTGGCAATCATAACTGGGTGTGGGGTTATTCGTCTCGAGCTATCTCTTTACATACTACCTCAAACGCTTGGCGAGGCGAAAGGCAAGAGATACTGTATTCTCTGCTGCACCTCTGATAGCGGAAAGGGCTTTCCCAAAGCTGATCGGCCAGATGCGTTCTTGGTAGAAGAGGCTGAAAAGGGAAGAAACCCGATGATTTTACCTTGTATGGTGGAGCTTTGAAGCTGCCAAGGGTCCCCGGCCCGTCCTTCATAGTGAGAGCCGGTGTCAGAACAGACCAAGCTACAGGCTGATTCACTGTATATCTGCGCAAGTTATAGACAAGGGGTTTCGCTGCATCTGGCTTGGCGAACCCCCTAACTCCCCAAGCTCCCCCATGCTTTTCAGCGCTCCTTTCAGCTATCTGAATAGGAGGTGTGGGTGGTATTGAGTGTTGAACGATGCATATATATGACGTGAAGGCGAGTGGTATTTGTAGTTCAAACAACTGATCTATACTTCGTACATGCTGTGATACACATTATACAGAATGCATAGTAATCCGTGTCAATGTTGATTGAATAGATTATCTGCGTCCTACTTCATACACTGAGTAAAACGAGATGGGCATGGTTTTCCAAGAGCTTACTGTATCAAAATATTTCTCCTGTGAGCCCAAGTGCCCCTTTGTATGAGTGGGAACTACGGCCAGGCCATTTCTTTGGTACGCTTAACGCACTACCAGATGATTTGATTAGTCGCTATATAAGACGCCGACTACTCTTATGGTAGGGCTTTTGGGCAATTTAGCTTGGGCTTAAGCATACGAGCAGATGATCAGCCGGATAATTGCCGGCGACTCTTGGACACATGTACTATGTGTTTCTAGATAAACATCTCAATACTCCACTCAATGGAACCCTGTCACGTAGTATGTAGAGGAGTTCTATTTTTTATTGTTACATAGTCTGTAATTTACAACCTGAAGGTGTTGCCGGCGGTTCAACGAATCCCCGAAGAAAATAGGCCCACTATCAGGGGCTCAAGTCCGGAAACGCCAAACATTTTAGGTCTATGTACGTAGATCGCCGATTTACGTACAGATAACTAATAGGAGTTCCCAAGCTGCCAGGGCGCAGCAAAACCACGGAGTAATGTGGATTCAAAATCAAGGTTGTTCTAGGCGACTTGCTGCTCAGGCTTAGGGGACGGAACCATTGCCCGATAATTCGCAAGTTTGCCATGGTCAGACGGAAACATCCCAACATAGTGTAGTATGGCGAAGTCCGCTTCCTCATGTTCGTGAGAGCTTTAGTGCACCATTTCCAATAATAGAACAACAGACAAAGGAGAACAAGCATCTCACGTGCTCCGGTGATGAGATGTACTCTGCCGTTAACATGTCTAAAGTCTAACAGCCTAAATTTAAGAAGATTCTTGCATCATTAAATCTACGAGGTAAGCTGTGTGTTAAGTTGCTCCTAATGGCAATCGCGGTTAGAAGCAGTGCCGTCAAAAACGAATATAATAACTCCAGCTTGAAGAGAGGATCAAATCACCAAGTAGATATGGTTGGCTTTCATTACTCAGTCTTCATACTCAGAGACTTTCATGTGTTATGGTCTCGGATGGCCAACCCGCGCTGGAGGGTTGCTTATGGCCAACGAAGTAACTACTGATTGAGAAGCCATATGCCCAGCTATGTACTGCATCTAGTACTGTAGCATCAGTCACACATTGCCTTCGTAGTTGAATGCGAGTCTTGAGACTGTCGGCTTGGTCATAGTATTAACCATGCGGCTCTTCAATCATCCTTGAAGAGCTCCCGACATATAGACACGCCTCTACTAAGGCCTCATACTGTAGACGATGGCACGGTAGAAAAGGGATTCTCTTCTCGCGTAAAGGATCTTGTGTTCAAATTTAAGTTGATAGCGTAATTGTTCTTGTATAGAAGTAGCAACCAGAAAGGATGTATGAAGATTAACGCCCTCGCCGGCAGGGGCTGTTGTCGTCTATGTAGCTTGGGTCGGCCGACACGAGTTCTTCGCATTGGCTGAATGCTGGACCTTCCTTTCTATGCCCGGACCTGATAGCAATCCCACAACAGGGCGAGAAAAGGGTTGTGCCATAGGAGTAGTGATGTCTCAGATCACCGCTTCTTGATATGCCATTTCGAACAGATACTTGAGGATGCAAAAAGAAGAAAAGGCGAAAAAGTGAAAAGGAAATAAGTCAAGGCTATATGATATACTAGCAAGATTAGATACACAAGAAGTAACTATTGAATTGGAAGAATCTTTGATGATGCAGCCCAATTCGCCTTATTAGGTGCTGGATGGCCAGGATATAGTGTTTAACGCACAAGCCGGGGACTGCACCGTCAACGAAACTAGATATAATTAATGCAGTTTCCTGTCAAAAGCATAAGACGCGTCTTACATATGAATATATTATTGAGACATCAATCGTCGCGAAACAAAACACTGCTAGCGACTTAACTCACTGCGAAACCCAAATAGAAGTCAGATTGAGACGCCATTCGCCTCGAAGTGTCAGAACCCTGCCGCCATGTCGAGAAGAACTTCTGCTGTAAAGAAATGCCCAGTGGATCAATCACGAGGAAATATACCTGACTAAGATGGCAGGTGTCGCAACGCAAGGTGCTCGGAGACGCGAGCGACCGGGCGAACCTCCGCGCCACTCCCAAGCAATCTCTCGATCTAACGGAAGCTTCTAAACCGATCGCAAAGACCGGTAAGGACAAGGCCCTAGACAACACGCCCAAGGAGCCAGGCGTGGCCGAGCTCGAGGAAGCCAAAGAGAACGCGGGACAGGCAGTCGGCCTCTCTATCACTGCTCCTAAGGCACGGAAGAAGGCTGCGACAGCAACAGCCCCGTCGGGCAGCAGCAACAAGAAGCGCAAGTCGGGGGCATCGCTCGAGAACGGAATCGCCGCCTACAGGCAGGACCTGCGCGATGTCGACGTCGACGACATGTCGATAGACATGGACTGCGACAAAGTCCGGGGTCTAATCAACCAGCTCATCGACTCGGGCATCATGCGCAAGGGCGAGTTCTGCGTGGCAACCGGCCTCAGCAACGCCAACGTCAATGCCTTCCTCGCTAAGGAGGGCGCCAAGGGCGGTGCCAAATGCGCCGCTTATAAGCCTGCCTGGCGCTTCTTCAAGCGGCGCGAGGTCAGGGGCCTCGAGATGCCGAGCGTCGAAAAGCGGCAGAAGCTTGGCACAGAGAAGGAGGCAGAGAAAGTTGGCGGCACCGGCTCTCGTTCTCGCGCCAAGACCACCATCTCTGCTGCCTCGCTACCGGACATCAGCAACGTGCACCTAGAGGGCGAGGAGGACGATTCGGTGGAGGTGTACGACACGTGCGACGAGGTGCGGCGGAAGATCAAGGCGCACCTGGGCAAGACGCCCGGGCTGACGCAGGCGCAGTTCTGCCGGGAGCTGTACGCGCAGCTCGGCGCGCCCAAGTGCAAAGCGATCCAGGCGAGCCAGCTCGCGAACTTCCGCGGCGGCAAGGGCGCGCGAACGGGCGCCAAGAGCACCGTCTTCTACGCCGCGTACGTGTACTTCGAGAAGCTACGTATCGCCCAGGGCAAGCCCAAGTCGGCCCACCGCCTCGAGATGGAGGACATCTGGGGATACCAGGGTGGTTTCGACCTCAACGTAGATCACACGACTAGGTAAGCTTCTGGACACCTCCCCTAACTCGTTCATTTGTCATCTGGATGCAAGCTCACGCTGGGCTAGATTCTTGGTCGCTGCTTGGGAGGGAAAGCCTACCATAGATCGATATGGGCGGATCGGCGGCTTCTAGTGACTGCTTTATCGAGACTCTGTTTTGCTTTGCCTTGCAGAGCGTTTCAATCTATCAAGAGCAAATGGGTGAATTTAATGATATTCTTAATTGTGACGCATCATATATTCACGTGATAAAAGAAGTTCGAGGCCGATGCGCGGAATTTATGTACATCCGGGAGATTGGGTTTTAATGGATGGAGGCTATACCTGTGTAGATGAATTAATACTATAGAAACTATGAAAAGGGGCCCCTGAATCTTAGTTTAAGTTGATGCTATCTCTACCCGCATACTCCTCAATACAGAGAACACAGAGAGCAGAGAGCATGTCCCGCCACTGTTCTATATTTAAAATCTTCGACTTCGTTGCCAGAAGCCGGGCCGTAGGTGTATTCCTTTAGTCACAAAATGTTCAGAGGGCGTTTTATCGTCTGGAATTGCTCAAATATGTAGTATCCTTCGTAGGCAGGTTACAGGTAGGCCAGTATGCCAGAGAAACACAGCTGAGAGCAGCTGGCAGCGCCTTATGTACTGGCAATTCCACCCCGACCCACCGACACTCCGACGCTAACTGCTCTATAAGTTTAGGTGTATAAGTAAGTACCTACCTAAGTAGAGCTAGGGACTTGTCAGAAGTAATTATTAGAGCTCTTCAGAGGGTCTAGTTATCGTAATATCGTACCTAAGTAACTATAAACATAATCCATACCTACGTAAGGGTAATCATGAATTCATGACAACGACAACAACAACCGCGATATCGCAACGACGACCACCACACTACCATATTAAAGAACCGCCTTCCCGCCCCGCATGAGAACGTCTACTCACCACCTCATGACATGACCTCCAAGCGATCGCGCGCCGCCTTCGAAGCCGACCTCCGCGCCCAGCAGTCGCCGTACGCGGTATACGGGACACCGCTGCCCCCTCTCGATCCTGAGGTGCGAGATGATGGCTCCTACGTTCCCGTATGGAAGCAGGAGGTGCGCGATGAACGCGGTCGGAAGCGCCTGCACGGGGCTTTCACCGGCGGCTGGAGCGCAGGCTACTTCAATACCGTCGGCTCTAAGGAAGGCTGGACGCCCTCTACCTTCGTCTCGTCACGGTCGGCCCGGCATAAAGATAAAGACGGCAAGGACGGTCAGGATGGGGGAAGTGGGAAGAGAACGCAGCAGCAGCAGCAGCAGCAGAGGGTCGAGGACTTCATGGACGAGGAGGATCTCGCCGACGCCGCTGAGCGCGAGAGACTGCACACCGCGCAGGGGTTCGCCGGTCTCGGGTCCACCGAAGAGGCCTACGGTGCGCGGAGGGCCGGCGCCGGCGGTATCACGGACCTCTTCCGCGTCAGGGGCGAAACCATGGGCGTGAAACTGCTGAGGAGGATGGGCTGGAAGGAGGGTCAGGGTGTCGGGCCCAAGGTGCGGCGCAAAGCACGCCTCGGTATCGGTGACAGTGGCGCAAGCTCTAAAACGACGGCACCCCGGAACGACGACGACGAAAATCGGACATACCTCTTCGCGCCTGAAAACGTCGCCATGATCGCGTTCGTTAGGAAGACTGACCGGAAAGGTATCGGCTACGAGGGGGAAGCGAGGCTGGCAAGTCTGAGGTCGTCCGGGCCCATGTCCACGCGAATGGCGGATGCTAGTGAGAGCTCCGACGATGAAGAGGGGGATTATGGTCTTCCACAGCGGCCGAACCTGTCGTCCGCCGCCAAGAAAAAGAAGCCAAAACCTGTGAGGGGCGGCATCGGCATCGGCATACTTAATGATAACGGGTCCGACGACGAGGATCCTTACGAGATTGGCCCGCGGATATCGTATAACCGCGTCATAGGTGGCGATGAGAAGGGTCGAAAGAAAAAGAAGAAAATCCCGCCGAACATTACCTCGTCGAACCCGGCCTTGGGCGGTGCGGCGCCGGTCTTCGTGCCGCGCAAGAGCGCACTGGCCAAAGCAGGCAAAAACTTGCGGAGATGTCACGACGGGCGATTGCCGCTCGACGGCTTCGTCTTCGGCACGGAGCCAGACACCCTGGAATCCCTTATCAACTCGGCGGGGAAGTACCCGCCGCCCAAGGTTCCCGAGGGCTGGAAACCCAGACGACAACAACAGCAGCAGGCAGAAGAAACGGCCACAGCTTCCAAGAAGGAAGAGCAGTCATCGTACATCTCCGCAGCGGACGCGGCCCGCGCCTCGAAGCTGGACCCCAAGGCGCGCGCCGCGCTCCTCGGCGAGGCCCAGCTTCCGGGCAAGTCGGTGTTCGACTTTCTATCACCGGCGGCGCGGAACCGGCTCGCCTCCGCGACGGGCCGCGCGGACCTGCCGCCCGCCCTCGGCGAGGTGCCCGCCGGCCATACGCCCCTCACCGAAGCCGCGAGGCGCGCTGAGCAGCTGCGTCTGGTCCCGCGGCTCGACAGGGCAACGGCGCTCGCGGCGCTGGCGCGCGGCGCATCCGGCTCCGGCCCGGGCTCTGGCGGCGGCACGGGGCCTTATGCCAGCGATGATGCCAAACGCGCGCGGTACCGCCAGTACCTGGAGTGGTGTGCAGGGTCGGGCGGCCACGGCAGTGATAGCAACAATAGCAATAGTAATAACGCCGATACTGACAAGTCGGCGCCGCTACCGCCCGAGAAACCCCCGGGCACAAGCACGGAGGACTGGCTGCGCGAGCTACACGAGTTCCAGGGGTGCGCGCGCATCTTCCGGCCTATGACGGGCGTCATGGCGTCACGGTTCACAACGGGCAAGACGACCACCCCATCCGCCAACACCACCACCGCTGCCGGGGAGGAGAAGGCTGGGAGCCAGCAGCAACCTCCCTCGAAACCGGCCGACCCCGCCGAGGAGGCCGCCCGCCACGACATGTACGGCCCCATGACCCGCTCCGTCGCCGACTTCTACCCCACGAGGCTGCTCTGCAAGCGCTTCAACGTTCGGCCGCCCGCGCACGCGACCACCGCGGACGACACCGCCCCGTCATCGACGAGGGCCGCCGGCTCTACTGCTTCTGTATACGATACCATGGGCGGTGGTGGTGCTGGTGCGGGCTTCGCTAGCGCGGGGTTGCTGATGCCGCTATCGACGAATCTCACCGCGCCGACGACGACGACGGCTGCCGTGACGTTGTCGACGGGCGCTATGACGCTCGACGAGATGATGAGCCAGGCCCGGGAGCAGGCGGCCGCATCGTCATCGGGCGCCACTGGTCTAAACGACACCACCACCGCCGGCGATGGCGACGCGGGGAGAGTGAATAAAGTGGTCGGGGCCGGGGCGGACGCGGAGGTGAAGCCGGACGTCAACGAGGCAGTCGAGGGCAAGACCGCGCACGACGAGGTCCTGAAGGCCATATTCGGCGATAGTAGTGACGAGGAGGACTAACTGAACTTACTGGGCCGATTGAACGAGTGTTGGTTGTTGAAAAATAGGATCGGCTAACTTCGAAGGGGTATCTAGCTAGCTATGCTGCTGTTTCACTTAGTTAATAAGGAAATGAAGATAGAGGTTGCAAAGCAAGGGCGGGAGAGAGAAAGAATTAAAAGTGCTACGAAGGCACTGCCGTACTTCTTTTTATCTATACTATGCATTCCTCCATATTGGTCGTGTCAACGTAATGTAAACGTATCAGGTACGTATCGGGTGAGAAAGAGCCTTCTTATAAGGGGGGTATCTTTGACAGGAGTAGCACCAGTATTCTGTCGTATATATATGTATACATACGTATATTGCAACGGAAGGAGAGAAAAAGATGTGCGTGTGCTTGACCTCAAATGTGTGTAGGGTTCCATACATTTTTATATATTCGCTGCTATGCGCCAAACAGGCCAAACAGTAACCCTCACTTTTCTGTCCATAGGCCGGTCTGTCTATTTGACCACTAACCCAACTAACCAACCCCCAAGCTTATCGATTCATCCACCATCATAAACAGGACAGGTACATATGTATAAAGCACATGCATGGCCTACTAAGTTACGTAGCCCCATACCAAAACACCACACAGCAGCTTAGTGCGTGGGCTTGGCCATGGGCGCGATGATGCCCTGCTTGAGCAGGACGCGGGGCTTCGTGACCTCCTGGAAGGTCTCCTTGGTCTGGAACTCCGGGCCCAGCGGCAGCCGCAGCGAGCGCTCGTACTGCGTCTTGGACTCGTAGACGTGCGGCAGCTGCGATGCCATGTACTTCTCGGACTGTGTATAATCGTTAGTGAATTCGATCCCTGTATAATTTATTTTTTTTTGCTTTCTTTCTTTCTTTTGTTTCTGCGGGTATGTGATGGTAGGATTTGCGGATAGGGATTTTTAAGATAAATAGGAAAAAAAAGAAAGAAAGAAAGCAAACTCACCTTGCGTATCCTCTTCTCGTTGATAATGACGTTCTTGAGCTTCGCGTCGCGGCGGTCCTTCTCGCGCTTGACGCCCTCCTTCTTCGCCAGGAAGCGGCCCTGGTGGCGACGCTTCTCGCGGTTGCTGACGCCGTCGCCGACCCAGCTGCCCCAGCCGGGCAGCGTCTCGTCGACGACCTTGTCGTCGTCCTCCTCCGCGACCTCGCGCTTCTCGCGCTCGAAGTCCGCCACCACGTCCAGCCCGCCGAATGCCCGGTCCAGCAGCTCCTGCTCCCGGAACTGCACGAGGTGGCTCTCGTCCTCGTCCCCGTCGCTGCCGTAGTTCTCATTGTTGGTGGCGGCGGCGGCCGCCGCCGCGCCGTCCTGCTGCTGCCTCTTGCTCTTCGCGGCTTTCGGTCGCGCCGCTGCTGCTGCCGCCGGCGCGACGGCTACTGAGTCGATGCTGAAATCGAGCACGTCCACGCCCGACCCCGACTTCTTGCCCCTCTGCTTCTTGGCGGGCCCGGAGGCCTCGGCAGGCTGACTCCACGCGCCGGCGATGGACGACGACTCGGGGGCCCGAGGAGCCGGGGCCGAGAGACCTTTAGACCGACCATTGGTCGACACCGCTGCAGTAGTATCTTGGGTGTTTTGCAGTTCCGTCGGGTCGGCCTTGGCACCCTTGCCCTTCTTGGGCTGGTCCTTGGAGAATGGTGACTTCTTGCTGTCGGGCTGACCAAACTGTCTCCGGCCCACATCGTCGAGCTCGGCTTCCGAGCCTCCTTCGTCATCGGACCCTAGCTCGCGGCGGATCTCGGCGATCATCTCGTCGTTGGCCTTTTTCTTAGCGGCCTCCGCCTTCTGCATGAAGGCCATGGACATGAGCTTGGACTTGGGCTGCGAGTGGTCATCCTCTTTCGAAGCCTCGTCTAGCTGCCGGAGTAGACGCTTCCGCTCGTCGACCTCGTCGTCGTTAGAATAATCCGACTCGTCCTCATCAGCATCATCATCATCCCCGGCTTTAGCCCGCCCTTCGATGCGACGGCGCAGCTCCTCATCTCGGCGGGCCATGTCTGTGATGCCCTCTCGAACGTCGTCGTCCCAGACCGCGTGGCCCTTACGCATCTTGGCCCACTTGCTCTCCCGGTGACGCGAGCCCATCCTCTCCATTGCACGCTGGCGGTCAAGGGCTTCGCGCTCGTCCTCTGAGTCGAGCTCCCCGGTAGCAGCCATGATCTCGCGCTCCTTCATCTCGTCCCTCTCCCTCTGTTTCCTGTGCACGCGATGGTACGCCTTACTCTTGATCTTCTTGATGCGCTTCGCCCTCGCCTCCTCACGTGACTTGGCTTCTCGCTCCTGACGCCTCTTGTTCCACAGGTTCTGGAGCTCGCTCCTCGAGATGCTCTGTTCGCCGGCCGCGGTCTCGTCTGCTTGGTCCTTCTCTTTCTTGGATTCCTTCTTGGTGCTCGGTCCTAGTCCACTCTCTTCCATGATGGCTAAGATCGTCTGCTCCAACTCGTTGCTGGGGGCTTGGTTGGTGATCAGCTGCAGCTCAGTGTTGTCGTGCCTGGAAATTCCCGTCTCAGTCTGAGGTAGGGGGAACACTAGATGCTCGGCTCTCCTGTTCTGCTTGACGGTCTCCGTCCACCGATCGAGAGTCTCGTTGGTTTTCTCGTAGGCGGCGCTGCGGTCGAGGCGGGCTTGCTGGCGGCGGGCTAACGGCACGTCGAGCTTATGCTTTTTGGTCGACTCCTTCTCCTCCTTCCCCATCAACTTGACCGACTTCTTCAGTTGTGGGTCTTTGACGGTCAATAGGCCCAGGTCCTTCAGGTTAATCTTAGGCTTCGCAGTCGTTGCAGTGTCGTCTTCGTCGTCTGCGTCCTTGACCCCAGAAAATTGAGAGACCCAGGCATTGACACCGGATTCATATATGTCATCGTCCTCGTCGTCATCCTCGACATCAGAGGATGCGTCGCTGGATCCGCTATCACTAGCATTTGATTCCTCATCAGAGTTCTCATCTCCCTGGGCGCCAGGCTCGGCATCGTCTTCGGACATTGACATATCGAGAGCGTCAGCGAGGTCAATGGCGTCAGAGCCAAGTGAGGCGCCGTCAGCATCGCCTTCATCGTCGTCGTCGTCGTTGTCCTACATAGTCGGTAAGCATGACCCTGAAACTTAAGCGGGGGGTGGGGCGGGAGAGATGGTGATATTCCCGTACCTCATCAGAACCCTGCTTCTTGCTTCCGCGGAAGGTGAAATCCTCGAACCTCTCCTCGTCGCTCTCACCAAAAGCATCGTCACTCTCGATTTCGGAGTCGTCGCCGCCAACGCGCCACTCATTCCCACTACTATCACTCCCATACTCGACATCCTCGTCTTCGGCCCCATCAGCAGCACGACCCCTGGCGTCGGCGTCTCCGCGTCTCATCCTCTTCGGCTGTCGACCACTTTCATCTTCATCCTCGCTGTCGTCTTCATCGTCCTCGTCGTCTTCGTCTCTGGCGTGCTTTCCACCCCTGCGGGGGCCCTCCTTGGGGACGTCCAGATCGCGGTTGCGCGGCGTCATCTTGGGCTTGTCCTCGTACATCTTGGCGGCGATGGCGAATGCATCGAGGGCATTCGCCTTGGACCTCGACCGGTTCTTCTTCCCCTTACTTCCTTTGTTGGCGCCTCCGCTGCCGCCGCCCACGGGCCGGCCGTGAGCCTGGCGTCCAGGCATGGTGGAGGAAAAGTGAAGGGCGAATTAATCAGATATAGCCGGAGTTAGAAGGTATATCACAGGCACGGCGCCTGGTAGATAGTCTAATATGAGCGTAATGAAGATTTAAGGTTCCGCTACTGATCTGTTAAATGTACGACGAAGTATGAGAGGTGGACTTTTTTCAAGATCTCGGGATGGATTTCAAACATTGTAGAGCTCTAACTGCGCATATATCATTTGCTGATAAGATGAATCTCAGAATCTTTTTAGTAGAGCGCATGGTTATCAGTTTTACAGTGGATATCTGAACCCCTGTCCTGGGTCGGTAAAGCGGGTCCTGCTAGGGACCGATCCCGATCCGCTTAATTACATACTTCCATACTCTGTCTACTGAGTAGTAGTAACTAACTAATCGATAAGCTTTTCGAAGTTCGCGACATTTTGCACCGTCCCGTCCCGTCCCGTTCACCCACCTAACATACAATAAGTACACATAACATCCCCCGGCATTTCAGTTAGTCAGCGACGAGGGAAACGACGGATTCAATGAGCTGTCCTGCTTAACTGCCGTCCGAAATACCCAATTGGACCAAGAGCGGGTGGGAAAAGCATACTGGACCGATCGAGACCGAACAAAATTTCATTCCATATCCACCCCGCCGACCAACGAGCAAGAGGGGGGTTATCGAAGTTGGGGAGGGTAGAAAGGAGAAAGAGGATAATAATAAGAGAGGGGAGGCCAAGGAAATAAATTAAACCAATATGCAGCCCACACAGGCGCTCCTGAAGCGCTACCGCAAGCTGCCCCTGACCACCAAGGACATCAAGAAGGGCTTCTACAAGGGCACGGGGACCGGCAGCATGGGTAGACACACCAAGTACGGTGGCTACATTCTCGATTGGAATAAGGTGCGCACGTACGTCGTACCGCCGGGCCTGGACACCTTCAAAGTAAGTCTTTAAGTCTTCCCTATTCTCTTCCTCTAACGCTGTGATGGAGGAGGGGCCGATGTTGTTGAGCCGACGGGAGGAAAGGGGGAGGAGCTGAGCGTTAAAGGTGGAAGGAAAACAGTGGCAAAGGGGAACAAAAATTCGCTAACAGAGAATCACCCCGCCCTTCTCAAGTTAACCCCCTTCATCACCAAGAAAGTCACGCCCGCCAGCGGCCGCTACGAGGGCTACCGCCTCGGCCCCAAGAGCCCCGAGCTGTACCTGGATCGGTGGAAGGCGGAGAACGGGGTGGACTAATCCGGGGGGTGTTGGGTTGCGTGAAGCGAGGCAACGCAGAAATCGACAACGCCCTCAGGTTCCCCTGGTTGTGCGCCCCTCCCCGTGCTTGGAATTGAATAGGACCGCCCCGTCACCTCCGAAGGCAGAGAGATCGCTTTTAGGTGGGGGTTATTGGATCGGGGACAGCGGAGTTGGAATCTGCCTGGATGGATGAGCAACCAACGACAGAGAAGAAGCCTACGGATACCGTTGTCGCTAGGGATAGCAATCGGCGCGAGCGGGATGGCACAGCAAGCACGGGTTGGGCGCTTTCTCCCAGAGCGAGCTCAGAATAGAGGGTGTTTGGGGACCAAGCCTGGTCGTCTGTTCTGTGTCGAGATTCGAGTTGTATAAACCTACGTCTCCCTGCTTACATCTCTCTGTAGATACGAATGAAAAAGAAAGAAAAAAGAACAAACAAAAAAAAAAGAAAATCTTGAAGGCTAAAGAAGAAAGAAAGTAAACTTCATGCACACCTGGAAACACATCGAAATATCCGCTACGGAAAACAATTTATGTAGAGGATTTTTTTTTCGAAAAAGTAAGAATGAGAATGAAGTAAATTCCGTTATCCCCATCCTACTACTTTCCCTACCTAGTTATTATGCTATATAACAATGATACAGAAACGAAAAAGAAAAAAAAAACCGCCCATCAGACCAGCCGGCACATCCCAAACCCAAAAATGCGGGGGGGCGAAACCCCCATCCAGGGGATCTAAGGGGTAAGAACAAGAGAGGAAAACAAAAGGGTAAGGCAGAAAGAGAGAAAGAGAGAATGGGTATATATATACGTATGCGTAAGTAAAAAAATAAGTAGATAGGTAGATATGACGTTGCTTTTTTTCCTCCCCCCCCCCCCATTCCTCTTCCTCTTCCAACTCGCTTGCCCCTCCACTCGACTACCAGTAGAGTATACCTCTCGCTCCCGTGCTTCGACAGGAAAAGCGAGGCTGCGCTGCTCGGTTCCAATTGTGTTACAGGGGGAGGGGGAAAATGAAGACCTAGTAGGTATTGGGGAAATGAATATTGTGCATGTGGGTGTTTTTTGTCCCGGGAATCATCCCCCGTCAATCTAATCTTACACCGTCACACGCCCCCCACCCCCGACGCAGTTGATTAGCCCGCTCTAGGCAAGTCCTCCTGCGCAGTGACGAAGGTCTCCAGGGGCGGGCGCTGCCCGTCTGCCGCGGCGGCGGCGGGGGTCGCAGCCGCGTCCCCGCGGGCCACGGGAGGCGGGAAGAGGCCATCGCCATCGCCGTCACTGCCGTTGCCTAGCGGGGTGATCGGGGTCGTAGGCATAGGGCTGACGACGCGGGACGACGGCTCGCCGCCGCCGGCCGCGCCCATCGAGGTGAGCGTCAGCATGCTGGCGGTGTCGGCCTCGCGCTTCAGGCTGAACGGCACCGCGATGCCGTCGACCTTGGGCCTCTTGCCCATGACGCCCAGGTCCAGCTCGGGATCCGCGGCGGCGGCCGCCGGTGACATCGCGTAGGCATCGGTGGTGTCGGTGCTGCCGTCGGCCTGCTGCTGCTCCTTGGCGTGAAGCGCAGAGGCGGGCGTGTTCTCGCCGACCTCGTCGACGTCGCCTTCGCCTTCTTCGAGGTCGGTGGTCTGTCGCTCGTCCCTGACGATCTTCCTGCGCGACCGACTCCGGCTACCCAGCATATCGCGGCGCGCGACGTCCTTAGCCTGGGTCCGGAGGTCCGCCGGGGAGCGCGCGCCCTCGCCCTCGCCCGCCGCCGTGGTGGTGGCCCTGGTCTCGGGTTCGCGGTCGGCTTCGTGCTCGCGGATGACGGTCGCCTCGTCGTGTTTCGAGCCCCAGAGCGACCAGAGCGCCAGCCCCACGCTCTTCTTCCGCTTATTCAGATCCTTGGCCTTCTTGTCGTCTTCGGCGGCCACCTTGCGCCGCCCCGCCAGCGCGCTCGGCGGCGGCGTCTCCCCGTCGAACCCTTCGTACCCCGCCACCATCGCCTTCAGCCGCCGCTTCTGCACCTTGGCTGCCGTGCTGCTAAACCGGCTGTCCCATTGCTTCCGCGCCTCGAGCCATTTCTTCACGGGCCCCGCCTTGATGACGCCGATTTCTTCCGGGGGCATGTTGCAGCCGATGAGTTCGGAGGGAGGAGGTAGCGCGGTCACGGTCCCGTGCCGGCTAACCTGCTGCCGGATCATGTGGTTCTTGAACGGGGGCAGCGGGTCGCCCGCCTTTCCGACGGCGGAGTGGACGTCGGTCTCAGTGGACTTGACTTTCGTGGCGCCACCCTCCCTGTTGTCGCCGTCCGACTCTTCAGAGCTCGAGATGACGGAGATGTCATCGTCGTCCAAGATCTCGATCTCGGTATGCTGCGCCCTCGCGAGGGCCCAGGCACCGAATTGGGCTATCGATCGATACATGAACTTGGCAGGGCGGGTGAAGCTCAGGGTCGGTGCGACGTGGCAGAGGTCGTCCCACACCTGCAGCTGCACATCGGTCGGCTTGAACCGCGCGATTTGTTCCTGGGCAGATTCATGTAGCAGTGACTCGGCCGGGGTGTATTTCTTCGGGTTCGCGCACTTGTGTGCCAGATATATCTGCTCGTCTCTCAGGTACTCGCCACCCCCGGTCATGATAAGTAGTGGCGGTAGGCCGCCGAGAGTAGGCTGCATGATCGGGGAAACCAGCGGGTGGGACAAGAGATCATTGGTGGTATACATCTATCATTGTTGTCAGTGTACTTATTTTCATTTTGTTCATTCACGGCGCATTACCTGCATCTGCTCTTTTAAGGTCACCTCCTTCCCGTCGATCTCGAGGGAGAGCGGCGGTGTTACAGGGACCTCTTCGAGGGTTTTCTCGCCGTTTACACAGGTGCCATCCTGAGACGCGGGCTTCGTCGATTTGGTCGCCCCTAACTTCATCTGCTTGGAGGCTTGTTCCTTGAGGTTCGCATATTCCTCCGCGTTCAATGGAGGCCAAGCCTTGGACGGCTTATGATGGAAACCATTGGGCGGAATGTAGTCCAACGGACAATCGGACGCCACACTGGGGAAAGAATGTGTCAAGTCCACCCAGGGACTGATCAGTATGGCGCCGGCAGGCAGAGGGATACCGCGATCTCTCAAGGTAACCAGCAGGCTCATGACCATACCACCGCCTGCTGAATCTCCAGCAAATATGATAGTTGTGGGGTCTTGGACCGTAAGCAGGTGTAGGTAGGCCGCGATGCAGTCGTGTAAACCACAGGGGAAAGGGAACTGGGGCGATAGGCGGTATTCCGGGGCCAGAACGCGGGCTTTCAGTTTGCGGGCATGTCTCTGTAGTTGATAGCGGTGTTCGTCGACACTACCGAAGTAATAGGCACCGCCATGAATATAGAACATGACCCTCTTGGACTTGGGATCGCCAGAAGATTTGCGCTCGTTGTAGTCGGACTTCATCTCGATCCACTCGGCCTTCAAGGATTTCCCGGGTTTGCGCCATTGCCACCAATTGCGGCCGCCAACCTGCCTGATGCCATCGGGACCAAGTTGCTGCTGGAGAAGAGAAGCGGCCTCGTCGAGCTTCTCACTGGGGATTTTGATTTCCTCGACGCGAACCCACTGAGGATGGGGAACCCATTGCGCGGTGAAGGCTTGGAGATCTTCGACGGTGTGGTGCGATGCGAAGGTCAGAAAGGACCGGATCAGATGCAGGCCTTCATCGTAGGAGAGATGTGCGGTCGGTCGTTGTCGCAGGGGTTCACGGTTGAGATACTAGGGTCGCGTAGCACTGTTTTTAGCAAGCCATTCATTCATATAGAGAATGTCAATGCCTCCTAAACCTCCCTCACATGTACACTGCTACTATCACCACTAAATAAGGGGCGCAGGTACGGGATCCTACCCAGCAACTAGTTGGGCGGTAACAATATCCACAGCCTTAGAGGCATATAATATGCCTAATAGGCTAATTACGCAGACGGGACAATCCCATCTCAGGTGCCGCGTAGGGAATAGTATAAGGAACGTAGTCCGGAGCAAACCCGGATCTCGATCGAAGAACACTTACATGTGACAAAAAGGTCGAGACCACCGTCGGCGTCACGGCCGTAGAGACAGTAAAAGTATTCATTTGACAAGCAAACTCCTTATTAATGTAGCATTAAGTCCAAAAAAAAAAAGCAATACGAGAAAAAGGGGGTATCATGTATTACGGACACACCACACAAAGAACGATGCGTCGTAAGTAAGGGGAAATAACAAAAACAAAGGGATTGACTTATGTAGTTGTTATAAGCCAGTAAGAAATTGGAAGTCAGTCACGCAAGGAAAAGGGCAGCACGGGAAGATATCTCTAGGTGGCAGCAAGTGGAATTGGGAACAAGGTTACGAAGTACGGAAGATTTGTGACGATAATAGGTTTTAATAGTTATTGATAATGATATATATAAATGTCTAAATGGTCAAGAAAGAACAAGGAGCGGGAAAGAAGAAAAGAACGTTCTTATTGATACCTAAGTATATATATATATATATATATATATGCTTAGTAGAAGTTAGATATTGAAGGCAAGAAGAGACTGGGGGGAAGGTAGTATAAAGTTTCAAGCCACCGGGTCATCTACATAATATGTAAACACGATCAATGGCAACGTGCCAGGTTGTCTACCCAACAAGCCTGAAATCCAGTCTGCTTGCTAGTGTGTTAGTTCGAGGTCCAGCTTCGTAAGATTTAGGGGGGAGGCGGAGGAGGGTTGTAGTAAAAGAGAGAATGAAAGGTACGAAGTTAAGGAAGATCAATTCAAGCCAAGGGCCAAGGTTATTTTGGCATTTGATAGTGGAGGCATTTCTTTTATTTAATTTGATTCGACCTCGGGACCGTTTCCAGCTTGTCAGTTCCCAACCTTGGAGCTTTCCACTTAACTACACGTATTAACTAGAACTTACGAAGCAAAGCAGAACAATTGGAAGTTAATAACGAGAGTACATGCTTAAAGTTACCTGGGTAGCATTTTTCTTTTTCCATATAGAGTTAGCGGGGAGTGCAATATTTAAGGAAAAGGGGAGATCTGAGCACCGATCTCTCCGGGTTCCGTTCATATTCATGTATCGCATTGTCGCAAATTGGAACCTCCAGTAGACCCGAGTAGTAGCTCCTGAAGAGACGGGTGATGTCATGCGTTACCCCTAGTGCGTGGTAGCGCCAAACTACGTTTAGGTTATTGGTGGGTCCAGAGAATTCCTCGAGGGAACCAAATCCGTCAATTGTCCCCCCCCCCCCCAAGCGTCCCCCGTCTGGAACAGGCAGGACGGTCACCGACGGCAGAACGGGGGAGCCCCAGAAAAAAAAAAGGTGTCAGGGGGGTTGTGGGCGCAAAGTGGGCTGGATTGAATTGAGCTGACTGCCCCTCCATTGAGTTGGAAGAAAGCGATAGGGGGAACCCCTCCATTACAGACTCACTAACGAAAAAGAAACGATTAAAAATAAGAAATAAAAAAAAATTGAACAGAGAGGGAAGAGAAGAAATTAGCATTCACCACCCATCCACAATGGCTTCGTCTTCACAAACAGAGCCGTCGCCAGGTAAATAAATTCATTTGGGTTTTTTTTTTCCTTTTTCCCCCTATTTTTAGTTATTTATTACGTACGGACTTAACTGTACGTGCGGGAAAGAGGCTGATCAGAAGCAGAAACCCGGCAGTCCAACTTCGAGCAGGGCGTCGCGCTCACGCTGCACCTGTGGCCCGCCCTGACGCTGGCCGTGCAGAACAACTGGGGCGGCCCCGCGTCCTCCGACAAGCGGGACTGGTTCGCCGGGGCCATAGTCGAGCTATTCCCCTCGTTCGTCGACCTCGCGAAGCCACAACAACAACAAAGCAATAAGCCAGTGACTCAGCAGAACGGATCGGGGGCAGGGCAGCAGGAGGAGGAACCCGACGTCGAGTACGTCGAGACGGTGCTGCTGCAGGTGATGCTGGACGAGTTCGAGGTCAACGTGGACGACGAGACGGCATTCGAGAGCGCCGAGACCATCGTGCGCGTGCGCGCGCAGTGCGCCAAGGGCGACTTCGCCCCCGTCGATGATCTCCGCCGCCGCTGGGAGGCCGGCCGCGGGAAGAAGGTCGCTGCCGTCCAGGCCCCCGACGCCGACCAGGATACCGACGGCAGTGATTGGGAGAGCGACGACGACGACGATGATGATGATAATGGTCAGGACGAGGACGTAGATATGGACGAGGCGCCCGCGCTCGTCGCCGTTCCCAAGGAGAAACCGCAGCCCGAGATCGACGAGGATGGGTTTACTAAGGTTACGAGGAAAAAGAGATGAGCGGCCACTATATCCTGGTCAAACGCAAAAGAAGAGAAAATGGTGGGGGGGTGGTTGGCGCGGCACATATGGGGTCGGGGACGAAGTCGGGAGAGGGGACACGATACGAGGAGATAGATCTACAGAACCGAGGATATGCGCGCGCAGAGGACGGCCATTCCTTCCTTTTCCAGTATTACGAGTTCTGCCAGAGGGAGAAAAAATGGGATATACAGGGATGTGCAGCACAGCACAGCGTAGGACGGCGCAACGAGACCGGGGATTTTGTTTCCGGTTCAGCACACAAAGCTCACGGACGACACACACACAACAGAACTCAAGAAATCAACCGGGCGCCCATTATCACGAACCACAAAACCACAGGAGTGTTCATCAAAGGAAAGCCAAAAAACACAACCCAACAGCAAATTCCATGCCAACCGATCCAAGAAGAAGAAGAAAAGCCTCGTATAACAGAGCGTTGTCATGTTCTTTATTCCCACTCCTCGTCATCACTGTCGTCACTGTCATCGCTGTCGTCGTCCGAAGAACTGTCGCCCGTCTTGCGGCTGTCCTTCGGGCTGCTGTGCGCCTGGCTAGGCGCCTGGCTGGGGTTCCCC
Organism: Eutypella sp. D-1; assembly: GCA_023313575.1. NCBI lineage: Eukaryota > Fungi > Ascomycota > Sordariomycetes > Xylariales > Diatrypaceae > Eutypella > Eutypella sp. D-1. The sequence goes on along the minus strand of JAJTTP010000008.1, from coordinate 454,205 downwards.
GAGGCCGCCCCGACCAGATCGTAGCTGGTGTCACTGTCCGCCTGGGATTTCTCGTCGTTGGACTTGCGGGGCTCCGACGGCTTCGAGGGTGTCTTGGTAGTGGTAGCGGTGGCTTTAGCGGCGGGTTTGGCGGTGGCTTTGGCGGTGGCGGCGGTGGTAGGGGGCTGGATAGTGTTGGTGGAAGCGGAGGAGGCGGGTCTCGGCTGCTTGGCCCCCGCTTTGGCCGGCGTCTCGTCCTCGCTCGACTCGTCCTCGTCATCGGACTCCTCGCCCCATCCGATTTCTTCCTCCGCGGACGCAGCTAGAGAGGCAAAAAAAAAAGTTAGTCGCTCATATAGAATAGAAATGGAAAAACTAGTAGATCCCCAATTGCAAAGAACCAAACCCCCGTACATGCAAAGGAAATCGAAATTTCAAGATATGGAAAAAGCAAACGAACCTTTCAGGAGATCCCGCCGGCGGGCCTCGGCCGTCTCGATGCTGTGCCGGAGGAAGTAGTAGCGCTTCCAGAAATCGGCGTAGGCGACCTTGTCGGGGACGAGGCGCTCCATGTTGGCGCGGAGCTCGGGGTACTTGGCGAGGTCGGCGGCGATGGCGTCGGTCTTGGCCTCGGCGTCGAAGCCCTTGGCCCAGGCGGCGAACTCGGGGCCGGCGGGGTCCTCGGCGAAGCTGCGCTCGCTCGTGTGGATGACGTGCAGCTGGGCGTCGTAGCGCGACGTGTGGATCACGCGCTTGCCGGACTCGTCCTTGCTCTCGAAGCGCTGCTGCTGGTGCTGGTGCTGCGCGGACGACCCGCCGGCGCCCCCGCCTCCCTGGGACCCGTCCCCGGGCTTCAGCACGATGGCGTCCTGCAGGAAGTCCCGCAGGTTCTTGCCGAAGCTCAGCAGGGCCTCGTCGGCGGCGTCCTCGGCGCGCTGGATGTCCTTGAGCCGCTTGGCGGCCTCCGCCCGCAGCTTCGAGAGGTACGACTCCGATTGGCTCATCGCCTCGTCCATCTTGCCGTCCCTGGCGGTCGTCGGCGTTGTCTCGGCGTCCCGGTCCCCATCCTTGTCCTTTTCCTTCCCTTTGCCCTTATCCACCTTGTCTTCCTCCTTGTCATCGACGGATCGCTCCTGTGACGTGCTCTGCTCGCCGTCGGGGGGCGGGGCCGTCGTCAACGAGATCGCCCTAGCCCGGAGCCTGGCGAGGCCCCGGGTGGCGTCAACACCGAGCGAGGTGACCTCCTGTTGTGCTTCTCTGTAGACTTCTCCACCCTGTGCGTACGTGGTAACATGTCAGTAACCACTCTCCGTGTATCGATTGAGGAAAGCAAGAAGGCCCGCCCTCATCGTCATCTTCATCTTCATCGGGTGGGGAGGACGGTGCTTGGCCGGCATACCTGCTTTACCACTTTCCCGACCTGGCCCCCAAGCCAGGTGCCCCAGGGGCTGTTGGAGAAGGCACGGTAGGCCTCCTGAATATCATCGTTTATCGTCGACTGGGGCTCCGGCTTCTTGTTGTCGTCCGAGGCGGAGGCGGCGGCGGAAGAGGACGACGGCTCGGCATCCTTGGGTAGGGACTCCTTGGCGATGTTGTCGTATACGAGATCCATTGTCTTTTTTTTTCTTTCCCGCTTCCGCTTTGTTTTTAAGAGGAGAAGACGGCGGGGGAATTTCAACACATCGGACGGACCCCCTGAAGGATTCGAGGATTGGGAGAGCGGGGGGATATAAGGTTTCTTTCTTTGTTAGAGTCCGGAGGATCCCGAATACTTCGTTGGAAATGGAACCTCAATTGGTTCCCGTGGGATAGATATAAGTTGGTTCGATCGCTAAGAATATGTAGGTATAAAGACCGACAGCGGACTCGCGCTGTCTCGTACTAGTTATATTGAAGTTTGAATGTGGTTGATGCCCGGGGCTTTGTTTACTACCTAAGTACGGTACCTATGGTATGTTCAAGTGTGTTGTGTTGAATGAGGCTGATATTGAGGTGGCGGTCCGATCTACCACCTGGGCAAGCTGGGTAAATACAAGACCAATTGACGACTGTACTGCTTCCAAGGTTTACTGACGTAGCTCGCTAGCGTGGCAGTCAGGGCAGCATCGAAACTACCTAGGTAGGTTGACTTCGGAGGGGCTTGAGGGGAATGTAAGGTGGGAGCGTATCTTGAGACAGTTGGTGACAGCTGACGACACTGAGCGATCAGAGCTTATCGCTTAAGTGGCAGATTCATCAGATAACGGAGACCTACTAGAGTCGGGTACTCTAGTGCAGGAGGGATGACGGATAACGGATGACGAAGTTTCAGGCATTTTTAATATTGTTACAGCTTCCCAATGCGGGTTGTCTTTTCCAGTATTATTTGTCTCGACTTCATTCTTTATTCCAATTGTCTTCGAATCATAGAACCAAAGACTGCCGAGGTTATGTTGAGCCGAATATCATTCAACTCAACAGACTACATACAGACTCATAGACTCCGCGTCTGCCCATTCAGTCAATCACATGTTAACCAAGTAGATCCTCGCATTAACTCTGGCAGCTGAAGTATATACACTCAAGACACTTGGGCATACCTATCTGTACGCTGTATAACCAGATATATATACATCACCGCGCCCATTCCAAGAACTTATCTGTCAGAGTAAGACTTCAAAGTGAAGGGCTTTGCCGATATATTGTTGCTTCAATTTCTAAATGTTAATCAGATAAGTAGATAGTCCGTTCAGTGATAACCTAGCCCACGTGCCAAGCAGAAAGCCCTCAAAAAAACCTACTTAGGTGGAAAAAGCCGGTGAGAACCCCATTTGCCCAATCTCTCTAGCTTCCCCCCATTTAGTGGCGATGGCGAAGCAGAGCGGAGCACTTTATTCGCGGAAGAGCCCGCCGGCCCAATATCGATTCGGTATTGTGTGGAATGTGGGAGGTATGCATCGATATGCATCATGTACCTGAAAAGGGCTTCTAGCCAACCTGTTATGTTTCGAGTTGCGCCTCCAAGTGTGGGATTTCACACTCCTTAGTAAGGGCCTGCATTGTCTATCCATTGCCCCATCTGCCTGTGGACGATAGGGCTTTGGTGATGTCGAGGGGAGGGCGTACGCCGGCTAGACATACAAGGCGGGGTTGGGGTCCACGAACGAGCAAGCGAGTCAAGTCAGTCCCTCTTCTTTACCAGGTGCCTCTCTACTTAAAAAGTGATAGATAACCTTCCTTGGAAACACCGAAAAAAGGAAAAAACCACCCGGATATGCAGAAGCGCTGTGTAGTTCGTTTCACGCTGGCCGGCTCGCGGTTGGCGGGCACTGCACAAGTCGCAAGACACTCAGACAGCGTTTGTTGCCAATAGACACGAACACGACACAGTATGTGGAAAAACTCATGCACTGATTGTGTATCGCGGCCTGCCTAGAACTCCATACACAGAACTTATCAGAATTTATGACTGGATGCATAGATGATACTACATAGTACGGAGTACTGTAAGCACTTATCCCCAATAGATCGGATCTCGCCCCTTCGCCGTGCTAGACGAGTCATTCGGTGTTCGCTAAAAGGTACCACAGTCCCAGGACCTTACTCCGCAGCAGGACGGGTAGTTTAGGTAGTTTTTTAATATATCTCCATATCCCCATGTCCCGGGGATTTTACTCCCAACCCGACGACTTCTTCAGGGTCCTGGACAACCACCACCACCACCATCACTCATCAACCTAATGTAACCGTACAGCCGTATAGATATGTATGCTACTATGTCGACAAAGTGCCAAGTATTCATATACCGTATCAAGTGGCGATTTATTTACTTCTTGAAGCAGCGCATGCTGTCAGGTTGTTCCTACATCAGCCATACAACTGCCCCATTTCAACTGATCGGCAGAGGGTGCGAGAGTGAGTGGCAAGAAGGGCAAGGCGGTTGAGTCCTGGGTTGAGTTCTGGCCTTGCGGGACAGTTCGAATCGTGCTGTCAGTTGTCAATAACATGTCACTAGACTCCGCCTACCCAACGGATGTACATTATTTTCACGGCTTCGTGGGGTTTGTTCGATACAGGCAGACGGGGGTTACTCCCGTACTTTTAATGAGTTGAAATCCGAAAGCGGTCTAGACTTGTATAGTCTGGTGAGGTTACGAGCGTCAGAGCCCGATTCATGTAAAGCCCGGGGGCCGGTGAAAAGCGTGTATACTATGAACCTTGGTAGGTACCTAGCCCAGCAAGGCAGGCCGAGCAAATACACTGGGTACTTAGTACAGTACCCGTCGGTTTGGACCGCTATGTCCGAGGGGTTAAAGCCGGTCGGTCGGGTGGTTGGAGGGGGAGGGGATCTCCAGGCTTTGGGGGCTCTTCTGAAGTACGTACAGAGTATTTCGTAGTAGATTTGCACAAGCTCTGGTGCATTGGTGCTCTGCTACTCTGGCAATCTGGTGTTCTGGTGTTTTTGTGTACGTCTATGGATGATGGGATGTGCCAAGTGGTGATTGACTGTCTGTCACTTTTTTTCCTACCTACGTACAACATTGGAAGGAAGTACTACGCACATACATACATGACTGCATGAATATAATACTTTCCTAGGGTAAGTAGGTGACACCTGGGCATGGAAGGTGTAAGAAGGAGTATTTTAGCTAAGAAATAGTTTAGCGGGAGTTGGTAGCTTCTTATTCACCTCGGGGAGCCCAGCAAGCTTACAAATCGGAATGATCCATGGACCCATCCCGTCTCTTAGGTAGATTCCATGAAATGAATGAATGGTTGGATGGATGTCTTCTCTTGACTCGACTTACCACCTAACCACCCAAGACCACCTACGCAGACAGCCAGATTTTCTTAGACCGAACAAACCAACCCCATACATATCACACACACCCTGACACCCACCACACATACGTACTTACGCCCGTTTCTTCTTCTACGCCCCTCCTCCGGATTCTTTTCCACCTATCCCATCCTATCCTATCCTATCCTATCCCCATCATATCCTACGTACATACAATAGTGCCTGTGCTTGGGACGCAGGATTGACTTTTACTACTTACTTGCCTTATACTCAAGGCATCCAAGGAGCTGAGGAGTAAGCCATCTATCTGCCTATCTACCTGCCTGCCTGCCTGCCTGCACTTTCGTCATATCTCATAGCTCGGGGTTCGCCTCGAAACTTTTTGCGGGATCACGGAATCGCGGCTGTACGTGGTGGTCTACTACCTAGAATCGAGTCTACTTTTCGTGGGCTACCAATCCCGCTCCTGCTCAGCCACTAAAGAGACAATACTACATGCTGGGAGAACACACCACTGAACACTGCCCAGGTGAACACTGAGCACTAAACTCATTCACTATCACTCACCAACTTTCACCACTTCATCATCTCATCATACTTTTTCACCTTTTTCTCTTTTTCGCCACGCTGTCCATATCCTGGTATCATAGCTTCCTGTTCTTCGCCAGTTGACCGTTGATAGGTCATTGGCTACCTATAGTTATTTTTCAGGCGGGTCTTATGTGTGTATGGAAGATCATCCCGTTACGTCTTGTCTCAGACGACTGAACCGTTTGTTCCCTAAAGCACGTCCCGCTCTTCCTGTGCAAGACTGCGCAAGAGTGGTCGACCTAACAAACAGACCTCGGAATCCTTAATACTTCTTTCTGTCTGGTCTTTTTCTTTTTTTCTTTATCCGATCTACCTACCTAGATTCATCCGACATACGTACGTTCCTACCAACAGGGGATCATCAATTTTACTCCTCATACCCACCGTAGTTGTTCAATTACCTACCCTCTGACATCACAGCCCAGAGCCTAAAAGGTCCCCAAGACCAAACAATTCTTACAAAGACGGCCTGATTGATTCAGAAACTAGTTGGGAAACGGCGATATTCGCGCACACAACGATATTGTTTGTTACTCGTAACGGAGTTGCGATTTACGTTCTCCGCCTCACAATTCTTCTTTTGACAACTCTCTCGGTTCGCGACAGCACTGAAACCACGGGCCATCGCTGGGAGAGTTGTCCATAGCACAAAAGCTTGCTATTGATTTATCTCTGTCATATAATCCAATACTTCATTTCATCGTACAATTATCTTATTTGCTCATCGTTCCAAGTCGTCGTCATGGCTTCAACTACTAGAGGCAATGGCCTCCCACAGTTCATTCTCACACCCCAGCAACAGAACTTGCTCTTCCGTGCTCTTACTTCAAACCAGCCTGCCACCAGCGACAAGTCACCCGACAACCATCCCTTGTCTTTGTCTCCTCAATCTTTGACGACTTCCCCCACTCAGAACCATCAGGGCTCTGGCTCTCATCAGCCCAATGGCCATCAGGAGAGTCCCTTCGTGGACTACGACTACGATTTCAGCCCCGATGGTGGTTTTGACTTCGACTTTGCCACCGATGGTTCCGCCAAGATGATCGGAGACCTACCTGGCTCTGCCACCGAATCAACCAAGGACAATTCCAAATCCGCCTCTCCCGAGAACGAGAACCCCGATAAGCGGGGACTAGAGGAGGACGATGATGAAGATCAAGAGGAAGGAGGTGGCAAGCGACGGGAGAGTGAAGGCAAGGTTCCTAAGAAACCGGGTCGGAAGCCGCTCACAAACGAGCCTAGCTCGGTGAGTATTATACACTACACCAGCCTTGAATACAGCTTCTAACAATCAAACAGAAGAGGAAAGCCCAGAATCGTGCGGCCCAACGTGCTTTCCGTGAGCGTAAGGAGAAGCATGTCAAGGACCTTGAAACCAAAGTCGAAGAACTCGAGAAGGCGTCCAACTCTGCAAACAATGAGAACAGCCAGCTACGGTCTCAGATTGAAAAACTGACGACCGAGCTAAATGAATACAGGAAAAGGATGTCACTTATGGGCCACCAATCCCACCCATCTACCAGTAGTCAGAGAAGCCAGCCTTTTGGCTCCGGGGCCGTCCAGAACCTCGGTGACGTCAATTTCCAATTTGACTTCCCTAAGTTTGGTTCTCTTCCTGCACCTCAAAACAACAATGCCAAGAGGACGTCATATCCTTCCCCCCCAAGCGCCAATTCAAACAGTCACAATAGTCCTCAAGAAACTCCCAGGGACAAGGCCACACCTGGCTCAGCCAAGGGCGGAGAGGGATCAGACACCCAACGCAGGGAAAACTCGGCCAAGGGTACTACCGGCTTGAACAACGCATCGCCGTACGACAACACATATGGCAGCAGCACATCAAGGACCAGTCTTGATTCAACCACTTTTAGTGTTAACGGTGCAGCTGGTGCTTCACCTTGCTCGTCTTCAAATTCCAACCTGGGGCCCAGCTCGTCATGCGGCACCTCGCCGGAGCCATTCACTCAATCCCCTGGTGGTTTCAAACCTATGGATACGCTGACTACGATTGGTGAGGAGCAATCGTCTCTCACGAGCAATGCTGCCCCTCATGGTAAGTATTCGGATTCCATATCTTTGTCAAGTGGAGCTAGGTTTTATTAACGCAAATTTTAGGTTTTGGTAGCAGCATCGGCAATATCGACTTCGGTAATCTCGACTGGTTGTCCCAGCAGAATGGAGGTCAATTCGATCCTCAGCTCTTTGGTGATTACCGTGAGCCGCAGAATAACATACTGGCGAACCCCACTTTCGACGATACCTTTTTCAACGATGCTTTTGACATAGATTTCACCACACCGTACAACATGGCATCCAATAGCCCGCAGCCACCGAAGAAAAACATTTGTGACGAAATTGATGCTCAAAAGGAACATGACGATTTGCCAGTCACAGTCGTCAATGGTAAATTGTTGACTTGCAACAACATCTGGTACGTGACAGCGCCGCCACTGCACACAATTGATTCGGATACTAATATCTCATCTAGGGAGAAATTGCAAACTTGTCCGAAGGTGCACAATGGAGAGATCGATCTCGATGGTCTCTGCTCCGATCTTCAAAAGAAGGCCAAGTGCGGAGGTACAGGCGCTGTCGTTGATGAGCACGACTTCAAAGCCATCATGACGAGATACCTAGGAGGAGATGCTGCGAACTGCCCTGATGCGGTGTAATCTTGTGTCACATCTCGAGAAGCTTTGCGATGTGATGGTCTGGAATATATCTTTATGCGACTGTAAGCTGAGATGTTTCAAGAAGGATTCGTGACTAAGGAGGGGGGATTGGGGGGCCCTAGGCCTCGTCACTATCGCTATCCCTATCACGACAGGGGAGAGTTGTACAGCCGTGCAATTTCTAGTTTTAAGGGTTTTATCACCGGCGAGCTTCACCATACGATGGACATGAGAAAAAAGAAAAGGGATATGTGCAATGACACACGGGTGGATCCGGATGGAAATAACGGACTGGGGGATCTATGAAATGAGCATTTACAGGCGCGGACTACGAACCCCGGGCGAGAAAGAACACACCCCAGGCGTCGATTTGGTCGGTGTAGTATGGTGGGACAGGCTGTCTTATTTTTTTTTCCTTTCTTTCTTGGTGTGTGACTGTTGCCCTCCCTCGAGAGGGCCGGCATTTTGGGAGATTCGGGATTCTTCAAATTTTCCCTCATTTTTGAATAGGAATGATTCATTGTAACAAATGAGAAAGTTGATTCTTGGCTTTTTGTTCTCTCTTCGGTTCCTCTTTTCTATTTTCAATGTCTTATCTTTTTTTTTAACCCCCCCGAGCGGGCTCGCTCTTTCAAACCCCCCTCTTCATATACAACACGTCATTTGCATCTTTGTACTTAAAAAGACTCGTGGACATTTTTTAGGTGGTATGGTACATTAGTAACACGGCCTCGTCGACGTCGAATAAGTGTTTTATGATTATGCAGAGCCGGTTCTCGATTCCGGCTTCACCTGTGCTGTGCGGTTTTCTCGGGTTCCCGTGAATAGAGCCAGATGCTGCTTATACTAACTACCTACTACGTATTACATACAATAGATCTATGTCGTCTTGTTTCCCTCCGGTTTAGCAGATAAGACCGCGCCACTCCTCGCTCACCTTTTTAACCTCCTTCGCCTAAATCAATACACACACACACGTGTCTTCCTAAATCTGTACCTACTTAGATAGGTTGCCTGACACAAGCGCGCTGTATAGATCATAGAGTCAGTGGCGTACGTAGCCGGGTTAGTCATAGGCACAGCCATCCATAGACGAAGAGAAACTCTCTCTAATATACGCATTCATACGAGTTTACGGCTATGATACTTAGCCCCTGACTAAGAATGAGCACGTGGAAGGGGAGGGCTTGGTACTAAACACTGAAAGTAGCCAATCACACTTTTGAGTTCTCTGCAGCCACGTAGTTAGTCATGGTCTATTATCCGTCGACAACCGCCCCCCCCCCCCTCCCTTCTCCCCCGTTTCTCTGCGATATCTTGCTGCGACAGTGAGATAAAGTAGACGAGATAGGTAAATCCCGGGCTCCTCGCCAGCAAAGTTCGTCAGAGCTGGAAGGGAAGCGCCACTCGCTTCGCTTCGCTTTCACCGTGGAGTCTACCTATCGTCCATCCGTTGTTTGGTATATTGGAGACTTGTAGATGAGATTTGCTTTGCTGGTAATGGTATATATCTCGACCTCCTAAGTATCTCCGCGTACACAGAGAGTGAGCGAGTCCCGTACCGTCCCGGGCCACAGGGCCAGCCGGGGATCGGTCGGTCGGGCCTCCCCGGCTGAGCATCGTGTGCCGTACCTAGGCTACACATGTCTTTATATGTACAGAGGGTAATGCGGCAAGGAAGGGAGGGAGGAAGCGCGGGTATGATGGCTTAGTCGCCGGTCCCTCGAGATGGGATGGGGGAAGTGTAGACGTGCTTGTCTAGCGATCATGACGGCTAGCTGGCGCATAGGTATGGGGGAGGTGGTTATAAGAACCTCCTGATCTCTCGCTTTCCTCTCTCCTTTCCTTGGCTATCTGGGTCTTCTATGTTATAGTATAACATAACTCTCGTGAATACGTCATGTTCCTGAGTATAGATAGAGATGCCCGGGTTTCTGACTCACGTACGTATAGTACTAGGGCCCCCACAAGAGAGACGACAGAGGCTATGCAGAGATAGATAGATGAAGTGAGATACAAGAGTTGACTGGGCTGGCCTGATCAACAAGCGGAGGATCTAACGTGCCCGTGTCCCCTCGCACGAAGACTTATACAACCTCCCCTTTGGCGTGAAATAGTATACAATCTATACATTCGTAGTCACAATGTTCACACGTCAGGCCGACTTTCCAGCCTCTTACCCTCAACACTAGCTTAACAGTCCAGCCAGATCTCGTCGGTTCCCAGTCATGGAGGGCCATTTCATCGTTACGGGAGATCAGTCAACATACGATTGTTTGAAGAGCCGTTCGTTTCTCATTAGATTGAGAGGCTCGAGGCATTTTAATTCCGAAGGGGGGGGAGGGGGTCATGTCATAGACACAATACCGCTAGGCTAGGCTCGGGCAAAGGAAGATCCACGGAGGCCTGCCTGTATTACATATAAAGATATACGCTGCTCCTGCACCAACTGTGTCGCTCTCGAACTGCCCGTGCCAAGTTTTGAAGACATTCCCATCCATATACGAGGAACCAACTAACCAACAGCTAAACAGAACGGACCGAATCATCGTGCTCTCCTGGCATATATCCACATAAATCAGTGATCACAGTACCTTCCCCCCTCCTGAAGGTTTCTGGCCAGTTTCGAGGAAACGGAATATCGTCACTCTTAGCTCTTCCATTGCAAGCTTCGTCTCCCTCGGAGCAACCTACAGTGAAAAGATAGGTAGGAAAGGGGGTGCGGCGGGTCAAGGCCGTCCACCCGCCCACCCCTCAGCCCCTTTTTTCCGCCTGTCTTCCGTTTTTCCGACCCGAACACCCGCACATACCCCGCCCCCGGCGGCAAACACAGTCATATGACCTCGTCATCTTCCCGCTGTCTTTCCTTCCTTCCTTCCTCTCTCCTTCCCTTCTATCTGTCCCGTCTCCGTGTACGCCCAGGTCCGTCTATCTTCCATGGGTGACGGAGCACCAACATACACACCACTGGATAGGTAGGAAGGGAAGAAGGCTCTTTGTTGCATAAGTCTTCTTGTTTCCTAAATTTGAAGTTCTCGTACATGGGAGATGGTTACTTGGTATATATATATATATGTTTGTATGTGTGTATATATCCCACGTCCCGATCCCGCTAGCCTCAACCTCTCAGTCCGCAGATCACTCGCCCAACGTAACGACATTGCCGGGTGTTCTAATATCGGCGGGCATCCATCCATCCGTCCATCCACCCATTCATATATCCTCCCCCCAGTTCGGTGGATAGATAAAAGCATGCAGTCATATATATGTTCAAAAAAAAATCAACAACTTTAGGAGTCGCGGCCCAGCCCGCACAGGGATAGACCGCGCTGGCTCCGGTCGGGCATCGGACGGAGGTTACGCGACACGCGCCGTTCATTCTACATTGGCATCGTCATCCGAGGTAAATGGACGTTGTAAGACTAAACCACCCCACCCCCCGACACCCCAAGCTCGTAAAACGCCGCTCCCCGAGACACAAAAAAGGTGCGTATATCTTCGCATCATTCCATTCCCACCGGTACCCAGAACTCGACGCCGTGCAGAAAAATAGAAGAGAAAAAAAGGGGGGAAGGGACTAATAACCCGCGTCGTAGCATAGTCTGTGTCTCGTAACCAAAGCGCACGCCCCCCTGATCCTAGGATGTGGCTATGCCCTCCGCTTCGGCTTACGCGGAAGCCCGAGGCATTCATATATCTCGTTGGAGCTCGGCTAGAACCGAGACCGCGTGGTATGTCCGCGGGTCCCCTACTGCCTGTCTGCCGAGACTCCTAGCGACTACCTAGTATCAAGGTAGTCTCATCATCAGTATCGTCACCAATTCCCTCTAAAAAAAGTCCGGATGGAGAATGGGTGGTTGTTGTGGGCGATTGAAATGGTCCGAGGCGCTAGAGCCACGGGTGGTAGCATTTGGGGGAGGGGTATCAAGAACGCGATTATTAGCTCTCGTCAGTCGCTATATGCGGCGAGATATTAAGAGAAATCCTTATCGATTGCCCGAACTAAGGGCATAACGGCCCCTAATCATCGACCTTATCTTCGGTCAAACACGGGCTAGGAGTATTGTGGAGGGGCGTTTGTTTCGTTTCTATATTGCTTTCGTTTTTTACCGCGAGTCCTCGTCATCTCAAGCGCTGAAAGATGCGTGAGCGTGAACCCTTCAGTCTTGTCTGGGCATCAAGTCGGAGCCAAGATCGTCCTTGTTGCCGGGCCTGCGCGCATTTTATGTAGTGAAGTTACCGCTGGAGTTGGTCGATCGAATGGCGATCAACCGATGATTTGTCGTGCACCTTCTTTCCCTAATACACCTCTCTCCTTAGGCTTGGGACTGTGGCCTCGTCCCTTCTTACGGCCGAACAGACCGAAAACACCGCCGCTGCTCCCGGAGCCGCTGGACTTGTCGTCGTTCACCACGCTGGCGTCCGCTGGAAGGGTAGCATCTTGCCGGGCCAGCTGAGACCAACTGCCTGTAGCATCGATCGTGACAGATAGTCCACCACCAGGCGAATTCTTCACGCCGGACGGGCGAGGCCCTTTATTCGTATACGACTCGGCATAGGGCCGCAGCGGCGGCGGGCGCGGCGCTTCTGGTTGAGGGGCACTGCCTGGGACGGGCGGTGGCTTATACGACGGCCCTGTGTTGCCATTGGTGGTGGGAGCTACCGCAGCATCGTCGGTTGTTAGAGCTTGAGGCGCGTGGTCTTCAATATTTCGAGTTGGCTCTTCCCCTTGCGATGCGGTGATCCTAGTTTTTGTCAGCGAATGTAACCGTTCGGAATCAGGTTACTACACTTACTTCTCATACGCAGCTAGCGTGTAATCGAAGGGTCTGAAGTCTCGCTCGATAGTGCGATATAGCTCCTCTTCCCGAATTTCCTTCTGAGTGGCATCGTCCTTTAACTTCTCTCTGGGTTTCTGCCTCCGCGCCCTCGCTTCCAAAGGCGCCTCTTCAAGCAACAGCTCCTCAAGATCGTATGTCGCATCAAAATTGGTCTTATCAGCCGAGGGGATAAACACGGGTTCGATCTGTTTCTTCTCCAATGCCTCGAAATTAAGCACTTGGAAGAATGGTTCGTTGATAAAGCTTTCCCATGTGCAACCTAACCGTTTGTCCGGATTAGGATCCAGGGCACGACCGATTGCATATAGACATGGGAGCGTGACAGGTGGCGAGGTAATTGGGAACTTCGGGTTCGCATTAAGGATGACATTTGTCAAGGTCGTTTCGGAGTTTCCCTCGAATGGCCGCTGGAAGATGGGTGTGCTTAGCAAAAAAAGTGGAATGGGCTTTGGGATAGGCGATGTTGTTTCTTACCTTATTATATATGCATTCGTAGAACAGCACACCTAGTGACCACCAGTCGGCCCTCACGTCGTAGCCCTTGCCCCCATAAACTTCCGGGGCAAGATATGCCAGTGTTCCTGACTTGCTCGTGAGGGCCTTGCCGGGTACAATGTCGGATGCAACATTCTGTGTGATATTAGATTAAATGGCTTGTGATACTGGGGTCCAGATATCATGGGGTCATGGGGTCAGGGAGGGGCAGGCGGGCGTTTGGCGACTCACAAAGTCAGTCAAGTGGACATGACCATCGGCATCCAACAGTACGTTGTCCGGTTTTACATCCCGGTGTATGATATTCTGGCCGTGTATGTATCTTAAAGCACAGCCCAGCTCGGCTATCCAGAAGCGCACGGCGTCCTCAGTAAAGGTTTTCCTAGAGATGTGGAATCGTAGATCGCCGCCGCTCATGAGATCGACGACAAGGTACATGTACTCGATATCCTGGAAGCTGTACCGCAAGTTGCAGATGAAGGGATGGTTTACGTGTTCGAGCATACGTCTTTCGCGAATGATGTTTCGAACGCTCTCGGAACGTACGACTATACAAGAAGGAATATGACAACATATTAGCAACCAGCGATCGGCAACCCCTTATCTTGTCTCTCGCATTCCTTGAGACCAGGCCGGCCAGACTAGCTCGTCCGTTTTGGTATCGAAGAGGGCGGAAGAGAACGAAGAGAAGAGTAGTGGAGGAGGGGTCGTATCGTGGGCACACCTTCATCTTTCCGGATGTATTTGAGGGCGAAGGATAGACCAGTATCCTTCCTCTCGACTATACGAACTTTTCCAAAGGCTCCCCGGCCAACGACTCGTAGCAATCGAAAATGATTGAGGTTGACTGGGCCAAAAAAAAAAGGACGTAGGGACATCCAGGTCAGCGTGGTTACTACGTAGTTACTTCTGGCTTCTGATAGATAATAGGTAGATAATCCCGGGACATTGATCGGGAGTGGGTGAGACAACAACAACAACAACGATAACAACTACAATAACCACAACAACAAGCATGGTGTTGATCATGGTATTGATCATGGTATTATTCCGGACCGGAAGCCACTACAAGTGTTGTTTGATCTCTTTCCTCTGATCTAATTGCCCTGTTGCAACGGGAGCGAAGAATAGATGGAGGAAACTCACCTTCACCGTTGAGTTCAACGGGTTTGCCTTGGCTATTGCCCATTGTCTCGAGCGAACCCTACCAATCCAATACCAATACCGATATCTCAGTGATATCTTATTGATGATATGGAGTGGTGGTGGTTCTCGTATTGGTGGTTGATATGGTCGTTGATATGGTAGGCTATGGTGTCTATAATGCCCGTGGTGGTAAAAAAAAGGTATTCGGGGGTTAGTGATTATCTTGATTATTGTTCTTATTCTTGTTCTTGTTCTTGGTCAGTCCAAGGTCCGGGCCAGGGCGAATGGCGATTGGGGGTTTGGAGTTTACTACCTGTCCAGGTATGTAGGTATGTAGGTTAAGGAAGTACCTTACACAAACCGGTGGGTGGACTCAAATATAGCGAATAGATGAATATATGAATAGTTACCTACCTACCTAGATATGTACTTAACTAGTATGGACGGATATTATAGTGAGTACTTAACTAACGGCCAAATTTACTCAGATGAGGAGGTATTGCGACTACCTAGTATGTAATTAACCTTATAGGTAGGTAGTTGTGCTATTCACATATATATGTATATTCATGTATCATATACAGAGAATTCTTATAAAGGGTAGACATCCCGTGCAATAGCGGGCAATCGTTAACTAGAGGGCACGAACTGACAGAGAAGAACAGTGGAAGTGTTCTAGTGTACATCAGTCAAGCCAGTCTAGTTAGGTATAGATAGCCAACTAAACTTAGCGCTCATCTATACCAGTCTAGGTAGAATACTATGTAGATGAATTTACAGCATGATCATTCTTGTTCATTCCCTTCCCCTTACTACTACTCAAGCTACTACGTAAAGAACCCTTCCACCGAGAAGGACATGTACGAAGTATCTACATACATACATTCCTACCTGGTAGGGAACCTCGAGTTAGCCTCCGGTTCTAGTGGGCTAGTCCAACTAGAGGTAACTCGAACTATTTTATGGTTGGTTGGCGGATTGGTTAGTGGCAGCTTTAAGGGGCTGTTAGAGAGTCTGAGAGTGCGAGCCTGTCCCCGCCGTCTATGTAACTCTTATCTGTACTTCCTTACTATGTATGGTAATTTTGTATTTATGTGGTTAGGTAACAAAATCATCCATGGATAAAAGAGTCAAGTCACCTGGACATGCCAAATACCTGACCTGACTGTATCCGTAGTTACATCCCATCTATTTCGTACGCCTAAGACATCATACTCGTCCGATAAGATATACCCACATCGTATCAGAAGGATTGCACGGTCCCGAGGTCTGCACTGGTGAGTGATTCGTAAAAATAAAAAAAGTAAAGGAGCGGGACGTGCGCCAACTACACTGTTATAACTTCCAGATTGCAATACCTACTAACTATTAATTTGTCTACATACATACCTAGGCACATACACATGTACCTAGTATGGTACGGTACAGTCCCAAACCCTCGTGGCTGGTTTCTAGCGCGGAGACTATTCCAACCTACTTAAGTACGTACGGTAGTTCGCCTTGGTGCAATCTGAGATGACAGGAACATTTACTTGGTATCTCAAAGTCAGTTCCATCATCAACCAAGCAAAGCACACAACACCCACCACATGATAGCACTTGCAGCGTCCAGCATCCTGAGTTCCATACATATTTGACATACACAAGCATACCTGCATATGTACACATTGCGTCTCTAAGATGCATTTTTGGAGCGGAACTCATCCATGGAAATATTGAAACACGGGGTTATGGTTACTTACTAAGTGCCGGGCAGTTGGTATTGTCATTCCTTCGTAGGTGGGCATATACACTTGAAATACACTTGAACACACGAGTATGAAATGTATCATTTAGTACATACTACGGTATCCATGTAGACAGGACAGTCAGCTGACCAGACTAAGCCAAGTTGAGCTGCCCAGGTGATTGCAAGTAAGGCTCCGGGGCTGTCTGTCCTATATGGAAAAAGAAATAGTTACATTGAATGAAGTGCGTTACAACTTGGAAGGTGTAATCCTCAGCTGAAAAGTAGGGCACTTTCCGTAGTCTAGCCTAAGTTAGCCAGGTCGAGTAGAAATCTGAGACTGCTGAAATCTTCTTAGATATGTGCATATATAATATTATTCATTCGTAGGTATGCACTTAAGATGCATACTATGAGATCACCATTACGGAGTCGTGCCATGATAATGATCCCTGATATCGGATCTATGGATGTGTGTGTACTGTATGTGTCTTAACAGGGTCAATGAAGTGATAACCAAGATAACCAACCTTGGAATCCAGAAACCAACGATAAGCCTGACACCTGTGACTTGCATACTCCACCACTCTCCATGTATGAGAACATGGTGGTCTGGTGGGTGAATTCTCGAAACATTCTTCCACGTAAATGTTCGTCATGAAAAGAGGTTCAAGGATTCTGTCGATCAGCTGTGATCCGCAGGCTAGAGTTACAGCTATATCGAATAGCTATATATTTCGGCCGCTCTACTTCCACCAGGGGGGTACTCTCTAATTTTCGTTTTCACTACTTCGTACATCCCTTTAAAGTCCGCGCAGCATCAGAGAATATCGGAGTTACGATAAGTTGGAAATCCCTAGCCGCTGCCAGGTTGTGGTACAAGTTGCAACCATGGAACATACTTGTTTGTGTAGTACACACCTACTATGTACTTAAGTTGTTACGTTACTAACTGCATGGCAGCACGGCTGGCCACATGGCCTCTCTCACTACTCTACTGGGATTTTCCCTCGTGGTACCCCTTGGCGACCTGTCCGTGCCCCGACCCTACGACTCTTTTTGTCTTCCACTAACTCTGCGCGCCTACATATCTCCAAGTAAGGTGTGAATCTTTATTGTGGCCACTCGCCTCTACATATTAGGACTCCTTGTTCGGAAGGTAAGTTACCGTAAGTATATCGTGACTTGCTAACTTACTATCGCTGCCTTCATCAATCGACCAATATCGGCTTTTCCCACGGCGACTGAAATCATAGGTAGGGATTAGACAAGCTAACGCCGTCTGAACCGCGAATCCCTGCCTCCACGTTTTCCCGCCCAGCCCTTCTCCCTTCCGCCCTTGTGAAAATCGGCAATCTCCATCCTCTCTCAACTTGGCAGCTGCCAATGCATGTTTCACTGTCTTTCGCTTCAACGGTGAAATGAACAGGCACTGTGTTACTACTGGGTGATCTCCGCTCGATAATGCGGCTGAACTGCCTACTACGTGCATTATGTATCGACGACAAAATGGGAAAGGCACCCAGGGCACTTGCTCTCCTATTTCGATCTACTCTCCACATGCGTGACGCGTGTGTTTGGCAATATAATGCGAAGCGTCAAGTCTCTTCCTTTTTTCCCATACCAGTTTCGCAGATCAGCCGATCAGCCCGCCTCCACCGCCAAACCAATCCACAGTGAATACGCACACATACGGAGTAGTCAGTTACGCATCAGAGGCATTTATTTAGATATTCAAGTTCTTGTAGCTCTAACTCCAGCTTAGCTAGGTCGCCATAGCATACGGTTAAGTTCCTTCGCAGTGACAAAAGCTTTTGGGGACGACCAGTCACTTTCTTTGGAGGCTACGAGCTATACGTAACACGCCGATGAATGGCCGGTATCCCCCGTTGCAGATCTTTCGGGGACAACCAGGGCAATACGTCAAAACTGCAAGCGTGATTATCACAGCCGGGATCTGCCGGCTAGTAGGATGCAGAAAAAAAGACATTCAGACGGGAGAAAGACGGTTCAGTAGGCACGCATCACACTGCGATTTTAGGCGCGAAGAGCTGGCTCGCTGCTGTATTTCAACCGTCTTTAACCATCCCCCAATCGCAAGCCGGGGGGAGTGAGACCTGAGACAAGAGGATAACGTGCCTGCATACGAAGTCCACATTGCCTACCTACCCGATACGTCCGAGTTTGGAGCGAGCGTGTTCCAGGATGAAGACCTGATGGATTCTATACACTAGGTTGTCTGCATGACGTCCTTGGCGCAACGCATCTAAATTTCTAGAATCTTTCCGCTTTCGTCTAGGCCGAAGGGGCGATGCCGTTTCGATCTTGCTTCTACGATGCTTCCATGGCATGGCATGGTATGAGAAGGCGGATGCTGGATATCCCTGGTCGGTGACGAGCGAGGGAGCTATATTTAGACCACTTTGTGGTCCATCCCTCTCCGCACCCCTTGCCACCCCGCCCAATCATGTCCCTTCTGGGAGGGCTCTTGAGGGTTGTTGGCGGCGTCCCCGTCGTCACGATTCTACCCGTTGCGATTGGTTGTTGGGCGGAGCCACATGTCGAGCTGACCGCTCCTCCCTACGTAACGACACGGATCCGCGTGTGGTGGTCTCTTCTTCGCTCTTGCGTCCTCCATCCAGCTCAGGCCACTGTCGGACGTCCCTATTGCGATCACGCAGCACGTGGCATACCTCTTGTGTGCTACAACACTCGGCCTGCCATCGGATCTCCGTCCAGAACTTGGATCGTGCCTGTGCCTCTCCGCTCACGTCTGTTGCTGTCGTGAGCGATCGAGAGAGTCGCAGCGCGTGTGCTACGATCAGGTACTCCGCGGCCCGTCCGTTAGCCAGCATAGAACTCCAAGGAGGCTTTGTAGCAAGCTTGTTACCTGGCCGACAATCGTGTGCGCCTGGAATTAATGTTGGGGGCTGCTGAAAACATGGCGGTTGTCCTGAGCCCCATGGGAAAACCCCAACCAAGCCAATCATACCAGTCAATACGGCCCTCCTAACCTATCACAAGTCTGGAGCGGTTGGCCCTGTATGCACATTCCATGCACTTTTGCGAGAGGGCCGATCCCCTGTGCAAACAAGCGGCTTGTGTTCCAAACAACCGTTTGCATATTTCCTTAGCATTCCTTCTTTATAACAGCGACATATATCTATCACCCATGGATAACAGACATGTAAACCTGGAAGGTAAGCATAGCGCAAAAGGATGTCAAATTCGGCCTCTCCTCTGCCTTCTGCTCCGTACCGGGCTGGGCTGGCTACGGATATCTTCTTAGTCCAGACTGACACTTGACGGTGTCTACTTGGGTGAAAAGCACTACCGATTCGAGCCAGCGAGATCCAGTTTTGTTCACAGTAACTATATGTCTCCTTCCCCTCTCCCCTATCCATCCAGAGTCGCTCGGTTTCCCTTTATATGCGCCAACGCTGTCCCAAAGCTTCTGCCCACAGGTCTATGAATGTAGCTATGCCGAACACTGCTGCCGTGCTGTCGACTTAACACCAGTGGGTAGATTCACCGATGATGCGGGCCCGGGCGACTGACATTCGTATGTGGCCACGCTCCCTGTTTCTATCGAACCCCGTCCAGTGGGAGGACATAGAAGGGGATGAATACCGTCTAGCTAATGCGAAACTCGGACGTCCTCTCACTTTATGAAGTAGTTACAGATACATTGGAACGATAACGTAGGTAGGTATCCAAACTTATTGGAAGAATATCACTTAGAACAAAGAGATATGGACATTGTTTTGAACCAGGTGTTCGCAACCAAATATTGAAACCCAAGTTACCACTGTGAACGAATTATTTTTCTCTTTTTCTTCACTAACAGGAAGCTCAGTAGCGCGACCTGAAAGCCTGGAGCTGGCCTTTCCCATGTGTTTTCTTTTGCAATCTGCTGTTGAATCTGCCCGTAAAGCAAGACGACACATGGCCGTATCAGCGAACTGCTCAGCAACACGCAACTGGGACTTCTTCGACCGGGAGCCCCAAGCCACATGTGCCTGGCCTAGGGCGTCGATCCTGAATAGCCCCATCACTCTCCGGTGCTCAGAGCTACAACGCAGCATCCTCGCTCAGGTACGTGAAAACCCATTGTCACCTGCAGTCTCTCAGGGCCGAACCATCCAATAGACGCTTCTGCCTACTCGAGGAAGGCTGCCTATGGTCTTTAGTCCCCTTTACTCATCCACGTCCATTTCCTCGGAACGGTAATTTTCTTCAAGTCTACCCACGCGGGGGTGTGGGTGATCTTGTTGAATCCCCACTGCACCCAACCAAGCTCTTTCGTTAAGCTTGCGCGAAGCGATCCGTCTCTGTACCCTAGCTGGCAATTCCTGTCCGGTTTTGACAATTCGTTGTCCATCAGTAGAGTTATTTTTCTTGCATCTGTCCCGTACACGGTCTGCACGGTTTCGCGGCCTACGAAGTGATGATCGGGGTTGAGCGGGAAGCGACCGGCCACGCGTGGGCCGCTCCGGTGCCTGGCACCTTGAGTCGTCAGGCTCTGGACGGTCTTGCGGGGTCTTTTCGGCGCTGCTGTTGCCGCCGTCGCCGCCGCTAGTATGCGAGCGATGCTGGTTCTCAAGAAATGCAAGGTGTTCTTCGGGGAAGCTTGGGTTGGATTTCGCCACGGTCTTGTTTTCCTCGATTTTGACGTTCTGGATTCCGTGTCGTCGGCAGTTGACCTTAGCCGCCGCCCTGGTCACTTGACCGTTCTCTTCGTCCACGATACTAAAGTTTTCGAAGAGTTGTCTGGCCTTATCGATTTCACTCTCCCCCTCCACATCGCCCTCTGTTGATGGCGGCTTGCCGGCAGAGCCCGATGACGTTAACGCCGTCTTGGAAGCTGCCTCCTCTTTTCCTGGACGGACCGGTCCGGGGTCGGCTTTTTCTGCCGGTTTCTGGTCGATTGATAGGCCCCCCTTAAGACGCTCTGACAGTTCGAAAATCTCATCCTCAATAGGGGTGGCAGAGCGATCGCGGGAATCCGGCGAGCCCAGGGAATCTGGGCGCTTAGGAAGATCAGTGGGAGGCGGAGGAGGCGGAGGAGGGGACTTGTGTTTGCGGTATAGCTTTGTAGGAAGGGGTTCATCAGCATCAAACATTTCTGTATCGACATGGTTCTCAGATAGCCCGTGGACAGGTTCCTAAATCCCGGGTTACGGTCAGTATAGTATATACAGGTGATCAGGTATAAGCCGTTAGCTTATGGGCGCCCACCTCGTTGGACGGGGCTACAGGGTCAGCGTCCTTGGATTCAGTGTCCTTGATTTCAACGTTCTTGGAATCAACGTCCTCCGACCCTCTGTCTGCTGGATCATCGTCTCCAGGATCGGCGTCCTTCGAAATAGTGTTCCCGGAATCAGCGTCCTCAGCTCCGAGCTTTCTACCCGGTGATTTCGGGCTCTCTTCCTAAATCCCCAATGAAATCAGCTTATACAGGTACTTAATTACATAAGTCGTTGGATTGTGGCCTCCCACCTCCTTATGCGAGACAGTATGCCTATCGTTGTTGGGCTCATCGTCCTTAGCACCAGCATCCTCGTAATCGGGCGTGGCATCAATGTCCCTGCCGGGTGGCTCAGAGAAATATTCCTATACCCCTCCCAGAGTAAGGTCAGTATACATAGATAGTGAGATACATGAATGGCTGGATCGTGGCCTTTCACCTCGTCAGACAATGGCACAATTTCACCATCCTCGCGATCGCCGGGCGGCCACTCTTGGGCAGCGGGCAAGCTCTCTTTCCCTTCGCGGTAAATGTCTCCCTAAATTACAGAGTAAGGTCAGTTCATACAGGTACATGGTCAGCTATAGGTTGTTAGCTTATGGCCGCCCACCTTGCTAGATGAGCGCGAACGATTGTCGTACTCGAAATCCATGCCATCAGATGTGTTGTCAGATGGCGAACCCATCTTCCATGGGGCAGCCGGTAGTTCTCTGAAGTTGGTGATAGTCGTTGATATTTCCGTCTACGTAGGAAATGCACGAGCCAGCACGTCGGGTTTTCTTAACTGCTAGAAACACTCGACTGCTTAGGTGATCTCACGCCCTTCAGATGGTCTTATAACACTTTGTGTGTAGGTACCTAAGTCGAAGGGTGTAACCACGTTGGCTACAGTCTGCCTCGCTGTGACCAGGACCTCGACTATTACTCCTTTGTCCGAGCCGATCAACCACGAACCACACGGACTCGCGTTGTATGGCAAGGGGTGGTGAGTAAGTAACTAGTTCGGCCTACTCTCTCCCATGTTTTCCACGTAGCAAGAAAGAGATGGAAGATCCCTGGAAGGCCCGCCTATTCTCCTTTATTGCTCGCATAGCCAGGATTCCTTCCGGGGGGCGACCTCGCCTGAGCATTACCCTGGGACCATGGCCTTGTTTGCTTTCTGATGGTCGGGCAGGTATCAAGTGCCACACGGCCCAAACTTGATTCCGTTACACGCGGACCAACTGCTCCCTGGGGTGGGCAAGGCATGGTAGGTAGGCCTTTCGCCAATGTATTGTGTGTCAAGCCGGGAGGGGTGTGCTCGCGCAGTCCAGCCAGGTCGCCGAGGAGCGCTAGCTGCAAAGCCTACCTACATCGTTGACACGCTCCGATACGAAAAAGGGGGGAGATTTTCTGGGCTCGCAAACCCGTAAGTTCATCTGTCGTCTTGACTGCTTTCACGTTGAAAAGGTACGCTTGGAGGTCGGGTAACAAGGTGACACAGCGAGCATCCTTTGTGGGCGTGCCGCCAACGCATAATTTCAACTGAACAATCAGTCAGTAAGACCCTGCTTCATTTGCTACCGTACTATGTTCACTACACTCAACCGGTCAACAAGGCTTGAGTTTCACGCCTAAACTTTCTGTTCTTTGGACACCCATTTCTGTCTCTTGTCACCTAATAAAACTGGAGTGCTTCTTATGGATTTAGCGATTACTACGATACAGTCCAGAGGGCCTTACTCTTGCATGTAAATACTAATTACGAAGTCCCAAAACCCACTACAGATTCATGCCGGGAAGGTCACGTGGCGCCTCCCGACACCTTGTCACCTATCACAGGCACGTCAGCCTTGAGGGGTACGGCGGGACAGTCTCTCGGGAAACTCGATCGCGTCTCTCCAGCCTTGTCCTTGGTATGAGACAGCTGGACTAGTCATCAAGGGAATGTGCAGATGTGTCGACCTATAAAGCGCCTGTACCGCCTTACCGGCTAACCTTAGGCGTGTGGTACCTGAGCATGCAGATACTGCTTGCTAAGAAAACTCAAAGTGTGATCGGTATCTTCCCGTCCATGTCCGATAATTCACCGCGGCCTATAGAGTTATGGTTTTCGCGCAGCTCACGAAAGAAAGAGCCGAAGCACTGTAAGTTATCTACCTACTTGTACATATACCCCCCACCCTCTTGGTAGATAAACAAAGAGGTGAGAACCTGGAGCGAGTCACATAACTTGGTAACTCAGGTCCAGCCCCGAGATATAACTTTCTTTGAAGCTTCGGGGCGTCTACGTAGTCTAGGTAACCATCATGGTCGGACTGGGGAGATGAGACATCTAGGCCAGCAAAAAAAGAAGAAAAAAAAGGTTGCAATAACCCCGTAAGGATATAGACCTCCTGATCCAGTGTTAAAATTACCCCTATCTACTCCATCCAGACCCTACCTAAGTAGACTATCTAAGTAATTGTAGGACACCCCCCGTCGAAGAAAGGGAAACTTTAATCGCAGGATAATTCTTATCGCGGAGAAGATGCCGAACTAGGTCCGGAGAAACGCGAGAAGACAAATAAAATTTCTAGATATAAATCATAAGACAGGAAAGAAAAAAAGAGGCAAAAAAATCCAGGTAACATTGTATGATGAGTAACTTGGACTACGTATCTGTCTAGGGCAGGTAATGGGTTGAAGTAGTTGACTTCTCCGCGGTGCTTTTGATATTCTTTATCGTTATCTATGCTCTGTACTGTATAATATATCTCCGCGGCGCTTAAGCTGAATCGCTCTTGATTACACAACGGCGCATGATGATTGGCCAGATTCGTCTTTGTTAGGCGGGTAGTAGGGATGGTGGGGTATCTACAGGGCAGCTTGTTAACCCTAGAAGTTGTAACTACTGTAGCTAAACAGCAGCTACCTGGAGTTAATCTGACGATTCGGAGTGCTACCGCCCGTTTTGACCCGCATTTTGCCTTGCCGCATACAACTCATCCGCCTGGACCCGAACTACCGGCTTCTCTCTGGTCTTTCAACAACATTTCAAGAACCTACTACTATCTATACCTAGGCAGTTAGATATACCCAGGTAGGTATCTGGGTAGTATACATCCGTGGGGATACTGGACCAAGCCGGGGCCGCTCTTTTATGTGGAAACCAGGACCTTGGGAAACACCATAATAGAGACAAGTACGATCGTTGCAGTACCAAGCCATTTTTCTCCATACCTCTCTTGGTCTGCCCTTGTTCCTCTCTTTACGTTCTCCTAAATGCAGCACGAATCATTAGTAATAGAATGCTTCCTATGCCTCCCCCAGCCAGGGATCGTCACAGTCTTTAGGGCGCCGTTCAACCCCCCAAGACACCCCAGACTTCCCAGATCGGTCAGATCAGGAGTCAGGCCAGTCAGTGTCAGGCCATATCGACACTAACTGACTACATACTCGTAGTAGTTGTTGTATGTTCCGCCCAATCCAAATCCCACGCCGTCACCCGTATGCCAATCAATCTTCCTGCTATGCTGATTGGTTCTTATCTGGTCATCTCTGCAACTAATACCTGGTGTAAACGGTGGATGTAAGTGGTGTAAGTGTTGTACATACTACCTAACATTGGTCCGCCGGAGATACAAAATCTCGTCAGTTCAAACAAATATACGAGGAGTTCGGAGCCTTCCTAGATCTGCTGCTCCATCTGCTCGGAGTAGGCCTTCCCTTGGACGATTTGTTAGACGAGGCCCAAGAAAAAATATGGCTCCGTCTTCTTTATATCCGTATATGTTTATGTTTCTCCCGTAGTCTTTGATAGCATTTCCATGATTTAGTTCCTCCAAAACCCAACCTTGTTGCACACTTATAACCTTATTGCCATTATTTACATCTTCACCCTTTCTCCCTACTAGTACCGGTAGAGACAAGGAGAGGCGCCCCCCTATCTACTGTAATCTGTCAGCCTGTATGACCTGTGACGTAGTGTGAATAACACCGTCGTCTAATTCTTTGATCGGAAACTCCTCTTTAATTTATTTGACAATGGCGGCCGGAAGTCGGAAAAAAGTAGTGGTCGTCGGCCTGGGCATGGTTGGCATGGCCTTCATGTGAGCCGAGAGTCCTATCCCAAACCAATCCACCTTGTCGTCTTTAACAACTCTACAGAGAAAAACTCTTGAAGCTTGATGCCAGATCCCGAGAATATGATATTGTGGTTATTGGCGATGAGCCTCACCTCGCATACAACAGAGTAGGGCTTACAAGCTTTTTCGAGCACCGGAAAGTCGAGAATCTCTATCTAAACCCTCAAGAATGGGTAAGTTCCACATGCTAGGACGGGTTCGTGTAAGTAAAAGCGTGGCGACACTGACAGAAAGCCATAGTATTCACAATACGCACCAGATAACCAGTTGAGCTACCATATCAACACTCTGGTGACTGCTATCGACCCCTCAGGCAAGACTGTATCATGTGCCAACGGCGATGTGGTCTCATATGATATCCTGGTCCTGGCGACCGGCTCCGACGCTAATCGTCCGAGATACACGCCGGGCCATGACGCCAACGGGGTATTCGTCTACCGGACCATAGATGATCTCCAGAAGCTCATCGCTTTCGGAGAGACGCATAGGGGTCTTGTCGGCGCCGTTGTCGGTGGTGGTCTGCTGGGTCTCGAGGCCGCCAACGCCATGTTGGACCTGGAGTGCTACAAGAGCATTAAACTTATCGAGACAAGCCGATGGGTGCTGAGCCGACAAATAGATGCCGAGGCCGGCGCGATGGTCTGCGAGAAGGTCAGCAATCTCGGCGTGGATCTCCTACTCGGAAAGCGGGTGGGGGAGATCAAGACCGACGAAGGGAACAACGTGGCCGGCATCGTTTTCGAGGATGGTGAGGAGCTGGAGTGCGCCGCTATCTGCTTCGCTATTGGTGTGCGGCCGCGGGACAGTCTGGCAAGGAATGCCGGCCTGAAGTGCGCGGACCGCGGTGGCGGCATCATCGTCAATGACGACTTGAGCACGAGTGCCCCCGACATTTATGCCATCGGCGAGTGTGCCAACTGGCATGGCATGTGTTACGGCCTCATCGCACCCGGCGTCGAGATGGCCGACGTGCTTTCCTTCAACCTTACCCAAGCCAAGCTGCACCAGCCCCGAGTATTAAAGCAGCCGGACATGAGCACGAAACTGAAAGTCCTCGGCATCGACGTAGCCAGCTTTGGCGACTGCTTCGCCGATCGAGACGGCCCCACCTCCTTACCACCTAAGGCTCGAGCTGCGGCCAAAAAGGACGAGCAAAGTGCCGTCAAGACAGTCGTCAGCGGGCTCCCGCCGCCCCCAGTGAAGGCGCTCACGTATAAGGACCCCTTTGCGCAGGTATACAAGAAGTACATCTTCACGACCGACGGAAAGTACCTCCTGGGCGGTATGATGATTGGCGACACATCCGACTATATCAAACTCTTGCCCATGGTGAAGAACCAGAAAGAGCTGGACATCCCGCCGTCTCAGCTCATCCTCGGCGCGAAGAAGGAAGGCGAGGACGAGGGCGACGACCTAGACGACGACACGCAGGTCTGCTCGTGCCACAACGTCTCCAAGGGCGACATCGTCAACAGCGTCAAAGAGGGTAACTGTAAGACTGTGGGTGACGTAAAGGCATGCACTAAGGCCGGCACGGGCTGCGGTGGCTGCGTGCCGCTCGTGACTAGCATCTTCAACAAGGCGATGCGGGATATGGGCGCCGAGGTGACCAACTACGTGTGTGCGCACTTCAACCACTCCCGCGCCGACCTGTACAACATCATCATGGTGAAGCGGTTGCGGACGCTGCAGGAGGTGATGCGGGAGGCGGGCAACGACAAGGAGTCGGACGGCTGCGAAGCCTGTAAGCCCGTTATGGCGAGCATATTCGCGTCGCTGTGGAACCACCACGTGATGGACCGCCCGATGCACGGCCTGCAGGAGACCAACGATCGTTACCTGGGCAACATCCAGCGCAACGGCACCTTCAGCGTGGTGCCGCGGGTGTCGGCGGGCGAGATCACCCCTGAGAGGCTTATCGCCATCGGCGAGGTCGCAAAGGACTACAACCTCTACACCAAGATCACGGGCGGGCAGCGCATCGATATGTTCGGCGCTCGCAAGCAGGACCTGCTGGAGATCTGGCGCCGGCTTGTCGAGGCCGGCATGGAGAGTGGACACGCCTATGCTAAGTCCCTACGTACCGTCAAGAGCTGCGTTGGTACCACTTGGTGTCGATTTGGCGTCGGCGACAGCGTCGGCATGGCCGTTCGCGTCGAAGAGCGCTACAAGAGTATTCGAAGTCCTCATAAGCTTAAGGGTGGTGTTAGCGGTTGCGTCCGTGAGTGCGCCGAGGCGCAGAGCAAGGAGTAAGTTTTTCTCTATTACAGGCCCCAGAATTAAATCAGAAACGTCTTGCGCATAAAATTCTAACGCTGTATCCGCCTTAGCTTCGGCCTCATCGCCACAGAGAAGGGCTTCAACATTTTTGTAGCAGGAAACGGAGGTGCAAAGCCGAAGCACGCAGAGCTACTGGCCAAAGATGTGCCGCCATCAGAAGTAATCCCGATCTTGGACCGGTATCTAATGTTCTACATCCGGACGGCAGACCGGCTGCAGCGGACGGCGCGGTGGCTGGAACAGCTGCCGGGCGGGCTCAAGTACTTGCAGCAGGTGGTGTTGGAAGACAAGTTGGGTATCTGCGCATCGCTGGAGGCGCAGATGCAGGAACTCGTGGACAGCTTCTTCGACGAGTGGGCGGAGGCGATCAAGAGTCCGGCCATCGCAGCCAAGTTCAAGCAGTTCGCCAACACGGACGAGGGCGTGGCGGGCGTCGAGCTGGAGACGGACCGTGGGCAGCCGCGTCCCGCGTACTGGCCCAAAAACGCGGACGCGCACGAGGACTTCCGTGGCCTCCGCGACCGCTGGTCCAGCACCAGCTGGCAGCCCGTGATCGAGGCCTCGTACTTCGCCGGCGCCGACGAAACCCCTAACGGCATCAGCGCCGCCATCAAGCGCGGCGACACCCAGCTCGCCCTCTGGCGCGTCCGCGGCCGCTACTACGCCACGCAGCAGATGTGCCCGCACAAGCGCGCGTTCGCGCTGTCCGACGGGCTGATCGGGCAGGACCTGTCCGCCGCGGCGGCCCCGCTGTCTACCGCGCCATCCTCCGCACTCCGACAGACCGACGCGGACGAGAGCAACGGGCTGAAGAAGGCAAATGGTAATAGCAAGCAGGAGCCGTGTGGCGACTCCAAGGCGCCGTGGGTGTCGTGTCCGTTCCACAAGCGCAACTACGACCTGGTGTCGGGCGAGTGCCGCAACGATGCGTCGCTGTCGATCGCGACGTTCGACGCCGAGGAGCGCGCCGACGGCCTCGTGTACCTGCGCCTGCCGCCCGTCGAGGAGCTTGACGCCGCTCTCGGCACGACGCGCTGGACGGTGCGCGCCGGCGAGGCTGAGGCCGAGGGCGGCGGTGCCAAGCCCTTCGCCGAGCTCGATCGCAAGATCGGCTTCAAGGGCCGCCGCGCCAAGAAGCCCGGCGTCAACCCCGTCGCCGACCTCCCTATGCGTAGACCCGTCGAGGTCCTCGCCGGTGGCGGCTGCGGTGGCGCACCTGAGTGGTGAGGGGATCGGTCTACTAGCCTGGCTAGTTAAGTTGAGCGTCTAGGTCGATGACGGCGATAACGGGCTTGATGAGCACAGCGGGACAAAGGATATACTAGATTCTACGTACATATATACTATACTGTTCTATACACACGTACAGATGGATTCACGCGTGGACATAAGAACTTTATCGTTACGAGCATGTATAAGCGCTACGTAATAAAGTCGTCTTTTTGAACATGTATACTTCCTACAATATCACTTCCTATTAGAACGTACTCTGGCGCTGGGTATGACGTTCCCTTTCTTGAATCCCAGGCTCTCGGACGCGTACATGTGCGGAGATCACGTACTGACAAGGGACGACATTCGCAATATAACAGCCCCTGCCGACCTCGAAATTAACATATTTTACGTGCGGTTGTATATCTTGCGCTTGGTGAGTGTGTGCCGAGGCGAGCACTTAATTTAGGCCAGTCCCGCCTGGGGGCACGGTGAGCACCCTGGCCCGGTCTCTGTTTCGCAAAGCGATAGCAACATCGGAAGTTGTTGATCTAGCCTGTTGATTACATAGATATTTGCGTAGCATCAATTCTTTTCTCCTTTTGCCCCTTTATATTTTTGCCGAGGTCGTTGCCTGTAGGGGGTGCATTACGAATAGGGGTAAAGCACCCCCACACCTTAGGCCTGCCTAGAGATATCTCGGCTTGATACGCTGGGCTATAATCAAGGCCTTGATGGGTTCTTATCTATTACAAGACATAATGGGCACCTACCTCTGACAAATAGCTAGTTATTTGCTCGATCCCATGATTCGGCGTGAATGCGCGTGCTGCGCTACAGGATAGGGTTTTTGGGGTTTTCAAGCCTGCCCCTAAGAAACCAAGCATCTACTGTTCGCTGTCACCCTTTAAAGCGCAAGGCCATAGGACACAAGGCCGTGAACATTGCAACGTGCTGTCAAGTAAGGAATAGATAATATAGATCTCCTTTATAGGAGCCGTTTCCGTGCTGACGTCCCCGGGCGCTCCATGGCATCCAACACTCTCTTTGTAGTCCCGCCCCCTTCCTGGACGTATGCTCCCGACCAATGACCAAAGTCGTTCATCACCCGAGATTTCTTCATTTCCTTTCTCCTGGTGAGCCCTACTTGGAGCCGCCCGTCGGGAGTTCGTAGCAGCCCTTGCTCGGGATCCTCTCGCCCTGGTCCCACTAGAACGGGGTGCAAGTCAGCTCAGTTTTGCAAACAGAGACTCTGAGAAAGATTGGGTGGGGCGGGAGGGATTTATCTTCTTACGTGCTCGTGGACGCAGCCGTCGACCCAGCGCCACCGGTCCGTGGTCGAGTACCGCGCGTACGACATGTTGGTGGCGGCGTCGAAGCACCAGTCCGTGCTGTCCTCGTTGCCTAGCGAGTTCCCGTTGCAGAACAGCGGCCAGATGTTCTGGGGCCCCGACGCGTAGCCCGGGTGGTGTTGCTGCAGAATGACAAAAAAGAATTCATTGTTCAGTATTTCCATTACGCCAGTCTTGCGGGAAGGGTGGTGAGAAGGGAGGTTGGGGGGGGGGGGGGAGATTGGAGTGTCGGACTGACTTGGTAAACTTCGTCTATGAGGGAGAACATCTTCCTGGGGTCCCCGTCGACGACAAAGGCGCGGTAGAAGTCGTAGGCCCTCTGGGCCGTCTCCTCCACGGTCACGGAGGGGTCCGGCTGGCAGATCTCAGGGGGCGAAGGCAGACTGCACAGGTTCTCGCCCCGGGACATGGCTCCGCTGTGCTCGACGGGAGCAGCGAAGCCCGTGACGGGTGCCAGGACGGCGGCGGCGAATAGCGAAAGAGGATGCATATTAGCGATAACGGGGGTGAAAAAAAAAGAGGCTAACCTAGGACCGGGTTCCGCTGCTGCTCATGGGTCTCTGCCATGAATATATAGTTGGGCAGAATGGGACGGTTATCGATCTCAATTACTATATCAGGAACGCGGGGAACGTCCCGCAACCACGATTCGTTGGTGGTGCGGTGTTGTTGTTCATTTAGCCGACCCTGATTTGGATTTACCATAATCAAACACGGATCCCCCGAACGAAACCCCAGCGTGGCAATAGGTTGTCAAGGGGGGAAGACCAGTAAAAAACCAAGACCCTCGTCATCTACGGCGGTGGATAAAATCTACGACATGGGGGAGAAAACCCAATCGCAATTGCCATATGAATCTTGCGCCCAGAGCTCGCCAAGATGGATCTAAAGCCATCGCATCGTCAGGCCGTGGAGGAACCAGTGTTTGTTCACAGGCAGATCCGTTCACATGGCCCTCATCATTGCGGCAGTTGGACCACAGTATTGAGCCCCCACTCCCGGTATATCCCCGCCTACGTATGGCATGTTCCCGTGAAGGGGCCAGTGGTCCCTTCCACTGGCCCCTTCACGACACTTTGCTTGCCTTTTGCCCTCTCCGCCCTTGAAACCGCATGTAAGCTTTATAGGCCTTCCAAAGACCCTTTCAATGTTATCACAGTCAAGGCCGTCTATTCTTAGAGAGCTACGCCATCACCTTTCCACGACGAGGGCGATCCCGATCAGATAAGTTTTTATTCCCTTTGCTACATCGATCGAGTTCGCGCCGGTATCCATGACTGGGATCCAGGTTAGCGAGGAAGGCGGCCGAGTCCCTTATGACACCATGTGATGGGACAGTCAGCAACCTAATGGACTAGAGAAGAACCCCCGGCGTTGAGGGGTCTCCAACCGTATATATGGATCATCCTTCGGATTGTCACCCGGTCTATAAACGTTAGCGAACATGACGAATGTAGCGTACCTTGAACCATACTGCCCATCCTCCTGGGAGTATATCTGATCCGTTTGCAGTGTAGTTAAATCTGTCTCACTTATATAATCCAATACTCTAGGCTTGCTGTCATTATTGTACGCGGCGATCGGAGTACGCATACTCGGCATGCTTGTTGACCGCAGATTCGGCTGGAAGGATGCTAGTCCGGGGTTACTTCAGTAAAGTAATCATGTCACCACACAAAAAGTCACACAAGCGAGCCTTTCCCGCGAGATGCGTCTTGGCTTCGCGCGAAAGTCGCGTGTTTAGAATTATTACGAGTCGAATTTAGACTCTAGGTATTTTTGTACAAGAAAGTCAATTGTTCTTCTTGTCACTATTAGGCAAAGAACAAGGTCTCCCCTTTTCTCCAGGCTGAAAAGACAGCAAGAGGTATATCTACCAAACACCAGACACTCTCCAGTACCACATTAGAGATACCAATCGAAGGTTGTGACGGAGAATCGTGGTCTGAAAAAAAAGCGAAGAAATAGGAACGGCTGATCGATCGTCCTTATACTAACAGCCACGGAGAGCATGTATCGGGAAGAGTACGGGAGATCGTTTAGTCCTCCTCGACGGGGATTTCCTCCTCGTATTCCTCTTCCTCCTCATCGACACCAGCATCCTGGTACTGCTGGTACTCGCTGACCAGGTCGTTCATGTTGGACTCGGCCTCAGTAAACTCCATCTCGTCCATACCCTCACCAGTGTACCAATGCAAGAAAGCCTTGCGCCGGAACATGGCAGTGAACTGCTCGCCGATACGCTTGAAGAGCTCCTGGATCGCGGTGGAGTTACCGACAAAGGTGGAGGACATCTTGAGGCCACGGGGAGGGATCGAGCAGAGGGCGGTCTGGACATTGTTGGGAATCCACTCGACGAAATAAGATGAGTTCTTGTTCTGCACATTGCGCATCTGGTCCTCGACCTCCTTCATGGAGACCCTGCCACGGAAGATGGCAGAGCAGGTCAGGTAACGACCGTTGCGGAAGTCCGAAGCAGCCATCATGTTCTTGGGATCGAACATCTGCTGGGTAAGCTCGGGAACGGTAACGGCACGGAAAGAGTGGGCGCCACGGCTGGTCAGAGGAGCGAAGCCGACCATGAAGAAGTGGAGACGAGGGAAGGGAACCATGTTGACGGCGAGCTTGCGCAAGTCAGAGTTCAGCTGACCGGGGAAACGCAGCGAGGTGGAGATGCCGGACATGACGGCAGAGACGAGGTGGTTCAGGTCGCCGTACGAGGGGTTGGACAGTTTCAGGGTACGCATGCAAATGTCGTATAGAGCCTCGTTGTCAATGCAGAAGGTCTCATCCGAGTTCTCGACCAGCTGGTGGACGGAGAGGGTGGCATTGTAGGGCTCGACGACGGTGTCGGAAACCTTGGGGGAGGGCACGACGGAGAAGGTAGCCATCATGCGGTCGGGGAACTCCTCACGGATCTTGGAGATCAGCAGAGTACCCATACCGGCACCAGTACCACCACCGAGAGAGTGGGTAATCTGGAAACCCTGGAGACAGTCACAGCCCTCAGCCTCGCGACGGACAACATCAAGGACCTGGTCGACGAGTTCGGCACCCTCGGTGTAGTGACCCTTGGCCCAGTTGTTGCCGGCACCGGACTGGCCAAAGACGAAGTTGTCGGGACGGAAGAGTTGGCCGAAGGGACCAGCACGAACGGCGTCCATGGTACCGGGCTCAAGGTCGACTAGGACGGCACGAGGAACATACTTGTTGCCGGACGCCTATGGGGGAAAAAAGGGTCAATCTAGGGAGTCCAACATTGGGAAAGAGGAGTGTGGAGGGTATAAACAGGATAAACATGATAGCTCCACAGCAACCCTATGGCTAACTTACCTCGTTGAAGTAGACGTTGATACGCTCAAGCTGGAGCTCCGAGTTGCCATTGTAGCTATTCGGATGGGTCTGGTAAGCTCAAGTCGCGCACAAAATGTGACGACAACAAGAGTCGGAGGGAGAGATGATTAACTTACACACCGTTGCTGTCGAGACCATGCTCGCCAGAGATGTTCTGCCAGAAAGCAGCACCAATTTGGTTACCCTGAAGATTTTATGTGAGCCCTCATATAACATGCCAGAGTTAGTCGACCGAAGTCAACGTCAACCAGGTTGAGGTTGACGTTGAGGTCGAAGTCGGGTGTGTAACTTACGCATTGGCCGGTCTGGAGGTGGACCTATTGGTGAGGAAAAATAGAGGGTTAGCAGAGATTCTTGTTTATGTTTATGTTTATGTTGGGTTGCTTTAGACGCGCAGGATGGAAACACAAGCAGCAGTTATAGATAGATAATAAATAGATGATGGGTAAATAAGATCAATAGGACGCGTTGTAGCTACTCGTCGGGGCCATCAAGTCAAGTCTCATCTCGTCTTGTCTCGTCTCGTCCATTCCGGCTGATAGACAAGCAGACACAGACAGATACAGGCAAGGCAGGCAGAAAAAGGGAGCGCGATAAATATGATGAATATGAGGGTATGGTATGAAACTTACAATCTCACGCATTTTGGCGATAGTGAATTAGATAGTCTCTAACAACACGAATATCTCTGTCAAAGATTCGAGGGAGTGAAAGATGGCTGATAGCTGATAGCTGATGGCTGATGGACTGGCTGACGAGAAAGAGGAAAGGTCAGGACCGGACAGGAATTGAAAGGAAAGGAAATTATTTGTTCCAATTCTTCAAGGTAGAAAGAAGTTGTGTTGGCTGGGTTGGGCAGGGTTGGCTGTTATCTGGGGAAAAAAAGGTGGAAGTGAAGCGGTGTAGGGGAAGGAAAAAAGGGTTCTAAAGTTATTAGGTTGCCCCCCAAGTATCTTCCGAGATTTGTTGATTTATTAGATTAGCCCCGCTTCCATTTTCTAGGTGGCTTTCTGGTAGCTTTTTTGGCTTTCTGGCTTTCATGTTTTGGTCTACTTCTACTTAACGCGGGTAGCTTTGGGGGGGGGGGGGGGGGGGCACACAGATGGGAGGGAGATGGGAGGGGGAAAAAGGGAAGCTAACCTATCTCAGGCTACAAGTACCAAGCATCTGCCAATCTAAATGCTTAAATGACATGACGCTAGCTACTCTGGGGGAGGAGCACGGTTGCCTAAGGGGGTAGACCATGGAGGGGCCGTACCTGCTCTTGTCTAAGTAGCTGTGCACAGACCATCTTCCCATACCCAATCCTGACCTCCAATTTGTCCAATCTTGCCCCAATTTATCGCCTGAGGTTGTACAGGTGGGCGATTGTACATCGTACCTGCGCAGGTTGTATGCAGGTGGACGTGTCAATTATACCTGTATGTACTTACCTTAGGTAAGGTTGGTACTTGCCTACTTACCTAAGATATCTAAGGTACCCTTCACTTGTAGCATATTGAGATATCCGGACATCATCACCTTTCACTTAGGAACACCCAATGGACCTGGTTGTTTGGTCGTCTGACACATTTACAATGCAGAAAGAGACTCTGCTATGCCTGGTAACGTTCCCAGAGCAGTTTCAAAACGGGCTTGAAGAAGAGGGGGAAATTAAGAATAATGATGTTTCCGACAGGCAGGTTCCATTATGTAACTAATAATGTGATAGAATGCTAATCTCAGGCACCTTAGGTGCAACTATTACATACCTAGGTACCTAGATCTCTGCAACAAAATCAGGTATAATGCTGTTAGATTAGCGACATCAGGTTGAGTCTAGGTAAGGTTGATATAATATCTACGTAGGTACCTAGGTATCTAAGGTTTGCTAGAATTATCTGGCATCCCATCCATGCATGTATCGCATCTATGCACCGGCCCTTGAGGCTGACGAATCAGACAAAAGGAGGACAATCAGACAGGAGGAGGATAAAGAGATTCCTGACATGGCAGGAACGATGTGCGTCATGTCTATCGTGCTTGCCTGAGGCAGGCAGATCTGGCTCGTGTAGATGTTGGCTGGGAGGCATGGATGGATTCAACTAATCATTAAAAGGAAGTCTCTTGCTCCTCCTTCTGTCCAACTTTTTATCCATCATTCCTCATATTAGGGAGACTCAACCTATACCTCCTACTACACCACCAAAGAAAAGCCTTTCAGTCCGACTAAGGTATCTACCTAGGTACGTAGATATCTACTACAACTGGTACAAAACTGTCGGCTGACATTCGCTACGCCATAGGGCTGCCAAGAACCTGTTCGTGCGGTTTCCCGCCACACACAACTTTTTGCTACTTCGACTCTACTCAACTTGTTGTGTTTATGTAACTCGGAGGGAGCTGCGTTGGATATTAAGATCTGGTGTAAGTAGGTATCTAACGCAGAAGGTTGCTAGGAGGTAATCATGACCATTCCTCATAATCCTTTTGAGTTTCCCCTGAACAGAATGAGGCTCATACTAAGTAGTTGCTGGTTCAGGCAGCACAACCCCGGACGGTCGCTAGGTGCACCAGCGCATCTGCGGTCAAGGCATGAAATCCTTTTGGTAGTAGAACAGCGAGGCGACCGAGTTTCCAGCTGTTACAGCCCAGAAGACTTTCCCTCGCTTCCAATCCATTTGCAGAAGGATAGCAGTCATCTCTCTACTCAATCCACTCAATCCAGGTGTTGGGTACCATGGCGTCCACACCGAACGACCTCTTGTTAGATAGCATGGCGCATGAGGTTGTGCATACAGTGATGCTTTGCAACGAGAAGGCAGCGAAGCGACTCCAGGAGCTAGAAAGAAGCTTGTCAACCCAACTTCACAGATATCGCCATCGAGATCCCCCTCGAGAGCCAGTCTTTCCTTTTCCTAGCTTTTCCCGGCTACCAGCAGAAATTCGGTACCACATCTGGGACCTTGCTATTCCTCGTCGATATGTCATGGCAGCCGAGTCCACAGGCAATAGGAGCATACTTCAGCCGCCTCCCGTTGTCGCCAATGTCTCCGCAGAGGCGCGGCACATAGCCACTCGCCGCGGTGGCATGTGGAGAACGGAGGCTAACGAGATCCCTCAATGGACTTGGTTTCAACCGGATCGCGATGTCGTTATTCATACATGGGAGGGATCTCTGTGCCAGCTACCCAGTATCGTAGAGACAATTGTAGTGTCGGCACTCGAATTCCAGCTTGGCTGTGCTTCAAGTGCTTTCAACTATCTGTTGAAAGCCCAGGGGTTCCACAACCTCAAGACAATTTATTTCGAGTTGCGTGGCGAAGTCACTATGGTCGATAAGTATTGGAG
The DNA here is from genome assembly GCA_023313575.1 of Eutypella sp. D-1. Lineage (NCBI taxonomy): Eukaryota > Fungi > Ascomycota > Sordariomycetes > Xylariales > Diatrypaceae > Eutypella > Eutypella sp. D-1. The sequence continues at coordinate 417,093 of JAJTTP010000008.1, read as the reverse complement.
TCCGGACATGACCTCAGAGTTGTTTGGCTCTGACAAAATTGTCCTACCGAATATGGAAAGATTGTCCTCGGGTGTTGCACCCAGACTTTTCCGACTTCTTGAGCGGGAAAAGCTGTCATCCAACAGCATGCCATCTGACACCTTCGAGCTCTGGCGTGAACACATTGTAGATCCCGAGCACGAAGAGGCCGATTCCGATGCCATCCAAAGATGGGCGAACACAAAAAGCCAAATTCAATCCGGCTGGGCGAACGCTATGGCGTTGTTGACTCCTGGTGTCGGCTTGTCATCGGTCGACGGGCAGGGATTTCCGTATCTGGATCGCCATACGATGATGCCCTTTGGAGATCTTAGTTGGCATGATTATTTCACGAATCGCATGCCAGAGGTGATACCGACATGTGGCTTTGCACTTGTGGAGGATAGGAGGAAGTGGGAGCACAACCCCTATTAACCTCCCTGTGCATTTCGATGTTGTTAGGCACTGGTTTCTTTGCATGGAACGACACTTTAGGCATATAGCATATGGTGTGCAAGCACAGCGGTCTATAACGCCAAATTGAATACATGCCAGGACCTCCATTTCACCATTTGCTGGGAAACATTGGGATGAAAGGAGAACGAGTGGGGATTCCCCTGACGAGAAGGAGGAAGAGTCATGTTGTCACCATAGCCAGCCATCTCGTAGCTGAGCTACTTCCGTCATTCACTTGCCCTGTCATATTTTTGCTTCAGATTTACATATCATATGTGGCTTCACATTCCTTCTGAGAGATTAGTCTAGTTGTGTTTTAATAGTCCAAGTCAAGTCTTAAAAGCCTACTCATATAGCTCGTGACTGCCTTGTCGTTTAAGATACGTGGATAGAACGGGTGCTTCTAGATTACAGAACGCGCAAGATTAGATGATGGATCAAGTCTTACGGGCGCCATTGAAGTGAAGATGCTAGTTATCTCATTATAGGCGATCATTCATGTTCTCATTCACATATGGCGCTATGCCTACATAATAAACTACCTATGCGACCATGCTACAACCGACCACGCGCTTTGGCAATTGACCCACCCCAACAGAGTGTCCCTCCCATCCTAGTGAGCCTTGACGACGCCGGCGTCGTTAGCCTGGGCGGCGATGCGCTTCTTGTACTGCTGGACGTCGCCGGGGAACTTCCAGACGGTGCCGTTCTCGCAGACCCAGAGGCTGGTACAGACGGTCTGGAGCATGGTGACGTCGTGGGAAACCATGAGGACGCCGCCCTCGAAGGTGTTGAGGGCCTCGGCGAGGGCGTCCATGGCCTCGATATCGAGGTGGTTGGACGGCTCGTCGAGCACGAGGATGTGCGGTTGGGTCAGCGCCAGGCACGCGAACGCCACGCGCGACTTCTGACCTCCCGACAGCACTTCCATCTTCTGCAGGCCCGTCGTCCCCGTGATACCGAACGCCCCCAGCTGCCGCCGGTACTCCTCGTCCGTGCGGCCTGGGTACGTCTTCGCCATGAAGCTGACCGCGCTCATTGTCAAGTCCAGGGCGTCCACATGGTGCTGCGCAAAGAACCCGATCCGCAGCCGCGAGTTCTGGCTGATGAGGCCCTTGGTCGGCTGTAGGTTTCCGATCAGCAGCTTGAGGATAGTCGTCTTACCTGCGCCGTTGGGACCCACGATGCCGATCCGGGAGTCGAGCTGCACGTCTAGATCCACGTCCTTAAGCAGGATATTGTCCGGGCTGTACCCAAACGTGACGCCTGACATCTGCACGATGGGCGGCGACAGTTTCTCGACCTCCGGGAAACGGAACTTGACGCTGTACTCCGCCTCAGGCGGCTCCAGGATGGGCATGCGTTCGAGTTTCTTGATTCGTGACTGGGCTTCCGCGGCCTTGCCGGCGTTGTAGCGGAACTTGTCGATAAAGGATTGGAGATGCGCCCGTTGCGCCACGTTGTTCTCGTACTCACGCTTGGCCGTCTTCTTGCGCTCCTCTCTCGTAGCATAGAACGACTCGAAGTTCGCCCCCCTATAGTAGTCGAGGCGCTCCGAGTGCTGGTGTATGATGTCCGTGGCTATCTCGTTCAGGAAGGCTCTGTCGTGACTGACTACGAGAACGGTGCTTGGGTAGGTGAGGAGATAATTAGACAGGAAAGTGATCGAGGGAACGTCCAACATGTTAGACGGTTCGTCGAGAAGTAACAGGTCGGGCTCGCAGAACAGGGCTCTGGCAAGTGCCAGACGCATGCGCCAACCACCAGAGAACGTCTTAGTCGCAAACTGTTGGCGTTCTGGAGAGAAGCCGAGACCAGCTAGGATACTAGCTGCCCTAGATTCTGCCTTGTCCGACTCCATCTCTGCCAGCTTGGATTGAATATCTCCGAGCTTCGAGTCAAGAGCCTCCCGGTCAGTGTCAAGCTTGGCCGCATCAGCAGAAGTGTCGGCCATTGACGAGCGCTGGGCTTCGATATCTGCAAGTTTTGTCGTAATTTCCTGTGATTGCATTAATACAGACACTTTACTAGGTTATGTGGGAACCGATAAACATACCGCCTGTTCCTTGAGTAGAACTTTCCGCCAAACATCTGCGTCTAGTACGGCTTGTAAGGCCGATGTGTCATCACCAGTAATCTGGACTAGGTCAGCTGGAGTCTTTCAATGTGGCGATGGCATGGGCTTACCTCTTGCTCGACGTGAAGAATGGAGATATGTGTTGGAATGGGCACCTCTCTCCTCGAGAGGGCCCTAAGCAATGTGGATTTACCAACACCGTTGTGACCAACCAGACCGTAACGATGACCGTACGCAAGCGTTAAGTCCGTATCGGTCAATATCCTCTGCCCACCGATACTGACATCGATGTTGTCGATCTTTACATCCTTGGACTTGGTGGTGCCGGCGCCGAGCTGCAGAGGATTCACGGCCATGTAGAACTCCTCGTAGCTCTGGGTGTCCTCGGGCAAGTTGAGCAGCTTCGATGCCTCGTACTCGACGTTCTTGAACTGCTTCTTGCTCTGCTTGGCGGCGATCTTACGCTCGGCTTTCTCGAGCTTCTTCCGGTCAACCTTAGACTCGACCTTGCGGGCGTTGGCGGACTCAAGGTCGACGCTACCGGTGGTGACGGCGAGGGTGGAGGACATGTTGCGCTGGGCGCCGACCTGGATGGCCTGGTCAAGGCGCTTGACGGCGGAGGGGCCCCGGCGCTCGCCGTTGGCATTGTTGGCCTCCTCATACTTCTCGACCCACTTGGCAACGAGGTCCTGAATCTTCTGCTGCTGGGGTCCGGCAGCGTTTCCGGACGCGGAGAGCAGAAGCTCAGTAATAGCGACGGCGGCTTCAGATAGCGGGGATACGCCGGAGGACTCCTCATCACCGGCCCAGGCAGTGGAGGCGTGGCGTAGATAACCCACGGAGTACTCGGACACGACCGGATCGATGTCCGGGAGCACGGCTCTGAGATCGGCCTCCATGATGACGGGGCAACCGGAAGGCGACAGGGTGCACCGGTGGACAGGTACCAGGAACTAGGGGCTATGACCCGCGGCTTGCTACCAGATACGGATAGAGTTTATCCGGATGAATGTCTTCCAAGAGGTGACGAATACGAGGAGATATGCAGCCCTGAGTGAGATATCACGGCGTTGCAATTTTAGCGACTGCAGAAGTCCTGCAGATCAAATTTGTGAGAGATCCACCTACGGGCAAAGGTGAGACGGCGTTCCGGAAGGATCGTGGCTTGAAGTTGTAAGCAGTCCCCGACAAGACATTGATCACTACCATACTATGTACATAGATAGCAGTTAGAAGGGGGTGGAGAGGGCCGCTTTGCATAAAATCGTTGATAATGGTCTGAGCCGGGTGGAGCACCGAAAGAATGTGTAATAACTGTGATGATACTGTACCCTAGAATCGCTTAATACACTATAATATAGGCAGCGGGCTGACTTTTCCACGTCAGAACAGAATTAATTCACACTGTATTAGGCTTATTATAGCGCCATAAACGGGTATTTCTCGGCCTACATAAACTCAATACCTACCTAGAGCTCTAATTGCCATACCTTATTCTCAGATATACATACATATGTGTATGTAGGTACCTAGGTACACATAACTTTGACTGGGGTTTGACACTGATTGGCTGGAATACCTTCTCCTTCGACTCCTCGAGTTCTTCACATCGAACTAACTATTCAGCTCATGATAATATCAAGTTACAAATATTTACCAGGGCTTAGATCTGACCACCTGCCCGTCTGACATTTTTGCGGAATTACGGCGTATGTCGATATCTACCGATCTGCTGTATGTCTAAAGCGATGTACTACACGGGGTAATCATTTTGACATTCCTTGACGACACTGTCCCGGCGTTACTTTCTCACCATTCCCTCCCGCTGTAAATGAGCGTACATACGTTTCCCCCGGTTTAGCGCCGGCATCTTCTACTCCCGCCGGTCTCCCTGAAGGCTAGTCTAAGCCGGGAAGTAAGGTATCACCGTATACATCGTCCTGATACTCATTCCACGTAATAAAAGGCTCATGGGATGCTGCGCCTAGAAGGGTTCTTCCGTTTCTGCGGGATGGTACAATATATAGCTATGTCTCGTAGACCCCCATCTCGCGAATGGAAGAAAAAAGAGACTAGCTTGGCTATCGTTACCATCTATTTACCTTTCTATCGCATAGGCTATGTATTGTAGAGTAAGGGTATCGCCTAGGTACTCACATGAGTAGCTGTTAGGTAACCTCGGATATTCTAGAAGCTTGCCTTTTCCGGTACAACACGAGAGGGTGCTAGACATGCTTGATATCCAAGAGCAACGTGATAAATCAAAGGTACTCAGCTCACACAGAGACAGAGATCTCCTGTTGGCCGGCCATCAATGTGCGTAAGTATTGCGTGTTTGAAGCGGCGCGCGCTGTACTAAATATGACGCGAGAGAGAGAGAAGTGCGAGCACTCAAATATCATTGGTTGTTATTTGCTCTCCGTTAAACTACCTAGGTCGGTAGGGTTATAACTAGCTGACCCCGGCTATAGATGCGCGGTTGGAGAGACGCGGGCTGTGGTCCGAACGCGTCTATCATTCGCCGCTCGGCGTGTGTCGCGCATCGTCGACATCCCTGTTCTCGACCAATGGGGCAGATCAAAAACTACCCTCCAGCTTTCTAGCGACCTGGGATTGAGGCAGGCAAGGACAGGCTGGCAGGCAAGATGGCCTCTTTTGGTGCCGGACTTCTATGTAGCAGGATTCGTTGGAAGCTTTGGACGGATATTACGCGCAGACCTTTATTAGATTTCAGACAACCAACCAGCCGGGGCTGGAACTTGCTGTGTGGCTTGCCTCCACCCCTTTCTTCATATGCCAGCGTGGACGGCGGGAGAAGCTGCGTTGCTGCGACCGCCGCCTAGACCGGATGTGACAACCCCCCCCCCCTTTCACTGGCGATATATATCTCCGTAAGAACTGCAAAAGCACCGGTGGCGAGAGAAGGGGAGAGAAGAGGAGAGAGAATGTGTGTGTCGTGTGTGTGCAATATCGAGTGCAGTAGCATTGCTTCATGCCGAGTATCAGATCATGTACTTCGTATGCCTTCCCCCGACTAGTGCCGCCAATACGTGATGAGATCGACCCCGTCTCTCTAGAGCCGCATTACTACCTACCACCACCATCAGCACCGCGAGGGTCTTAAAGTGGAAAATTCCACATACATACAATGCCAGGCTTATATGCATGCGGATGCGGGGGGAGTATATCAGAGTAAGTGCCGTAGGCAGTCAGTCGTCAACCTCAAACCCGCCATCCGCCCGCGTTGCAACGCAGCGGGCTGACACGGACTCTCTCACCCCGCCGCCGCCGCTTGCCGCGGATAAGGTGAATAGTAGTACTCCGTATATGACGGATAAACAGGACAGGAAGGGCTAATGGAGCACAGGGCGCCCTGCACTTTCGGCGAGCGCTGTGATATGCGGGCTTTTCTTCAAGGCGGCGACGCCTCCAGCTCAATACGAAGCCACCCCCAAAGCCCCTTTTTGGTGGAGGCAGTCAGCTTAGACATATATAATCACATCTTAATGAGTTCCCATATGATGTTCCATCTGGGCTGCTTCGGTGAACTGAGATAAAACTATATGATTTGATATTGTGGAGAGACTTTTCTTCAAACCAGTATTCTCCCCGATTGGTCCATTACTTTTACTACTCATTACGTAGGTCCTTCGAGATGTCTCGCAAGCCACCAGAAAGAACTATTGCGAACCGAAATTACCATTTGATCATAACCTGTATAGTAGTCTGATGCACTCCCCGATGCGCACATAGACAGACCATATACCTACAGAATAACCTGCTAGCCTGTCGGCTGTCAGTCGCGAAGCAAGGAGGACTGCATGCAATACGGCGGCTGCATGTCGATTGCGGCATGGCGTCGAGAATGTGCACGAAAAAAGCAAGGAAGGGGTCATCATCCTAACATCCCCGTCCCCCCCTCGCTGGAACGCCGCGGCGGCGCTCGGTCTACTCGGGAGGCTTTAGCACCCCTCTTTCCTTTTTTTTCTCTCTGCCCCGCCGCCATTTCCGCTGGTCTGGATAATGTGTGCATTGGATCTCACATACATAGTATATAGTATATATGCCTTGCATTGCAAAGTCAAGGAGGTGCACCGAGTTTGCTTGCTGCGTTTGCTTGTTAGCGCAGGGGATTTCCCTGCTTTGTGTTTCGATGAACTGCGGCCTATCTTGTCTACGTATTTACTACGTAGTCTAGAACCTGCAAGCCTTCTTATGTGCCTCGGATGGGGGAAAAGAAAAGATAAGAGGGATGAGGTTAGTGGGAGGTTTTAGGTAGGTAGGGTAGCCAGATCTCATATGGTCTGCATGGCTAATGGCTAACCTGCTCAGCTCGACCCCCGAAGCTGAGCCTCCGAAACGAAATGGCCGCGTGCTCCTCACTATCTTGTAGGAGCTTACCATCTACTACGAGTATGTCAAATGCCTCATGTAGGGACCGACACTAGTTAGCGGCCATCTGGGACCAGGCTTCCCGGGGTAAACTACCCAGTAGTGTAGTCGGGGGTGCCGATGCCTACCGACGCCGGACACCAGGCGGCTCTGTCGCCAATAGTGCAACCACTGGTTGTCGTATTAGTGCACAGTAGTCGTGGTAGCAGTAGTATCCGTTCTTCGTCCATTATTGGTCAATTGGTTAACTCTACATCTACATCAGCTCCGGATGCTCTTCAGACCCGGGAGACGAAACAATCTTCTCGTCTGAGAGAGTGGGTAATAAGACGTTATGTTGTGGCATCAGACGGGTCTCTCCGAGAAGTAAGGAACACTAAGCGCAATTTCTATTTCTTATTTTTCCCAATCTGTTTCTCAAATTTCTGGTTCTGTTTTCTTTCCGACCCCTGTCTAGGAGGAAGTCTGGGGTCCACGATGCCGGGGGAAGGAAGCTAGTAGCTACTTATGGGCGTTTGTTTTGTTTCAGAAGTTGGCCGCCGAGCTGCCAAGCGTAAATAACAACCAGCTTTACGGCAGATCACGAGGAAGTCTCCGTCGGGAATAAAGAGGGAAAAAGAGTTAAAAAAAAAAAAAAACACCAATCTATCTCCAAACCTACATGGATATGACTGGTCCCTAGCCAAGAGCGAAAAGGGCGAGAGGGGTGACATGATGGGGCGCTACACAAGTGAAAACGAGCCCTCAAACTTACCAGCGGCCCGGAACCACAATGGTCGACTCTGGCTAGACACAGGTATCGTCCCGAGCACCCGGAGCTAATGTAATCATCACGGGCAAGAATGCCAACGAACTGCTGCGGTAGGTTAGGGATTTCGGGTTCGGACTCGGACAAAAGGTCCATGTAGCCTAGGCTATAGGAAAAGCCAGTGTCTGACTTTATCCAGCTGGGAAGGTTGATCCTGGTAAAATGACGATCTAAAAGTCCTACAGAAGCGAGGAAGGGAGGTGAGGAATACAAGATATAGTTAACTAAGGAAAACCTCCCCAAAAAACACCGCCGCCCGTTGGCTCGGTGAAAGAATAGGATTAAAATAAACAAAAGATAGTTTCAAACGAGGAAAAGGCGAGGTACAGTTTACCGTCTATGTACGAAGTAGTCTAGACTACCCTTGATAGTATATCAACTCATTACCCACTCGTCTACATCATCCTCCGTATTCATGGGCCTTCGGTCGGCCCCGTATATCGCCAAGGAGAACCTGCCTGCATCCGATTATGTGGATAAGGGGGGGTGTCACCTAAACTTATATGCACCTACCAGCAGAGGGACATGAGTGAGGGTGGACGGGGCAGCCAGCCTCATGACGCCATTGAAGCACCGACAATGATCTTTTTTTTTTCTTCCTTTGCGTTTCGTCCGGTCGTTTATACGGACCATCTGGCGGTGACCGGCTAAAGGGTTTATTCACATTACTAAAACTTACTGACTACTATCTGTACATTAGAGCACCACAGGGAAGTAGATAGATAGATAGATACATGGGATAACGACGGAAGAACAGAGCGCGGCACGACGCTTGATTTAGGTTGCTTGCGACGACGACGGGTAGCTCCTCGGCCTCCGGCAGCAAAGTCAGGCGAGAGATAAAGTAAAGAGAGAGAGAGGGGCAGGCGGCGATGGCGTTAGGTGAACCCTGACATCCTTCCCCCCCAAGACAATGTGCAAACGGTGCACGCGTGGCCCGGCCATTGAGGGGGGGATCCTCGTCGACGATCTTTGTGGTTCGACAGACCGCTCCTTGGTATGAAGTGGATGGAGCATACTCAAGATACGATCCGCCGCAGCCGAAGCTTGATCCGTCCGTGGGTGACTCTCCGCCGTAGGTGACGGTGGGCAAAAAAAGGGGGGTGGAAGGTGGGCAAACCTGGGTAGCGGCAGCAACTACCTACGAAACGGCCGGGCAGCAAGTTAGATGTGTTTGAACATACTGGAGGACACGACCACACGGGTATTTCTCTATTCAAAAATTTTTCTTATCAGTTTCAGCCTACCTTAGAGATGACAATATGTCGCAACGTCCGTTCGTAACTCGGTGTGATAACACAAAGGCAAACGAGACCGGGGCCCGGGCATAATAAAAGTATTGGGCGGACAGGGCGCTCTTCACTACCTAGGGCCACGGCAACACATGCGTTGACAGCTGAGCGCAAACATGAGGACACAACATCTGGCAGCAGCAGTAACAGCAGCACACAGAGCTATGTGATGTGATGTGACTGGTGGGTACGAAATCTCTGTGTACTTCGAGCTCCGTCCTTCAATATGCCCCTTGCATTAGTGACGACGAAGAGACGACGGTCCCACTGCTCCACGATCACGATAAGCTGTCTTTTTCTGTGCCCTCTGCCCCCCTCCGGGCCATGGCATATGACAATAGGTTAGCAGCAGGAAATCTCGTAGAGGTAGGACATGCGGGATGACTTCAAGGAGGGGGACCATTGGTGGTGATTGTTGGCGTGCGGTTCGTGCCGTATATTTCTCGCCCCCGTCGCACAGGATTTGCCGGTTGGCAAAGCTGGTAGACATCGGCCGCGGCCAACCGTTCACTGGTCGTCAGAGGCGTCATTGCTCTCCGTAGTAGTAAGGCCCTCCCGAACTGGATACAATATATAATAGAAGTCTTGTGGCGGGGCCCACCTTGGGAAGGACGGCAGGGTACAGCATGGCTGTCGTGCGCAGCGTGTGCCAACCACACCTCCCCGCACCGCATCTCTTGATGCATCCATGGATATGCAGTAAGCTGAAGATATACGTGTGGTGCACCTACATAAGTAGGTAGGTAAGTAGTTGTTGTGCATGTACATGATAGCACTAAGTTAGATGTGCTTATGGAGGCGCGGCTGAAGAACCGGCAGGGCGGTAAAGTTAAAGTTAGAAGGGAGGAGAGAGTTTCTACATAGTGCGTCTACGAAGTACTACCTAAGGCTACCAAGGTATGTCGGTAAGCACATATCCTCGTTGCATTTCGCTTTGTCTGGTGGCAGGTAGTGGATAGAACTGCCTATGAGGTGAGGCCTAGGTCTATGCAGACGATCTAGAAGGCGCTTGTTTCTGTAGCGAACCCAACCGAGAGAAGAGAAGAAGCTTGGCTGTCGAACGGTAAACGAGGTGTCAAAACATGGCCCCATACCGGAAGACTGATAGCTACGCGATGGTGGCCCGGAGTTTAATACCTAAGCTGACGCTATCCAACAAAGTATTAAAGTACTGTAGTAGCTTGAGTAGTCGCAAACCCGTGGGTCTTGAATCTTGGGTTGTCCGATCTGAGGTGCGCCGAACAGAGACATGAGTGGTCAGCGAAAATCAGGGCAGGCTCGCAGCAGTGGGCAGGTGCGTGGACTAGTGATAAGCGATCCAACTAATCGACCGGATGGACACACGATGAACCATTCAGACGAAGACCTGGTAGACAAGCCCTGGAGAGACTTTTGGTTAACTTGTCTGCCGTACTGCAAGCCGTGCCATGTACCTATTTAAAGGTAGGTATGTATTACGACATGTTGCAGTAAGTTGGAGTGCTGCAAATTGGCCAACTCCCTCGTCTTCTGATGTGTGGAAGGTATCTACACTATGAACGATGAACTGATGAGTGTGAAGATATTAAAGGAGGATGGATGAACGGGCGCGTTTACCGATATCCCAGGATGGTATGTATACGGTGGTGATATCGTATGTACTTCATAGGAGGGATCAATCGACCAGTCGCCGAGCGCCAGTCCCCGTCTCCTGATTAGTGTGTTTCCAGAGCCTGTGCAGATGAGTAGTTAAATGCTGTAAGCCTTTCCCAAGGTTCCTTTTACACTACATACCTAAGTAGTACGTCTTCCTGGTCAAGATCTGGGAGGCGTTATTTTTAAACCACTGACAGAAAGCCTAGAGATGGTTTAGCTGGAAACTTGAAGCAAATGATAGGGTCTACAGGCCCTGGAGGTTTTGTCTCACTTCTATGGCGTAGAGATTAGCGCCAGTTTGGCCAGAGATGTTGCTGCAGGTAAGTACTACTTCTAAGTGTAAGGTAACACGGGGCGCGTCTGGATTCCCTGTAATAGGCTGGTATTATAGGTACTTTTCTAGGTGGCCTGGCAACCTTCTAAGTAAGGTACCTCGTCATTGTTGTTGTTGCTGTTAACGCTGCTTTCCCGGCATTTGTAGATATTTATAACTATACATACATGTATGTGATAGCCTTCATATATACCTAGGTAGGTATACAACCATTTTACTAGGAGACATACAGGTATACAGTAGGGGCGGGCCCTCGGGCCAGAGAGAATTTAAGTTCTCAAAATCATATATGTGTGTGTGATGAAGCAATTGTGCAGAAGAATGATGTAGAGGGACCTACAAACCATAGGCTATGCGACGGACAACACAACAATACAATTTGGATTCTTGAAGATCCCGTCGAGGTATTAACGAATCTATCTACTCCTAGATATATGAGTATTCTTACCTGGTTAGTGCTCGCTCCAATGACAGCTGCCGCCTGCCACCACATAGTACCTGGTAATATCCACTTTTACAGGGCTACAGAGGTGTTGTATGTATAATATACATGCAAAACCCTTTCAGCTGCGGCCCTGAAGTCCCAACCAGCTGCAGCTTACAGGTAAGAACATAGAAAGTCTCATTTCACTGCAGCGCTTAGATACATACCTAAGTAGACGATAACCATTTAACATGCCAGGGCTTACCAGGTGATATATTATATATTCCATATGTTATGCAGGTCTGTCATCAATAGCTCTCGACTGTTAATCTTAAAAAACAAGAACAAGCGTCTGGTCCTACATACATAGCCGGAAGCCTACCTGGGTAGGTACTTTTTGGTTTTGAATACTTACTTAGATACCTGCATACCTACCGGTATGCTGAGCACTGAGCACGTATATTACCTAGGTATCCCGCTGTTAAGCTGCTGAGGTACTCTAAGTACCCAGAGGTAGGTACTTGCCAACCCCTGTAACCCCCGGTGTCGATTATACACCTGCACTAGAAGAAATCAGCTCCGAATTTGTATTGTGCCAGTAGTTATTGTGTGTAGTTACTTGATATTATGTGTACTTGCACTAAGTAAGTACAGTAAACAATCCAAAACAGAAAGTCCCAGTCCCAAAGCCCAGGGCTGTCAGGCGCCAATCTCGATGCAGTCTAGTGAAAAATAATCCCACCTGGGAACCGGGGCAATATCCCTAAACCTTGAATGTTCTATTTGCTTTCCAGTTGGAACCCAGTTGGAACTGTTTTGGCTCACCAACGGCGTGTGGACTTTTTAGAGAATTGTTTACTTTTTACTTTTTTAGTATCGACTAAATCAATGACTTTAAAGTCCACCAGTCCATGGGTATGTATGTACAAAACAGTTACAGTTACGTAGATACGTACCTTCCATAAGTACATGCTTACACTTACTTACACTTACTCTAAGTACATGCAAGAACCCAGAACCCCAGAACCTAGAACCCAGCTGAAGATTTGTTACGCCAAATTGTTATGTTATGCTTGTGTTAGTTACTCTTTACTACCAGCTTACCTGGGTAGTTATGTCATTCCATTGAGAGTCCATTGAGAGTCCATTGAGTGAGGTCTCTTGGTCTCTTTTTCTAACATCGGTTCTAACATCCATCATCCCATATCCCCCATGGGCCTTGAAGTCGTCGACCTTACTTACCTAAGTAAACCGTCTGATCCTTCTCATCCCGCCTGCCCACCCAACCTACCCACCATCCACCCATTCTCATTCATCCATCCGCCCCATCATCTTTTACTGCTGCAAGACCTTTCTGTCTGGTCTGCCGTGTGTGGATGCGCGGATGTGTGTAATGTGTGTGTGTTTTTCTTCCTTTCCTAGTTTCAGATCTTAAGAATTCTTACGGATTGAGACTTCCATCCATCATTCTTGTTCCTCTGTGCTAGCCGCCGCACTGCACCCTCCAGAGAGACGGGAGAAAAAGAACACCAGACCGTCATAATAACTGGGGAAGACGAGGGAACCAAAAAAAAAAAAAAGGGAAGAGGAAATAAAGAAAGAAAGAAGAGACGGGAATTGTTAGCCGCAGCAACACAGCAACGCAGCAACGAACAAGGGTAGCAACAACAACCGCTTGGACAACATCCTGCCCTCTCTCTCTTACCTTTTTTTTTTCTTTCCAATTCGGCTTGGCCTGACGACGCAGAGAATGAAAGGCAGACGAGACGAGTGACGACTTGACTTGACTTGACGAGGATTTGACGACACCCCGTGGATATCACTTCCCGTTTCCCATTTCCCATTTTCCGTGCCCTGTTTCCTGTCTCTACATTTTACATTTTCCGTTGTTGGGTATTTGGAAAAATTGCATAATCACATAATATTCTATTTTGGAAGAGAGGAAAGAAGAGGCTTAGATGCTTACCTGAGGTATCTCTTACCTTACTTGATAAAGGTAGATGCTTATAGGCCTCCAGGCTAGTAGACGATAATTTCTCTGCACTCTCGTCTGCCCCTATATTGTTTGTGCTGTTTGTTACTCCTTATATTCATCCTCCTCCCCTATCTTATCACACCCTCTTGTCACCTTTACGTTATTTTCTTTCCTGGTCACGCCGGGCTGTCCCGAACAACCCTACGCCCGCGCGCCGGCCAAGTCTCGAGGGGGAAGCGGCCTGCCCAGATCGCAACACTTAGATCGCAACTTAGATATCTCGGTGGTCGCAAACAACAAAAATAACGAACAAGACATGAGGCCCTGATTTTGATAGGAGCTACAGGTACAGGAGGCACTCGTCAACCTTGTCATTGTGTCAAATCAACCTTGGGAACACACTCAGCACTCAGCACTCAACATATGACATATACGATATACGACTTCATACTCACACTGACACTTACTCTTACTCTTACACCCGACTCACGAATTTGTTATGTCCTAACGAAGCAATGACAACGATCATTTTGGATCGGTTCATTTCCTCCCTCTGCCTCTTCTCGGAAGGCCCCCTTTTCTCCTTATAGAAAGGACCCGGACCCGTCTTTTACGACGACCACGACGACAATATGCAGACCGTTCCTAGTGTAAGTCCAACAGTCCAGCAGTCCAGTAGTCCAGCCCGCGTCACCGTCCCCGTTCCCCATCCTCATGCCCATCCCCATCCCCCATCCCCGTTCTCGTTCCCGTCCTTATCCCCCCATCTTCGTCCCTTGGACTTTGTGTTGTGGATTTGAGTGTTGCACATGGCAGGCCAATATTCGCCCAAGACATCAAGTCCAAGACGTCCTATCTCCGCTTTTCCGCTTTATATACGTTGTGGGTTCAAATTTTCTGATGTAGAAGCAGCTCATTGGGGCCGGCACTGCTGCCGCTGCAGCGGCAACGGGTCTGGTTTTTGGCCAATTGGCCGACGAACAACAATTTCCACCATCACGCGCAAATTCGAGTAAAAGAAGATCGGCCTTTGCGGGTGCCTTTTCTAACGCTTTTCCTTCCCGCCCTGGAACTAGAAGTTCTTCCCTTCCCGTCGCTAATGTCATACATCCTCCTCCCCACGACGAATCTAATTCGTACCATCATAACAAACAACAGCAACAACAACAACAGCTTCAGCAAAACCACCACCAACAGCAGCAGCAACAACAACAACAACCACCACAACACCAACAACAACAGACCCCCCCTTTAAACACCGCTGCTGCCTCGACCCAGTCCCAGTCCCAGTCCCGACCCCGAAGTTCTCGACGACCCTCCTCGCAAGTCCACGTACCCGCACCCGCACTCGCACCCGCACCAGCATCCAAGCCAGTCGTTGGTCGGTCCACCACCGCAAAACAAGGCGACGCCCTATCTCCTGACGAAACTCGTGACTCCTTATCCTCGAACGGCTCCTGGATTCGGAGATTATCTATAAGGCCGCTATCTCAGCACGAAAGCATAAGATCTAGTATCGGGCCTGATTCTCCCTCGGTTTTTTCCCACGGTTCTGGCGCACCGATTCTGGGATTTACCGACTATACGCCTCCGCAGTTACCACCCAATAAGCTGGTTAAACGTGCCTCTACTCGTAATGGGACAAGTGCAAACACCTCATCACCAAAAAGTACACGACCACAAGTAACTTTGCGGAGACCAGCAACGAGCCACCAGAGATCTGCCACCTTACAACAGCAGATGGAAGCACAGCCAGAGCTAATCCAGACTCCGTCCGAACATTCATCCGACCAGCATAACAACCGTCCACGAGCTCAGACACTTGAAGCCCCGCCGCGGTCCGCCTCTCGTTTGAGCCGGAAAACTTCATCGTGGAAATCATTTTGGCATGCGCGCCTCACTCGAACAATCTCGAGAAACATACCCCGAAGATTAGGTGATAGCATCGCTCCAACAAGCGGGAAACGAATTTGCGTAGACCACCGAGGACTTGACAACAGAGCCTATCTTATGACACCCGATTCTATCATACCCGAGGCTGCATCCAAGGATGAGGCCGGCCCAGAGATGCCAGGTACGGGAGAAGGCTCTGAGTTCCATCCTATATCAGCGACCTTGGAGAAAACACCGTCTAAGGAGCCGAGACGATCTAGATCATTACATTTCAGTTCGCCGACGACTTGGCTTCCCAAGGCTGGGAGCATAAGGAGACGTAAACGAGGTGACGGTGAACACGGTGAACACACAGAGGGAACCCAGCGGAATGTATCGGCGCCAATAGCCCCAGACACCGAGACGGATCAGGCCCATGGCAGGCCGGCAACCGCGATTGCTTCCGGCGGAGCTGATTCTTCTCGGGCAGAGTCGGATCTGAGTGCCATATTCCGACCCCCGAATACTCGACGGAAGTCATCGTCCCCTCTTCTCCCTCCACGTACATCTGCCCTTCCACCCCTGAATCGCTTATCGGGCATCGATATCGACTTGGCACAACTGGGTTCTCCAACGACTTTAGGTAGACCTGATGAGTTACTGGTCAGTTCGACATCAACGCGAAGGGTCAGCTCGGGTACATCGCAGGCAAGGACGCTCGATCGGTCTTCTACTGTTGCTAGTTCCGAGTATCGTGGGTTTACTTCTGGCGATGATGACACGGACTGCAAAACCGACACGCTGTATGATTCTTTTCGAACAACAGCATCAGCTCGCCAGAGAAACCTTGATAGCCCGGTAGAATCCATGTTTGATGAGTCCCCTCCCAGCACGGCAGGGATCAATACCAAACCGAAGCGACTGTCGATCCAAGAGATTCTAGGTCCTTTATATGATGGAAAGATTACGGAAGAGGACGAGAACCTTCCGACTCCAGTGCGCGGGACAAACGGGGGTCTAGACCCAAGGTTTCTCATGCCGACAAGCGAACCTCGACACGAGCAGAGCAATGGGTCCATCTCGCCAGAGATACCGCTCGACAGGGACACGCGCCTTTCCCTAGACGACGATGACGACCTTGATTGGGCTAGAGAGGACGAGAGTCAACTGTATAACCACCTGTCGCCGCCGGGCTCAATGAATTCAAGGCGTGGCAGCCCAAGTCTTCGAATGGCATTAGCCAACATCAGTGGTAACGGCACCTTCGACCCGCATCATGACACCGCCAGTGAACGGCCTCGAAGTACTATTTTCGACTGGGCCGAGCCGACTTATCATGATAGGTACGATGGCAACGGCTATGCCTTCCGGCCGAAGACTGTTCATGGCAAGCAGGAGATGGATCTGCGAAGCGGCCGGGTCAATCGTAATCGTCCCATGGCAGCCCACGTGAGGAGCCAAAGCGTGCCTGCCGTGCCAGACCTCATCGACGGCAGTTCTAAGACGATGCCCAAGTTTGGAACCTGGGGCATGGGTACGAAGAATGCAAGTGAGGACTGGGACGACGATTTCGAGTTCGAAGAAGAGTCAGAGTTCGGCCTGGCAAATGGAAAGAAGCATGAGAGACAATTTTCGATGTTGGTCCCCGCATCAATACAAGCCACGCAGCCTACAGTCAAGGCACACTCAGGACAGATCAGGGAATTATCACTTCTGGTTAATGACCTCAAGCGTCTCTGCCGATTGGGAAGAGAAATGGAGATGTTGAAGGGACCGTCAGCCAGTCTATGGCAAAAGGCCGAAAACATCATCACCTTAGCATCTCCTGATGAGGATCCGGTAGAAGAGTCGGCCCCTGCACCACGGTCCCCTGGCAGCCGTCGGGACACCACTGACCAGCGCTTTTTGGACCAAGGGTTTGACGGAGCTGTGCTAGACCTCGAGAATGAGTTCAGCGTCACATCCAGCCCGAATGGTTCCGGGGGACGAGCCCAGTACACGAACAGACGTCGCTCCGTATTTTCTCCGGAGGACGACATTTTTGGCACGTGGGATCAAGCCGAGCAACCTCCTATTCCAGATCGTCCTGGGTCACCAGAGAAATCGGATGACGATGCGGACGTTGGCAGATCTGTCATGACGGCCATGTGGTCACGGTACCCAAAGGCATCATCGAACTCGGGGCACGGAGCCGGCAACACGAAATTCAACTTCGATACTAACAGTTTGAAGGATTTGGTGAAGCAGGCAAGCGACCTGAGAGATGTTCTGTCCGACTTTGTCCGTAGAGCAGACCGTATCACCCAGAGCCCAGCTCGGACCCCAAGGCGTGACCGAAGTGACGGTAGTCCGGCTTTCACCCGGGTCTTCGACGAACCTACGTCCAGCCCCTCGCGGCGGTTTTCCCAGGGCCATGGCTCGTCCGTACTGAACGGAACCCCCGTTACCACCTCGCCTTCCAACAGAATCAGCCAGCGCATGCAGATGATGACTGTCAATTAAGGCCAGCCTATATATAATCGCCTTGTGCTGCATCGGCGCTATTCACTAACTCCCATCATTCATCAAGCCATCATTACTACAAACACTGTATATATGTAAATGTATCTATCCGGTTTTCACCACGGATAGTTGCCTGCTTGCAAGAGGTCCTGCCAATTGGAACGCCTCCCCTTGACGATTGAGCCCAGGGCATGAGGCGTCGCCAGAACCCCTTATCACCTGGCAAGCCCTTGACGAATCGATGCTCTTCGCCCTTTTCGACTACGATCCCAACACAGGGCTGTGCCATAATTCGCATCTTTTGATTACTTTCAGCACCTCGTTGTCCTTCGATGTTTCCACGAGCGAGCCTTGCCGCACTATAGAATCACGCAAGATTACGACTACGAATAATGACTTTTCTTCGACGCCTAATACCAAGCTTGCACGAGTCGATGCGTATGCCAGTCTAGGGATACGAAAAGCAAAATCAATTATAGGAACGACGTCTTTTTCCTTTTCCCATCATAGATGAGGGTGGTGGTACCGGTCCCGTCCGCAGATGCCCCGAAGAGATGGTGTATTTCACTGTTGAAGTTACCGAAAAGAAGAGTTTTAGGGTTATATTGATGATGCACTGCCGCCTTTGCCTTTTCGTCACGCAGGAGTGGAGTGGAAAAGCGAGAAAACGAGGATAGACGCCGAAACTCTGGGGTTGATGGTCGCATTCTCCTTTGTTTTAACGACTCTTATGGTTTCGTTAACAGTTTTCCTGGGGGGGGGACAGACCACCGCGATGTAGTGAACCCTGCACGCTGTGACCTGAGTGTAGTGCTACGGCACTTTTGAGAGGAAGGTGTTTCTTTCCTACCTAGTATAACTCCCCCCCCCCCCCAAACTACTAGCGGTGGCGGGCAACGACCGCCCGCCTCCGTGTTTCTCCTTTTGTTTTTCAAACGGTTAAAAAGTTTCGGCGTCGGCGTCGGGACGGGAAAGGACAGGGACAACAAGGCATGGACATTGGGCATGGATGGACATGGCAGGCATGAACTTACTACTATGGCATCAAGGAGTACTATACATCACCACCAATACACACACACACACAAACACACACATTATATTGTACAGGGCTAGACACACTACTACACTCGGGTGCTTAGGTCAGGTCTCTTGTCATCGCATCACATCACACCCCACCGAAATCAATATTTCTGTTGTTTTTTTCTCCCCCTACCTCCCCCCCTCCACCTTTCCCTCCCCCAAGGCATAGGTTTGGTTGTTATTTCTTTCTTTCTTAAAGAGAAGAAAAACCTAGCACAACATCCAATACAAAAAATCACATAGACGCTCTGGCGTAAATACTCTTTTTTTCTCTCTTCTTCTTCCTTATAGTCAGTTGATTTTCTAGTAGTGGTAATAGTAATAGTAGTAGGTAGTGGTAGCAGTAGTAGTGGTGGTAGCACTCCATCCTAACTCGGGGGAGTATGAGTGAGCTATAAGTAGACCTCGGGTGGTGGTGAGGTGAAAATCTATACATACACATATATATGTAGCAATGTGAGTACTGTTACACGAAACTGTAGTGACGAACGTCATGGACAAGACGAGAAAAGGGGAAGGAGGGTAGTTTTGTTTTCTGTTGTTGGGATGCAGACGGTTAGATCCCGAAGGGTAGGGAGGCCGTGAGGTAATAGCTAGTTAGAATAGATTATAAATAAATATATTGTCCCCGCAACGACAGTTGCCATTTTCCCTATAAGTAGAGACGTTGAGCATGGGATGAAACACGGATGTTGTAATTATAAACGCTGATCAAACAACCAAACCCGGAGATATATGTCGATTTATAAGTATAAAGGCCAGCCTTCAGGTTGGGAGTAGATGAAATTAGTTTACCAGGTTGACTAGAGCTCTAAGGTATTGGTTGACTTCAGTGTATGATAGTCAAATATGCTAACGCGGCCTTTGGTTATTAATTACTTTAATTGCTCTAACCTTGAGAAGCCGATCATGGCCATCAGACGGCTAACAGAAAGTTCCACTGGCCCGCTAACATCCAAGGTCTCAACAACTAGTTTCGTTGGCCCGCCGGCACTCTTGCAGGGCTTAATGAGGCGATGCTCACGCACGAGATCGCGGAGGATGCGTATATCTGTCAATTTGGTCTTGGCGCCTCGACTGCGCTCAGGGCTTGCAGCGCGCTGCTCTAGAACTGCATAGTCACAGTGAGTGTTGACCCAAAAAATGTTTTAAATGGGAGGTAATGGGATGCTACCGACGAGGAACATATTACAGGCGTCACAGATTTGACTTCTGAGCCTTCGAATATAGTGAGGCTGAGGAAGGGGGGGGGGGGGGGTGAACTGGATCTCAAGCGATCGGCCTGACTTGGTCCCATATCCAATGCATCCATGTGCTTGTCCTTGGGTATGCTTCGTGGAATATGAGGTAGATATACTGGGGAGGAATTATAGCGGCAGAGTCGTCTGTAGAACATGAAGACTTGTTTTTGGCTATGAGTAAGGAAGAAGGGGTGGATGGCTGACTACTAGCCTTGCCACCTACTCGATAGCTGGCTTATGAATGGTATCGAGAAGGACGGACTCTATAGAGTCGAGTCTCGGCTATGCACATGTGTCAGTCATTCAGACAGACAATGACCGAGCACGTCCATACCCTGACCCCCCCCCCCCCTTCACATGTTGTCGCCGTCCTAGGTGATGAGAAAGAAAATCCTTACAGCCAATGGATAGGTGCGATGTTCTACCACGGATCAGTATCGAGTTCTCGCTGATTAGGCTGCGTGCTATAAACCGCCACAGCGCTGAGTGGTTACGGAGCGTTGTGTCTTCTTGAATTTAAATGTGGTGGATAGGCGAACGGGAGTAGATGTGGGCAGGGAAGCATCCGTTTGTGGGCATTAAGCGCATTCTCTGTAATTCAACTAGGTCAGTATGGACAGTAAAGAAGACCCTTAGGACATAGCTCCTGGAGAAATTTGGGGTGGTGTCATCCGTAGTACTCCAGTATGCATAGACGAGCAATGATCGTAGACAGAAGCGGAGGAGGTCCACGAAAGACCCGAGAAGTGTAGAGACACAGAATAGATAGAAACGTTGGAAGTAGAGGTGTAGCGAATTTCAAGCGGGCGAGAAAGCGGCACTTTGCAGGAATGACTTATCTCGCGACGGAACAGAGCGTCCTGGTTGCTGGAAGCAAGAAGCACGAACCTGTATTTTGAGCCGTACGCTGCATAACCGCCTTACAGTTGGAGCTTAATATCATGTGTCACTGAGTTCACTTCCTAGTAGGCAGTCAGTGACGTAAGGTCGGGCAGCGAAGAGATAGCTCGAAGCTGGTTGGTGTTTTCGTAGTTATGCAAACGGCTGCCGCTACATAGTATTCTCTTCCGTTGGTTACCATTACAAAATCTAATAACATTTACACTACAATCTCGAGAACTTTGCTTCTCTAGAATCTGCTAATCTTCTCTATACTGAACAGTTACGCTTATCACGCTCAGAATGATGTTGCTCAGGACCTCATCCATGGGTTTGCGCAGATTTGCGCCAGCAGTCGCACGGAACGGCACGGTAGGAGGAGGACTCGTTCTTCGGCAGCCATTTATGCCGCGCCTACAAGCTGCGTCCATGGTCTCAATATCGCGGATCGAAATGGAACGCAACCCGCACGCGGTGGTCACAGTACTTCACCACCGTGGAAAGGAGCCAACTGCAGATGATAAGCTCCGATATATTTCTTTCCACTTTAGTGAAGATGATGAAGCAGCAGACGTGGCGTGGACGTTTACCATTCCCGAAGGGGAAGACGTAGTAGACGCTTTGAAGAACTATGCTCTGGGCATGGGAAACGACTCAAGCGACGAGTACGTTCGAGCATTCCAGGGACACGTTGCGAGCCTCTACGCACAAAAGCTGCTTACTGGAAGTGAAAAAGAGGTCGAAACCCCCAAAGAAGACGCCAAGAGAAAGTCGAAGACTCCTAAGCCAGCTCTTCTTTCACCTGGCAAGGCGAGAGACGAAGAGATCAAGCTGCGCCTACGGCAAGGCCAATCATTCCTCGACTTGGCGTCATCCTTGAAAAGGAACCCGGATTTTATCCAGCGGGAAGCAAACCGCCTCCTCGGGGAAGATGAGTTGAAGAAGCTCATGAAGAAGAACAAAAAGGGACAGTGGTCCAACGACGAGATACAGCATTTGACGTCGCTACGAAAGGAAGGTTTATCACTCGCAGAGGTCACGATGTTGCTGCGGAGAACGAAACTAAGCGTGGAGAAACAACTTCGACAACTTGAAAACACAGTATCTCAACCAACTGCAGTTGAAGGCCCTCAAGAAATCCCACCTGAATTGCGAAAGTCACTTTTTAACACTCGCTTGATCGAAATTTGGCAAGGTCTTCTGGAAGCCAAAATGGCACAAGCTTGGGAAGAGGCGCTTCGGGAGAAACCTGCCAATGAGTGGCTTTCTAGTATATCGTCGTTTATCCCAGACGATGTCAAGAGGAT
Source organism: Eutypella sp. D-1 (assembly GCA_023313575.1). Lineage (NCBI taxonomy): Eukaryota > Fungi > Ascomycota > Sordariomycetes > Xylariales > Diatrypaceae > Eutypella > Eutypella sp. D-1. Next base: position 394,797 of record JAJTTP010000008.1, on the reverse strand, counting down.
CCTCGGAGGGCTGCAACCTCCCACCTGGGAGGAACTTGAAAGCTTGCCAGTGGTTGACACCAATGACGCTGGTGTGTACGCACGGCTCGCGAAATCTCCCTCCGAGTTTCAGACGGCCGGTGACCGCTACCTCTACGTTGGGTCAGCCAGCAGGTACGGGGGTGGGCTAAACGCGAGGGTCGCCCAGCACACGAAGAAGACAGGGCGGTATTCCAATGAATCAAGACTTCAACGAGACATCAGAGAGAAGAACCTGAAAGGAAGTGACCTTTTTGTCGCACTCATGATCATGAAGATAGACAGCCCCGAGAAGGAAGTTGTCCTCGACGCGCGTAGGACGGTAATATTAGCAGAGGCAATCTTGACAGTATGGTTAGGCGCTCTCCGATCACCATCGAATCATCTTCAGAGCCTGTGCCCATGGGATACACAGACACTGGAGTACAGTGGATGGTCGTCGCATAATCCTTTGATGATGAATGGTGGAGTCTAACAGCGAGGAGATATCTTGAGCGCGATGCTCCTGATGCTCACACCTACCCTTACCCACGCGGACGTACGGCGCCGCCGCCCGATCCGACCGGTGTCCGGCGATCTAAGAAGCGGGCATGGGATGGGGATCAATTACGAAGACATGTGCTAGCCACCATCACCAACCACCGCCAAAGGCTAGGCATGCGGTCATGTGGTCTATGATGCGGAGTTTATCGTCGCCGTCGTGTTGTTATTATTGCAATTGATGGCGTGGTTGTTGCACAGACGTTCCGCCAGCGCCGCCAACACGGGCTTCTGTTCAGCACGACGACCATGTTACCAGCAGAGCTGTCGGCATACGGGGATTGGCTGGGCGGCTGGGTCTCGCGGACGAGTGGTGCTTCGGAGTGGTGTTTGGTGGGGGGCTTGTTCGCGCCTCTGCGACGTCGACGTCGCCATAACAGGATGGATGGACTTGGGAGAGATCTTGTGGGCGTCATGGAATAGGATGACGGAGGGAAGAGAGAAAAGAGAGGGGTTGAGATCCTAGGGCGGCCCCCGAAAGTGTAATAGGTATTAAAGCTGTTCTCGTGGATAAGTCTGCATTTGAAAATGTTCTTCTTTCTTCTAACTACGAAGTACCCCACAACATGCATTGTTTCTAAAAATGTGAACACGCATCTGTAGCGCAGCTTGATACAAATAAATAGATAGATAGAGATGTAGGTATAGACAGATAGATCATCTATGGCTGATGTGTGTATGCGTGCATGCTACCGACTATGTGGTTCATGAACCTTGAATTGCATTGCCTGGGGTGTGTCCGCCTGCCTGGGACCATCAAACAGGCTCGGTCGACTGGAGCAGCAGCGGGCTGAGCCTGGCTTGGGTTGTCGCGTATATAATCTAGCAGTGCCGTGGGACAGACACAAAAGCTATGAGAAGTGACAGCAACCAGCTCGACAAAGAAGGCGGTATGGCATCTACACGCAAGAGAGTACACTGACTTCCCCGCTAAAATACGCAAAGTGATCAGCTGCAATGCTTCCGGAACAAGATTCACGAAAAGAGGAGCATAGGCATATAATATATATCGCTGGTATTTTACGATGTAAATTCCAAAGACCATCACACTATAAGAGTGCGACGGCACCAATCGCTGACGTAGATAACAAAGACGAAAGAAATATTTAGGAAAAACACGAACACTCCTGTTTTTGGGTACCAGCCGCTACGGCGTGGTCAACAATGCTAGAAACGACATATCGAGAAAATAATAATATAGAAAGATCATCCACGGCCGAGCAGCGTCCTTGCCTAGACGCGCCAATAGCGCCAGACTAATACTGTGGCCTCCTAATTGTAACTATGAGGCGGAGGGGCCAAAAGAATGGCCGCTCCCCTCCAGTTCGTCCAAGCATGCGTTACAAGTACAACGCTAGGAAAAGGTTCGCTCAACCAGTTACGCCACCGGTTCGGCTTAGGGCTGCTCTCTTCCAATAGTCGCGCTCTTGCTCTAACTTTGCGATCTTCTCCTCGAGATCCTCCAACTTCTGAGCCTTTCGCTCACGAGACTTACGAGCAGCAAGCGTGTTGCGAGCCCGCTTCATGGCGATGGTGTCAGAGGGATCATCGACAACGATAGGCGGAAGAGGCTTATCGCGTCGTCGGGAGTTCACGCCAGAGACCGACGAATGCCGGCCGTGGCTAGAGGTAGAGGCAGGAGAGTTACCTGACTTGCGACGGGACGCCTTCGGAACAACTTCTAGCTCCTCGGGCTGTTGAGCAGGCGACTGGTCCAACGAGTCCATGGCAGGGATGGATGTGTTGGCCATGGTTCCCTCGGGAAACAAGGGGTACCAAGGATCGGCAGTGTTATTGCCGAAGTCGCCAGTATCGAAGGCAGGCGAGATATCCAGACTGTCATTAAACTCGGGCGATCCGTCGTAAAGCGAGGGCGAGGTCAAGTTTGTAAAGGCCGTCGAGTTAGGCGCAGACGTGGTGAAATCGCGGAAAAGGTCCTGCGGCGAGACGGTACCAAGGTTGGTGGTCGTGCTCGAAGCAGAGCTCGCGGTCATATCGTACGCCGGAATGCCAGGGGAAGAGTAAGCCGTGGTGGAGACTCCGGCTTCCAAAGAAGGGAAGTCATCCATGTTCAGCGCGTCTGTGGATTCCGTTAGCTTTACTGTCGGCTTGCTAGCAGCGAAATCGACCTTGGAGTCGACCTTGGGAAGATGCTTACCGTTAAGATCCATGTTGGCGGCTGTGCGTCGCTGATTACCGATGCCCTCAGTGAAAAGTGGAACTGGTGGTCTCTGGGGACGGTTTTGTTGATTGGCAGCAACGTTAGGAGATGGAGAAGCTAACGAGGCGTAGAATTGCTGTTGCTGATTCTGGTTTTGTATTGGAGAGTTGAACCGATTGGTAAAAGCCGAAGAAGTGATCTGGTGCCCTGTCGCCTGGATTATCTGGGCCACTCGTTGATTCTGAAGACTGGAAGACAAGGCAGAATCAGAGTTATTCTGTGACGAGCGACGTTGATGACTGTTGTTGATGTCAAATGATCCGGTGACTGATTGTGTTGCTACTGCTATAGAGGGAGCAGGCGAGGAGAGATTTCTCTTAACGGAGGTCCTCTGGGGTTCGGGCTGATCGAACAAGACAAAGTCCTGTTGAGGGGCGTGGCTGTTGTTGCTTGTCTGATGCGCGGATGGTGCCGGCAGGCTCGGGGAACTGGAGGGAAGCCATGGTGACTGTTGGGAATCCGTGTTGAAGACTGGGAAGTCTTTCTGGGGAATGGTTGCTGAGTTGCGAGAACTGGCTCGAGAGCTGTGAATAGCTTCGTTGTAGTTCAGTTCAACCTGGGTAGGAAGAGCTGAGGAAGAAGAAGAAGATTGAGTGGAGAAAATCTTGTTTCTGTTTATGGACTGAATTTTGTCTGTTGGCTACTGAGAGCTCTGAGAGAGAGAAAAAAAAAGAGACGACCTAAGTCACGTTGCTTAACGCATCTTGAATGATGTATGATGATCCTGTATATGTTCTGTTGTATGGAAGGGTTTGGGTTGGTAGAAGGAAAAAAAAAGGGAAGGGGAAAAGGAATCGCGGCCTGAAATGTTGGTGGGCAATGCAGGCTTTAGTATTTTTTTTTTCTTCTCGCTCTCCCCTCAGGTAGTGGCTTCCGTCGTAAATCTAGTAGTGAATGTGCGCTTAAAATGGGGTAGTTACTACCAAGAAGGTACGGAGTTAAATTGGCAACCACCTAGTGAATAAGCCTAAGAAAGCGTGGTGAAGCGGCAGTAAAAGGCAGTAAAGTTGGTGCTGACCTGAGTAGCCTGGAGTGGCTTGGCTTGGCGGATGCGCGTGTGGGCCTCTGTGGAGTCCAGTAATGATGTACTTTTATGTATACTAGAATTTCCTCTTAACAACTAACAAGCCCGATTGCCCTATAAAACTGCACCGTCTACATAGTAAAATGCCTTCTGAAACAGTTAGGCGAACACAAGAACGACAAGAACCATACTTCTGAGAGGGTGTGAGTCATAACTGGATGTCCCGGCCAGTCCATATACGTACTAGCGGCATATATATCCCTGGAACTACTTATGTACCTTCTCCATTCCTGCCGACGATCCAGCTATCAAGGCTCTTTTTCGAGTTTTTCCCTCTCTCTGCCTAATACCTCGCCTGCCGCCTTTTGCACTGCCCCTCCTTAAGATTTTACGATGGGACAATTTGATAGATTGGCCTATCCATACGCCCTATCGTACGCCCTATCATCTACGTAGTATTCCATTGCCTACATACTTTATCTGTCTGCAAGTCTCGTCTGGCGTCTATACATGCAATAGATGCGAACCCTTTTTATTTGGGAGCCTGCACATATATATCGAGGGTTGACATATGCAAGTACCTACCTACTTGGTCGAAGGCCATTCTAACCCCGCCTCACAACCCTACTTAAGTAATTTCGTATCATAAAAAACCGCCGGTAAGTATTTCTGCGCAGTGGATTTTACCGTGATTAGCTCCGAGCGCCGCAGGTGGCAGGGCAGGCGTTACTCGGACGCCGTCGTTAAGTTGATATCACCGGGGCGCCACTTCCCATTTAGATCTTCCAGGCCAGGAACGTATTGGAGAAATATGTACTTCGTAGGCGTATCTCTGTGGATGCAAGAATGGGATATACATAGTGTGCTATGTAAGCGCTTTTTCCATCGCTGAATAAACACTAAACCCCCCCACCCCCACTAACTTTTGATTGGGTAGCTTCGGCCAGCCGAATCGGGAAATCTTGGGAGGCAGGAAGGCCCGTGACCGGTTCAGCCTCGGGGTTGGGCAGTCGGCATCCGGCTTCTATGGAGTAGGAAGGGCCTACCTAGGCACCTAATTCTACAGATAACGTTTGAATGTATGCCCGTCTAGGTAGAGACATTATGCCTAAACAGGGAATTACGATCTAACCTTGGCGTGGCAGTTATCGTGATGTTTCCAGGTTGCCTTAGGGTCAAACTAATATGAATATAAACCTAGTCGCCTAGAAGGCATTCGTGAGGCACATATATAAGTATCGTGCACACGTATATGTAAGTGAGATCAGGATTAAGTTAAATTGGAATACATAGGCTAGGTTGAAATACTACTCCAAATGTGAAAACTTGAAACTTGGTCTTTTAGATATATGTATTAATAATCGAGAGTTTATAAGCGACTAATGCCATGAGGCTACAGTAGCCGGGCACCGAACTACAATCGTCTCTTAAATGGTTCTTAGCCTGGTTCGTATACGATAAGGTCGGGCTATGCGTTGCTTTTGCAACATAAAACAAAAAGGAACATTAGAACTCGAGTATAGTTACATGCAAGCAGAGCACCCTGACACAATGGCTAATGTTGTGATCAGGGGCGATTCAACGGGCTCTATAAGACGGTTAGTCCAGGCAGCCCAGGGCCTGCGAATCCTATGAATTTCGCAACTGCGCATTTCCCACGTAGATGTTCATCGCGCATTCGCATTCGCATGCGTCTGTCTGTCTGTCCCATCCTCCCCTGTCCCCCACCTCGCGTCTGTTTCTCCGTAGGACATTCGAATTTAAGATCCTCGATCAACTAGCCGACTACTTGGCAAAGTATCGGGCAAGCTAGTCTGTTACTACATGTTACTACTTGATAGCGACAGGTACAGATTGGCCAATGGCATGTGACGGCTCCATCAGCCCCTTGGAAATTGAGAATATGACTCATACTTGCATGCGTAGATTCCCCCTTCGCCAGGTCCTGCCGTGATATATGGATCCGATGGAAATAAACTTTCAAAAAAGTCTACATATTGTTTCATGGCGGCAGGCAGGGGGATTACTTCGCACAGTCTGGCAGTAGGGGTCTTCTTCCTCATCCCAGTATCCGTGTATCTCTCACGCTAGACTGAGAGAAAAAGTCCCTGTAACAACTGGAGTGCCGATTTCTCAGGATCGTGATTTGTGCGCACGCACTGCAACTAAGTTACATACACACGATCGAGCTTACGCTGCACTACTAGAGCTAGTAGATAAGTATAACACGCAGGGCGCGCGATAAGTCCAAACCCGCACCTACGCATACATCATACTACATCCATCGTACATCGATGGTGGTTACGTATGTAGACGCAGGAGCTCCTCCGCTTTCCGATTCCCGCCAACCCGCTTTCCGAGTAGCCCCGTACTACTTTGCTAACTTGTTACTTGTACGAGAAAAACTGGCGCATTCAACCTCCAACCAGCGCTCCAAAAGAGAAATCCACAAATCTTTCGAGGTGAAGGCGAAGCACATGCATATAACATACTCTTATTAGTACATACACAATACCTTCCCTCTTGCTCGTGACTCGATACAAGATGCGATGCAACCAACCATTCACTTCGAAACAAAAAAGAGCGAATTAGAACATCTTTTCTCTCCCAAGCGGGCAGCCTAGGATTCACGTGCTTAGCCCCCATCCTCCCCTCCCCCCCTAAAAGAGCCCAAGAGTGTCCCTTGTTCCCCAACACGAACGACAAAGTGTCCTATCAGATATAGGGCTGACCTTGTTGGTTGGGATCTATTGGCGGTGCCTGGCCGCTGCCCTGGTGAGTTCTCATAACTACTTAGGTAGTAGACATGACACGGGTCGGACTCGACTTGGTCGTCTGTGAGCAGCCTCCGGAATGTCTGCCGATTTCACCCACCCACTGCCCACGCCCTTCCCTCAACACTAATAAAGATACACTATCCCATGCACTTGTTGCGTGCGGCTGGTTAATCAGCTACCGAACTACGATCCTTGGGGGCCAAGAATGCCGCAGTCCCGTTCATGTCCTACGTATACCTACCCATTATTCTAGTGAAGGGACAGGTAAGCCAATATAGCTGGCCACCTGTCTTTCACCTACCTACCTCCCTCCCAGGCGTATGAGATGTCACCACTTTTAGACACGGGTATAACCCATCAGTATTCCCGCGTATAAGCAGTAACTAGAACGTTAGTAGATGCTTACGTACCTAGGCAAGCTGTCTCACCCCCTTGGCGCCTGGCTCTGTATACGGACGGATGGTCTGGCGTGTCCACCTACACCCTCCCCCACCCCCACGGAAGAGAAAGCCGTACCTGTGCCCCATCACCCCGTACCCGGGAACGCGGTCATGGTAAGACGTATATGTATGCGTGTGTGAACTTAGAGTTTAATAACCTGGGCGGTAACACTTAAAGTCTATATTGTATATGTCTGCCTGCCGTATCTGTCTATTGTCTGCAAAAAATGGCGACATGCAGGTCTCGTTGGGGGCTGAGTAATCCGCAAGTTCTCCCCCCTTCCTTTCCTTTGCTTTCTGAATAATGCCTACCTACTTCCCTGCCATCCCGCCCAAGTCGACACCGGCGATCCGCCACCATCAACCAATTGGACCGCCGTCCATCAGTCCGTGCCAATCCGAGGAGGCATAGGAACAGGAGGACACGATTGGAGGGGGAGGGAGTACTATCGGAATGTCGGGTCGTGCCCTGGGAATCCAGCGATATACGTGAAGCACATCACCAAATAAATGCCTTCCAGCTTTTGATCGATCGCTTGCTTGCTTGCTTTGCTTTGCTTTACTCCCTTCACTTATACCGGTCACATTTCCTGCATACCCGCCGCCCACCCCATCCCTCCCCTCCCTTCCCCGCCCGGCTGCCTATATGATACGTACGGTAATGGTTGGTGCCTGCTTGTTCGCTACCTCCCTCTTCAGCCCTACGCGGTATGCGGTAATTGGCTCTCGAAGCGGCGGCCAACCCATCCACCTACCCGCCCGCATGCCCAATCTTCGTCTACATACGTGCGTGTGCGTACGTGTGTGTGTGTGTATATCTAATATATCTCACCACCTGCAGCAGGCGTCCTCGGCGTCCCCGGATGGGATGCCACCATCCCGCCTTTCCCCCCCAATGCGGTGCCCCATGCCACGTGGGGACAAGCAAGTAGGGCGTACATAGCCTACCTCCCTCCCTACTTAACCTAACCTAGGTGCCGGCGCTGCAGAGCGAGTTTGTGCTGGTTATGTGTCCCGAGTCCCGGACTAGTTTACCTAGTCAAAAGCAGTACGGAGAGCGAGATTCTCACGTACCTGTCTACGGACGGATTTCTACCCTCCCATAGGAGGTACAATTGATGTGCCCCTCCGTAGTGTGTGTCGTCACGTCCCATATAGTATGTAGTATGCACGTATCAATTACCGATGGGGGCTGAGCTCTTGAGGTCCTGTCCAACCTAACCCGATTACCTACAGTTAGCATTGCGTAAGCAGGAGCGGCTGTGTATCTCTCTCTATGTAGGCCACAAGGAAACTGACAAATATGCCGGGTTCTTTTTTCCCCCAGCCAGCCAGTAAGATCAGCGCTACTACTTTTTTTTAATACCTTTTCGTCCAAACCGCCGCAATTGACGGACATCTGACTCCACCGTAACCCGCCTGGCTGGGTCGTGGTTGTCTACATAGTCTACTTCTTACTGATGAATGAATAGAAAGATACGTCACTATGACTTGGCTGGCAAGTGCTTGTCCGGACTGGTGGTGAATCAGGAGAATGAAGCCGTGAGTGCTTATAACTAACTAACTGATTGTGGTGTGTGCTTTTAGCGATTCATATACTCACCATACCCAAGACATCGGAAAAGGAACGGCCCCTTCCTACCATTAATTACAAGCAAGCAAGCAAGAGGGTGGGTGGTCTAGTCTAGCCAGTCACTAAAAAGAAAAATCACTGAAGAGGAGCCCCAAGCAAGTAGGGAAGAGAAGAGCGCAAGTTTTCATAAGTTTTTTTTTGCCCGGGAAACGAAACGAAACGAAATGAAAAAGAGAACTCCTCGTGTGCCGTGCCGTGCCGTGCCGTGCCGTGCCGTGCTCTTTGCGTGAAATGCCAGTCGATTCCATTCATGCCAGCTCATAACGCCCTTCTCCCGCCTATAGAAAGGAAAAAAAAACTATCGTACAATACAGGTGGACTACTCTCTACTTTGCTGAAATCCCCTGGCACACACGATGGCTGGAACTCGTGTCGAATATCTATAGTGACAAGATGTGACGAGAGCTAGCTAGGTATATTGGTGGCCGTGTGGTTTCCCTTACCGAGATAAGAGTTGGCTTGGCTATCGATATCCTCCGGGGCACGAGAGGATAAAAGGTACGTAGGTAGGTGGATAGCTCAGTAGGTACGCAGAAAGGTATGCCATAAGCAGGGCGTCACCGGATGTGTTAGGCATGACTAGAGTACATCGGTAAAATGCCTAGATGGGACGAAGTTTGGCATCTGGCTGCCACCATGAATGGTCTATTTGGTTTCGGTACGCGAGAGCGGGAGCGCCAAAGCAAGCCGTTATGATGTACTTACTGCCTGGCGTAATTTCCCATCGTGCGTAGTTTTGCGTGTGCCTAGGAGTCCGGGATATAATCCGGATCTGGAATGTACTCTTCCGCTATTACGGCTTTTCCCTTCCCCTTTCGGTCCTGCTGAAATACCCGTTAGTAAAAAAACGTGACAGACATGCGGGCCTGAGCCGAGAAGCGCGGGTATTATAATCACTAACCTGGCTGGATGAAGTAGGGTCGGCGGGACTTGTGGGATCCTACGGAACATATATATCAGTCCTTGGCCTTTTTGCTTCTATGATCTCCCTTCGCTAATAACTCCCAATTTTCCCCGGTGGGTGGAGGGGGAGGGACAACAGCGAAGCGCTTACCAGTGGAACGCCAGACTTCGAGCCTGTGACGTGAGAGCCGTAGCCCGAGGCGGGACTGGCAGAACCTTCCCGCTGCACGAAGTCTTTGCCCTCAAGCACAATGTCCTCAGTGGCCAGCCCGCGCATCAGGCGGAAGAACGCCGAGCCCTGGAATTTCTCCGTGTCGTCCGTGGCGACCGCGTCGAGGATCTTCTGGGCCGCGACGGACAGCTCGCTCCGGGTGCGCGGTGGCGGGTTTTCGTCCTTCTGCTCCTGGTTCGGAGAGGACTCGTTTGCGGTGCGAGAATCGGAAAGCGTGGCATCATCCACGGTAGAGATTTGAGGGTCTTGAATTCCTTCGACTGGCGCGTTCGCTTCGCGTGTCAAGGAGTCCTGGGAGTTCTCCTGGTGTAAAGCTCCCGACATCCGTGCTGTCTCCTGATCACTAACGTGACCCGTGGTTGCTGCCGGTTGCTGCTGGCTAACACCGGTAATATCCCCATGCTCGCTCATCCAGGCGTCCATGGCGAGTTCAAACTCACGATCGAACTCCTGCTGCTGCGCTTGGGCATCGGGGCTCTGAATGGCAGGGGCTTGTTGAACCTGACCTATATCATGCTGTCAATTTCCATATACAAGCAGAAAGCGGCAAGGCTCTTACCATGTTGGAAAGGGCTATGATGGTTGTGCATGGGATGACCCATCTGACTGTAGGGTTGGAAAGGATTAGAGAAAGCGGCTGGATGATGCATCGCGTGGGCGCCACCGGCACCGGGAAACGCAGGACCAGCCATGCTAGGAGCGTGGAAACTAGTGGGCTGGACATTTGCGCGCGCAATGGCATCAAATTGATTGGCGAAGGAAGTCTGAGTGGCAGGGGGGATGGCCTGAACGGCGGGTCTGGCATTATGTGCACCTATAGAGGGGAATCCATTGGGCCGGGAAGTTGACGGGGTCACATTTGCGGGATATTGGAAGCCTTGTGATAGAAAAGCGCCTTGAGTATTCGGAGCAGCGTGCTGAGGCTGGCCATACTGAGCACCCAAGTTTGGCAGGCTTGAAGGACCGGCGTTAAGGCCGGGCGCATGGTGCTGGTGGGCAACGGCAAGGCCGTTCTGACCCGACTGGAATCCAGCGAAGTCGGCATTTGCCTGGCTACTGTTCCCCGGGGTAGTGCGGAAGTTCTGGGTTTATGGTGTCAGACTGAGGGGCGGCAGGGATGTCACGAGAAAGGGATATAACGAACCTGATATGCGCCTGGAGGTCCCTGGGATCCTTGAACGCGATCCTGGTATCTCGAGCGGTCTTCAAGGGTAAACCGCGAAAAGTCCTTCATGGCGTTGGACGGGCCGCACTGGCTGGATTCCATGGTGATGGAATCGTGAGTGTGAAAGCGGATATGGCTGTTATGATGTAGGGTAAGGAATGAGTGCGTATTGTGGGGTGTTTGAGTGATCCGTTGCAGAAGAGAGATTATGAGGTGTGAAAGGTACGGACGTTCCAGTAGTAGAGTCTAGATGAGCTCCTGCCTAATGAATTTTGTGGTTGGAGGGTGAAGTTCGTTGCGCTGCCTGCCTACTGCCTGCTGGCTAGTGATTGTCGAGCATAAACTAGGGCTGTGAGATGGTCGAAGCCGCATACAACCTGCAACGAACAAGGGAGAGGCTCTTGCCCCGTTTGGCAGTTAATTGTTACGACTTGCTGCTCCAGAAAACCTCGAGTTCAGCTCATTGCCTCTATGTACTACTGTGCCTTTATAACGAAACGTATGCCGTCGTCCAAGTGGGATCTTGGGAATGATATCAAAGGTGGGTGGGGGAATATAACCAGAAGCAATAACGCTAAAACAAAGGGCTACAACTTAATGATATATCAATCGCAGTTATTTTTAGTATCTAGCGATAAGAAATTGATGCTATAGTGAGGCATCTACAGAAAGGGGAACACCCGTGGACCTAGGTGTCGATATATGCAAGTAATTAGTAATTATAGATGTATGATGTATGAAGTCAACCTTGGAAGTAGTTCGGGATTAGATGAGGCGAGGCTGATATTGAATCGTTCAATCGTTAGTTAAACCGCGGTTATTATTCTAAACCGGCAGACCGGGCAATCACATGGCTGAATTCCAAGGTCCCATGCGCATGTGTGGGGATTTGGGGAGGTGGGACCAATGACTAAAGCTTCTGGGGAAGGCCGGGTACCGGAATAGGTAAGTTCCATGTATTTTATACTTGGTACCTGACTATCTGAAACCGCAAACTCAAAAACCGCACACCCAAAAACCGCAAACTCATACTCAGAAACCGCACACTTAAAAACCGCAAACTCATAAACCGCACACTCAAAAACCGCATACCAAAAAACCGCATACTCACACTCAGAAACCGTATACCCAAAAACCGCACACTGCAGTGCGGGATTATAGTTTTAAACATGATAGGAATCTGATAGATATAACCTTTATTCGAAGCGAGGGAAGGGATTGTCTTGATTATTAAACAGAATGTTGCTATATACGTTAAAGATTGGAAGAGGGAGTTTTGAGCATAAGTGTATTTATGTATCCAAAGCCGGGCCCTTCTAGGTTCCTTGTCAAAATCAGGTAAAAACCAATAGCAAACAATAAACATTGGCACTCTACAACCATGATGGACTTTATATTCCAGTTTATCTCTAACAACACTAGTTGTCTTTCCAAATCTAAGATGTTAGGAACTTTACCCATGTATCCGTACTGCTGAAAAGGTCCGGTTTGATATATGGAAAGTATGCAGGTACCAACTCTTTAAGGAACCATCCCGGCCTCGGAAGCTTGTATCTTCGCCATCTGATGCCAGCTGACGCGCCTGGACAGCAAAGTCCGCCACCTGAAATATTGCAGGGGTGCATATGTACTTAGGTACCTGCAACTAGGTAGCTTAGTACATATTTGTGCTGGAGCTTAGAAACGCCAAGGTGTGAGGCTCCAGATTGGTGGTGATCCTTGCTACGCTACAGAGACAAGACAGGACAAGGACAAGGACAGGTATCAAACATTAGACAATACACACAACACAGATCAAATAATCTACCACACCACCGACCACGACATCCATCACCAAATTACACTTGACACTTCATAAACCACGACAGCGGATTCCATTTTCTCTGTTTTCTATACGTCTCCTTTCCTAAATAGCAGTGCCATTGCCGTTCTCCCAAGATGGTATGTCGTGTACCGTAACCATTGATGATTGACCTACTTGCTCTATTCACTCACCTCCCTGGAAAGACCCGTAGCTGGTAGAGGCTGAAGGGTGACTGGCTGACTAATTGGATTCATGGCTACAGGCGCAAGTAATATCGAATTCCGGCCACGATGACATGATCGTACGTCTCTTCCCCGATTCTCCAATGATTCCATATCATCATCGTAGCTAACCCGGGCTATTCTCTTCCCCCCCTCCCCCCTTTCCAGCACGATGCGGTCCTCGACTACTACGGCCGGCGGCTAGCCACCTGCTCATCCGACAAGACCATCAAGATCTTCGAGATCGAGGGGGAGACCCAGAGGCTCACAGAGACATTAAAGGGGTAAGCGAAGAAAGAGAAGAAGAAAGCATCCGGATGCACGACGACGATCACATGCTGACCCTAGATGGTTTTTTTTAACAGCCATGAGGGCGCGGTATGGTGCGTATCCTGGGCACACCCGAAGTACGGCAACATCCTGGCATCGGCATCGTACGACGGGAAAGTGTTCATCTGGCGGGAGCAGTCGGGCCAGTGGCAGCGGATCTTCGACTTCGCGCTGCACAAGGCGTCGGTGAACGCCGTGGCCTGGTCGCCGCACGAGTCCGGCTGCCTGCTCGCCTGCGCCTCCTCCGACGGCAACGTCTCCGTCCTCGAGTTCAAGGACAACAACATGACCCACGTCGCCTTCCCCGCCCACGGCCTCGGCGTCAACGGCGTCTCCTGGGCCCCCTCCGCCGCCCCGGGTTCCATCGTCGCCTCCTCTGCCTCCGCCACCACCGCCGCCTCCTCCTCCTCGCCCCAGCAGACCCAACAACAGCAGTCTGCCGCCGGAGGAAGCCTCCCCGCCCAGCGCCGCTTCGTCACCGGCGGCTGCGACAACGTCCTCAAGATCTGGGCCTGGGACCCCGCTACCCAGAGCTACAAGCAGGAGGGCGAGCCGCTGACGGGACACACCGACTGGGTGCGCGACGTCGCCTGGAGCCCCACCGTCCTGCAGAAGAGCTACATCGCGTCCGCGTCGCAGGACCAGACCGTACGCATCTGGACCAGCGACGCCTCCTCCCAGGGTGGCGCCGGCCCCGCCCAGTGGTCCTGCAAGGTCCTGCCCTTCGACGCCACCGTCTGGCGCGTCAGCTGGAGCCTCAGCGGCAACGTCCTCGCTGTTAGCGGCGGCGACAACAAGGTCTCGCTGTGGAAGGAGAACCTGCGCGGCGAGTGGGAGTGCGTCAAGACCATGGAGGACTGAGCTGAGGAGGGCCGAGGATGAAGGGTGGGGTGGGGACTAGGAGGGAAGAGAGAGAACGTTTTCTTTGGAGATTAATGATGTTTACGCTACACCCAGGTTTAGGGCGGGATTTCCCGCAGGGAGAGGAGAGGATGAGGCACCGTCACCGCCCACCATTATTACCCCCCTTGTGCTTAGAAGGTAGATATCGATGACGAGAGATGAGAGAGGGAGTGTGTGTGTGTGTGTGAGGGAGGGAGAGATCCCATACGCGTATGCGTGTATGTACCGGCGTTCAGAGACCAAAACAAGGCCAAAAAAGAAACTAGACTTGACACCACTACATTCATGATGATGTTATCGCAAAACGTATGAAATTTCAATGCTCGGTATGCCTCAACGCGCTACGTGCTGCAATGCAATACCGAGCTTACGCAGAGAGCAATCATATAGCTACATCGCCAATTTACGACCCGCCCCTCCCCAAACCACAGTCAAGGACCACCGACCCAACAGCGACGACGAGCCCTCTAAGCCCGTCCGATGCCGGGGCCAGCGACCAACCCTAACCCTAGGCCCGTGACGCAGCACGCGAGGACCGTGAGGCCGAACCCCCTTTGCCATTCCCATCCACGGCGCACACTTAGGTAAGCCCTCGGCACCATCGCAGAGGCCGCGCTATCCTGATCCCCACCTCCATCTTCACCGCCACCGCCACCACCACCGTCTCCCCCAGTATTGGCGCTGACCTCGGCTTGGGCGAGGACGAAGATCTCGCCCGTGGCGTCGGACGACATGTAGAGGCGGCCGGCGGCGTCGAGGGCGAGGCCGGCGGGCCGAAAGCAGGCATCCGGGCAGCGCCGCGCGTCCGCGTTCGAGAGCACCGCCCGCAGCGACGTCGTGCTCGTGCGCGGCTCCTCCGGCTCACCGTCCGAGAACGCCACCGAGCTGAGCGTGTAGCCCGCCGGCAGGTCGCGGTCCCCTGGGGCACTTTGGCGTTAGTAGTCGGGACAGGGAACAGGGATGGTGCTTCATTTATCATCGTTCCATTGTTTGCCTTTTTTTTATATAGAGGGGGCGAGACCGAGAGAGAAAAAGGAGCAAATAGTTATAAAGGGAAGGTAAAAACTTACAGCTCCCATGAAACGAAATGAACGCCTCGGAGCCGTCCTGGGTGAACTTGATGTCCAGGGGCGCCGTGTGCGCCGGCCAGGTGAGCCGGGGCGCGACAAAATCCCTTGCGCAGGCGTCATCGCCCGTCACCGACGACGACGACGGCGCGAACTGGTCGCCGACCTGGAGCCCGTCCAGGCCCGTCGTTGTGTTGTCCCAGACGGCGTAGCAGTCGGGATAGCCGTAGTTACCTCCTGCCGTCGCCTGATCCTCATCCTCCTCCGAGGCGCCCGCCGCTAGAAACCCATGGAAGTTCAATTCTTCGCCTGGGTTATCCTGGTGGACATCGGCGCCGTCGCGGTATAGGTCATCGACGGAGTTCTCGACGCTCCAGATGCCGCCGGTGGAGGGGTCCTCGGCAACACCGACGGAGTTCCGGAGACCCCAGCCGAGGAGGCGCGATTTGGAGCCGGAGCCGGAGAACCGGATCGGCTCGTCGGGGAGGCCTGCGCTGAGGTCGAAGGCGCGGATCTGCGAGATGCCGGAGCCGAGATCGCGCGCGCGGGGGTCGTGGTTCCCGCCGCTGCCCTGCGACACAAGCAGCGTGTCGGGCGCCTTGCGCGCCATGAGTAGCGTGCGCGTCGAATGCCCGCCCTCGCCGTTCATGCCGTTCACGACGACGCGCGGGGAGCCGCCGCCGTCCCCATCCACCTCGGCGGTAGCCGCGTCGTAGCCCCATGCCAGCACCTCCGTCGCCGTCGACGCGAACAGGGTCTTGCCGTCGTTGGAGAGGGCAATGCCGTGGGTGAGCTGGTCCGACAGGAGGGGCCTCATCATGTCAGCTTTCCCGTGCCTCTAGGGTATATATACACCTAATTCGCCAGCAGAGGGTGGGAAAGGAAAGGGCGGGGAGAGAGACGAAGAAAGAAACCCACGTTCTCGTTGCGAACGACGACGGTATTCTGCTGTAGCGCAAGGCAAGTATCGTTCGCGCCCTCGCCGCCGCCGACGAAGCCGAGGCGGCGGACGGCGGAGCCCTGCTCGACGACGAGCAGGTTGCCGGCGGAGTCGAAGATGAGGCCCCGGGGCTTGTGGAGGCCGGCCATGACGACCCGGTAGGTCCAGCCGCTGCCGACCACGGGGGTGTGCACGGGCTTGAACTTGTCGCAGAACGGGTCGGGCTCCCCCTCGCCCTGTGCCGGGACCGCGGCGGGCAGCAGCGGTATGCAGAGGAGGAGGTAGGCCTTCACGGCCGTTAGCATGGCGGCGGCCGTCTTCATGATTTTTTTTTGTTTCCTTCTTATCTTTCTTAGTTGTGGCTTGTCTCCACCGTGCCGAAGTCTTGGCTGTTTCGTTCTACGGTCCGCGAACCAATGGCTAATAGATGAGTGAATTGCCGGATTATTAGCTACCGTTTATATACCACCACCTTGCCTATAAGCAGAGCGGCTCAAAGGCTGAGGTATTGAAAAGAAAATGCTTTTCTTCTTCTTCTTCTTCTTGGTAGTAAATCGGAAAGCCTAGGTAAGGAGGTCAGCCCGGTTTGAGCAGCCCATTCATTCCAAGGTTACCGGAGTACAACCTGTCTGGGTGAGGTATGGCAGAGATGACTACTAAAAGCTGGCTTTAATTGTTTGCCCCCTACCTACCTAGGTGTCCCCCTTCCCCCGCTCATTCATTGAATCTTCGGATGAAACCAGAATGACGCAAGGTGAGAGCGACATTGACTGGAATGAATGCGCTACCGTATGTACGCCCGGCTGTAACGGACCAAGGCACAAAAGGGAGGGTGGTTTGGAGATGCTTGGGAAGCTGCGAGTATGTAATCTCGCACCAATGCAAGAGAAGGGGCGAACGTGACTTCCAGTCTACCTATACTTAAGTCCTATGCTTTTAAGCATTTGTAGGAACTATCAAATTCGTAAAGAGAGATAGCAAAGAGAAGTAATTGAATGTATGATGAGTATTCACGTTAACAATATCCGGGTATAGGTAGTTGTTACATCGCCAAGATCGGCGGCCCCAAGTCCGCGCGCGCGGCGGCGTCAGCAACGCCCTCGTAGGGTTGAAACGTCTTATTATATTGGTGAATAAGTAATAAGTGTGCTTCTCCCTTTACTTTCTATAGTTGCCTACTCAGTGAGAGCGATGACGTATTTTATTTACTTAAGAGAGTTAAGTACATCCATGGATTCCCGTCCCGGAGTTGGTATTTAAAGGTGTAATTTGTTATTGTAAGCGAGCCAAGTTCGGCGGCCCCTTACTCCGTTATTCCAGGCCGTCTGCCGGCTTATAACCCCACAATCTTGTAAGGCCGGAGCTGGCCGTTCAGCTCCGATTCTCCCTATTCGTAGCTATGACCTAAACCGTGATATTATACACCTCCGTACTAAAATATCGGTCGGAACGGGCCGAGCGGGGAGGGAGGGGCTTTTTCTATAAGGAACATTCTATTAATACCGCTGCTCCTTTGTGGTGGGTTTTAAGGAACCCCCTTGACTAGACTCGGCTACGCTATGGTATCCACGGGATAATAGCACAATTGTCCATGGATGTGTAAGTAAGCAAAAAAAGTACTTGATGAAGCCTAGATCTGGACGTAATGGATACACATTAAATACATATATATAGCAAAGAACCGGGGGGTGTATATTGATTGATAAGGAATACTGTCTCCAGTGGAACACCACCGCTAAACCACCACATAGTACTTGATGAGTTCCCAAGACTATTTAGTCTCTCTGTCCATGTGCCTGGCCTGGGCGTAGTAGACAGGAAAGCGTTTTGCTGGAGTATTATTTACCCAGGTTCCTACTACTCAAAGACTACCAGTCTTTGTGGGCCTTTCTCGGGCTCAAGTATTTATACCACATAACACAACACAACAAAACGGCCTCACGAGTTTAACGACAAGCGAGAAGTAGCCGAGAGAAGACTAGTGTGATAGCGTCTCGGCTTTTTGTTTATTCTGAAGAGACCAAACTACCTAATATAGACAATTAAAGAACTAGTTAAAGGGGCCTCGCCGTGTATGTCTCCCGGGTCTTGGATCGGAGAAGGCGGGATGGGATGGGACGGGACGGGTCGGGCGGTATGAACATTGTGGGGGGGGGGAGGTTAAATTGGGGAATATGAATGGGATCCGGCCGCTCTGCTCTGCTTTTGCTTTGCTTTGCTTTGCTACGCTGCATGCAGGGAGGCAAACCACCAGTAGCCAGATGCAACCAGAGTAGAAGAAATGAAATGAAATGGAAAGAAAAATTCGAAAATGAAGTTGAAACCCTGGGAACGCCGATCCGCTTGCTTCTTTCTCGCTCGACCGGGAAGGGAGCCTGGCCCTGTGGTTGTTTGGTGATGGTTTTTTCCTTTTAATGCTGATTTCAACGCAGGCCAATGACGCTCATTTCCAACGTCCATACTCTTCTGATCCAGACTTTTAGGGGCCCGTC
Organism: Eutypella sp. D-1; assembly: GCA_023313575.1. NCBI lineage: Eukaryota > Fungi > Ascomycota > Sordariomycetes > Xylariales > Diatrypaceae > Eutypella > Eutypella sp. D-1. The sequence goes on along the minus strand of JAJTTP010000008.1, from coordinate 376,087 downwards.
AACGCCCTCCACGTCCGTCAAATTGACGCCTTCCCACCAGCAGCGCCGCGCGGGCTTCCTCCAGAACAGGAGAAGTTTCTGTGCCATGCCGACAGCGTTGTTGCCCATCTCGTTGCCCTTGATGTCGCTACGTAGCCGGGCAAGCGCCAGGCTGCACACCACCGCCTTATTAGGTTCGCCGGCCCGGTGGCCCCAGATGTCGTCGTGGTTAAATCCGCTACTGAGGTTGTGAGAACTAGCCCTACTGCGGGAGAACATTCAAGGGAAGGGGGTATCGTGGGGCTGAACGGGGAAAAATCACTCACCCAGCCGTGAGCATTTCTATAAGATGAGCTTCCGTGGTCCCTGGCTCGTCGCTCCGCTTAAGACCTGAGAATATGCCGTTCTGGTTGAGCAAGGCCCGCGCCGTAGCACGTTTCACCTCAAGCATCTCAGCTTGGCTGATATCTGGGCGAGGCGGAATGGCATAGAAGTCAAGGTCTTCACGGAGTACGATAATACCTGCACGTTTGCTTCCGTCTTCGCTCCGGCCACCCAAGGAGTCGATGGGGACCACTCCCCCGTCAGGGGAAGCGCTGGGAGATGACTCGTTTGGAATGGACTGGGCTACGGTACGGAAGAAATCTAGCATATATTGGAGGGAGGCAGGATCATACTGGCAGGGCAGGTCAGTGAAATGTATATCTATATTGGACAGGAGGTAGCGGATGAGAGTTGCGTGGTGTAAGTAAGGGGTGAAGCAGCTTGGGAAGCCGGATATGCTCGAGACGCTCGAGACGCTCGAGGCACTAGAAACGGTCGTGCTCTCCGGAAGTTGAGCAATAGGGTTGTCATGGGGAAAACTAACATCGACTTGAACGGCGTCGCCATCTGAGAAACCACCCATGTGGCCTTCAGGGAACAAACCATTGGGGAAAAGGGAGAGAAGGACAAACTCGGGGAGAGTCAGCAGCTCGTCCCGAGATAGGACAAACCGTGTACCCCTGATTGGCAAGCAAGTAAGTTAGCGTCGGCGCGTGGGAAGGGACATCACATTCACACCGCTAAGCCTACCGTAGGTCCATAGTGATTGTCTCGTCGGCGCCGACATCTACAAAGCGGTTAGATCTTTGACAGCAGTACGTGATCTCCATGCGACTCACCTCCGATGGCATTGATGTTCGGCCCTCCCTGCTGAACTTGAGTAATAATACTCGAGGCTCCACCGGCGGCCGCCATTAGGTAGGTGAAGGTGAGGAGCGGGCTATAGCCTTCCTCGTACGCGGGTGGTGGTTCGTTAAGGTCGTCGGCCTTCTGGCTTGAAGATTCACCGCCCTTGACGTCCTGGGGAAGCGCTCTCTTGGTCTCGGCGACGGTTTCCCTGTACTGTTCGAACTGAGCGGCTTGTGCGGCGTCGGAAGAGGTAGAAGCTAGGGTAGCGTAGGCCGGGGCAGCAGTAGCGGAAGACGGTTCAACTTCAGAGAGGGAGGCGGAGGCGGGAGGCGGGAGCTGGAAGTGATGTTCGGCTAGGTCCTCAGGGGACGCGTAGTCGTAGATGCTCGAGAAGGGCGGGGGTGCGGGACGAGGAGAAGCGAGCGAAAAGGAAGTGGATGTGGATGCTTCCGAGGCAGGATGATGATGATGATGATGATGATGATAGCGTGGGGGAGGTGATCTACCACGATTTAGATCGTCGATTTCGTCTTCAACGTCTTGGACGCCTTCAACTTGGTCCTGATCTTGATGGAGGTGACGTTGGCTATCCTGGTTATCCTGGTGATGTTGGCGATGTTGGAATATCGACTTGTCGTCGGCTTCAAACCCTTGGATGGTTGGTGTCGGCGGGGATTCCGCTGACCCGGACTGTCCGTAACTATCTTCCTGGGGGTCGGACAACGTGGCGGCGGTGGGAATTCCGTTTACTATTCCTTCACAATGAAGGCGCGGAAGCGGAAGGCTCAGATATTAGAGTTCAAACATGTATAACCAAACCAGCCTCTTTCTTCTTCACGCAGACAGATGGTGATAATGAATGATGATGGACGATGACCGGGCGGGTGGGCTCTGTCTTAGATTTCGCAAACTATTTTCAGTTTACAGGGATATATCGCATTTGGGACATGGAGTGGTAGTGCAAGATCGCAAGATTGTAGCTTTGGGCTGACTGGAGGCAGACTTGAATTGTCGATAGAAAGTTGAATGAAGTACGTGCAGAGTTGGAACGGGGGGAACGACGATAATGGCTTAATGGCAAATGGTATGTAGCCCTGGTACCTACTTTATCCGGGTAGTAGTAGTAAATAGTAAATATTACTGATAGTTAGTGGATAGGTACTGAAGCAGTTAGTGAGATAATTAGTGGAGGTACTTAATGAATTAGCGAGTACCTGGGTAATTGACTTTGAACCTGCCTGGGGGGAGAGGGGAGAGGGGAGAGGGTTTACTACATACATCTAGGTACTAGGTATTCTAATTCCATACCCATATGGATTTGGTTAGTACAGTAATGTACAGAGTAATCTTACCCAAAGTACAATAAAGCGCAAATTCGGAGTGAAGGTACTTGGCATATGAGAGTGGATCACCTTCGACCTTCCAACAACCCACTAGCGGCACTACATATTGGGATGATCTGTGTTTGCCGGCTACTATAAGTATAGTACTATTACTGGGTGATTAAGCGCCATTGCGCCCAATTATCTTATTCCATTTAGGGTTCAGTCCCAGGGGCATCTGCAGGGTCGGCGGCGAGTTACTACCATAGTATGTAGGCACTTACGGATCGGATAGCCTCCCGAGGCCAGCTTTGCATCCTATGAAAATCATTGGCAGCTCTGGATTTTGTATAAGACTGCCAAGTTAGTTATTATGTTGTTATTCACAGTAGTTACCTCCTTCCGAGGTAAATGGTAGGTTATAGGTACTTGGAGGTCTTCTTTGGAGGCATAGAGCTCAGAGAGCCCCTTAAGATGTATATACTTAGGTAAGTAACATGGATATCTTCCTAGGTACATATCCCTTGGCCATGTATATACAGCTCCACTATGACACCAACACGACGGAACATCCACGCTGCCACCTAACTAGTAACCGTAATACCCTCTTATTAGCATAATGCCATAGATATGGGAGTATGATTAACGAACATCTCGAATATCAAGTCTCTATCAATAGATAGACTTGAATAGGTAGATACCCGGGTAATCTGTCTGTCTTTTTTCCCCTTGCTTAAAGTTGTAACTCTAAACACGGACGAACTTAAAATACTTGAGACGGCTATGTAACTGCTCCGGGGCTGCATGCAACCTTGCACTTAGCTACTTCCATACTTAGGGGGTAGGTACTTAGGTAAGTAGGTGTAATAAGGTCAGTTTTTGTCTTGGACTCGCAGACCCGGAAGTTGTTACAGTAATTATTTTAAGGTTACCTACTTACTACTTAGTGTACTTTTTTTCTCTTTATATATATCTCTCCCAGGACTGCATTTTTATACACTTCACTCACTTCCCCTCCTTCTCCTTCTCCGTATCGAGCCCGAACAACTGAACAGCGATTGAGCGATCGGCTGACCGTGGATCGATCGAATGTTTTTCAATGCCCAATATTCAACGTCATTTGTTCATCACTAGTCACTCTCTGCATTAGAACTGTCAGAACTGTTTAGTCTATGTGGATAGGCTGATAGGTGGATAGGTGGATAATAGGACCTATGCAACTACCTAATAGGACCCTCTCTGTCTCCCTGTCTCCCTGTCTCTTTCCCCTTCTAACACTTCTAGAATGTAACTACCAAGACTACCTACCTACTTACATACATATGTACTTACTAAAGTAATAACTACAAAGTAACTACTTTACATACTTAGGCCTAGGTATAGTTACATATATCTTTTCTCCTCTCTCTATCACTTCCACTTACTACTCCTTCTTACATACCACTTACATACTACTTACATACCTACCCAGGTATCTGTTCATCTTAACTCGATCAAATAAAACAATACCTTGTCTCTCTTCCAAATAACTACATCATATATAATGTGTCAAGATGGCTGCTGGTCAATTTAGTCCATCACCATCCGAATTATCTCTTCCTTCCCTCTTTCGTAACCAATCCCTTTCTACTCGCTCTCCCACACCATTGGCATCTTCTTTCTCTTCGCTACACGACATGCCTCGCACAAGAAGACTTCGCCTATTGGTCGCCGCAAATGGCCCCCGGGATGTCTCATACGCCCAGGTCATCGCCGTCCGTCTACTTAAGGATGCTCAGATCGAGACGAGGGCCCTCGTTGACGAGGTTCCCCTGCGATTGACCCACGATATCATCGTTATGGAGAATAGGAGTTTGGCTACCCTGGCCATAGACGCCGACCAGAGAACAAGAGAAGCCATAGATGCTGCGAGACAAAATGCTTTCGAATTGGTCGACTGGGCTGATCTCCTTGTTCTCGCCCCCATCGACGCCGACCACCTCGCCAAGATGATGTGCGGCATCGCCGATACCACCCTACTCGAAATCCTCCGCGCCTGGGACGTCTCCAAGAAGATTCTATTGGTCCCCGGCATGTCCGTCCAGATGTGGGAGAATCCCACGACCAAGAAGCAGTTGAGCAAGATAAAGCGAAAGTGGAGTTGGGTTAAGGTCATGAACCCCGTTCTCTGGCATTACGAGGGCGTTGGAGCCCACAAACGCGTCGTCTCTTGGGACGGCTTCACCGATCTAGTTGGAATTATCAAAAACCAAGCCGAATTGATGAGTCTCGGCCACGACGTCGAGGTTGCTGCTCACCAGGCCCTATATCCTCCGGACTCTAGTCGCATTAGCACAGCTTTGCCCCCCGAGATATGGTCGCTTATTTTCGAACACGTTGGTGATTGGGAACTAGCGACGGCTTTAGGCATATATACGACTCTCAAAACACCACCGGAGTGGAGAAAAAAGCGTGAAGACCTAGCCGACCCTATAGAAATATATATGCACGATCTAGAATGGTTGATACTCTCCTGTCCCGGGTCCGACGCCATTTGCGAGAAGCTGGCCGAAGCTCCCAAAGGTCTGCGCTACGTTTCGTCGTTGGCTGTTAAGCTGATTATCAAGTTTTCCCTAATAGACGTCTTGACGTACCTAGAAAACAACCTCAACAAGATCTTTTGGGCCTCGTTTAGCGCTAAGTTGCTTCCTAACAAGGCGTCAGGAATCTACGGCCGGACCGACATCCTCGACTGGTGGAACACGTCTCCGTCCTTCCTCAAAAAGGAGTACGACGCCGAGGCCCTGGACAACGCCTCGCGCATGGGCTACGTCCACGTGCTAGACTGGTGGCTGCGCTCCGGCCTGACGCTCAAGTACACCGAGGCGGCGCTCGAGCAGGCCTCCGCGAAGGGGCACCTCCTTGTGCTGGAATGGTGGCGCGACGCCGCGCTTCGAGACGCGAACATCATGCTGAAGCCCGGCCGCAGCCTCCTGAGTGCTGCCCAGCAGGGACAGACGGCCGTGATTCGGTGGTGGGAGAGCTCCGGCATCCCGCTGGCCCACAGCGAAAGCGTGTGCAAGATGGCCAGCGCGCACGGCCAGATCGGCGTGCTAGACACGTGGCGCGAGCTCAAGGGCGACAACATGTCCTTCGACACTCAGGTGCTAGTGGCGCCCACCAAGCACGGCCACGTCGCGGTGCTGGAGTGGTGGCGGCGATACGCACGGGGCAGTCAGGGCGAGGGCCAGGGCCAAGGCGATGGCGAGAGCGAGGGTGACGACGGCGCGGGCCGGAAGCACCGCGTCGAGTACAAGACCTGCGATATCGAGGAGGCCCTCGAGGACGCCATCGGCGACCCCCAACCCGTCAGGAGGTGGTGGGCCCGCAACGGCCTCAACCTCGGCCTCCGCACCAGCGAGTGGATGAAGAGCAGGTGCATATAAAAGAGAAGAATCCACAGAGATCCCTTGGCGGACCCCGCCGACGTATGTAGCGGGGCCTGAAAACTTGGCATATGTGTATACGCGCGAGAACATTACGGCCCCACTGCGAGCTCAACGCTCCCCGGGAGTTATGTATACCACCGCCTGCGCAGGTCTAAGGGGGGGAAGCAAGCAACGCACAAGAGGCGGACTTACTCTAGAAATGAAACCTCCTTTCGGGGATCAACGAGGCGATTTTATATAATCTACTTGATGTGTAGACAGAGGATAGTTATATAATAATAAAACAAGCCGACAGCCCGTGCATACTGCTACTTTCTGCGTCATGTTTTGAGTTGTGATTCGGGATGTTACTGTAAACATGATGACATGATTTAACTATGGGATGGGATATGGCCAAGCAACCCTCTTGTCTATTTTGTTGCTACTTGGCTTGATTCCTTCCTTCCTGGTAGTTATATCTCGCGGCCCTAGTCGAATTTCCCAGCTTGTCGTGAATAACAAGGACCGCGGACGCTTGGCTGTGGTTGTGTCTATCCAACATTGCGTGCCCGTCCATACCAACCAACGCTTGTCTTCATTCAGTGGAGTGGACCTAGCTCGATGAGGGGGCCGTATGCTCCTTATTCCTAGGTATGTTAGAGAGTTTGAAGACCTGTCGCGGTGGCAACTACAGCGATGCTGGCGACGGCGGATTGGTAATAGCTACCTAGACATTTGGCAAATTTGAAGAGGCGATGAAGATGCCGAGACCGTTGCCAGATAATAAACGGTATGGCGAATCGAGATATGTCCTTAATTTAGCGGAGCACGCTTGACAACGTATTTGTTCCTCTTAGGAGCCTCTCGGTCACCCTGTTAGGTCGGCCTGGTTATTTACTAGCTACCCCTAAGATGTTATCCCGGATGGGAGGGGGGGGGGGGGAATGAAGGCAGTGCAGGATAGCTAGGGAGAACCTGGGAGATATTTCAACGTCCTCTTTTGCAAATTTACTTATGTACTGATCCTGTGATAGTGATAGTATATACGTAAACACTATACATGATGCCATCATGACCCTACGGACTGATTATCATTCAAATCTAGTCTAGCCAGGCGTCCGGAATATCGTCCGTACCGAATAATGCAATATGCCCGTCTACTATGCCGGTTAAATGGCCATGCTGATCGCGATTCTTGCCCGTTTCCATGGTAAACCCCACGACGAAATCCCAGTCCCCTAGTTGCGAAGCCTCGCGTGCGCTACTGGAAGGCACCAAAACGTGAACGTAAGTCATCTCGTGAGGTGGCAGCGTCATTTACGGCTGGGCAGCATTCTTTACCTCATGCCGGACCAACCGCCCCGTAGTCTACGGGCCGTCGGCACTCAGATCTTCTCGCCCTCAAGGATGGGCTTGGCCTCGTCGGTCCTCCACCAGCTGACGCCGTCGCGGCCGGGGTACTCGAAGCGGTCCATGCTCTCGGGGCGCATCTCGACGCTGTAGCCGGGCTCGCGCGGGGTCTGGTAGTAGCCGTCGCGGATGACGGAAGGGTGGAGGAAGTGCTCATGGAGGTGGTCGACGTACTCGAGGACGGAGAGGCGGCCGGTGACGACGACGTAGTCAATGGTGCTCAGGTGCTGGGTGTACTCGGGGAGGCCGACGCCGCCGGAGTGGGGCACGACGGGGACGCCGAACTTCGCGGCCAGCAGCAGCACTGCGAGCGCCTCGTTGACGCCGCCCAGCCGGCACGCGTCGATCTGGCACACGTCGATGGCGCCCGCCACCAGCAGCTGCTTGAACACCACGCGGTTCTGGCACATCTCGCCCGTGGCGACGCCGATGCCGTGGGGTTTCAGCGCCTCCCGCACCGCCTTGTGCCCCAGCACGTCGTCCGGCGACGTCGGCTCCTCGATGAACCACGGCTTGAAGTCCGCCAGCTGGCTCATGTACTCGATGGCCTCGGGAACGCTCCACACCTGGTTCGCGTCGACCATGAGCACGTTGCCGTCGTCGTAGCCGATGATCTCGCGGGCGATGGCCAGGCGGCACCGGTCCGCCTCCACGCCGCCGCCGACCTTGAGCTTGAAGTGGCGGTAGCCGTTGGCGAGGGTCTCGCGTAGCAGGTCGCGCATCTTGTCCTCGCCGTAGCCAAGCCAGCCGGCGCTGGTAGTGTAGGCGGGGACGGCGCGGTTGTCGAGGGCGTGGCGCAGGCGCTCGGCCTTGCCCGGCTCGGACTTTCGCAGCAGTGCCACCGCCTCCTCGGGCGTCAGCGCGTCCGTGATGTAGCGGAAGTCGACGCAGCGCACGAGCTCCTCGGGCGTCATCTCCGCCACGACCTGCCACACCGGCTTGCCCAGCGTCTTCGCCCACAGGTCCCATATCGCGTTGACCACCGCCCCCAGCGCCAGATGGATCACCCCCTTCTCCGGCCCGATCCACCGCAGCTGCGAGTCGTTGACTAGATGCCGCCACGTCTTGCCCCAGTCTGCCACCAGAGACGATAGCGTCCGTCCCTTGACCCGGTCCCCGAGGTGGTTGATGGCAGCGCAGACGATGTCATTGCCCCGGCCGATAGTGAAGGTCTACGCGACGCAGGGTTTTCACTCGCTTGTTAGTAACTTTGCCGGGACGGGTGGTAGATGTAGTTCACGTGGGAATCGAGGAGGATGACTCTGTATAACGTACCATACCATGACCCGTGAACTCAGAATCTGTCTCGAGGATGCAGTAGGCCGCCGAGTAATCGCCTGCGGCATTCATGGCATCGGAGCCAGTCTTATCCAGGGACGTAGGGAACCGGACGTCCCTGGTGGACCAGCCAGTGATTGTGATCTCGGGCATCGTGAAAGAACTTCAAGCTGGGCGCGAGTACTGGGTTACTGAGAGAGGTTTTTTTGGAGCTGACAGGATTTGTAGATTTTCTGCTTCCACGATGCCAGTGAGATACTAAGGAACTGGCTATTTATTCCTCCACGGGGACAAGCCTTTTACGGAGGTTACATTCAGTTCCTTAGCCAAAGGTAGCGAGGAACGACTAAATTATGCCGAGCGCCGGGGAATCGTGGGGTTCGGAGTGGTTGGTGGGGAAAAGGGGGGCAGATTTCCACGCTTGTTGGAGCAGGAACCCCGTAGTGTATCGTAGTGTGTCGTAGTGTCTCGACGCTCCCTTCCAGTGGTAACGGGAAATGGGAGCTCGTGATTGATGGAAAATTTCACTTGGTAACTTCGATAGGGCTAGTTACAGAGAGTATCCTGGATGTTACTCCAACCTAAAAGATTCTAGAAGCGATGTGGATCTCTTCCCAGAACACTTTACTTGTATACTACTCTATACTTACTATATACCTTATATATGTATACTCCTTACCCAGGTAGATATATAAATAAGGTGAGACCCGTGGAAAATAGCGGCCGGCACTAGTGAGCAGCAAAAGTTTAGAAACAACCATATTCCTCTGTTCTATTTAAGACCAAAGTGGCTCTGTGGGTTGCTGGTGGAATCTTTCCGTGGAGACAGCGAAGTGAAAGTTATCCTGGTTCATACTTGCATACTCCTACCCATACTTGAGCAAGGCATTATGCACGTCATATGATCGGCGACGACATGCAAATCAGTACTCGAAAGACCCGATGCTTTTTTTTACAAAACGTTGGACAATGATATAATGATCTTGTTCTACTTCTCTGGGAACTCTATCTCTAGCCGTTTATCGTACAGATGATCTAAAATGTAGGTAGGTATCTTGAAAGGAAAGAAGATCTAGTGGGTAGGTGAAATGTAATAGGCGCTCTGGCCAAATCTATACTCTAGAAGATGCCCCCCCTCCCCCTTCCCTTTCTATGTCTATAACTTCGCACCCTCCTTCCTCCTCCGTGCCTTCTCATTCTGCTCCTTGAGTGGACCAGCCTCGTGGCCGATCTGGCTGGGACCCTGATCCTGCGCGGGGGCCTGCGGCTCGTCGCTTTTCTTGGGGGCGCTGCGGTACGGGGCGGCGGTGGCTGTCTTGTTGCTACCGTCGTCGTCGTTAAGGACGCGGCCGCTCGCGTCGCGACGGATGCCGAGCTCGAGGAGCTTCGCGAAGACGGCGGCGAAGTGCTCGAAGAATAGGTCTTTATCTTTGGCGTAGCGCTCGACCCAGGGGCGGAAGGCCGGGTCGTGCAGGAGCGCAACGTCGGTGGGCAGCATCATGAGGCCCTCGGGGGGTTCCTCGCCGTCCTCCTCAGCAGCGGCGACGTCGTCCTCGTCCACGTAGACGAACTGCTCGACGCCGTTGGGCAGGCGCGTCTTCTTCCAGTCGTTGGCCAGCAGGAGCCGGAAGTACTGGTTCGAGAACCGCGTCGGGTTATTGACCCACTTGCCGTGGAACCCCGACCGGTCCGCGTGGCACCGCCCGAGGTTATGCGCGCCCGACAGCGCGACGATCTCGCGGTCATCGAACCCCATGCGTCCGAACACGTGGCGCAGGTGCTCGGCGCCCTGGGCGCCATCGGGCAGGCGTCCGCGCGGCGGCGCGCGCTTGTCGTCCGGGCTTTCGAAGTCGGAGCGCCCGCCGCGCCAGGCCACGCGCGGCCCGCCCATGGCCTCCACCGCCTCCGCGCCCGCCAGCGTCCAGAGGTCCGCGTACGTGATCCACGGGAATCGTCGCTTGAGCGGTTCGAGGAACGCCCGCGCGTGTTGCAGGCCCGCGTTCGCTGGGTCCCCGCCTTCCGTCTCGTATCGCATCCCCGCCCCGTTCGAGCCCCCCGTCCCCGTCTCCTTGCAGTACGTCCCCGCGCTATGCCATGCCAGCCGCACCAGCACCGGTCCCGCTGACCCGTCGTCGTAGTCCGGCTGTCGCAGAAGCTCCCGCACCGCCTTCCGCACCTCGTCGAGTTGCGCCGCCGTCGGCTGCTGCTGGTCTTGCGTCATCTTCGGGGGTTATCGCGTCGCCTAGCTCGCTGGCTGGTTGCTTCGTTTGCTGACTTGATTGTTGTTGCTGACTATGGTATAGGAGTACGACCAAGCTTGTTTCTGGTGGATAGATGGATGGATGGGTACCTTAGTGAAGGTTGGTAGTGGTGTTTTGAGGTTTGTAGGATGGGTATTATGGCACAAAGATGCCGAGGCAAGAGTTATTGGTGGGCTAAAGGGGTATCTCAAATTACTAATTATTAAGAGGCGGCAAAAGAAAGGACTGGAATGACGATGATGACATTAGACCAAGAAAAAAAAAAAGGTCGAATTTGACATATGAATCAAGAACTTATTCTCCAGTTAATCAGATTAGAGTTGGTAAAGTTCGGGTTACTTTAGCCCAGCTACACACTAATGACCGGACCGGAGACACTAGGTAATAACAACTTTCTTCATGTGTTAATGCCTCGGTATCTCTAGTTCGATGTCCACATGTTTTTTTTAATTCTCTCTCGGGCTCTCCTATTCATTGTTTTTCTGATTACGTCCTCCCTGATTCGATTAGATAATGTCCAAGCCGCCGGGCCACCTAACCGGATGGGTGAATTCGCCACTTTATTCAATCCACGATGGCCTCGGTCTAGGCTCCTAGTTCCCGAGCAAGCGACCAGCACGTCCCGTCGGCCGGCCGAAACATCTGACTCAACGGACCCACTCCGGGGCCAGCAAATGAGCCGACAGATATAGTTATACGCAGCAGTTAGGGGTTCATAGTTCAGATAGTTCACAGCATACTTGCCACCTAGCGTAGTAATATGCTAGGTAGACAGGTCGACATCAGTTACGTGGTCTGGTAAATGTTGGGTCTTGAAGCTCTCGGAAGATACAGACAGATAGCATCACGGAGGCATAATGGAGTTATAGTGCACTGCCCCCATATATAGCTTGTGAGGGTAGAATGATGAGATAACAAGTGACGTGACCCTGCCATATTTTGACCCCGCTGACGTTCAGTCGTCCTCGATGGTCTCTGACGGCTGGCGGCCTTTATAGCTCCTACCACTTGCGTGTGGTGTGAGCTGCAGGGTAGTATCACCTTCACCACCCCCATCCTGCAGGTCTTCTTCGTCATCATCGTCGTCGTCGACGTCTATCTTAGTATCCCTAGCCTGGGCGCGCTTGACGCGACGGAGCATGACTGGGTCGGGATAGAAGTCGCTCATCGTCAGACCCTAGAAGAATTTAGTCAGCTATGTTGCTCTAGGGCAGGACGTAAGTAGGATATGATAGGGTAGGATAGACACGTACTTCCTGGCCGCAACCCGTCTGTGGGCACTTCTTCTGCTCCCCCCGCCTTATGAAGAACCCGTCTAGTGAGGACTTGTTGAAAGTGTGCTTGCACTTTCTGCACGTGTACGGATCGTCCATGACGGTCATGGACAGGGGGCAGTGTATATCGATAGACTCCTCGGCAATGATGAGGTCGTCCTCCTCGTCCTCATCCTCGTCAGCACGCCGGCCGTTCTGGGTGAACCAGCGCGAGGGATCCGGTAGGGGCTTTCCGTCGGTACCATGGATTGCGTCGTGGGCCATCCTCTTGAAGCCGATGTAGTCATTGTTGATCGCATAGCGCTCGTACATGGTCTTCGCAGCGTAGTCATCAGCGAGTTTCTGCTTCGTCTCCTGAAATGTCCTCCACGGCCCGACGATCTCAAGCGCTTCGTCGTCGTCATCGTCCAAGCCGTCGCCACCACCGTCGTTTGCACGTTGTCTCGCCCGGGCGATCTCGACGTCAGCCGCGCGGACGGTTTCCTGGAGAGCGCTCTTGCCATCCTCGAGCTCGATCTGGAGGTCAATGATCTCTCTGACGGAGAGCTCGCACTCGTCGGTGAGGGGCGGCACGAGTTCGCGCAGAGCCAGGACGGCATCCTCTTCGGCGCGCTCGCGGTCAGTCTTTGCGGCGGGGGCGCCATCTCTATTTTCGCCGCGGCGCCTCTCCTGTCGGGCCTTGAGGGTGTTCTTCCGCTCGCTATAGCGATCGTTGATATCACGGACGCTGTCACTCAACAGCTTCAAGGACTGCTGGATGTGGTCGGCGTAGAGGTTGGCATCGCGATTCGTGGAGAGATCCTCGAGAGCCTTGCGGCCGTCTTTGTCAAGTGCAAAAGATGGTGGTTCGTAGTCGGGCAGTTCGGGAACCCCTGCCATTTCTGAGGTGGAGTCGGCGTGGTTTCTGCGCGAGGATGAGGCTGTGCTCGGCCTGGCACGGTTGCGGTCGGCGCCGGAGAGGAGGCGGCGACTGGACATGGCGGGTTCGAATTTATGGGCCTCAATTGTCGGTGGGGTTGGAGTTGAGACTGTAAGACTGTGGGATTGAATTGATCCACGACTGAGAAGAGACTGGGAAGATGTGATGTAGGTGAGGTTGACGATTGGACGTTGGAGAAGTTGGAGATGGAAAAAGCTCAGACGCGTCTACCGCGTTTTGATGGTGGGGTGAAGATTAATTGAAAATGGGAAGTGAAAATATATATACGCACTGTGACACAACACTGTGCCAGTATGCCCGTCTACCTTCTACCTTTTAAAGTTCCAGTCAAAAGTTCATCTCAGTCGTTGCTTCCTCCATTACGTTATTGCCTTCAGAATTGATTAAAAAGCCTACGTCATTTCATTGCCATTAATTCAAAATGTCATTAATATAGGAAAGACCACTCAGGTACAGTCCATTTGGATATACAGGTAGGTACCGAGGAGGCGTTCAAATATCTATTACTAAATTACTGTGTGTGCTGCAATGTAATCTGCCCTCTACTATATATCATAACATTTTACCGATACACTACCACCCAATGCCATTCAACAAACTCAAATGAAGAAGATCGAATCGTTCCCGCCTTGATCTTTTCCGGAACACCTTTCAGGGTTCTTGATCTTCCCACCAGCCTCATTAACTTATCGGGACAACGCCTCCTATCCCGGAGGCCGACCGTCTTACCCACCCTACCACCCTACCACCTGCCAATGACGCCTGTAAGACCGAGGGGCGCCTGCCCGATGACGAAAAAAGAACGTGAACAACCACCAACCTCCTCCCCCTCCTTATCTTCCCCTCCTTATCTTCCCCTCCTTATCTTCCCCTCCTTATCTTCCCCCTCCCCTTCCATTCCCCCCTCCCTATCTTTCCCCATCCCACAGATGCAGTGCAACTCACCCAACGCCGTTCGTTACTCATGTCTTCTCAAATTTCATCCCGATTCGCCAAAATTCCCGTGACCTCCCGTCATCTGATCGTGGATCCTATGGAGGGCCTTCAGCCACATATCAAACATCTCTAGAGGTACCTCGTCTCTCCCTGCCGAGTGGTAGCTATTACGTCGGTTCCGCTGCTGATTTTCCTGTAGCTGGTCTCGCAGCTTCTCGTACGCCTCGATCATCACCCAGATCTGCAGCGCTGATGTCTCCGACCCCGGCCGCCAGTGCGTGCCGCGTACCGCCGACGCCAGCTCCTGCGTCAGGAGGTCCAGGCTAATCTCTAGTCTAGGATTTCTGACGGGCCGCACACGCCCTGTGGATCTCCGTAGCCGCGGCTCGTGCCTTTTCTGCGCCGCGAGCGGTGGCTCCGCCGTGTATGGGATCGATCTACTGTAGATGCCGTCATCCTCGAACCCAACCAGCGTTCCGGCGTCTGACCCGGGAGATCCTCTTATTATCACGTGATCGTTCCTTTCCGTGCTTCGGTCCGAGGGCGTCGAGGGCATTCCGTCGAGGCTAGGGGTAGAATCCGACGTCGGGGATGCCTGGCCCAGCCCAGGAACATCTACCTGCGTGTCTTTGAAAATGGTATTGTATGGGTCCAGCAGCTTCCGGTATGACTCCGCTATGCGTTCGATGCTCGGGACCTTCCGCGGCTCCCTTTGCGTCGTGGTTGACGTCGTGGTTGACATCGTGGTTGAGCGCCGCATTGTAGAGCTCTCCAACTGGCCAATTCTCGAGACGGGTGTCTTTGCATATCGTCTAGGTCCGGTAGAGGGCGCTGGAGGAAGTGATAGTGGTCGAACCGACATCGAATTATTCCGAGCCGGTCTTTCCGAGCTTCGGCCACCGACTCTTAGGTGGGCAAACTCGGGGACGGGTTCGTTATGCCTCGTTGGGGGGCGGGATGAATAGTTTGGTGGCTTGTCGGATTGGGGCGGCCCTTCACTTTTCTCGGGCTGCTTCTCAGGCTGCTTCTCGGGCTGTTTCATGTTGTTGTTGTTGTTGTCGACGACGACAGAGGATGTGGATAGACTCGGTTTCTCCGGAACAATCATACTCTGGCATCTCGACGGTCTTCTTGACCTGAAGAAGCTCCTCCTAGTGTCAGGGGCCCAGTGCTCTATGCCATCAGTAGCCGTGACGTGGCTGCTGTTAGGCCGGCTGTCGAGCTTCTGGAGCTTCCTCCGCAGCTTCCGCTCTGGCTTCAACCAGGCAACGTCCATTATAGCTGACATCATGACGGGCAACAACTTCTCTTCTGTCCACTACTATACCGGCAGGTAAGAATGTAGTCAATTGCGAATTGGAATAAGAGGTGGGGCAGAGGTGATCGCCGTCTGTCTACAGAGCCATTAATTATTATGAATTATGTAGGCATTTGGATTGGGGAGTAAATGGATATATGTAGGTACCCGTGCGAGACAGAAATGAAATAATGACACATGGAACGGGAGGTTGACTTGAGAACCGACAAAGTAATCCCCCACCTCCATCCTCGACTTGGGTAGTAGCAGCCTGCCTATGTATATGCCCGTCTCGTTACAAGTAGTCTAGGTGGTTACTAGTTTTGCTACTAACTCACCTATCAACACGCAACTGCAAGCACAACCGCACCACCTCAGGTAAGGCCGGCACCACCCACCTCACAGCCAAGATACGACGATGACGTCCATTAGGATCATAGGCAGGCCTGGGTGGCATGGTTGTGCGATTTTTTCTCCCTCCCCTTCCCTCTCATTCTTCTTCCCTGTTCCGGTGCAACTGCGCTAAGGTCAGGATTCCCAGCCCCACCGCTACTTAAAGCAGTTTTAAGCAGCCCCCCCTCGGGAATCCGGGACAGGGATTGGACGGCCGCCGTCGAATAGTCTGCCGGTTCTGGGCTCTGGACTTTCTGGACTTCTGGGTTTCTGGCTGACATGCAGAAGAAGTTGGGGCTGGGCTGGAGGGGCTAAACCAGATATGGGACGGCTTGGCCCTGGGTAGGTAGGGTAGGATGAGTTGGAAATAAATAGTTTTTCTCTCTCACTCTCTTTGCTGCACTGCATCGCATCATCGCCTTACATTCTTGTTCCTACAAGGTAACGCTATAGGTAGGCTAGGAGGCACCTGTATAGAAGAGCTGACTAGGCTTACGGGGAACCGCAGCATGGGGCTTGCAGGTTGTAGATGCGGTGCTACCTTTCTACTGTCTCGGGATCGGCAGGCTGTCCGTCATTTCAACTGTCAATCAGTCAGGCTGTCTTATCTGTCCGTGTCTCGATCGGAGAATTGGCCCCCTCATTGTTCATTGATTGATTCCAACTTGCCGGACCCCATGCACCGAGCCGGGCGACACCGCGTACCTACGGCTCAGACCAGCAAATGTCACGTAGGTATATAAATATATCCAACTCACTACATGAGCACCCACGCACATGATGTGGTACCGTATGCATGCGATGCGACCTCTTTGTTACTGCATACATACTATTGTTTTTTTTTCTGTCTTGGTCTCCGTTCCTCTAGTTACCAGAATTAGAAACAGAACTCAACGCAAGAGCCTCTAAGCTTATCGGTTCCAACCACGTCTGCTGTCGAATCCATTTCTATCCCTCTCCCCGGCCCGCCGCCCGCCCCAGTGATGCAGCTCTGGGAATACGAACTATATAGTGGATAAGCACAGGTTACCCACCCACCAACAAGCATCTGCCTATCCGGCCCCAGGCCCAGCCCTGGACCCCTTTCGGGACGTGGACGACCGGACAGCCTGAATTCTAGACGCCGCCCGGTTCGTATGCAGCTGCTTTCGGCATAGGCCGTTCTTGCGTGCCATATGTCCCGAATTGATCAAATAAAGAGCTACAAATAAGAAGACTAGTTAGTATAGTGCCCCCACTTGCACGTTGCAACTTGTGTGTGTATGTATGTGTGTGTTTTCGGGACGGAATAACGTCCATTCCGGCATACAACTCACATCCTCTCGTCGTCCCTATCTCCTGAAACGATTCAAATACTATCCCTACTAGAGAAAGTTTTGCCCGCCTCCTTTCCCCCCAACCTAAACACCCATTGGCGTACGCAATGTGCCAGATTGCATGATAGCTACAAAACCTCGCATAGTACCTGGTCGATGTTCTGCATACCCCAAGGATACGAGGAGGTAGAATATTAGGGTTAGGTAGTCGTCGAAACAGTCAAAACACATATAACTTTAAAAATGTATTCGAGCGGCAGAGATTGAGCCTAATGATTGCCGATGTTGCCTCTCACCTGGCCTCAGACCAGAATGGAAGGGGGGAGAATATGGGAGTCTGCTACCGGAACTCGTCAGGTATGGACGACCAAGGTGTCTGGCGTGGGTATGCCGTGAGGCTAGCTATTGGGTCTTTTGCTATAAATCGAAAATGGGAGCCGTTCTTGCTATCTACGGAGTCCACCGCTCTTCAAATATATTTTCAACTATCTCAACGCGTTGATGACCTAGTTCAGAGCAAGTGACGAGCGCTGGTTGTGGCAAGCTACTTTACCCTTCATATCAACGAAGAAACAGCCTAGGGGTAGAGCGGTTGAGGTGGCACCTTCACACTTCAGGAGTGTCTGCCAACTCACACTTCGTGCTATGTCACCTGTGTAAAGCAGCTTCGAATGCCGATTAACTTTGGTGTTTGAGCGTAACACATGACTGCTTAAGGAGGCATGACCTTGCCTTGGATTTATTTCGAACAGGACATTGGTGAGAACTTGCGCTTGGAGACTCATCTAGAGACCGCATATACGAAGGCGACGACGACTACTCAAACCTTATGATGGCCGTCCGGCAGAGGAATCCTGTAGATGACCATTCGAAGTGCTAGGATCTCTGTGCAGCACTCATAACTCATGTACCAAAACCATAAGAGCTCATTTCGTATTTGGGAAAAGAATGTATATATGATTAACGTTTGGTGCAACCAAGGGGTTTGATTTTCATTATGTGATTGCGTAGACTTTGATCATGTTAAAACTTAATAAATGACTCCGGAATGAATATAAAAACCCTATCTCGTCGCCACCCTTCCAGAGAGGCCAAGTATAGAACAGAGAACAGTCTTACATCCATCAACCTTCATCGCACTTTCCACACTTTCACCCTTTCTGAGCTCTTGAAGACATAAATACCTATCATCTTTCAGGTGCCCCCCACGAGTGTCTCTCACAACCACGACCATAAAAGAAACAAAATGCTCAAGCAAGATAGCTATCTTCCTGTCTCTGGAAGGGACACCCCTGTGTTCCAGGGCTTCGAGGAAGCCGCTCTGCGCATGAGCAAACCTCATGGACCTGCGGAAACCCCGTGGACTTCTGCACCTCTGGAGCCACTGTTTGGGACCCAGGAACTATACGGGGACATCCAGGACCCAATCCAAGAGGCCCATGAGCCACTACAGGGTACCCAGGAACTCTTGCAGGACCAGGGCCATGTCCAATTCACGAACCTAAGTGAGCTTCTCCTTGTCCGCCCAGAGCCAGCTGCAGTCGAGAGCCAGCCTACGCCCTCCGGCGTAGCTGTCTCTAATCACGCAGATAATGAGGCTGCAGCCGCAGTGCCAAAGCCTAAGCGGCGTGCGGTCCGAACACGACGACCGTCTATTTCGCCTGCGTCCTTGGCGCCACCACCCAGAAGCTTTATGTCTCACCGGGAATATGCCATGTCTGTTCTGCAGTCACAGGCCTCTCGCAACTCCCAGGGTATGGCACAAGTCCAACCATCCATGTATCACTACATGAGCTATGCCCCTTCGATCCAATTCAATCAATCGAACGTCAATCTTGGACTTGACACTTCTGGCAATGCCTATAACGTGCCTAGTGGAGCTGGCCAAGGCCTCGCATCTGGCTATGGAATGAACTATGGAATGAACGTTGGTGATAATACCAGCTTTTCCACTAGCCCTGTCGGCTACAACTATAATGTGGCTGGCTCTTATCAACAACCTACTTTTCCAGCTCCGGCCTACAGCATGCCGTGCCCTACGACAGCTAATTATACTCACGGTCCTTACACGCCCAACGGTGTCTCCCATGTTGCTCGTCACCATGTCCGCAACACGGCTACTGCGGTGAGCTGGCCCAATGTACCTGATCCCGGCTCTGATACATCTGGCCATGACCCTCAAGCGAACACGCAATTTTCAAGTTCTGCAATGCCCAACAGCAGCTCCGGAGGTTACACCCACGTTCCTACTCCTCACAACCCAGGATCACAACAGCCGAATCAAGTTGCACACTAAGAGGGCGGCTATGCGTTCACGTGGTTCTATCCATATGCATTCATTGAATGTCCATGGGTTGCTTTTCATCTGGACAAGAACAGCAGCAACATCATCACTGTCATCAGAACTGAATCTCGGGGTTTTTTTTTCTTCTTTTCTTTTCTTTTCTTCTCTTTTCTTTTCTTCTCTTCTCTTTCTTTCTTTTTGTGTAAAGTGGAGTTTGATTTGGATATATCGGCAGAGGTGGAGTTATTGGGGACATTTTGCCTTTTCCTCTTCGTGAGAGGACAGAAAGGGGCAGGAAGGAGAGAGGGAGGGGGTTGCACAGATGGAACATTCGCATTGTTTTGGTTTCTTTCCTATGTCTTACTCATGTCACTCTTTAATAGTCGGACTTCTAGTTTCTCAAATGAAGAAGGTTCACCCCTAAATACTGATACAGGCCACCTAAAATGCCACGATGATTGTCTTTAGTATCCAGAAACTTGCTGTATCAATCCTCTTATGATGAAGGAATAGTCCTTTGAGCGAACTCTCAGCATCCCTCCATAAGAGTAGAACCATAGTGTGTATCCACATATACTCTTTGAAGTCAGTGAAGAACCCTTTTACCTGAGACGTCCGTGACTTCGTCCTCCCTTTTCGTGGATTCGTTACTGTAGGCGTAGATCCCCTTATTCCTTTCAACGCATCATAATCTGTAGCCTAGTCAGCGGTCTACCTAGCTTCTCGGTGATAGTAAATTGCAGGATTGTCTCTCGTTTCCGAAGAGTAGATAGGTGAATCGGTGCATTGAGTAGAGAGACTGTTTCTTGCCCTATTGAGGTAATTCCAGTGTTAAAACTTAATACATTGTTCAACG
Source organism: Eutypella sp. D-1 (assembly GCA_023313575.1). Lineage (NCBI taxonomy): Eukaryota > Fungi > Ascomycota > Sordariomycetes > Xylariales > Diatrypaceae > Eutypella > Eutypella sp. D-1. The sequence goes on along the minus strand of JAJTTP010000008.1, from coordinate 355,961 downwards.
ACGCAGGTAAGCGCGATACATAGCTTTTGGAATCCGTACTTTTTCAGTGTTAGGGAATACCTGGTTTGTCCCAGTGGTAGCCATCACAAGTGCTATAGAAGTATAAAGTGAGGCCTTGGCACTGATATATGGTTCTTGTAGACATAATATGTGGGTCACGTCAACCCCTATCTACCCCTATTCATGACTAATCTTGCAGCAACCCAAGCTCCTAAGCTGCAATAATTGAGACCTACTCGATTTTACAATTCTCATCTATAAAACCGGCCCTCTCTATCGAGTACAAGGTGAGGTTTAGGACAGTTGTACCAGGTGCAGTCTTGGCCAAGTGCACATCGAGGCCGTCAGCTTAGGTCATCAACTCGTGTCCCTTGGGGCGACAGGCGTTGCAGCTATTATTTCCAAGCACGGAGTAGACTTTTAGGAAACCTGCCGTCCCGGCCGCCTCCAAAAAGAAAATACAGTTCGTGACCGCTGACCAGGAAGCATGGTCATAACGCCGCGTATCCACTTATTACGGTGCAATAGTGGGGTTTTCTGTGTTACGCATAACCCCGAGGTTATAACGGTAGACAGAAAAACGCCCTCATGAACCTTCTCGAGAGACGTTCAACAATATAGCGGATCGCGGCAGGATGGTACATACGCCCTGCCATATTTTGCTTAAATAACGGCTTCTGCAGGACGTCATCACTCATCTAGCCCGGCACGTGAAACGGCACAATGAACTAGACTCTGGAGACTGGAGCCCCCTTTGCGCCACACAAGAGCACACTTCCGCGAGCGTAGACACTGGTCATCGTGTTCTGTCTCACATGCCTAGCGAGGTCTACACGCATACCTATCTATCAACATCGCATGGAGTTGATACTGTAAAATCTGGGACATCGGCGATCGGCCAACCCTCTCGAACTCTCGTGTCAATTATGCGCGTGTTGTTCTTGCAGTGTAGCTTTAGCCAGGACTCTTCGGCCGTGGGCATCCGTGGTGACGTTGACGTGGTCACCTATGGAGGAAATAATGAGCGAGATGGGTTTTCTCCGAGGGCATCATGATGTCGGCATGTGCCGAGTCATATGCTCCCGTCGCCAACGCACCTTGTCTCTCATGGCCGATGTATTGATAGTCGCTGACATAGATCCAGCACATCGCGGTCCTATCACATAGAGAACATTGAACTTGCGACGTTTCCGAGTACTAAATCAAAGTAGGGAAAAGTTTACGACGTCAGTAGAAGCGAAAAGTCGAAACACGCAATACGCCATCTCGGAGTGCGGCTGCACGGGCCCTAGCTATGCACTTCACGGAATTAACCTCCCTCCGGGCGACATGATGGCTAGTTTCGTGCAGCGCTGACGTGGAATTGAAGCGAGAAGGGCCGTTGTGAATAGTTTGTGAGGCACATCTGCTATCATCCTGTCTAACATCGCATTCGAGAAAGATAGCTGGGGTAGGGTATACTTTGGCTATGGGAATCGGAAAGGTGTGCGCGATGGCCGTGTAGAGTGATCCGATCACTCACCGACTTGTCGACGGGGTGGACAATGCTGTACGTGAGTCAACCCAGGGAACGAGGATTTTCAGGGGTGACCTGGGGCCCATTGCTATCCATATATGGACCTCGCGAAGGAGACTTCCTAGCTAGTTAGCACACACGAAACTGGTTCGTACATACGCGCCTCTGATACTAACGGGTACGCTACTTCACACAGGCTGACGGGCATATCGCAAGTGGCGATCTACTGGCTGCTATGCGGCAATGAGTAAGTAGACCCATACTTTACCTATCAAACATTTTAAGCACTAGGTAGAGCTTGGCCCGCAAGGTCCCGGGAGCATTTCGGTGTGGGTCTGACAGTCCCGCCGGCAGGGGGTGCTCGAGATGGGTTTCGCCCCTGATAAGGTCTTATTCGGACACGAATTGTGAGTGATCGGGCCGCAGAGCTCGAATAATAGCGCCGGCATTTCGCGATCCCGGTCTCTCTCACCTAACCAGCACGATAACGATGGGGCATGCCGCCGACGCAGATGAGCTGGCATGTGAAGTTGAGGATCTCGCCGTCTGATGGGACGTCTTGGTTATAATATTAGCCGCATCCAAAGGCGCTTTCCAAAGACGCTATGTATGTGTATGCAACCCTTATTAGAGGCAGCTCTATCATAGTGGCGTCTGATAACCCTCCCGTGGGTATGACTAGCCCGACACTGCCGCTCGGGAGTACTAAAAAAACTTTGTTCCTAACTGCCAGGGTTGAAGAGCCTCACGAGCGAGGAATGGCGGCATTCGGCCCTTTATTATAGAGATATGACAGCAGTGCAGTAGTATTAAACATCTTTTTCTTATGACCTCACATGTTAAAAGCCTGTCGAAGCACCAACACGTGGGTGGATACATACGTACAGTACCAAAGTAATTGGCCACTCTATGCATGCAGCCGTTTTCTAGAAATTCTAGGGAGGCGTCTGCCGTGCAGATCTTAGGGCGATTCCGCACTAGATAACTGCATAATACTTGACGATAGAGGAGAGGAGGGTGGAAAAACCAGGTCGACAGACACCCGAGCTGGCAAATCTGTACAGACTTAGGAGGTACTCAAGTACTGTAGCTCAAGCGAGAGGACCCCCACGCAGTAAAAAGCTCCTTAGTAAAACAAGATCCCGAGATGGAGTCGATCCACCTGTTATCGAAGGGATCCGCAGCTGGCAAGCCCCCTGTGATCGCAGGGCTGGGCCCCTGGCGAAGTCTCTTGGCTTAGTGTTTTAGCTCGTGCCGAGTCGGCTCAAGTCGATATGAGCTAATAGTTCCTCAAATCCGTTGAATCCTTTGGAGGGAAATCACAATTACACTTATCATCGCATAGCGAGCATTGCATAACACAGCGCCGCCGCGGGTCTCAATCTCGGCGTTAAAGTTATCGCGGGCGCCATGAAACCATCAAGGTCTACCGGGAGGGCTTTAGCTCACGTTCCGAGTCATTTTCGTGGCCTTCCATGACCTAGTCACCGCTGTCATTCACAAGACTGTGCAAGTACGTACCTAGTTAGGGCATGGGCTGGGCATGGGTTAGAACCTCGTTACATGTGACGCGAGTAAATGAGGTAGTTTTGGTGACTAAATGTCGAGCTCAGGGCAACGTAGCGCGGATTTTTCGTTGCCAAACTGGCTCCTGGCTTCTGAGGAAGAAAAGGGTGGATTCACGACACGCAAGCTGTTGGCAAGCAAGGGCAGCGGGTGCGGATGGCAGGATTGTCGAAAGATGATGCACGCGCAGGACACGGATCCGCGTCGCATCAGTCTGGCCGCACAATGCATACATACCACAACGCTTTTTACGTACTGCAATACATACTTTGAATGAAAGAAAAGCGGTTCGACTTGGGATCTCGTTGACGGACGATAGAGTCTCATTGGCGCGACGGCGCGGGCGGATCACCGGGACTTGATGGCGAGTGGGTTCCTAAATTCGGGTCGAGTGGATACGAGATTGCAAAGACAACCCGAAAAAGGACAGCCGATGCCCATGTAGTAGCCACTTTCCCACCCAGTTTGCCTGTCTTGCCCAGTCCGGCGACATAATTAAACAGTGACAGAGTGACAGGTTAACTAAGGAGGCGGGAGGTTCCCTGGTCTGCAAGTCAAGAGATGCTCGAGCTTTCAACTATCATTGGGTGCAAGTCCCTGGCAGAGAAGATGGAGCCGTTCCAAACCTCTAACGCAGTTTCTTGGGTGGTAGCTACGTCGGCAATGGGTGGGCGTTGGCATTATTAGTAAGTACTAGGTGGTTAGGTAATTAGGTGACAGTCTGGGAAACCTTGCGTAAAAATGAATTGATGGTGTTTGTGATAAATACCACGTGAAGTATGGAAATTCTCGATGTCGCCGCTTTTATTGTAACCCAGCGGTCTAAGGCGGCATTGCATACATAAGTATACCTACTTAGGTAGTTACATACTACCCGGTCAGATATATGAAATTTAATCATTTTTTATAGGAATTGACCATCTCCGTGACCTAATTGGACCGGTTGTGTACGTAATATTCACCTATCGGGAAGCCTTACATGGATATCTAACTAGGTGGATGACGAATCTTGGTTACGGTACTATATTTCCCTGCTAATTACTTATTTGAGTAAGTTCGCATTATGTAAGGAGGGACACATTGGCTGCGTATTCAAAAATCGATGCTGGGCGGAATGGGATTTGTATGGATGGTTGTGAGATATTTGATTCGTCTAGTAGTAATGCCAGTTATTCTTGAATTGACATGGGATATGCATGTGCCTGATAAAGGTGGTGCCTAGGGGTAGTAGGGCAGCTTCCGATGAGTGAACGGCTCTCTGAGATCCGATAGCATGATCCCCTGAGGCACATGATGACCGTACGATACCCCCCATTGCAAGATGCGACAACCATCCGCATCTGCGCACCCGTCCCGCATCTAGATAAGAACTGGATTGTGGAAAAGGTTCTTTACATATTATTAACTTTTCACCTGATTAACAACAAGCCGATACCTGTATCGAGACATCGACCCCAAGTAGCCGAAACCTGAACCCGACGTTGTACCACGTTATATATATGACCTACTGGAAGGGTGAGTATATATGCAGGTTGAAAGGGGGCGGGGGAGACAAGCATGCGAAGTCTCACAGCCCCGATCCATGCAGACGTTCCTGGGCGGGCTTATATTGCTTATGTCCTACCAAAGCCACCGCATCAATCACGACATAACCTACGGATTAGCAAGTAAATGCTCTCCTAAATGGTCCACGGGTGCTAATGTGGCCTCCGCTGTGAACCAATCCCAAAGAGACTTTGCGCTGTATGCGGATCCTAAATCCGCCAAGACTAACAATCCTGAGGCAGCTGGCGGGGCTTATGTTGCATCATGCAGCCTCTTCTATAAAAAAGAAAAGTGAGAAAACGTGAGAATGAGAGAATGACAAAAGTCTTGGCAACGTATAGCAGTGCTTATTAGGCATGGACTACTTACATAGTACCGCGGTACAAAGTTTTTAAACCGATGTTAAACCCAGTCTTGTTACGTTGAGTTCAGGAGACACGAGGTCGATGTATCGCATAGGTTGAAATGGGTGTTCACATGCGTTGGTTGATATGACCGAGTCCGGTTTCGGGTAGATGCGAAGTCGGTATATCGTGACCTAATAGTAGTAGTAAAAGGGAGGGAGGGGAGTTTGGGGGTGTCCGGTGCGACTGTGTTCAGCTGAACACCCGTCTGATTATCTGATAGGAGATAGACCTCGACCGCCTGTCCACCCTTGCCCGCCCATCCTTACGCATACCAAGATACCACTGCATAGGCAGGTATATAAATATATGTACATGATCTAATCCACATATTTCATTCTGGCCAATTGAGAACGTCTTGCTCATCTTGAATAGCCCACGGGCGGCTGGCCGGGCCTGTGTTGCAAGACTTGGCGTTACTTGGTCGAGAGGAATTGCTCGTGGCAAGCCACTACTCTAGAGCTCTAGTCGTCCATATCTCTGCACCTAGACTAATCGATCCATCACCTCGAATAATGAGGAAAAGGAAATCTACATAGGAGGCACGTTTTCATATCCTGGGCTGACGATGGCGCAGTTCCCATATTTGATAAGATGTATCTGTCTAGGGTACATAAGCACCTACTTCGGTATAGTAGTACATGTAGAGAGAGTGTGTGGGTCCGCCCCGGTAGAAATAGCGAACGATCGGACCCTTACCGGAACCTCTTTATCCCACTTGTTGCACGTCCAATAGGTATAGTAGCACTGTATCTAAGAAAAAATCTCACCATCCCGGTGTTAATCCCGCATGTCGAAGGCGCTAGACAAGTAAAGGTTTTCCTTCAGGTTGCAACACGCCTAGCCTACCTCCTAATTACTCTGTTGAATGCACCAACTCGTCCGCCCGGTTTCGTAACCGTCCGGCTACCTTAGGTAAGAAAGTAAGTACCATGCTAGGTAGGTAGCACTCGTCACTCTCCTGGTGCTCCCGGGTATCGCCGCCGTGTGGGGCCCAGATTCATCGTACAACGCTCTACAACATGGTACATGGGCTATAGTTGTTAGTTTCCGATTTTGGAAGGTTTGGTTGGCGGGCTTTTGGGCTTTTGACGTGAAAGAGACTCGCTCTTACCCATAGATTATGAGAAAAAAAATTGGAACGGCCCTTTCCAGATGATGGCAAGCCGGTGATTCGTGATTGTGATTGCTTGCTATTGATCTTTTCCTTCTTTTGCGTCCCCTTTACCAAGGGTTTCGATTTTTTTTGCCATTGACATATCTACCGGCCCCCTTCCGCTTATTTCGCTTCACTACCTAGACACTACTTTTGTTATTCCAACCCTCCACCAAATCCACATTCATATGTGTCTATGGATGTATTATCTTCCCCCCCCCCTTATTGTATAGGAGCAAGCTACACCACGGGTAGTACATCTATATACATAGCTATTCAAGCGAACGAACAGCAGCCAGGCATTCGGAGTGGGCTAATGCAGGTCCGCTCATAACGACATCCTTGAAGGATTGATTGTCTGTGCCTTGATATTCCTGTCCTCGTATCACTTATAAACAAGTACGCCATCGTTGGGCAAAAAATACTTAAAACCCTCTTATCACACATCACCAACACGTCGGATCAGTTCGTTGGTTCACGCACGAATCAGTTTGGATAGTACCTAGGAATAGTCCGGGCACGCCATCTTTCTTAGCCCGAAACCGTTTTAATGGGTCGCTTCCGGTTTTTGGCCACGACTGTCAAATCCTCTTATAAGTGACTACCGTCTATTCCCTCCCTCTTGGGAATAAAACCCCATCCATTCTCAACCCTACCCAGGGAATATAGTATTTGCCACGCGCTCTTTTGAGCGCAACGCTTTTGGTTATCTTGCATCGTTTTCTACGAGACACCAAGTCTGTCTCGTAACGCATGCCCCCTGAAAATGCCGTCTTTCAACCCTTTCACATCCGTATCTGCCCTTCGAAGCCCATGCAGTTTATTTGAGATTCGGTGAGTTACTCATTACCACCTACAATATTACCAGATAAACACGCCATGTTAGCTGTGAAGTCTAACTCTCCTGTGTGCACAGACTAGAAAATGATTTTATTGTTTTCCGCGGGAATGATCATGAGGCAACCGCCCAGGTCCTCAAGGGACACGTTGTCCTATGTCTACGAGAGCCCGTCAAGGTGGAAGATATCCACATTAGACTGACAGGCACCTCTCGAGTGGCTTGGGTCGAGGCGAAGCAGACCCCAACAGGCATTCACAGCCAAAAAGTCGACAAGACGAACACTTTCTTGAGACATGATTGGCCACATCTTGTGGATCACCACCGAACGCTGACTCCCGGAAACTACGAGTGGCCTTTTGAGCTACTCCTCCCAGGCGACACTGATGAGAGTGTCGAGGGGCTCTACCAAACTGGAGTTGGCTACCTTCTGAAAGCAACCGTCGTACGGGGTAAGCTTGCCAAGAATCTCCACGCCTTCAAGCGTCTGCGCGTCATACGAACACTGGATCCTGCTGCGTTGGAGTTCAATCATGCCATGAGCGTCGAGAATATATGGCCGAACAAGATCGAATATTCGGTTGTGATTCCTCAGAAGGCGATAGTCTTTGGCAGCAGCATCCCGCTCGAATTGCGATTCACTCCCCTATTGAAGGCCCTGGAAATGGGGCTTATTACCGTCAAGCTCGTCGAAATCCTAGAGCTCCACGTAAATAGCAACACGGCCTCGAGCAAGTCGCACAAGCACGAACGAGACGTCAAGACATGGACTTTTGAAGTCAGCCGAGAGGAGCACTGGCACGACAACATAGAGGAGACCGGCCAGGAGGGTTGGGCCGTGACGAAAGAGTTGCCCCTGCCGAAGAAGTTGAACCAATGCGTACAAGATTGCCATGTGCAGGGCATTAAGATTAGGCATAAAGTCAAACTGACTGTTGCCCTGAAAAATCCAGATGGTCATGTATCCGAGGTATGTATGGAAGTGCGGGCTTCGTGCCGCCACGATGAGGTTTATGCTAACATGTTTGATTAGTTACGGGCAACACTGCCGGTTACCATCTTCATCTCGCCTAATATGCCGCTGGACGAGGATGGAAACATTGTGTCGCAGGCACCTAATGGCGAAAGAGCGCCAGGGACGGATAATGAAATGTCAAATATGGCACCGCCTGGGTATGGCCAGCACGTACTCGACCAGTTATATGACGACGTGGACCCGATTGGCATTATGACCCCCTCGAACATGCAGAGCGGTATTAACACACCATTCTATGCGCTATCCCGGTCTGGATCGTCAGAAAACGTCACCTTGGTGGGCCAGGATGGAGCTGTTCCGCCCGCGGCACTATCATCAAGGTTACTCAATGTATCGCTGAATGATTCGAACCGACATTCTATCCGTTCTCATGGATCAGGATCGGGCACGACGACCCCTTTCAATCTCCTTGCCGACGACGAGCAGCCAAGCGACTTGTCACAACCCCACTCGACAGACCTGTCACGCCGGACTAGCGAGGAAGATTACTCTCGAGGACATTCTCACGCCAGTACGCCGCCGGAGCCCGAGCACGCCGAGTTTCTGGATATGGCACAGCTCAGCAAGGTACCGAGCTATACCACGGCGACTAGGACACCACTGCCCCGGACGCAGAGCTTCCCGGGGCTAGGCGCGCTCCCCGACTACCAGACCGCTATCAGCGCGCATAATTCACCAACCCGGACCGTCCTGAACGATCCGATGGACACGATCGCAGAAGGCACACCCACTCCACGCATCAATGAAAACGGCCTAGCCAGAGGCATGTCTACGCCGGGAAGACGCCACGCCGAGTCGCTGGGATTCCATTTTCTACCGCACGGGTCTCTGGCGGGCTCCCAGGCCGACCAACGGCCCCGGAACATGTTAAACCGGGGTACCTCAACAGGCTAAGCTCATGGTCACCTTGCCTTTACCCTGGAACGCCCGACGATCACGTAGCGCATCACATTTTTGGCAATTTGCCTTCACAAATTTCCTTTTCATTTTGCTTTTTCTTGTTATTATTTCGTTGGAATGGCTATCTTCCATGGTTTGGAACACGATACGTTGTAGCAACCACTCTCCACACTGCAACTGGCGTTTGGGTACTGGGTAGATTTGGAAACTTTCTCAAGGCGGCAGGATTCTTGACAGCTGCGATCTGGCAAAGGGATAGGAGTCACGGTATTTAATGGGCGTAAGCGGCTGGTATTTTTTTATTCACCTTCCTCTTTCAGTACATGGCGTCCTAATGATGAAGCTCGCGAGATATTGAGTACTAGAGGAAGGCGAAAGCCGATGGCACGGGCAGGAAGGGCTTTGTTAATACATGGGGAGTACAGGGAAGAGGGATATACCCATGAGCGTTTCTTAAAATGACAAAACAGCGCAGATATAGAGCTAGAAATACTTTGTAAACAGTAGCTCTCATATGTACAAAGCAGGAAAATCTGAAGTGTTTCTTGATTTGAATCTAAGGGATCTTGCGCACAAGGAAACACAAGTTGACAAGTTGACAGGCCTACAACTAATTAACCGTGCAGATGTGCAGCAGATATACGCATCATGCTGCCGCTGGCAGGCATGTATGCATCCCTTGATGGTCTAGCCCTACATGGCTCTGCCGGCAGTTTCTCTCCTGGATCGACGAATGCGACGCTATCGCAGCAGCAGCAGCGTTATGTGCCGACACGTGCTTTCCACACACACATCTCCAGGGCTGTAGGATTCAGGATTCAGGTACCATACCTATATACCCGTACATACCTAGGGCGGACTGTGATAGGCTGCGATAAGTACCTAGGTAGTAGGGTGTCGCTCTTGACGTCATTACGCTTGTGGTGCTGAAAGACATTAACCAAGTTAGCTTGACGCCAGCTGCGATGGCATTGAACTATTGGATAATTAACCAATGACGTCGCTTTCGCAGCGCGAAAAAAAACCAAAGAAAATATGTGTTGCTACTGCTACCGATGACCTCAACATTTATCACATGCAAGGCCGGATCAAGTTATGATGATGAAAGAAGAAGACAGTGATTTTTTGCGGCTTTGCTTACCTTTATTATGTATATAAACACCCCGTTATATGTATGTATATATTAGGTGTATATGCATGTCCGCGGGTATATATGGTTTATTTGGGTTCGGAGATCTTCGACGTGCATATTGCGTCAGGTTTAACTCCTGAGCTAACCCTGGAAAGCTTGATTACCTACCTCATTTAGGAAGGAGGTGGGGGGAGGGGAAAAGGGTGATGAAAGGGGGGGATTTTCTTTTTGTATTATAATGCCGTGGAGAACCTTTGAAAAAAGCCAAGGCGCATCATCTTAACAATTCCTTGTCAACTTTTTCTTGTCTTATCAAGGTCTTGAAAGTTCAGTCTTGTCTTTAACTTGTCTTTACTCGTCTAAGAAAGTCTTAAGAGAGACGGGCCCCGAAACGATCGGCGCATGGGTCGATTCTCTTTTTATCCAAGTTGGAATATCCACTGCCCTTAACCAAATAAAGGTCTTTCTACATTAATAAGTGCATAAGTACCTCTCCGTAGTGAGGTCTACTTTGTTACATTAGAGACCTCGGGATTATCCCAGTCATTCTCCCTCCCCTGCCAACTTGATTCCCGCTTCTCGCTTCCCGCTTCCCCAACTCCTCAAGCTTCAAGGTCGGGTTCCCAATAATAATTATATCAACTTTGGCTATATTTACAACTCCGTACCAAAGTTCAAATAGCTAGTTACCCTTGATTAACAGGAGGCATTTATCCACATTCATTCATTCATTCACTCATCCACATCTACGCTACTAGCGCTCCTTACACTCCCCTACTTACCCACGTCCAAAGATGAGCGGGGATTCTCACCCGTTACCGCTCCGGCATGGCACGACGATGAGCAGCATGAACGAGGATCCCATTCCCGAAATCGATCCTACGACTGTGAGTCGCAAATTGAATGTGGGAGTTGTCCAGCTATCATTGATCAAGAACTCTGACCTTTTATTGTTGATATGTAGACCGCCGGCCTGCTCGCCGAACGACTGCAGGCCTGGAAACATGCCGTGGGCTATCTGGAAGAGTATATCTCGGCCACTGAGAAGGCCCACAAGGTCCACTCCAAGGAGTATGAGAAGATTCTTAAGACGATCTCTCAACCCCTCAGAGAAGGCGCCCACTTTGACCAATCTCTTGGAGGCGTAGCTGGCCTCTTTGAGAATATGCGAAGCAACACGCAGGTGAGAATGCGCCCTCACTCAATTCATCGCCCCTAATATTGCCCCCGAATCATGACAACGACACAAGTGATCGCGCTGACCTCTTGCTGCCTTTTCGCTGCCTTGCTGCCAAATTAGCAAATGATCAATTCAAACCTCGAAACCGAAAAGACTCTCAAAGGCACCGTCCTCCCCATCTTCGACCGGTTACATAAAGAAATCAAGGCAAAACATAAGGAAGTCACATCTGGGGTCGAGAAGAGCGCAAAGGAGATCGACAAGGCAAGGAACACCACCCAGAAGCATATTGAGCTTCTCGGTCAGCAGGCTGCCGTCTTCGAATCCGCCGGCGGGAAGCTCGAATCTCATCACGACCCCTACGTCATCCAACGTGGTGTCCTCCATCGGCTGCACAAGCAGGTCATCGAAGAAAACAACCATCGGAATGACCTGATCCACGTCCAGGACAGCTTTCAACAGTTCGAGGCCCATGTCATCCAGGTTCTCCAGCAGGGGCTAGAAGCCTTCAACGAGGTCGCGGGAGGACAGGCCGAGAAGACTAGGGTCCTGTACGCCGACGTTCTCAGCACCGCCCAGCGCATCCCAGGAGACTACGAATGGCAAGGGTTCCAGAAACGGGAGGGCCACCGGCTCGTCAACCCCAACGACCCACCCCGGAGCGTCGATTCGATCTCCTTCCCAAACCAGACGCACGCGTCGACAAAGCCGTTGATTGAGGGAAGCCTCGAGCGCAAGTCCCGAAACAAGTTGTCGTGGGGTACGTCGAACAGCTACTACGTCGTCACGCCATCCAAGTTTTTGCACGAGTTCAAGGACGATGACTACGTGCGCCAGGAGCCTAAGCCTGAGCTGTCTATCTACCTGCCCGACGCGGTTATTGGCGCGCCCTCGGGCGAGAAGTTTGACATCAAGGGCAAGGACCGGAGCCGAAGCATTAGCAGCAAGCTGTCTGGGACCTCGGACCTCCACTTTAAGGCCCACTCGGCCTCCGAGGCTCAGAAATGGTTCGACGCCATCCGTACCGCGGCCGGCGCCACGGGCCCAGCATACGATAGCGGGCCCACTACCCCGGCCGCCGGCTCGGGTTCCGATACCGCCAATCCCATTGACACCAAGGCTCAGGAAGCCGGCATTACCGACAAAGAGACAGTCAGTAGTCCCACAGCCATCACTCCTCAGAGCACCTTCAAGGACGAGAAGGTGTCGGACAAAAAGGCGACGTCCTAGAGAGAACGCCACCGCAGTAGCTTCTCACTCCTTCCCAGCCGCTTGAGGGGCTCCGTCGTTTACGAGGAGCGGGAAGACACTGGCGCCGCGAACCCATCTGAAGGCGACCGTTAGGACATGACGCGAACTAACCCCCCTATTTCGCGTGGGATGCTGCTACTTATTACTTCGATATTGAGTTGCCGGGATTTATTATGATGATGATTATGATTATGGTTACCAACCCAGTCTACCGATGTTGTCGTTTTCACTGCTTAGCAAAAAAAGTGATAAACCCTAGTGTTTTTAGTAGGGTCCGCCCGTCCCGCCCGTCCCGCCCTCCCACACACATACTCTAACCCCCGCCATCACATCCAGCTTCAGCCTCTTTCCCCTCTTTTGCCCCTTCTTCTAAATACAGTATCAAATAGCGAGGAGGGAGTGTGGCGTCTTCCGGTAGTGTTCTGGTGGTTGTCACTGTCGGGTCCGCCTCCCCCGGGAATGGGCTGGGCCTGGACCCGGGCGTAGGCGGGGGTTGGTTCATGCGCGATGACGGTGATGACGGCGATTAGGGGACGGGCGGACGGGCGGCTATTGGTTATTACCCAAACACACCTTAGTAATAATATGTATTTTGATTTCGCCTTTTTTCATTTTTTTTTTAAAACTGTGGTCTTGTCCTCTCCTCTACCTAGTACTTGGTCCCTGAACGGATTCTTGAGACGATAATGTCCAATTAACGAGCAGTTCAAGCTCGCACAACTCGTTACCCAGTAATTGCATAAAACCCGTGTTTAATGGCTTGTGATATAGTCCAGGACTCTTATCACGTATGTCTATAAACACGCAGTCGGCAAATACCTAGCCATGAACGCGAGAGCGCCCATATGCACGGGACGCCCACGTATGCAACGCTGGTAGGGTGACGGTTGAGCAGGTTCGGCTCGCTTGTGAGTTGCTGTTAGATTGTGGGGGTCGTCAGTAGGCATGTATGTATGGTGGAATGGCGATAACACTAGGCAGGGCACATTTTGGAAAGAGTTGTATTAGCCCTAAATAAACCAGGCAGATATCTTGCTCCCATTGGTGTGATTATCGTAGGGGGAGGGGGGAGGGGGGAGGGGCGCATCTACGTATCACGACCAACTAGCCTGGTATCTTGCGGCTCTGCGCATCCCGCCTGACTGGGAGAGGAGGATGGTAGTATCAAGGGGAGAGGGCGGTTCGAAGTGCTACCGTGGCGTCAGGCGAGCTTTCACGCTCATACGGTCCATGCATATCTCCCGGTTTGCAAACTCCCCCTTGTCCCCGTCGCCGACCCACGACGCTGGAGGGTTTTCAAGGCTGCGCCTCGCCCCGACGTCGAATTGGTCCGCCGCCGCATGCATACAACGTACCATGCATACATACCTGTGCTCTCACTCCACGGTATGAATCATGGCCTATGTTCCGATACCCAATCCAATCCGATCTACCTCCCGTCCGGCGCTTTGAAAAGAGGGTATAATGTAAAATTGTTAACTCCCTAAGAGGAAACTCCATGTATTCTTTAAGCATGCTGCTGACCTGCCTCAATCTGAGCTGACTGACAAGCTAACACTGCTACGTTTCCAGAATACGACCGTGGTTTCTATATTCGATCGCTGAAAATTTAAAAGGGGAGGGGGGGCAGAGTGAAAGAGAGAAGCGCCGTTGCCTGGCTTTTCATTGCGTAGGCTGCATACAAGACGTATTAATAATAGCGAGAACAACCCCATATCTGGAACATATACCTAGCTATAGACAGATATACGCGCCGATCGACTGCAGACAGAGGAAGGACGAGTCAAGACTTGCCGAGAAGGGGGGGTGATGATCGGGTACCACACCCGCGTCGATGCTGCAAGTGACGGCCATGTGGCTGACCTTCTCTCCTCTCCCCTCCCTGTTTTTGTTTCGTTTGCCCGCTTACCTCAACTCTTACATGGAGACAATCCATTACAGTATGTAAATAACTTATTCCACTGGTACATGCGAGCGGGCTCCTGCAGGATCGATAACCTCGTTCGTGTTGAGATTTCCCCCTTTTCCCGGCTTTCGGGGTTTTGTTTTCCCTTTTTTTCTTTTTTCTATTTTATTCTCTTTTCCCCTTTTTGCTTTCTTCCTCGCTTTCTTTTTTTCCTTTAGTACTCCCGCTGACGCGTTACGGGGGGGTCAAGGGGGGGGGGTGTGGGATGGGCTGGAAACGAAACGCTCGGGACAATTACCACACGCCAATGCCAAAATTGCTTTTTCTTCTTCTTTCGTTTTGTTTTTTTGCGCCCGACGCACGTCAAGATCTGCAGCGATGCCCAGCCATGCGACCTCTTTCTGGCATTGTGACGCTACCAACCCCTGCGAGCAGCGCGTCAGACAGATGGGACACGCATACGGCCACCCAGCTACGTGGAAGGTATGGACATGGAACGCAACAATGATCATCCCGGCGGCTACCGTGGTCGAAAAATGCATGGGTGTGGCACATAAAAGCAAGTAAGTTCGAATATATCCTGGCACGCATGATTCGCCATATGTTACCCGCTGCCTTTTCTTCTTCTTTTCCCTTTATTATTGTAGGGTCAGTAGGGGCTAGTAAACTATTACCTCATATCTGTCTACCACTTCGGGTCCATCTGATGAGATGGCCCGATAGCTAAGAGGATAGACTAACCGACCTCATTTATTCACGCCCGGATTCAAAGCTCTCTCCCGGTGAAAATTGAGACAGAACCAAGCAACAGCTTGATTGGAATCATCTGATATGAACAGCAGAGCCGCATCACGAATGTTGTGATCATGTAACCGGAGCGAATCACGGGGGCACCAAACCTGTCATGAGTTCATCGGCTAACGAACCCCCCTCCCCACTTCCCCCACCGCATGTCGTCTGATGGGCCTATTAGCGAGCGTGGACTCCCGCTGCCCACCTCTACTTGCTCCTTGTCCCTTATCCCCTTACCAGCACACTCCTCGGGATGCAACGCCACGTTGGTCTCGAGACAAAAAGTGATGGTTCTAGGGTCACCCAATAGAACGAGGACATATAGCTGTCGGGCTCGTATGTAGATAATTAGATGAGCGGCCTGGCATGGCTGTTGTTCTGGAAACCAGCTCTACTATCTACACAGATGGAAGGTGGATGGACGCTCACTTGGTGTAGAGCGAATAGTTGCGAGACCAGGGGTCCAGACCCTGCCTCCTACTTCGGGTATGCGAACTGGCGTCCTGGATTTATGTATTATTGAGTGCTAGGCACGGTAGCGCCTCCGACCACCCCTCATTGGGTATCTGAGGCATGTCCGTGCCCGGAGATATCGAATCGTGGATGACAGATTCAGCCTCAGAATCAAGGGGCGGGAGGGGGGAAGGTGACCCCACGTTCTCCTTCCGTTCTAAACTACAAGGCGCACGCTAAGCGCACGCCTCCAGGAGCCACGATGGAGCCTAACCCCTAGTTCGTCCAAGTTGGGACATTCTTCAGCAAAATTCCATTATTTTACCTTCATTGGCAACATGGCTAGGTAAGGTCAACCCAAGCGCTTGGGTCACCGGTAGGCGACAGGTGGCGGGGACTATCTCAGCCTTGCATAAATAGATCCACGAACCCCGATGTAGGTGTTCGAAGGGACGGGCAGCTCCCGGTCCCGCAGGATCGCCATCCTTGGTTCTAGCCTCCATTCTCTCAGAATTTTGACTTAGAGGCCAAGAGGTAGGTGGCCCGAGCCTCCGTGCTTATTCATCTATCTTTCCTCAGCTACTATGTATGGAGCGATCGCCCTCAGGTGCTGATGGTGGGAAGTCAAGCTTACCAACAGCGGAGCGGCCCCCTTCTTGTAGAGTAAGTACTCTATCCTACCCCGTGGTGTTCGAGAAGGGGAAAGGTTTCCAGAAAGAAGCCGCGCGAGCTGAGACCGGTGTGCTATGTGTTGACGTAGTGTAAACTATACTCTATTCAGTGCCGGAGGCGCCCCTAGGGCGAGGGCGCCTTTCCAGCCACTTTCCCTATGCGTTGCCTTGCTTATATGTAACAGGGAGAAGAATAGAGCACTTCCCTGGAACGTGAAATACCGCGCTGTGCCAAATTACGGTTTCTGTCGACAGGGGGCGGACATGTGGATAATAATACCCCAGCCTACTTCCTGGTGTAAGAGCCGCACAGGGGTTGACAAAGGGGAGGGGGGCCCAACCTGGGGTCCTCTCCCGCTGGCTCTTTCCACAGGTAGAAGGCCATCACCCCCGCACGGAACTAGTATTGTACGTAGCCATATGATTTAATAATGCGCTGGTATTGTCACCGTCTGCTGTGTGAATGTTTCCTTATATTCTTGCCTTTTCAGACCTGTCAGTGAACACTGCATCTTGGGTGCATTTTCTC
This sequence comes from Eutypella sp. D-1, assembly GCA_023313575.1. Lineage (NCBI taxonomy): Eukaryota > Fungi > Ascomycota > Sordariomycetes > Xylariales > Diatrypaceae > Eutypella > Eutypella sp. D-1. The sequence continues at coordinate 339,086 of JAJTTP010000008.1, read as the reverse complement.
ACGCTCGACATTCCCCTGGGTCGGCCATTATACGCTTAGTCGACAGCCGTTATACTAGTCATCGTCGTGACACTTCATCGTTGTAGCACTCGCGTGTGATCCCTCGGAAGATATTTCTGCCCTTTTTGATTACCTACTCCTTCTACCGCCTTCAACGCCCCACACCACCCTCGCCTTTCCATCATGACGAAAGAATGGGAAAAGTATCGGAACGTCATCTGTAGCCTCTATAGCCAGCACAGTCTCGCCACTGTCCGCCAGATGATGATCGACCAGCACAACTTCCACGCTTCTATCCGCGCCTACCGCGGGCGCCTCGATCGCTGGGGTCTTCGGAAGTACAATCGTAGAAAGCGTCACGGTTCCGTCAACAGCGGCGGCAGCGACAGCGGGGAATACTCAGACCACGCCGGCGCGGGACCGGCTACAGTGGGACTAGACCCGCCATCCACTGACGCCGTAAGCCAGTACCGGAACGAGACAGAGACGAACTTATTTCCGGAGAGTCACGATGTCGGGGCCGGGTTGGCTCAGCATAACGCCGCCACCGGCCCTAATAACCCGTATGATAGCTCGATCAACCAATACACCCAGACTCATAGACAATCCTCGTCTTCGCAGGGGTAAAACTATTCTCTTTATCAACCATGTGTAGTCGCGGGGGAAGAAACACAAACACTGACTATTATTTACGCAGCTACGATGAACAGGGGAGGGCTGTACTATCATCACCGTCTTCGACGTCAGCGTCGCTCCAACCCCCGGGATACCAGCCCCAGTCACCATGGGACTGGCCCGTCAGCACAACCGACGCTACCACCAAAAATGCCACTCCCACCGCTGCCGCCACGTATCCCCAGTACTTGGGCTACCACCCGCAACAATCGCATGACTGGTCACAGTCCAGTAGCGGGGACTACGGGAACACCGGCGAAAGTGGGGGCTACGGCTACCATCACCACGACCAATTAATCAACAACCCAGCCCAGATCCCTTACTCAACCAACACGCAGGCGGTGACGCCTCCTGGTCCCAGCTCGGTCCCGCACGCTAGGAGTGGTAGACACCATCACCATACCTACGGCGCTCCGACGGACAACGTTCAGGGGTACGGGATGCCATCACAGAGCCACTCAGAGAGGTCCCGTCGGCGATGAGGGAGAGTGAAATGCTGGGACATGCGGTATATCACCACCTATGTCGGGAAGGCACTGGCTGTCATCTTGGATACTTTCGGTTGTTTCCATGGGCGGAATGTTGCTAAGGGAAGGCTGTCTGTTCTACAGTTACGTATCATACGTGACAATGCCGCCATACTTAACGAAGTTATGATCTGTTCTACACGTTCTTCATACCTAACTTACTGTATTCTATGCCTACCTAAGTAGGTATTCCCGAAGAGGACAGGAAGCTATCTTAAACACAGTATACTTACATAAGCATATACCTATGTACCTCGATATTCCGAGGTAGAGAGAAGGGGGGGGGGGCATGATTCTATGATCCTGTACCTAGGTACCTAGTTAAGCTACCGTAGGTATGTTTCTTTTTCCTTCTCCATTTTTGGCGAAGGTACGTAAGTACGTATAGCTCCATAGGCGCTCAGGTTGGTGAGTACTCCAGATTAGTATCCCAAAGCTACAAATCTGGAATCAGCCATGACGAAGGAGGGCTGGTTCGCCTGATGTATACCTTAGGTAGGTAGCTTCCTACATAGGTACGCACATACCTAGGTAGGTAGGTTTTCCATAACTCCCTGACTAGGTAGGCTGATTCTGTACTCTCACCCTGTACGTGTGCCTGTAAACAGTATCCCAACAAGTACTGCTGGGATAGATCACGGCCCTGACCTTCTGATCCTGATCTCTGGTTGGTCGGTTTGTGGCCTTACGGTTCTCTTCTCTCGTATGTATGTTGATATCTTATCGTGAAGTAGTAGGATGATGGATCAGGCAAGATCAAGATCAGAGAGGATCAAGATCACACGGCTCCAACCTTCTGATCCCGATCTCTGGTTGGTCGGTTTGTGGAGATCAAGATCAGGCAAGATCAAAGTGACACTGATCCTCATAGATGATTGGCCCGTCAAGTTATTCCTTAGGCAAGTACGATTTAATCTGCTCAAAGAAAGCAGGAATGAAGCTGTAGCAGTACTGATCCTGCGTTGTGATTGGCCGAAGCTTGAGGGGGGGTAGAAATCATGGACTACATTCAATGATCCCGATTTCTGATTGGTCCATATCAGGAATAGGGGAGAGTGCAGCTATACTGTACTACACGTACCTGCGTACTCAGCATAGAAATCGCACAATCAGCCAGCGTCCGAACGGATTAAAATTTACTACAAAAACATGCTTCCCTTCTTCATCTGAAAATCTTTCCTTTCTTCCAACTTCACACACCACCAACCCAGAACCACCCATCACCCATCGTCCACCACCCTCACCAGAGGGTTTGGTCTTCAACACAGGCTACCACAACATAATCCTTCCATCGTCCTGGTAAGTATATCTTCTATTATCATCATTCATCATCCATCATCTATCCTCCATCTTCCATCAACTCTGACTATTCCCACTCGCGTTTACTTCCATGTTACCTACAACCAGAAACCATCACCTCCCACCTTCAAGAACCCTTCCATTTTCCTGTCTTCCACACGTCTTCGTGCTATTCGTGTATTGCCTGATTTATGTCCTCTTGACCCCATAACTTCCATTCGCCTACCTCTCTCTATCTTCCATCTACCTGTCTCTCTATGTCTGCTGGCCACCCTTCACCAATGTTTGTATGGAAATCTACATTTGTACCTGCTGCCTAGCTCCTGTATGTACGTTCCCTCGTCTCTTTCCCCTCCATCTATCTTCTACTTATCTCTCGCCTTCTTTCCTCGTTCACGTAACTACCCACCAAATCTCCCCTCATACATTACACCATCATTCACTCAGAAGGTTCAAGTATATGTTTGCTTGCTTGGTGTATCACCAGATTTTGCCGCTGTCAGTCAACCTATCCTTGAAACAGTGGAATAATTGTTTCTGTACAACCGAATCGTGGCGTACTTACGACACTGCCCTAGGTAGTGGCTTTTAGCCTCACGACCCTCAATTCTGACACCATGAGCCGCGGTCGGGGAAGTCAAACTAAATATAAAGTAAGTCCGCATTGTTGTGTTCCAGCCCCAGCTTCCTGTCTTCCACGGATTCTCTCCTCGCTACACTCGGGGGGCCTAAGAAAGACCTGGAAAGGTCCAGCGGGGGGGAAGTCGTAACGAGAAAAGAGGGTTTCCACGAGCCTCTCCCACTATCGGTGCGGACTTCGACCTCCGATGGTGTCCAAGTACAGGCCAATGTCCTCGCTTCATGCCGGGTCGCTCACTGAGGAAGTTGTCCAAAGCATATGAAATGCCAGTTCAAATCCATGGGGGTGTTGCTCCAGGGCCCTCCGTGGGGAACGTTGGTGTTTCACAGCCGGCCGTCTGTGCGTGTGTCGCGGATTGGTGAGCAGGTGTCAGGTTGTACTTTTTTTGTATCTACTTCTGTATTGTTCTGTCGGCTTAATGGCGTTGTATATCAGTCCGTGTCGGCGAGGAGCTAGACGGACCGTACCGCTCTTCGGACGGTGGTCGCTGTGCATGGGGGGTTCCCCTCCAGTTCACTATGAAAATAGTGTTGCTTCGTCGAACCATCTGAACCAGACTTCCGAACCCTCTTATGAGTCGATGTGTTGTTGATTTAATTGCGCTCACAGAACCGTTTCGGCGGGGGTTCGGGCTCAAAGTCGAGGTGCTCTATGCTGAGGACATGGGCTTGGAGAGATATCTACCTTGGATGTTTGGGTGTGACTTACTCGGTAGGGTTTCCTTACTGACTGGACTTGTTAGGCACGGAAGAATGCACGCAAAAATCAAATAATCAAACGTGACGACATCCCAATGGGCAGTCGGCATTCCGACACGAATGACATTCCGGGCACCAACATGGTAGATTGACCGAGTCCAGGATATCTTGCGTTGACTTGCTAACGGATTAGGCTGTTGATAACTCATAGGATGAGTTGGATGCGTTCAACCGCGAAGTAGACCGCGAAGTAGACCGCGAAGTAGACCGCAAAGTAGACCGCCAGATCCAAAGTCATAACGCCATGCTTCAGCACCTCGTCAAAGTGAATGAACAACGGAGAATGGACCACAGCAATGAAATGCAAAGAAGCGCCGAACTCTTGCATACCAGCATAGTCTGCACAGTCGTCATCGCCGTGGTGGTAGCACTCTTGGCCTGGGCACTCGGGGCTTAATGCGATCATAGAAGACGGTCTTTCACAATGGCCTATGCCCGATGTCTAGAATGGTGGACTTGACGGATGGAAAAGGCGTGTACCTGGATACTACGTTGGACTGGTTATGCGAATAAGATGTCTACGGGTATGTACCTAAGTACTAGGTATGACTTTAACCGCCTAAAAGGTGATAGAATTCTAGATAACCCGACTCTTTTCATCAATAGAGAAACGAGTTGGGATACTGACAACGGATTTATCAAATTCTGAAACTCACCCGACCTTTAGTTTGTCGTGTTAATGATCGCGTGACGTAAATTAAGCATTATGTCAATGTTAGGTGGGCATATCGAAAGCTCATCCAATCCATACCGCAGTTGTATGTACTCTTACTTAGGTGGCCACCTCCAATCCGACTATAGGTGTTGGTAAGAAACCGGACGGATCTCAAATCTAATACCACTGATTCTACTGCCTGCCTGCTGTATTATGGCAATACTTTTTGTTTACCTTGGAGTTCGAATAATCAGGTAAACAATCAAGGATATACGGCAAGGTTATGATTATATACTGCTGCTTACTTATTTGTTTTTCCTATTAAGAACTCTTGTATATCAACTCCAAGTTCGCGAGCCTAGAGCTACCGCTTTGTCTATATGTAAAGTTCGTAAAATCTGAACCTGTTCGCCATAAGATCCAAATTTCCAGCTGCATTTCGCCACACCAGAAGGCTAAAGCGCGACCGGCACGGCATGAGCCGAGAGATACATAACCCGGGTTTACATGGGTACTATGAACCTACGGCCAGGGAAACCCATACCATCCTAAACGCAGGCCATATAGCGGCTCTGAAGCTGTTCAGAGAGTACTCACTACAGAGGTTGTGGCGAGGTTACTATTGCCATCGCCCATTTTTCGGCTCCTTCGCGATTGGAGTTTGATAAGGCAGGCAATGGCCACTCGATCACTGAACTTACCTTGGGGGGTGAGAAAAATTACTAACGCCTGGAGGCGATTGCCATCCCCGCTGACTAAACAGCCTTTTCTTTTACGTCATGTCTAAGAGAAAGAGCTCGTATATATATTAATATGATAGGGGTTTAACCACGGAAGTTGGGGTTTAACCTGTAGGGTAATCAGTCCCCCCCGACTACCTCTTAAAAGGGGTTTTGGCCGCCCAAACGTGCTGAGACGGGCATATTCATCAAAATGGCTTCACTGCTGTTATAGATATCGTACCGTTAAAAAGAGTGTGGGTGGTGGAAGAAAGATCCGTGACGGGTCTCTGAGAAGGACTACTCCGCTGTTATGCGCAATGAGGTGGCGCGATGTTACGTGCATAATGGCCGGCAATTAAGTCGTGTGGATTAAAGAAGATCGGGCTGCCCAGATTCGTCAATGATGCAGAGATGTGCCGCCGCCTGTCTTTCTTCCAATAGATGCTTCCCGACGGCGTCGACGGTGTCGCAGCCGTAGATGCTGCCGACCCTCTCCGGGTTCACGTTGACGTCGGGCTGGGCGTGGGCGTGGGCGTGGGCCCTGGCGGACAACCGGATCCTCTGGGCGATGCAATGGGAGATGCCGACGACGCGGGGTTCCTGGGACCGGCGCCAGACGAGGTGGTCGGCCTTGGCGGCGGCGGACTCGCCGCGCTTGTCGCGGGCTGACCAGCGCGCGCCCATCTCGACGAGCACGAGCACGGCGTCAATCCAATCGTCGACGACCTCGACGCGCGTCTTACCGGTGCCGCGATCCATCCACTCGCGGACGCTGCCGAGCAGGTGCAGGAGCGGCCGGTCCGGGTCGGCACGCAGGAAGCGGGTGTCGATGCCGGAGGCGATGAGGGCGCGCAGCGCGGGACCATTACCCGCCTCCACGGCGGCTACGAGCGTGGGCCGCCAGGGCGCGGTCGGTCGGTCCCGAAACGGTTGGTGCTCCAGCATGGCGCGGACGGCCTCGCCGCTGCTGCTGCCCTTGCCGTGGTCGCGGATGGCGCGCGTCAGCGGCGTCGACACCATGGTCTGGGTGAGCGGGACGGGGTCGGGCGGGAGCAGCTTGTGGGCGTCGGCGCCGCGGCGGAGCAGCAGGCGGCCGTAGGCGTAGCCGTCGGGCTCGCCGCGGTACGCGGCCAGCAGCGGCACGCGGGCGAGCGGGTCGACGAAGTTCGGGTCCGCGCCGCCGTCGAGCAGGCGCTCGACGATGTCGAGCCCGAGCTTGCGCTCCACCGCGTTCATGATCGCCGTCTCGCCGGCGCCCCCGCCGTGAGGCGTCGTCACGTACGTGCAGGAGGCGCCGCGGTCGAGAAGCAGGCGCACGGCGCCGGGCGAGCAAGCCCGCCCGCACGTGAGCTGGTACAGGGACTGCGGGGTCCGCGCCACGACGTTTTCGTCGTCGAGGTCGAGCAGGAGCCGGAGGCACGTCTCGCCGATCCGGTTCACGGAGTTGCTGAAAGCGCGGGAGATGTCGGCTGCGGGGACCCGGCGCCCGCCCGTCGGTACTGCCGACGACCGCGAGAGCAGCAGCTCGAACGACGCCAGCTTCACGTGCTGCGACGCCCACAACAGCGGCGTCATCACCGTGTCCTTATACGGGCAGCGCCGCAGCGGGTCCGCGCCGCGGTCGACCAGGAGCTGCACGATCTCCACGACCTTGGGCCCCACCGCGCACGCCTCGCAGGCCAGGTACAGCGGGGTCTGGCCGTGCTCGTCCGCCTTGTCGACGGCGGCCCCGCGCTCGAGGAGCTGCGCCACGAGCTCCGGGTTCTGGTCCCGGTGGAACCGGCAAGCCTCGTGCAGCGCCGTCACGTTCCGCGCGCCGCACGCGTTGACGTCGGCGCCCGCGTCCAGCAGGATCCGCACCGCCGGCATGATGTTGTGGTGTATAGCCAGCGCCAGCGGCGTGAGGCCGGACACGGGGTCGACACAGTCGGTGGGACAGCCTTTCTCGAGCAGCTTCGTCATGAGTCTCGCGCCGTACGTCCGCCGGGCGCGATTGTCGTCCTCGGCTTTCCGCGCGCCGGGTCCTTTGCAGGGCACGTATTTGTCCCAGGGTTTCTGGAGGATGGAGGGAAACGGGTTCGCGTCGTTGTGGGTCCTCTCGTATTCCACGCCGAGGCCGAGGTCGAGCAGTCGGCAGGCGAGCTCGAAGTCGTCGGCGCTCTGGCACGCGTCGTTCAGCATCGAGCCGGCTCCCCCCTGGCGCCGCGTGGGGTAGTTGATGTCGGCGCCCTGCTCGAGCAGCCACTCGAAGCACGCCCACTGCCGGTACAGAAACGCGTAGACCAGCGGTGTCTGTCCCGCGCTGTCCGGCTCGTCCAGATTCGTCTGGTGCCCGTTCTCCACGATGAATTTGACCAGGGGCAGCAACCCGTGCTGGCACGCAGCGTGCAGCGCCGTGATACCGCGACCGCCTTCTTCTATCCGCCCGTCGGTGTAGATGGGGGCTCCGCCGGAGAGGAGCAGTTTCGCGGTTGATATGTGCCCGCGGCATATGGCGTGGTGCAGGGGTTTCCAATCCACGTCCACGTCCCCCAGCAGCAGACCCTCGTTGCCCCGCAGCGCCCTCGGGGGCCGACACCGACACACCCCACGCGCGCCCATCTCCACCGGTCGCGGTGCCGCCGTCGGGTGGTTTACCTCCCCCCCGTCCCCGTATTCCAGGATCACCGATACGGCGTCGTCGTGGCCACGGCTCGCGGCGATGTGGAGCGCCGTCCAGCTGTATGGGAAGCTGCGCAGGAAAAGATCCCAGTTGGTGTTGGGGTGCTCCGCTATTAAGTCGTCCGGCCGGACCCCGGACCACGGTGCGTGGCCCCACTCTGTGTAAGCGTCGTCCTCACCGCTCTCGCCATCGTCGCCCGATTCGTCTTCGCTCGGCACGTCTATGTCTCCGACGAGACCATCTATTGGTACCCCGTTGGGTATCCTCGCAGCAGCGGGTTCCCTCGTATTCCGCCTCGTCCTCGCCGTGCGCACGGTGGTGGCCCTCAGGCTCGAGGGCCAGCGCCAGCAGGGGTCGGCGCCGGCCTCAAGGCTCTTCCGCACGGTCTGAGCTTGTCCCGTGGACGCGCCCCAGAAGAGCCCCCGCTTCCCGTACGTCCGCGCCATCTGCTCGTACAGCATCGGGTTCACGATGGCGTACATCCGACGGTCGGCGGCCGCCAGGGCGGCCCAGTCCCCGAGGGCCGGGAACCGCTCCCCCACGGCGATGAGGATCTCGGGGGGCACATCGCTAAGACTGGACATCGTTTTTTGTTAGAGTGTGGTTTTTCTTTAAAAAAAAAAGATATATTCATAGATAGGAATAATATCCTTCCACCTTGGGAAGGAAGGGAAGGGAGAGAGAGAGCAAAGGGGGAACAACAAATGCAATCACCTCGGTTACCTTGGCGGTCTTTCTCGGTATTGTTATTTTTAATTCTATTTTACCTAAGACGATGGCAGGATGCCGTGATCCCCAACAACTCTTGGCGTGGCGATTTAGGCAAGCACTCCACATGGGCGATTGCGACCAATGGGCAAATGTTCTATCAATTGTATTGACTAATAGTTATACGAACGTGCGCATGTGAGGTGTCATGTGCGCAGAAAGCTAAACGTAAGGGAATGATCAAAAAAAGAAAAGAGGGAGAGAAAATAGAAAAAAAAAAGGGGGTATCATATTCAAATCGGAGAAAGCGGGGTATTCGTCATAAGAAAAAGGGAGTTTTCAATACCAGGTGATCCCGTACTCAGACCCGTACTCAGACCGCGTCCGTCAATCACCATCGCGACGAAAACCTACGCCTGCGTAATTTTTTATTTTCTTTTGGAAAATTAATCATATTGATTCAACAAACCACCGTAAAACAACAGGACGGGCCCAGTTGACAGACAAAAGGAAAAAGGCGGATTGATCAGAGCGAGTTCGTAGACCTTCGCCATATCATAAACGCCGCGACACCTGCACATGTCGTAGCGCCTAGGGCGAGGTAAAGACTCGTCCGGTCCGGCGGCGGTTCTTCGCTCTTTGGGAATGCAGTACTCGGGTTTGTCGCTGCCTCCGCTAGAGCGACAAAAAGCTCGCCGATACTGTTCCACTTGACGCTTACATGGAGCGGTGTGCTCATCATCAGGCCGGATGTGTACTGGTCGGGCTGCAGCTCGCATCGCTGGGTCGTTTTGTCCTTGTCGGCTTTTAGGGCGGTGTAGATCGCTGGAAGTTCGTCGAGATGAGGGTATCGCTTTCGTAGATCGACAATGTGTGAGAAGGAGTCGGGGTCTGATGAGTCGTAGGAGTAGCAAATGAGATCGCATGAGTCCAACTTCGCTTGATTCTCGAGGATGGCAGGTTCGAGTTCTCCAAGCTCCTCGAGAATCAAATAACACTGTTTACCACCATGAAGCTCAACACTATTGACAGCTCGCCGGGGTTTGATCGTTGGATGATACAAGCCATCAAACGGCCTGCTCAGGAAAGAGTCCAGAAGCGACGACTTCCCGGCTCCCGCTGCTCCGAGGATGTAGCATAGCACCACGTTACGTTCAACCCGGCCAGGACGCCTCCTCCTCTTCCGTGGTTTGGTAATCTTCAATGCTGCCGTCAGAGGGTCCCGGGGATTTGACGGCTCGAAACCGAGATAGGCTAGGTACTCTAGGGTGGTTTTTGGTTCGAGGAAGGTCGTCATACTCCATTGAGCAAGCCAACCCTGTAGAGTGATATGGCCGGCCTCATTCCTGACCGTCGTTGAGGGAAATGACGCATCAATCCAGGACGCAGGCATGCCAGGACTCGGGGCAAACAGAGCAGCTAATTCTTGGTCATTCAGACCCCCATCGTTGTCCTTGTCGAAAAGCAAGAAAAGGTCGACGAAGAATCGATAGCCGGCGGGACTTAGCTCAGCAGATGAATTTTCGGGCACGTCGAATTTCGGGCGTATGAAGCTGTCTTCCAGGCTCAGGCTGTCGGTATACCTATGCTTTCTCAGGATAATCCAAATGGTCTCGTGCCGGCCCTTCTCGGCATAGATCTTGTTTAACTGGAGGAAGCCCTGCATGCTTATTCCCTTCTCGGTATCGGTACTGGCAACGGACTTTGAAACAGTGAGTTTGATGTTCTCCAGATCGTCCGGCGTTAAAGGCTTCTCGAAACACTTGGCCTGAAAACTATGCATCTCCTTGTCGTTCAGATAGCCGTCTTGGTCTTTATCACAGAGATAAAAGACTCTCTTTAGAGCAGATATGCAGAGGGGCTTCAGGTTCCCCTCCTTATAGTCGTATAATGGGGCGATGGGATGCGTGACGGCCTTCTGACAGAGAAAGAAGGTCTCGTTGACATTCCGATGCTCCTTAGCACTTGCGCGTATACATGAATCGATCTCCCGAAACTCGTTCATGACGGGTAGCATCTCCTCCTCGAAAACCTGGGGGCTGGTGGTGGTGGTGGCCATGTCGGATTTGTTGGCACATAATACGACCGGGACGTTAACGCCGAGAGATCGGAAGTAGGGCATCCAGAATAGGGCCACGCGCTCGTAGCTGTAGTGGTCGGAGTAGACGAGTAAGATAACATTGGATTTTCGGATCTCCTTACGAAGTGTTGTTCGATCCTGAGGACGAGCGGAGGTATCGACTATGGTGGTGGTAACACCTTCGGGGGTACCGATGCTGGGAGGAATGGTGATCTGGGGAAGTACGGACTGGATCTTGTTGCTAATGAATACATCTTTGACGAAAGATGCGATGAGGCTGGATTTGCCTGTGCCCTCATCGCCGCAGACACAGACACGTACTATGCAAGGGAAGGGGAGGGGCTTGGTCAGCGCCTGCGCCGGTTCAAACATGTCTTTGGAGGGGGGAGAGGAGAGGAGAGAGGGGAAAAGGGGGAGGGGGGGGGGAGGGGGGAGGGGAGTGATTGGAAAAAGAATAGATACTGGGATACTAGGTGATAAGACTATGTAGGTAGGTAGGTAGGTAGATAGGAGGAGGTAGGTATGGGTATAGTAGGGATAGGAGGGATAGTAGGGATAGTCAGGATAGGCTTTTATTATTATTATATACCTGTAGTCATGCTGGCAGAAGTTGATCAAGCCCTTTGCTATGTTGCCATTACCATGTCTACCGTTTATCGGGGGTTGTATCGCGGATGGAATGGGATGGGATAGTACACTATATCACTATAGCAGGCCACTATAGCAGGCCCTGGGATATAGAAGAGAGTATGGGATAATAGTGTAGTAACAAAAAGAGCAAAAGCGAGAAGAGGACGAGACGAGATGGTCGAATCAGTCAGTCAGTCGATCGGTCGGTCGGTCGGTCGGTCATTGAATCACCCAAAGGATACCCCTCTCGAAAAGACGTTTGAATATTGACCCGCTCGTTGGAAGCCGATATATTGGATGGTAAGAAAAGAAAAAAAGAATGAATGTTGCTTGGTTGTGAACTTATGACATGACAAACAGCAGGAAGATGGCCAAGGAGGTTTGATGTATGGCCATGTATGGTGTAGGTGTATGGGGCCAGCTTGGGATATAACTAGAGCTCTAGTTGGATGTACATGTACTAGGTTTTTCTTAGGTAGTACTAGACAGCCCTGGAGTTATGTTATTAGCCTATCAATTATCCCCGGGGTCGTTACTCTCTATCATCCTGTGCAGTAGTGTAGCTACCTGACTTTTATTGGACTGACTTTATCGTATGAGTTACGAAGCAAAAAACCGATAAATTGGCTCCGCACTGAACAAATCGATTATCTGTATTGGTGTGCTGTGCACATGTTATGTGGGGACCTACATACGTACGTACCTAAGTATTTAATAGTGATTTAAGTGGTGGGGGTCACAACGTCACAGCTGAGTAATCCGCATAAGTAGGGGAGTCCTCTATATAAGCATATCTACGTATGTATAACTCGGGTGTAAGAAAATACTGGATGTTCAGCTGCGACCCTGCTGCCCTGCCTTGCCTGCCACCTGCTGCCCTTCCAGCTTTACCCCACAGACGGGTCGGGGTCGGCTTGGGTCGTTGGGGGGGGGGGGGGGTGGTCGATCTTGGTGATGTAAGATCCCTGCACCTTGCCCTGAACTCCAGTTTTCTGGTTCCCCGCAAGCCTTTAAGGGCTACCTAGGTACCAACCTTCCACCAGCCTTCCTTCCTCCGTCCATACCCCAATCTACTCCGTACCTAAGTAGGTACCAATCTAGATTCGTTATAGTAAGTGGAAAGCGAAACATACCGGGGACATACATACCGCGGACATACCCCGTACTTAGGTAGACCCAAGAGACCTCACAAGCCTTCCCCCCTCCACAAGTATTCTAGTCTTAAACACCATCCTTAATGTATTTAGCAATTGCGCACAATATAATTCTTCCAATTGTCCCTTACCCAGAACCATAACCATAACCATAACCATAATATGCGCGTGTCCGTCATCTCACTACTTATTATCAATTGGCTTAATCCTTCTTAATTAAGAACATACGAAACCTACATCAAATTGATTAAATCGTTATCTCCTCCCATCCCGATATTTTCCCTTCCCGGCCCGAGTTTCTTGAAGTTACATTCGGTCACCCTTCTTCCGTTTAAGTTGCGCATCCAAGGAGACTTCAACCTCATTTCTTCTCCAAGGTTACTTGGCATCGTCTGCCATTGTCCACACAGCCTACCATATCGAGTCCCAATGCACCTCCGATAGCCCACTCAATCGCCATAACCGTTGTAACCAGCCGATAATCCCTGCAGGCCTGCAAGCCATTGACCTCGGGATCGCGTCGTAGAACTAGTAGTATTTCAATTTCTACTGTCTGTTTCATTAGCCATCACCATGTTGTAAGCTCCCCTATAACTTATTTATACTGCTTTGTCTCTCCTCCCTTCCCTATATCCTGTCCACTTGCAGATCCGCTGATCTTGTCCGCCCGAGAGGGCGCATTCTTTATACATAGTGTCCTTCCTCCTCCCCCACGATACCCGACTCAGGCGGCCTACAACGCCGCCGTCGCCGCCGGTCATGCTATGCCTATGATCGAGACCAACAACATCCTCTCCAACCCCGACGATCAGTTTCTGGCAGGAGAGGGTACTTATGTTCTGAAGGAGGATCTTCTGCTCGCCACCCCTCCGCCGCACCCTTCAGAAGCTCCCGTCATCAACCCGAACCCTCTTGCGACCACTCCCCAGCCTGAGACTTGTGGCACCAAGCTCTGTCTTCTTCGCCTCGAAACCCGGGCACCGCCCCCTACTTTCAATACCCTCACCCCAGCGAGTACTTTGTCATCCACCATAGCCGAACACCCTAATGAGTCGAGATATTCGAATGACGCTAAGTTCAGCAGCGATGGCTCAGCTCGGGGCGCTTCCATCAGCGACGCTGGTCCTTCCTCGGCTCCCCCGACTTCCACTACTGCTGTATCCGTCCCTGCCTTCGGTGACGGAAACCCGTTGCTTGCGCCTGAGAAGACTAAGGATCCCAATAAACGCCGGAAGCCCAAGAACAACGTGACCAAGAGCAATTCTTCGTTTATCTCGAGGGTCATAATCAACGAGACTTTCTCTAAGAGGCTTGCAGAACGCCCTAGCGATGGCTTGTTCGCCTTTGGCAATATAAACCGTGGCTTTCAGTGGCTCGACTTATCTACCTCAGCAAAGGCCGATTATTTGACTAAGATACTATTTACCAAAGCCCACTGCTTATGTCACGATGTCAACTTTGTGACCAAGGGTCCAAATCACGTCGATATGATAATGGGCTTCTCTACCGGAGAGATAATTTGGTGGGAGACAATGTCTCAGCGGTACACTAGGTTGAACAAGAATGTAGGGTTCTCCTCCTTGGCTCTGAACTAACCCTCGTTCCAGTGCAGTGCTGACAGTTGGTACCAGGGCGCAATCAATAAAACGCCAATTTCTCAAATAAAATGGATACCGGGCGCAGAGAACATGTTTCTAGCATCGCATATGGATGGGACACTAGTTGTTTACGATAAAGAGAAGGATGATGCCCCCTTCAACCCCGACGCCGAGGACTTGAACAGCGATGCTGGCACCCAAGAACCCCTTCATAAGGAATTCCATGTCATCAAGTCTGTTCAGTCAACAAACCAGAAGCAGAATCCCGTGGCAGTCTGGAAAATATCGAACCAGCGCATAAACTCCTTCGATTTCTCCCCTGACAACCGACACCTAGCTGTAGTGTCGGAGGATGGCTCGTTTCGAATCATCGACTATTTGAAAGAGGAGTAAGTGGTGCGTGTTGGGTCTCATTCGAATTCCCGCTAATGCTTTTCTAGACTTACTGGCCTTTATTTCTCATATTACGGAGGCTTCAGCTGTGTATGCTGGTCGCCAGATGGGAAATATGTTTTGACCGGAGGACAGGATGACTTAATCTCCATTTGGTGTCCATCAGAATCGGTACTCATAGCACGATGCCAGGGCCATCAGTCGTGGGTCACGTCGGTTGCTTTTGATCCGTGGAGGTGCGACGAGAGAAACTACCGCTTCGGCAGCGTAGGCGAAGATTGCAGGCTATGCTTGTGGGACTTCAACGTCGGTATGGTGCATACACCAAAAGCGGTACGTACATCCTAGTCTTGGTTTTATTGTAGAAATTGTATCGCTAATGTTATTTTCAGGGCCCCGCTCGGCTGAGGAATCTGGCTTCGGTTGTGGCCGATACCACCCAGCGTTCCGAAACCCCCGCTAGCCGCTTCCGGTCCGGTTCCCAGGTCTCGGGGACGGAGGGCAGCCCGATCATCCACCCGGTGCCCCCACGGTCTAGGACGGCAGTGTTGCCGCCGGTCTTGACCAAAATCGCCGACAAAGATCCCCTATCGTGCCTCGCGTTTACCCACGACTCTATCATCACCAGCAGTATTAAGGGTAAGTTACTCCTTCGTAGCCCCAACATGCATCATACATACTAATGCTATTGCTCAAGGACGCATCCGGACGTGGTCTCGGCCGTCGGATTCTACGACTCAGGCATGAACCCATCATGCAGGATCTATCTGAATTGGTGGTCTTCTCAGAGAGAGAGAGAGAAAGAGACACGCCGGAAAGACTACGGTCTGTCACTAGCGGTGCACGTGAGAAGTCTTTCGTGTATATATTATCACCGATACCCAATCGTTCAGGAGTCTTGGTTACAATTAGAGAGGCTAGTTCTGAATTGAATACCACGTATAGAGTGGTACTACATGGTATATCTCGTCCATTCCCAAACAGACTCCGACTATCACAGTCAGTGTCTTCCGTATATGCTCGTGCGAACCTCCCGTTGAAGCCGAAGTGGTAATACTACTACCGCTCCCAGAAGATCGAAATGGCGGACATAGGGTAGGAATCGTATATCAGCTTGTAGGAGTGAAGGATTACTAGGGACAAGACTGGGAGGATCCTCTCAAGTGGATGACAATGGAAAATAGGCCAGTACGCAAGCCACCGGTAGGTACATAGCTGGGTACTGAGCCATTTTCATTCGCACCTAGTTGCCTCCTACTTTAATACACTGTCGATCGCCGGATTTAAACAACTCCCCGCCCCCGCGCCCCCGCTCTACTATATCCGATCTCGCTTACTACACTCGGGCCGTAGAACGGCTACACCCGAGTAAAGCTTAATAGCTGACCGTGACAACTACGCAACCCTTATCTGATATAGCATCTGGGAATCCACTCCTTCAGCCAAGAGAAATTTAACTCCCCACACTTTAATATCCGTATGTGAGCGTTTGGGCGCTTCGGCTGTATTGCCAAGACCCTAAGCTCATTGGCTGGAAGTTATGGAGATTGTCAGATGCCAACGGAGCCGTTTGGGCCACCTATTTGTATGATAGTTTAGTCCCAGGGCACACTCTCTCCCTTCCTCTTTAGTAATTGCAAGAACTTTCGAGCCATAAGTGACCTGTTTTACGTACGATTCTTCACACTATATTATATTTTGGTTACAGTGGCCCTGTCGGACTGGCTTGGTGTTTACAAGTTCTTGATACCTCTGCTAGGAGAGAGTATGGGCGGGACGAACGGTTATCTCTATGCCCCCCCAGCAGGCTCCTATACTTACATCACGGAGGAAGTTGGCATATCAAAGGCCCTCCCGGTTTGATATCGGGAAATATCCGGTGTATGTACCCATGGAGATGGCTGTCGCCGACTCCTCTGTGTATACAGACAGTGGAGGGGTTTCATATTATAGATCGCACCTCTTATCGGAGAAGACCAAAGGTATGTCTCATCCAATAAGGCGCTCACCCATTCGATCCATGCAACCAGATTGTTATTCGGTAAGAGGCGAAACACCCGACTTGCATCAATAACCACGGGCTTCAGGCGAAAGGCTGCGAGATATAAGCGCATGCATATAGATGTAAAGCTACCTAAAGTATACCGAAAGCTGGAAGAAAAAGCACAGTACAAGGTATATAGAGAAGAACTTGATTGGTTGCCCTGCATAGCTGAAGGAATGAATGAGTGGATCTGATTGGTTGTGCTGTATAGCTGAAGAGGAATGAGTGGGTCTGCTTGATTAACCAGGTATGTACCACCCCTCACACTAGCGCACCCCCTATTTATTTGTGGACTTCAACAGTAGGTATTTAACACAACTCCCATGATAATGATAAAAACAACAGAAAGTTTCGACAGCCTTCGCGTCAGGGAATTGGGATGAGTAAGAACGTAAAATGGCGTGCTGATACGTAAATAGAGACAAGGTGAGCAAGCGCTAAGATAAACTGAGGGCACCCCTGTCAATGTAACCAACCGTGCAAGTCGTATAAGTCATCGAATCATGAACCATAAGACTATATGGAACGAGGGGTGGGGGAGAGGGGTGCAAGATATAATAGACACGTGCGGATGTTATATCAAGTCAAGAGCTCGCGTGGTTGTGAGATTGGAGTTGCTGGTCGAATTGAGAGCCAACACCAGCCAAGTCACCTTGGAGCTGTAAGCCCCCATAGGCATAGCCTCCATCATACTGGTATTGGTAGTTGGCATCCAGATTGATAGATTCTTGATGGGTATTATAATCAGTGTTCGTGGCATAAGACTCACCACTGACTTGCTCGGTGGCATGATCAAGGACTTGATTAAGGACAGAATATTCCCCGCTATCGCTGATCAACGGTTCTCCGACAGAGAGAATGCTCATGAGATGGTCGTTTTCGTGGTGGATATAGTGTTGTAGGGGGTCTAGGCGCTGACGAGCTCTCTTGGCCTTCATGTTTGCTGCCGGGCGACTGGGAGGTGCGTTCTGATTCTGGTGTACTTGGTGCTGTTGGTAATAAAATGATGATGTTGAATGACCTTGTGTACTGTGCCTATGGATGGTGTCATCATCGTTGGTATGGTTCACGTTGGAGGGACGTGCGGTAGATGAGGGTTGGGTCCGACGTGACGTGTTAGACTTGGGAGTGTGCTCCAGCATTTTCTTTTTTGACTTGGCGGGGTGAAGGGGGGGGGGGGGGTTATGGAATTATAGGGTTGTGAGTGGTATGTCGAGTCGTATGTGTCTTCTGCCCGTACTCTTGGCGTAGTAAGGAGGATAGAGCATATACTTATATCTTCTGGCCAGTCTTCTACCGAAGTGTAGACTCGTTATTAGGGATGTCTAACGTCACTTCCTATATCGTTAAGATAGAGATGTAAACATGGCTAAGCGTGATGACTTGCTTTGAGGAGATGCTCATCTGGTAGACAGACAGTAAGAAACGCACGGAAAGAGCAGTCTTTTATATATCTTGGACTGACAGCCATGGAACTGATGGAAGCCGAATCGCTTTGCGATCCGCCAGTTCGCCTGGGTGTACATCGAAGTGATATTCAATATATGTAGTACATACCTACCGAAGATAGATAATTAGCCTTTTGATGGCGATATCGCACCCGTGACGACTAAGACGAGTAGACTGGGATCGGGGATAATCAAGGTATGCGGGAACTTATACCTACCGAGCTACATACCTACTTAAGTATGTTACTTATACATAAATTGACGTGCATAAGGCCCCCGAGTATAGGTCCCTACCTACCTAAGTATCTCAGTTGGCTGAAATAGTTAAGTACCCTACGTACATGTCCATACCTAGATACTCATCTGCAGCTCCCGTGTTGCCTACATACCTATGTACATAGGCATCGAAGTAGAAATAGGCGCGTCAGGTGTACCGGAGCCTCACAGATCCCACCCCTTTACCTATAGGTGTACCTGTAAGTACCTAGTATGCAATTCATCATACCTACCTAGGTAGGTAGTATTACCTAAGTAGGGAGGGCTTCCAAGTGGATACGTACGGGAATATGGAGACCTCAATAAGTGGTGGCTACGTTCTGGAGGATGGTATGGAGGGATAAGTCGGGCACCCAGACACCCCGATTTTCGACAGCGGGTGCCGAACGCGGACAGCCAGCATGCATATTCCGCAACATGCTCATGTCATCCACTCTTATTTCCTTGCAGGGGGCCACCCCTCTTCTTTTCTACATACTCCGCCTGCCTTATTATGCACTCAGCGAACACAGTCCTGCAGCCCTATGAAGATAACGTTAGATCGGTAGGCAGGCGGGTTAAGTACGTATTAGCGACATCGCATCCACAGGGATAGTCGAGCAGCCCTTTAATCCGATCCCGTTGAGTTAGCGCCACCTCCGCTCATGACGCCTGTTATCATATTACTAAGGTCGGAATCAAAACGCGGACATGGCTTAATGATCAATGATTACTTCGCCAATATTGAAAGTATGTCTATGGGCAAGGCTATTCATCTACGAGTAGAAGACAACAAGCACACAGCTAGACCGGTATAGGCGAATACATATTACACATGAACGATAACGGTGTTTTGGGGCTTTTTGGGGGGAGTTTTTTTTTCGTTTTTGACTAAGCCGCTCCGTCGCGATCCCAGAGAACAGGAGAAATCGGGGGAAACACCATATAATAGGAGATTTCCTAGATAACAATCGCATTTTTCTCTTTTTTAATTACTTGGATAGTGAGAGCAGGTGGGTATACATGTGATCATGTGTAGGCAGGTAGTTACATATCCTTATGCGCGATGTCTCCTCTGCCAGCTAGATTGCCGTCATCCATGAATCTATCAATAAGAACAGTCACGACTACCCGTAACACGGAGGTACTAAATAAATTGATAGATATGATTTAATTGGTCGTGTCTAACTACCTAGGTATGTCCGGTTTCGGGCCTCCCGGCCGTCTCAAGTCGTAGGTTGGCTGCAAGTTACGACTTACAATTTGCAGCCATGAAAATAGGTCCCTACCTGGTAGACAATCGCTGGGTAGCGGCACTATTCATCAGGTATTAACCGATACATTTGGACTTTGGTGGCAACCAATGGAAGTCCGCCTAGTCTAGAAGCCCTGCGCCGCTCTCGCTTGTGCCAGTCTTCACTTCTCCTTTGGAGGGTGGGGTTGAACCCCTGGCACCACGACCCCGCCTCCTCCCGCGCGTCTGGTGTCGCCATCTCTAAGTTGGTTGCCTACTTCGATCTACCCCATACTAACCGATCGTAAGGGTCTGCGTCAGATATATGTAAGCCATCTATTCTGGGTTGCGTACTCATTCGTGAATTTGTACGCGTTTAGTGGTAGTTAGGCGATAGCAGTGATACTTCATCATCCGAAGTTTTGTGTCTGTCATTTACGTACATAATTTGGTTCGCGAACACCCGGCTGTCCCTCCTGTATACCCTGCGTATTCAGGCAGCAGCGTAGTGGCAGGAGAACAAGAAATGGGTCGGTAACGGCTACTGCTTCCGTCTATCTCATGGGAAGTGTACACTACTCGTTACGGGTCTTCCGGATCTTTCCCTACCCACCTAGGCATCAATCGTACTTAAGTACATATCTATTCGATTTGAAGTACTATAAGAGCCTCATCGTCGGAAGTAGTCACGAGGCTGTCTAAACAAGTACCAATATACCAAAATACGGGCCGGCACGCATGAATCTTGCAGTTTATTACTAACGCGACTCGATTGCCGACCTTTATGTCATCAATACATGCTACATCTAAATCCTGCTACACTATGTGCTCGGCCTAAGTATGATCTGCCTTATAAGCATCTAGAACAGAGCTATACGTATTACACAGCTTAGTCTCGAAGTTGAGTAAATAGATAAAATATTGAAGAATCACACGAGTGTTACATATAAGCCCACCTTCATTAACATTGGCTCTATTAAAGGGCGATTGGGCATAAGCCGGCCCTATGGGCGATGGCCAACCTGCGACTATCATTTGTAGTTGAACTTTGTAGCTAAACATTTGTTAGAGAATGAGGTCCGGAGAAGATCAAAAACGTTATCACGTTAGCCCGTTTTTGATACCTGAAGGCCGGTCCCTTATTTTTGAAGTTCTACATGACGAGAATGTTTACCTTAGTACCTGTCCGGGAAGTGAATAGTGACCATGAGAAGTAGATGCCCAACGTGAGGGGTAAGAGTAGCAACGGGCAGGTAGGTGGCGTAATCAACAAGGGCTATTCCGGGTGCTGCCGATCTTAGAAGATAGCCTCCGGTGCTTCGACACAAAGTTTCAAGTAGACCGGCTTGGGATCGCGTCA
This sequence comes from Eutypella sp. D-1, assembly GCA_023313575.1. Lineage (NCBI taxonomy): Eukaryota > Fungi > Ascomycota > Sordariomycetes > Xylariales > Diatrypaceae > Eutypella > Eutypella sp. D-1. The sequence goes on along the minus strand of JAJTTP010000008.1, from coordinate 318,244 downwards.
GAGGAGGCAGGCGGCTTTAGACCTGTTAGAATGTGACTGACGCACCCCTTAGCCAGATTACTCATATAACCACATCCCAAAATCGTGTTCCTAATGGTAGAGAGGCATGCCCGATACGGATCTCAAGGCCCTTTGATACAGTAAGCCAAAATACTCACCAGTTGCGAGCCGGTAAGGTCTACACGATATCTGGACTGAGAGTCCCCTGGGCTCATACTAGATACTCTAGGCTGTGATCTACGAGAGCCGGCGTGTTGCTTACACATGTAACGGTGCACGCCCATTACCTAGAAACCTGCATGAAAGCAAGACAGCGTGATTTGGTATTCGAAGTATCTCGCCCACGAACCTGTGAGACCTAAACCTTGTAAAAACAAAACGCGACGTAAAAGTTCGCAACCTCCATCTCCTCGGGCGACACCAACAGATCGCCCCTTCCCCTGCCCCTGACACCCATGCGCTCGCTGAGGGGGCCCAGGATATGGTCGTCCTTCTCCGCCTCCCATATGTCCGCGAACCGCTTGTGGTACTGCAGCTCGAGGTTGTAGTCCTCGGCGAGCGCCCGGAACGCCTCCCAGGGCACGACGTACTCCGGGACCTCCTCCACCGCCTCGTGGAGGTAGAAATTGTACTTCCATCCGAAGGGGGGGCGGAAAATCCCGTCGTCGGGCGTCTTTCCCGGGAACCGGACTCGGTATAACTCGTTGCCCCACTCCGCCGTTTCCTCGGCCTCGCCCTCCTCCCGGTCCTCATTAGGTGGGTCCGTCTTGGCGTCCGCGGCCGCCGCTTCGTCGTCGGCTTTGGGTGGGTCCCCCGTCTTCGCCGCCGCTATGCGCTTATTAAATTCGGTGACGCGCTCTCCGATGACGTCGGAGTTCGGTATGCAGCCCATGAATCTGCCGCCCTTCTTCAGCGCGCCCGACACGTTCTCCAGCATCCTCCGGGCCTTCTGCTCGTTCTCGAAGGCGTAGTGCATGCAGAACATCATGCTGACGATGTCGAAACCGCTCCGTCCCAATGGTGTCGTGTCGAATCCGACTTGCTGCACGATCTCGAGATCTTCAATTGATTCGCCGTAGCAGTCCTTGACGAAGAACCGGCCGTCGAAGAGTCGCGGCGGCGGTCGACCCCTGTGGCCCCCTCGGCCACCTCGGCCGCCACCACCGCGGTTGCCCATGCTGCGAAAGCGGTCCTTGGCTTGGTCAATCGAAATATCTGCAGGGTCTAGGCCGACATATAGGCCGACGCGCTGTGGTGCCTGCTGCCACTTCCCCAGATCGCCGCCCTTGCCGCACCCTATATCGAGTACTAGCAGTTCATGGCCAGCGCCGGCCATATCACGGCCGTGCTCGTGCGCGCCGGGCGTGTGATCTTCATCGGGCGAGAACTTCTGGATGATGGTGCTCTTGACCCAATTGTTGAATGACCGTAGTCCCTTGATCCTGCTATCCGTCTTTCTCCAGTCGCGGCCCCTCTCCGGCACCGCGTTGTAATGCTCGCGCACCACATCGTTAATGCCGCGCTGATTCTGAATGGCTCTCGTAGCGGCGGCCTCAGCGGCCTCACGCTCGCGCTGTTCTTGCCGTTGGCGGAAGGAGGCGGCCTGGGAGTCGGGGATGCGTGCTCGCTGGCCGGGCCTCTTCTGTTTCCGGGGCGCGTCGGACGGCGATCTGGATCGCTGACGCTTTTTGGCGGGCTCGAGCTTCTTCGCGTCGAACGGTTGGGGGAGCTCGTCCATGTCTTCGGCCGCCATCGTGGTAAGGGACCGGTCGGGATCGCGCGGTGGCTGGTGAGAGCGAGATCTTAAAAGAGGCTTTATTGGGATTGGAAATGTCGACGATAACGCGTTACGAACGGTTGAATAGGTTACAATGAAGATAATTAAATACCTAAGGATTAATTAAATCAATCTGTTTAGGTAGAAAAGGGAAGTTTTCCTTGAACTTCCTTTTTCTAGGTATGGCAGTAGGTATGAAGTAGGTTTGAATAAGGTAAGGAGAATGAGAGCTAGCAGCAACACTGGGGGTATGTAAGTATGTGTAGTTACCGTGGTTAGACAGGAGCGGGTGGGACCGGCTTTTACTTCCAGGGGGGTAGTAGCGTTCCAGATTAAAGCTACTAGGGTACTTAGGTACTCTGGTACTTGGGTACCGGTCATTCAGCCTCATGGAAACCTCCTACTGGCGCTTAGGTAACCTTAAATGTGGTTCCGTTACGTAGGAAGCTGCGGCCTTCAGCAGCATAAGCTCGGACCACCAAATGAGGGAGAGCTCTAGTTGTTACTTGAAGGTTAACTAATGCTGTGTTGCTGTGCTGATTGAACGATAATCATCTTCTTCAAACACATCAACCTCATTGTCCCACTATCCGTCCAAACATCCCCACGACTTTTACCACGTACCACGACGAATATACGCTCCCTGTGTAATTTGGAATATTGCGTGCGGCTTTTTACATCTCCTGAGTTCCAGAATCCGTTATAAAAAGCCTATCACGCAGTAACCCTAACCTGCACCACCTGCACCACCTGCACCTGATATCATGGGTGCCGATCCGCAATATGCCAAATGGCCTCTGCTGCCTCTGGCTCAGCACGTCTTCACCCTCACGAATCCCTACGCCGCCCGTCCTGCTCAGCAAGCTTCCGTGAAGAGCTTACAAGATGCCATCAATGAGCATAAGATGGCCCCGCTGTACAAGTACCTCGCGCACCCGACCGAGGGCATCCTGAACGCCGTTGGAGAGAGCACGTCGTCTACCGCAGCTTCCCAGAAGTCCCTGACCCGGAAATCCAGTGCCCTCGGCATGGTCGCGAGCAAGAGTCCATCCCCCGGCGCGAATCTACCCTGGGATGATGCTGTCTACCAGAACCTCAAGGCCGACAACGACAAGGAACTTGAGGATATACAGAAGGAGGAGGACGAGGCTGTCGAGAAGGCTGGTGACACCGAGATCATGGGTGCGAGAGGAAAGCGTGCTGAGTTCTACGCGAGAATCGGCGACAAGGTATGTGAGGCTTGCGTAAAGGTCGGTGATGCCCTTCTGACACATATTACAGGACAAGGCGATAGCAGCCTACGAGGATGTCTTCGAGAAGACAGGCATTCTCGGTACGAAGATCGATCTTGTCCTCGCTATGATCCGGACCGGTCTATTCTTTGGCGACAAGGCCTACGTGAAGAAGGAAGTTGCCAGAGCGAAGACCTTGGTGGAGAGCGGGGGTGACTGGGATCGCCGCAACCGCTTAAAGGCCTACGAGGGCATACACCTACTTACCGTCCGATCCTACAACCTCGCTGCCCCTCTCCTCCTCGACTCCCTTTCGACTTTCACGAGCTACGAGCTATGCACGTATTCCAACCTCGTCGTCTACTCCGTACTGGCCGGTTCTGTCTCGCTGAAGCGCGTCGATTTCAAGAGTAAGGTCGTCGACGCGCCCGAGATCAAGGCTATCCTCGGCGCGGACGGCGATGACAAACTTCTAGCGCTCACGGGTGCCATCTCCGCCGGCCCCGGCGTCGATGATGCTGAAATGCAAGACGCCTCGGGCAAGGAGGCGACCAGCACGCCAGTCGCGCCGACCAAGGCGACGGCGGCAGTGAATCTGACGACGCTAGGCACCGGCATCGACCAGCCCGAGGCCGAGATGGCCGTCGACTTCTCGCCGCTGGCGCAGCTCGTCAACAGCCTCTACAGCGGCAGCTACAAGCTCTTTTTCCAGGCCCTCGCGCTCGTCGAGGAGCGCTTCTTAACGCAGGACCGCTACCTGCTCGAGCACAAGGCCTGGTTCATCCGCGAGATGCGCCTGCGCGCCTACCAGCAGCTGCTGCAGAGTTACCGTGTCGTCGGCCTCGAGAGCATGGCCAACGACTTCGGCGTCACCGTCGACTTCCTGGACCGGTATGTGTTTTTTCCCTTCTTTATATCTGCACCCAAACCCAGATCCGGCCCGAGGGTCTCTGTAACCTCTGTATCCCGCCCCCACTTAGCAGACCCACATGGAAGTCAAGATTGGCATGCTAACATCTCGGAAAATTCAAAGCGACCTCGCCAAATTCATCGCTGCGGGCCGCATCCCCTGCACCATCGACCGCGTGACGGGCAAGGGCGTGATCGAGACGAACCGGCCTGACGACAAGAACAAGCAGTACCAGGACGTCGTCAAGCAGGGCGACCAGCTGATCACCAAGCTCCAGAAGTACGGCCAGGCCGTGCGGCTGCGGGGTAGCGAGAGGGCGTGAGGGAAGCGTCTACGTGTAGCCTGGACAAAAGAGGAGGTGAAGGGCGGAATCGAAGGATTAGGGTCGGGAATCGATGCGTGGAAAGGGGGGACGGACGATGTCTGCATATCGTATCATGTCGTAGCCAGGTCCGGGGACCGTCGCGGTGGGCAAGAAAAAAATAAAAAGAAAGCAGACCCGGGGGGTGGGGGGGTCCTGTACCACTCATCATATGATACGGACATTATTCATTCTACACAGCACCGAAGAAAGACAGCCGATAAAGAAGGAATGAATGCATAGAACGGGGCTAGAGACCGCTTCGCTTTTCGCGCCCGATGCATCCCATCGTCTACTTACCCACCCACTCACTCACTCATACTTTGATTATAACCCTACTAAGTCTCGGTCATCTACAGACATTCAACCGTGAATCCGCATGGGATATCTGACGTGCACGTGCTTTGGCTTATTGTTATCAAGGGCGCGGGGAGGGATGTGGAAGGGGGGATCGTTCAGTATATTCTTCCTTCAGAACGCTATCTTCTATGCAGCTCCTCTCAGCTAAAAAAAGAAAATCGACGGCCTCCGGCGCCTATCGCCATGCGTTTGTTTGTGACAGCCTATGGTGGGGTGCATGCAATGATAATCAGCGATTGAGATCCCAGAGAATGAGAAGATGCTGCTCTCTCTGTCTTCACATTTGTAGTCCTGTCCTCCATTCTAGCTCAGCTCGGTCTCCCTCCCCTCCTGGCCAATGCTGACGCTAGCTAGTTAAGCTAGATTTCTGTACCTATGTCCGTCCATTCGTTGCTAACCGCCCAAGCGGTTCGATGTGTTCAACCTACGCTTACATTGTGTCCCGTCTCTCGTGAACCAAGGGCAATCTGATGATGACAGATCTATACCTGGCATAGATAACATGCGAGGATTTTTTCCCCTCGCCTCTCCCTGTTCCATCCGCGTCCCACCTATCTACTCAGGCAGGTGCCCTATCGGAACTCGTCCATGAAGCCCCGGTGGAACTTCTCGATGCGGCCGATCCACTCGGTTCCGGGCGCGAGGAAGGTGGTGCGGAAGTGGTGAGAGCCGTCGCGCTGGCCGAAGCCGGAGCCGGGGACGAGGCAGACGCCGGTGGCATCCAGCAGGCGCAAGCAGTAGAACTCGTCGGGGTCGCGGCCCTCCTTCTCGGCGGCGGCGATCGCCTTCTCCGGCAGCCGGATGGTCGGGAACAGGTACATACTACCCTGGGGCTTGCCGCACTCGACGCCCTCCATGTGGCCAAAGGCCTCGTAGAGCGCGGTCGCGCGCTGCTGGAGCCCCCGGAAGATGGAGCTGTACTCCTGGTCGTAGAGCTCGAAGGACGGGTCGCCCGGCTGCGGCGGGTTCACCATCATCTCCACGAGGCACTGGCCGATGACCGGCGCGCACAGCGTGATGGACACGAACTTGTAGATCTGCTCCTCGACCGCCGGGTCGAAGCCGATGAGCTCGAAGTAGCCGCCGCGGTGACCGCACTCGCCCACCATGCCCTTGGACACGGAGTGCAGCGAGGCCAGCTCGACGTCGCCGTACTTGGCGGGATCTTCCTTCTGCAGTTGATGTAACGCGTACCGGAAGCTGTGGAAGGTGCCGACAAAAACGTTGGTCTGGTATACCTCGTCGGCCATGATGACGAGCTTCTCCTCGGCGGCGAACTTCACCACCGACTTGACCTCATCCTCGGTCAGCGAGGCGCCGGTGGGGTTGCCGGGGTTGATGATCACGATGGCGCGGACGTCGGTGCCGTTATTCTTCGCGGTCGTGTATGCTTCCTTGATCGTATCGAGCGAAGTGCCCCAGTGATTATGCTCATCAAGGTAGTAGGGGACGCTGGTGGCGTTCAGCACCGACAGGGAGGCGCTGTACAGCGGATACTGGGGGATGGGGATGAGAATTCCGGTGTTGGGCGAGGCGCATATGATGTGAAGCAGAGTGTTTACACCAGCTGAAGCGCCACCGGAAAGGTAAATCTTCGACGGGTCGGCAGGGAACCCATCGCGCTCTGTTGCATGTCGTTAGTTTACTAGTCGCCTAGCCTTAGATGATCCAATTGGGCTCGCCTATAAAAAGGGCAGAGATACGCACTCTCGAGGAATTTCGCAACGCTCTCCTTGATCACGGGAGCACCCGCGCTAGCGCTGTAAGCGCCGACACTGCCAACATGATCGAGGAGCCACTTCGCGCGCTCAATGACGTCGCTCTTGTACCCGAGAGAGTTCAGCAGGACATCCTCGTGCTCCAACAGCTTGGGGTTCTCGAGGATACTGAGAACCTGGCGGAAGAAGGTGATGGGCTTCTGGTCGAGCTGCTGGGGATTTCCAATATTGGCGGAGATGACCTCGGGGAAGGGCAGGTCCTTGTCGCCCTTCTTAATCTTCGCCCGGTAGTGTTCCGACTTGACGGCCAGCTCACCACGCACGGCGTACTTAGCCTCGACCACGTGCGGGTTGACGTTTTTCGCGTTGAGCCTGCCCATTGTTTTTGTTGTGTGGTGAAACTGCCGTCTAGAGCCTGTCAAGTAGGGCAGATTCAGGTTTTGTCTCCGGAGTGGTAGAGATGGTGGGGTAGAAGACCCTGATATTGACCGTCGCGGGGTAGGTAACGCTATTGAAGAGAAAAAAAAGGAGAGTGGGTTAGTGGACTAAAATAGCGACCAAGAGAAAAAGAGAAAAAAAAAAGGTACACGAATTCAAACACCAATTACTTAAGTAGTAGTTAGCAAACGAAAAGAGGGATATATTGCGGCTATGGTTAAAATTCCGATTCCATGTGTAAAAGGAATAGGGGGAAAAAAAAAGAGGGGAAACGATGTAATATAGCAAAGCTGGATATGATATATGGAGGCCGGCCTGTTAACGGTATAGCCGGGGAGCGAATTAGGACGAAATCCGATACTTCAGTCCCCGGGTACCTAACAGGTAGTGTTCCAAAGGTCGCAGATCGGGATGTACAGGTGGATGATGAGACGGCCTTAAAACAGCCCTGGGGCATTTGATTGCCTAACAAAAGCCCGGCAAACCTGGCATCGGAGATGTAGCATCGGCAGCCCTAAACTACTACAGTCCACGTGCAGAGCCGTAACCGCCCGACTCATTTACTCATAACCTTCCAAAGTTGGTTGGGCTGATTGGGTTGGCTGAATGCACCCGATCGTTTAGCTTCTCGGCCACGAGCATATCCACTAGGATGGGGAAATGGTGGGATGCGGAAAATCGGGAGCTACAAGTGCAAGTGCAAACAATTGGTACACTGACTGAATCCAATCCTTTCTCCTGTCTGACAATCATGTGGTTGATGTGTTGGTCAGCGGGTGATTAGTCTGTCCATGATGATTGATATGTCTCTCTCAGCCGAGAGGTAGGACTCGTCAGCAGCGACGTAGGGTGAGCGCATTGTGATGAGTATATATGTCTGTATCCAGATATAGGTGCTAGTAATAGAGGCAATATAATACGCATGACCATGAAGAGTATACTTAGCGCATCTATGACGATCATAGGGCTCATTCATTTTACACTCATTTTATAGTTCGCACCCTAAAACTTTAGGGTGTGTGGGGGTTCGGCAACAGCCAGTTAATGGTTAATGGGGGAAGTAGAAAAAATTCCAAATAAAAAATTAAAAAATTAAAAAAACAAGCAAAAGTTTGTGCTCGAATAAGGCAAGAAGACTCCAGGGAGATTCCCCCAAACTCACCTGCATCCGTGGCAAAAGTCGAACCACTATGCCAGCCCCCTGCTCTGCTGCTGCCAGTGAAATCTACGTGATTTACGGGAGTAGGCGGGATCGGGCGAGTTGTTGTCAGATTGGAGTTGGCAAAGGCTCCAAGAGCACGGGCTCTGGCTCGTACGAGACTCGGTGCCGAAGACATTCACAATATATTTTAAGAAAATGACAAATTGAGAAAAACAAAAACAAACACAAAAAAAAGGAGACTATTTGAATCGAAGATTAACCGTTTCGATCTCAATTTTTCCAACCGCTAATTAACAGAGTAGGGAAGAGGCAGAGGATGACAGGAAGTGTTTCCGACCTTCGACTCACGGGCATGTTCTAATTATCACTATTTTTCTATCTACGTCTTTCTTTCCTTTTCACTTGCAAACGATAAGGATAAGCCTCCCCGAGACTCTACCTACCTAGTAGGTATGGTAACGCGAATTCCCCGAGAGCTTATCTCCTGCTCTTCGTCCCCCCGTCTTGGCAGGTTTAACAGATTAACCCTGTCAAACCCTGTCAAACCTGCTTGATTACACCGCTCGGTTTTCCATATATGTTGGTGCACGTTATTGTGTAACTTACATGCTCCGATGTCGCCCCGACGGCTGACTATTCCCGACACGGAAATTTCCTTTTTCGGAAACCTTCAGTACTTCTTAGCCGCCTCGTTAGGTAATCATATCTCATAGTCCCAAGCGTTCGGTAACCATTCGAGGGATGGGGAGTAAAAATCATCACCTTAAGGACTATGACTATTGGCTGCTCTGTAGTTACAGGGTCCACGCGATCCCTAAGGGAATATCCCATCTTTTTTTTTTCTCGGAGTAAATAGATGCGAAGTGGTCATCGAGTGCCCTACCACGGCCCAGGCACCATTTGCCGGAGCCTTGATTCTAGCATATAGCCGGCGCTATCTCCGTGAACAGCTTTTATGTCCGAGACGTTCTTCTCATCGGCATTACATGATATTCGCGAGACGCAAACTTGATTATATGCACCACGACTTGAAATAGGAGTCCCCACTAGGGTCCTGCCCGTAGACTCTTAAAGTAAAACATTTGGCTTTTCAACACAACATTCCGTTTTTGTCAAATGCGACACCGTCAAGCACTTATCAAAGGCTGGTAGCTACTCAAAAATTCTCGGTCGTAGAAAGCGCTGCGCGTTTCCCGCACAGGATGAGTCATCTGGCCAAGGTCTATCCCATCACTCTAACCCCTATCTGCTGACATTAAAATAAGGAGAAAAAGCGTATACGACACCCGACATGTGAGATTAGGGACTGACCCTAATTGACTCCTGCCCATTAAGACACAGCTTATAACCTGATCGGGGGGACTAAGGATACTCTTTTGCCGCTTGCGGAATATAAGAGGGCTTCATAGCATCATGATCCAACTTAGATATTATTGTTAGACTAATCAGATGTACACATATAACGACGTACATAGTACAGTTTGAGGAGCACGAGAAACACAAGAATGGAAATCCCCTCAAACTAGACCCCACACTAGGTGGGTTGCGGTACAGGGCTGAGACTGTGACATCTATATCGACACATAAAGTGTGGGGGTCGTACTACCCCTATCTTACCCCTTAAAGCAAAGGGGAATTAATTTCCTACTCTACACCGAAGCTCTCTTCCACGGAGTAGGACCCTCGCTAAGAAACGATAGAGTGTTCCAAAAGGAGCCCGTTCTCCCACAGTGCTGCTACCCTTCCCATCAGAGTGTTGGTTCTTGCTTAGGTCTAAGCGAACCTGTTCTGGCTAGGGCACCCATGGACATCTTGGGGCGAGTCTATAAATAATCACGAACCTCCCTTCTTTCTGAGTTGGTTCGGCCAAAGAGGATAGCACCTTTCTAGCATCGATAGTCGGGCTCACGTTTGTCGGGACCTTGCCCACCTTTCCCTGAACCTCCTACCCGTAACCGGCGCGGGCTGCAATCTTGCTACTGCCATCCTGTCTGCAACTCGCGTTTGTTTCAGTTCTGGGAGCCTGGGATAGGCTGCTGGAGAGTAGCTTACAGAGGCCTGGACATGGTCCTTCGAGGTCACCGGCGATGAGCAGGCCAGGCCCAGGATGGATAAAGGCTCTGTCAACCCCGTTGGGGAGTGGAAGTGGTGGAGTTCCAGTATCTGGAATAACAAGCTAAAACCTCTGAGTCTATGGTGATATTGTCTCTGGACAGGACAAAGGTTAACAGAGACTCGGCATCCGTATATTGTCGATAGCCCGTGTCGAGGGCTACGGGTAATGCAGTTCATGGTGTACCAAATATATCTAATACTGTTATCTGTCGCGAATAGTAAAGAAAGCCATCATCTTGGTGATGAATCGCGATATTCTGACATAATAGTTGGCTGCGAAAGTTCCTAGAATAGAATGAAAATAGAAACGAAGAAATAAGTATGTGCGAGGCGTGTTAGGGCGTGTGTGCTCATGTAATTGTGTTAAGGGTGGAGGGTGTGTGGGGAAAGAAAGTGGAACGCCTCCTTTAAAGCCCTGTAAGGGGCTCTGATCTACATGCCGGCTATGTATAGGTCGTCAGCCGCGGAGAGCGGCTTCGTCTCTTGCGACGACATGGGAGGATATGGGTTACTGACGTTGTAAGATCAGCTCTATACCAGGAAATAGTAGAAAGTCCGCCGTGACCTAGGCCCTCGACCTTTCTTTACGACTCCAACTCCCTTCGCATGGGGTTAACAGATAATCACCACCACCCTATGTGATATTGTTCTCATAACTGCCCGGTTAGTCTAAGGGTCCTTGACTAGATCAGACTGCACAGTCACCTTTAATACATCCTGGATCTGCTTTAGGCCGTACCTCCTATAGCACAAATTCCATCAAGATGGATTCCGCCGCTCGTAGAGCATTGTGGCGGTCGAATCAGGATTGGCAAGACGAAAATTAATAGACAACCATTGCGACTTTAGCTGTCTTGTCCTCCCTGCTTACGTACTGCGACGGAATACCGAAGACAGCAATGTAGGAGCGTGTACTTTGAGCTAACCTGCTGTTCCGTAAAGGATATTAGTGAATCTACAAAAAGCGCGAACGTCAACCCCGGACCGCAGACGATGATGTACATCGTTCGTTATCTACCTAGTTGGCTAGCGTATAGGGGTAACTTGTAGTGACTAGAACGGTAAGCAGTAAGTTAATGTAGGTAGGGATTTTAGGGGCCCTTCCCCACACCCGCAAGGAACCGGATACAACGCTGAGGAAAGGATGGCGTGGATGGCAAGGCAAGATCCCTCCAACCTTCTTGCCTGCGTAGTTGCTAGTCTCGGGTGCTCCCTATCGTAAGTATGCGCGTGGGGCTCCTAATCGGGGGATCCACCGTGGTATAGCTTCTTTTTTACTGGCTACCTAAGTAGTTGTAACAATGACTTGTATGCGTCAAGATCTTAAATCTCGACACATGGTGGTTATAATAGGTTGCATAGTCAGAATGCTCTTTTGGTATCTAATACGGCTAAGCAAGATGACATGTCCAATGTTAACATGTAAGTCGATGATACCATTCATGTTAACAGCTTGAATTTCTACAATATCCCTAGTAGTATGCATTTATACGATATGAGATAATCGGTAGCCGGATATGTAGTCAGTGGGGACTTATTAGGTTATAGTTAAATGGACGGCACTTAAGATTAGAATTTCCAACTAATCCTACCTAACATGCTGTAAGTTCATTACTACTACCTAGGTAGGTACTTTATAGATGCCTCGTAGTACTTCTACTCCGTACACTATGCACTTGGGTAGGTAGGTACTCAGCTAGCTGCATACTTGTACCGTTATATACCTCTTAAGAGCCCGCCTAAAGTACTACTAATATGATACCTACCACCTTTACTATCATTCTTACATTCTTACTACTACCCTCTCCTAATCCTACCTCACTATTTATTCACTTCGATCTTGTAGCTTTTGTCTTATCCATACCATAATTAATATACCTATTCTTTTCTCTGTTGACTATTCGTATCGTTCGAATTGTTGTTCACAGGACCAGGATATGATACGTTCTGCAATCAATTGATCCATTTGACATTTGTGACGCAATAATTCCTACTACCTACTTAAGTAGATAGACCAAGAACAGTATCGAGTCGACAACTATCGCGAGTTTACCGAATAACGAATAACGCGTCCCACTACGTAACAGGATAATCTCTACCTCGAAAGTGCAAGGTCGGGTCGAACCTCAGACCGACATGCGCTGCTCCCAATTTGGCTCGAAACGTATGTAAATCAATAATGTCGCGGTAGTTATGATGGACGACATCCGTGTCGAGGCAGGCAGGCTCGATCCTATTGGAGCAGGTACAATAGAGGGTGGAGTTAGTGTCGAAGAAAGAGAAAGAGGAAGAATAGGAATAGGAGAAAGAGTAGGGGAAAGAGTAGGAGAAAGAGCAGGTGGCGGAAGGGGAGTTAGAGAAGAAGGAAGAGAAGGCAACAATGATATTATGCGAACGCCGAAGAAACTTTCGGAGAAATCAAGAAGCTTATCTGATGGAGGTTCGACTCAACTTTCTCCCTCACCACATATAATAGAGGCCGCGAGACGAACCTCTAAGGACGACAGTTCTCTATACGGTACATTCGCCACCACCACCACCAGCAACAGTCACGGCCACGGTCACGGCCCCGACCCCGGCCCCGGCCATGGTAATAATCATTATAATGGTAATAGAGATGTCGCCCCTCCGGTCACCCCCCATCGTCCCAACTACGCAAACTTCGCAAACTTTCCAAACTTCGGACCTTTGCGTGCCAATAGCGAACTCAACCTTTCACTTCAAATGCCCCAGAGAGATCGAGATTTGACATCACCCTCCGACCCGGTTGCTGGTGTGGGCGTCGCTGATGTGGGTGTCGGTTCTGCTGCGGCTACTCCTGCAACGAATCAACATCTCAAACATACCTTGACCCCGACACCTTTGTCTCCCAAACTTGATCATTCTCAGATCTACGCCTCCCCCACAAACATCCTTCCACGTCGCTCCCGAGGCTTAGATTTCTCCCGTGCAGCCACGAGCTTGCATCACTCCACCCTCGCCGAGCAGTCATCTCCCGATTCTTCACCCACAATCGGTGGCCGCGCTATGAACATTCCCGGTCGGGGTAATGGTGAATACGGTGCTGACCAATCATCCAGCTCGCTTTGGTCTATGATGGGTACCCGTGAACGCAACTACCTTTCAGGCTCTGTTGGAAGCGCCACCAATATGGTCGTTTCCGGTTCCTCGTCAAGTTCTGGGGAAGATGATTATATGGACGACGATATGGAAGATGCTATTATGAGCACCCCACAAGCTCCCAGGAACAACATGCACATTGGAAATCAGATGGTGGGGCAAATGAACAGCAATGTGGTGTCATGGCTGCCTGACACTTCGCCTGCCGTAAGCAGTTTGTCGAGCTTCCGCACGCGACCGAGGAAACAACCGAAGAAGAAATTACGCGGACTGCTGGGCCTGGGTTTCAAACCTACTGGATCCGCTTCACTTTCTAAGTCGCCGCCCAGTAGCACAGCCAAAGACAAGCGTGACGCCGCACTGGCTCATCCACGCCGAGAAAGCATTAGCTGGGCGGCCAACCAGTTGCACATATCCAGCACTGACCCCGAAGAAAAGGGAATGGACGGCGGGGAGGTTCTTACCCCCTCAGGCAAAGAAGGCCAGAGGGGTGTGGTCAAGAGGGTGGTCACTAGAAGAGGCAATCTTTTCGTAAGTTAAAACTTTGCTATTCTCTATAACGAGGGTTACTGACTCGACGAAGCCTAAAACCAAGGGTTTCGCGCGTATACGTGCTGCCCTTGCAGAAGAGAGCACCCCCATCGACGCCGAAGTACAACGCGAGGCCGAAGTTATCCGCCAGGTTCGTGAAAGTGACATTGACCTGTCGCCGCGCATGACACCGGCCAATGCGACAGCAACGGCAGGGGCAGGGGCAACCGTGGGACCAGCCCCTCCCCTAGATATACCAGGTGCTCCGACTGCAACGCCAACTTCACCCACCTTGAACACTGCTCGAGAAGGACTTGACGACATGGCCGAGGATGATATGATGATGGATACGGGTTTATCAAGCAGCTTTAAGAAACAAGCTTTCATGAACTCTAAAGGGAAGAACTTCTGGGACACCTTCTCGGAGACCAGCAGCATCAACGGCACGAGAGTGACGCCGCCGCCTCCGGCTTTTCTGCCAAGAGGCTCTTCGTCCGGTATAAGCGAGGATATTAACATGGACTCGCCATCAGCGGGCTCGGGCAACGCAGGCGGTTTTGGTTCCGGAGCCGGGTTCCCGTTCAGCACGAACAACGATAACCAGAGTCAGAGATCAGACACGCCCCAACAGACAGCCTCGGGTTTCGGTCCTCAAGGCGGCATCCCTCCCACCGCTGCGGAGATCACTCGGCGAATTAATAATAAGCGGCGGAGGGATGACGACTTCGACCCGGTCAGCTTCAAGCGGAGGGCGGTGAGCCCGGGCATGAGCGTTCACAACTCACCCATCACGCAAAGCCCTATGCAGAGAGATATGGCGCCGTGGGGCTCGCGGCCAGGAAGCAATCACGGCGGGGACAAGCATTCGGCAACGCCAAGCGACAACGGGAGCTCCGCCGGCAACAGTGGTGGAAGGCCGGCTAACGGTCCCAAAGGTCGGGTTGGATTCCAAGGAATGGTGGATACCAACGACGGACTCATGCGGATGAGTATAGAATAGGACGAAATAGCCGGGGGAGGAGGGGATGGTGTATAGACACCGTCTCTATTATATCGCGTAATGGCCCTCACATTCGCATTCATTTTTTCTAAGTGGGCGTCTAGGAAATCAGCACAACACGATCGTTATGGCTTTCCCCTTGCGAGGAATACTTTTCTAGCCTTGCATCTGGTTGTTGAGGGTAGTGACCTTGGGAATGGGGTAAAATATAGGACGCAACGGGTATCTATCCAGCATCGTATCTCATTGTATTGTATTGCATTGCATTTATCGCATCAGTGTCAGGGTTATGATATGGTGTATCTATATAGGTACTTAGTGACGGTCTGTGATGTCATTACCACTTTTGCAGATATGGCTGTAGATACATACCTAGGTACCCGATAACATGATGTCCAAAGGATATAATGTATTGCATTAGGCGTAATCATTGATAAGTACGTACCTTGAGTATCTTCCAGGTTTTCAACCAAGCTTTGCGGCCCACCTTTCTGCCCCTCGCCAGCCCCTCGCCAGCTCCTCGCCAACCCCACAGTTAAAATACTCGACGGAGGCTAAAAGCGGCATCGCTCGAGCTGGCCCATAACTTAAGGAACTTAACTTGGAACATAATTCGACGCGCGCACACCCCCCCCCCCCCAAAACTTAGCTACCTAAGTAAGGAAAACATACATTTCAGGGCATTCAGGGCTTGTTCAGGGTTTGTGTTCAGGGAAGATCCGTCCCCATCCATCATCCGTTCCCCATAACCCGTCTTGCCTGTCCCATCACATCACATCTTATCTCTCTTTATCATTCCCGTCCGTCATCATTTTATTTTCGATTGTTTGGGGTGTTTTTCTTTTTTCGTCGCGGTTTTTTCTCACAACAAAAGATATTCCGTGTCGCCCAATTATTTTTAAAAAATAAAAATAAAAACTCACGATATACGCAGTCTCCACGGCTATCACCTCAACCCCCCCCTCCCCAACGATGGCCTCGCCACAATACAATCCATACGCGTCAGCGCAATATAACCCATTTACCTATCCCCAGATTCCTCACCCCCATCAGCACCCGCACCAACAACACCCGCATTCGCATCCCCATCCACACCCCCATCCGCACCCCCAGATATCTTTAGATGGCGCTCTACAGCAGGACATAGCCCAACAGACCGTCATCGCCGATCCTGCTCCCGCTCCCACCCCCGCTCCCTCTCATGCTCACGCTCACGCCCCCGCTCCTGCTCCTGCTCCGGCACCCGCTTCCTCGCCGGTCATCCAGCCAGACCACCAAGCAACTACACCTTCCCAACCTATACCGATCCAGGCCAACGACACCCAAACTCCAGAGCAGACGGCAACAGCGACGACAGCGACACCAACGCCGGGCACTGCGTCAGGTCGGCCGAGAGGGAGACCCAAGGGCTCGAAGACCCGTCCGCGCCGCCGGTCTCCGTCCCCGGGCTACCTGGCCCGCAACCCGGCGCCACCCCCGGCCCCCCTATACCGTGGCCCCTACGCGACCATCGATGACGCCATCTTTTCGCTGCAGCTGCACTGCTTCACGAGCGGGTACGGGGTGAGCCAGATGCGCGGGGTGCGGGAGAAGCTGTCGAACGGCAAATACGACCCGGAGGGCCCCGTGATCCGGAAAGATTTCGCCTGCGACCGGGGCGGGCGGGAATTCCAGTCCAAGGGGACGGGCCAGCGCAAGCGGGAGTCCACCAAGACCGGGTGCGCCTGGCGGGTCGCCATCCGGCGTCTCAAGCGCGAGGGCGACCTCTGGTTCATGGAGGTGCTACAGTCCGAGCACAACCACGAGGCCACCCCGCAGCACAAGATGGACACCATCCCCTCGTACCGCCGCTGGCAGAAGGAGAACAACAAGGGCATCCGCACCGCCATCGGCCGCCTCACCCGCGCCGCCCAGATGCCCGCCCGCCAGGTCGCCGCCTACCTCCGCGGCGAGCACCCGGACCCCGAGCTCGACCAGGTCGACAAGCAGATCCTCCGCGCCCTCTCCATGGGCGATCAGGAGCAGCTTGACCCCGCCGACTCCGCCGCCCAGGCCCAGACCGTCTTCAGCATTTTCGCTAGGAAGCCATGCATCATCCTCCGGGAGGACGGGACTCCGAGGGACGACTCGCTGCAACAGACGCCGCAGGCGCCCCAGCAAACCCAACCACAACCGCCGCAGACCCCGACCCCGCAGCAACCACTACAGCAGCATCAGCAGCAGCAGCAGCAACCACAGATGGCCCAACAACTGATGCCGCCGATGCCACAGTCGGCCTAGAACGCTCGGCTAGGCTATGGATCTTTCTAGTCTTTTTTGTTTTATTAAAAGACAGAGAGAAGAGGTTGCCCAGCAGCTCTGCTATTCTCGCCACTCCCTCTACCAGGCGATATTGGGTGTTTATTAGATGGTTCGCGTACCTGCTGCTATCTACATAATCGGCCCCCCCCCCCCCCAAAAAAAAGGTGTCTTACAAGTTGAACTAGTAGTAGTTCGAGTCGGTTGAGAAATCATCAATGACGAAAGAAAAAAGAGCCAAAAAAAAAATGAAATGAAAAGTTTAATGATACCCCCTTCCAAAAAACTCTCGATTTTGCTACGGATGTAATTTGTGTCTCTCAAGGCGAGGTGAGGTGGGGGCCGCGTGGCGTGTAACATCATATCCATCATGTAGACATGGAGGCAAAAGGACAAAAAAGAGACGGGAAAATGGAGAGAGGTGGGGGAGAAGACGTGAAAGACAGGAGAGAGAGAGAGAGAGAGGAAGGGTGAGAGGCAGAGATCTGTCGTCGGTAGTACCTTGATAAATGATGCTACACACAAACAAGAAATCAAAACCCATCCATCCGTTCTTGCGATCAATCTATTAGATATGTAAACAACCCATCACCCTACTGTACGCACCGCCCATCCACCGTACGCTAGTCAACGATTGCGTTTCCTACGCCCTATACGGATATCAGAGAGTGTCCTGTGTGTATTCCAATATTCCGTTAGCGGTCGGTGTCGTCTGGTGGTGTATATATAGTGTATCCCTTTCATGCTTAATGATGTCCACCCACCCTCCCACCCCCAAGAAAAAAAAACAACGCGAAACGGGGCCGCCCGGAATATTCATCGGCTCGGCACTGGATGCCGGGGAGCAAGGGTGCTGCTGAGTGAGGATGGGGATGGGAAGGGCGGGGGGGTCAAGGGGGGAAAGGACAACCGGGAAACACAATAGATCCCTCTTTCTATCACTCACCTCAACTCACCTCAGCGAAAACCCATCCTCGACGGCGCGGTCGTCCCGGGGCGTCGGACCTCGCCGCCGAGCCAGCGCCGCGGAGCGCGCCCTCCACCTCATTCCGTCTGTACGCTCTCCCCCCCCCCCCCCCCCCGGTGCCTCCGTGATAGCCGTCGATGGTAGTTAACGACGCCAGCACTTACGCTCATCGCGCTCGTGGATGTCCGCCGCTCTTGTTGAATGCTACGCCGTGCGGCGTCATGTGCTCTGCTATGAATTCTGCTAGAGAGGGGGAAGGGGGGGGGGGGGGGGTGCGTTGGCTAAGGGTTTCACTGTCCCCTTTTTCTCTTTGCTATTTACTGATACATAGGAAAAGAAAAGGGGAAGACCCAAGAATAGTAGGCGTAACCTTATATATAAGTTACTCAGATGATTACATGAAAAGGTATCGCTGCCTTGTAAATATTAACAAATCGGACAATTATGGAAAAGAAAAGAGAGCATTGCATAACTACGACGGGTATACAAAATACTACGTAAGATATGATGTAGGTACATACCTGTTTATATCCATAGGTGAGCTCTTATTCGGGGTTTATTCAGCTCTATATCGGTGTGTGCGCGCGTGTGTGTAAGTGCAACTATGCTGTTGGCAAGAAATATGCAAAGATCTCAGGGAAGTGTGCCCAGATGATGACATCGAGCAATCCATCGTTATGGCCAGGGGGCTTTTTAAGCTTAACACAACCAACATTGAGTTTCCCCTCCATCCATCTCTCCCTTTTTATCCTTTTCAGCCAAGGCCCATAAATATGTCTTTCCTTAAAACTAGAAGTCATCGGAAGTGTGTTTGTTTAACAAGATTGCACCACGATGAAAATTTACACACTTTTAGGCTTCAATTGCGTTACCTAGCTAGTCTTTACACTCAAACACCAGAGCATGAATCCCTGAAATATCCAGCTTAATAGCTTCGTGAGGGCCACGTCCATACCGCACCGTCCTCCCATCAAGCCCTTCACCATCTCCTCCGCTTAGTACTTGCTCCTTCGTGCCGTATTCCCACCAGCGGATGCTATCCCATGGAACTCTATGGCTCTCCGAGAGGCTAAGCGCATATCTGTGCCCGGCCTCGAGTCCATCCACACCACATGCGCCAGACCTAGCTGATACCCCCTCTTCATAGTTCGCGTGGTATTTTGGAAGGGGTACTCCATTGCTTCTGGCACGTGTGAAGGGCGTAGAAATGGTAAGCGGGGTGTCCGGGAGGAGTGTATGAAATAGAGACTCGATCACGGGGACGGAGACCTTAGTTGGGGGCGGGATGCGGCAATGGGTCTGTACGCTCTGCTTGACCTCTGTGCCGTTTGTTAAGTCAGTGATGACGAACGCGCCTCCGGTGAGCATGAGCTTTGGGGACAGATCGTCCGCGTAGATTGTTATAGGGTCTGGGTGGTGTGATGTGACTGTGAGTTGGAGGCTCGGTGCTTCTGAGTCTGAGAAGGAGTGCACAGATGGATTAATGCCGAGGGCAACTGAGACATTCGGGGCTGAACTCTGCGCCATTTTCCTGGATCTCCCCGTAGTGGGTTGGAATGGGAATGAAGGATGTCGGAAGAAGATGTGTATTACCGTGAAATCTGGTGATGGTAAGTAAATACCGACGATAATTGTTCGCAAGGCGCGGGGTCTTCGATTGAATGGAAGCATGCATATAATGTTGTGCTCACCGAAACCTTTGGAGATGATCTCCTGAAATAATGATCTGGCATGATATCATAATGATATTTTGGCTGCTGATGTGGTAGAGCTGAAATTGATCACTAATAAATTTCCTATCACCTGAGTCGAATTGCGGCGTTGATAAGCCACATTTGCTACCAACCACTTCATCGAATAATTCATGGGCGGCGAATGAGGGTAGTGTATCATCAACTCGCGCCTCATCAGCCACCGGACGAAGCAACAACAACCATGGTGAAGGCCCCCATTCTTGTGAAGCCCGAAATGCATCACAATTTATTTATAGCGAGGTCGATTTAGTTGCACTTATTTCGCCCCAAACACATAGTCAAGCTATGTATCTTGTACGCTATGTGTTGATATAGTTTTGAATGCAAATATACAATGCTACGTACTTACGTAGCATTTCTGCCCCCTATGACGAGACCGAGATATGGATGAGAAACCACATGATGTAATGCGTGTGGCCCATTCTGACATAGACAACATCGTCACTGGCCCCAATTTCCCACGCGGAGTGAGGCCGGAAGTGCAAGATACGCCCATTTCTTGTATCGAGAGCATTGGGTAAGATGAGTAGCAAGGCTTACATGGCATGGATGGCATGTCTATGGGCAAGCTTGGTGATCATCACGAGCAGTATATATATCTAGGCTTCTACTTGGATATTATGACTTCTCTGGAACTATCAGCAGACACAGACAATAACCTTAGAGCATATATCAACACGACCTTCGAGTCTTTCGCGCTTATCTACCCCCAGCCCCTTTTCACCACCGCAGCCCCTCTTCCGCGTGCACAATATTCCAACCCCAGATACTTAAGGACTCTGACAACATGCGTGTCTCTATGACTAGTTTTCTCCTAGTTGTTTCTTCACTAGCAGGAGCAGTCCCCTATGTACAAACCCCTTCCGGGCACGGCTCTCTCAAACGTGATGAATGGAACTACCCTAGGATAGGTGAGGGCATTGATGTGAACGACCCCGACAGAGGCGGCAAGCTACCACCTCGTCCGGAGTTAGAAACGTCTGGGGCGTTGAACAACGCATACGAACTTCTCGCCTATGCCACCTCGACGTCGGACTCGCCTAAAAACAACGCGATTTTCGCCAAGTATTTCGACAGCGGAGATAAGCAGCTCGTCATGAACCTTTTCAACCAACTGCTGGGCGATGGCGCCCACGGTGCACCTGCCATGACTAACATGGTCATTGTAAGGGGCGACACCGACCCCAATGACCCAGCTCCGGCCGAACTCAAGGAGTTTGATGACCCGGAGCCCCAGCTTATCCTGACTGAGGATGCGTGGGTTTATCCCGATCGTGATGGCATTGATGATGCGTGCGCACAGTGGGACGATGAAGGGATGACGCAGGATATGTATCTTCTCGGGAGCATTTTACTCCACGAGTATATGTAAGCTTGTGATCAGACGGCATCAGCATCAAATGACTTATGCTAATACATACTTTTAGGCACTGGGACTGGTTCCTCGGGAGCTTGCATCACGGAGAGATTATTGACCAGCCCAACGGCTACGGCTGGGCCAACGCTAGAGCGCTTGACAAAACTCTTGCAAAGTACAACGCCGACAGCTATGGTTGGTATGCTACTGAGAATTTCTGGGCGATTATCTGTAACAAGGATACGGGATATGAAGGAGAGGAATAGTCTTGTTATTCGTCCGCCTCCACTGGGATGTTCAAATTGGAATACGACACCTGAATGGAATATCTGATAGCAATTCACAAGTATATAAGTATCCGTCTGTCCAATCTTTCTCGGATTCACCATAGAGTCTATTGCCTTCACTATTGAGTGTATGTGTGAAAATAACAGCTGCTGGGTCCGGATGGAGTACCGCTGGGATGATACTCAGATGTTTGCGATGCTCTCTGGCCCGGGACTAAGTGATTTGGATAAGCGTATGGACGAGCCCGAGATTCACACAAGTATTTTCGGAAACCTTCGCCTGGCTGACCTTGTTGAGGATGCTGTAGCCAGTCATAAACGGAGGACCCCCTTGCCCGTCATTACTCCTCTCCGTCCCCTCACACTGGGTCCGGAGCTCAGCCATATCCGAAAGACCCAACTCAAAGTCGTGAAAGGAGCACGGTTCGCGAAGATTTAGCATACGTACATGATTGTTTATTAATGGGAGTGTACCTACCGAGGCAGCCAATGGGTGTCCCTCAAGAATATATAGGAAGTAGGCGAGTAGGTTGTGGGTCGTTTAAAGGGGGCCTAGGGAAGGGGGGTGGGGTCATTGGGGGGTCAGCTTAGGTATGTAGGTCCATGGGCAAGATGGGTACCTAGGTAGGTAGGTAATGGACTTAGTGATAACCAATAAAGGCTAGTCTATGTAATTTAACTCCGAAAGTTTCTATCATGAAGTACTGGTCTGCACCTGCACAATCTGTATCCGTGGCAAGGAGGTACCTAGGCAACTTACCCGTATTTAAAGCGGCCTAGACTAGCACCTATGAGGTAGTCTGGCTAGGTAATTAGCTTCAATCCTAAATTTCGTCCCTTAGGTAAAGATTGACGAAGAAAAACCTATGCCGAGCAGAAACTTGGCTTAACTGATCAACCCGGCACCAACACCCAGAAAATATAAAACATTCTGCATGAGTTGAAGGTGCCCCCTTATTTGTACGGGTTTAAGTCTCAGCTCATATTGCGAGAATAGGTCTGTTGGCTGCGGGGATGCTATGAAGAGCAGGATTCGACCTCACCCACCCCTTGCCAACCCATCCACCCCTCTAGAACATACAGAAATATACAGGCACACACACGTGCGCGCGCATACATAAAGCTGCCGCCATGTTGCGGCGAGTAGCGCGCCTGAGACCGGGGCTCACGGCCCCCCGGGTTCACAACTGCTGCCTGCGCCGCGCCTACACTACGACGAAGGTATCCGACCCGCTGCGGATCTTATTCTGCGGTTCCGACGACTTCAGCAACGCCTCCCTCAGGGCGCTGCACGAGGAGCACTGCAGAAACCCGGCATTGATTGAGTCCATTGACGTGTTCGTGCGGCCGCCGAAGCGCATCGGCCGCGGGCTCAAGGTGCTCAGCGAGTCGCCCGTCAAGGGGCTCGCCCAGCAGCTGGGCCTGCCCATACACGAACGGGACACCTTCACCGGGTGGGACCTGCCGTTGGGGACGAACCTCGTGATCGCCGTGTCGTTCGGTCTCTTCGTGCCCTGGCGCATCCTCCACACCTCCAAGTACGGCGGCCTCAATGTGCACCCGTCGCTACTGCCGGCCTACCGGGGGCCCGCGCCGCTGCACCACACCCTGCTGGACGGCGTCCAGACAACGGGTGTGACGCTGCAGACGCTCGATGACAAGGAGTTCGACCGCGGCGTCATCCTGGCACGCGAGCTCCTCATGTGGAACGGCCTCAAGCGCATCCCAAAGGACTGCACGGTACAGCAGCTGCAGGACGCCGCGGCGCCCGTGGGCGCGCGCCTGCTGGTCGAAGGCCTGCGGAGCGGCCTGCACGTGCCGCCGTACGAGGACGTCACCGATGACCCCGCCGCTCCCTACGTGCCCGCAGAACCGCGCCACGCGCCCAAGATAACGAAATACGACCGCCAGATCGGCGTGGGGAGGCACACGGGCTCGCTGGCCCTGCGCCAGCGTGTCATCGGCCCCCTGTGGTTCGACGCCAAGCGCGTCCCAGAATTCCATCCAGACCCCGAACAAAAAAAGAAATACAGTCCCTCGCACATCATCGTCTCGGACCTGGATGAGGTTCACGCGCCGGACGTCGAGCGGCGGCGCCCCGCAGACCCCGCCTCCCCCGGCAAGTGGGAATCCCGCCTGCTCTATCGCGTCTTCCAGGAGCCGATGCAGCCGAAAGTGGTGTCGCTGAAGCGCCCTTCGAAATCGGAGAGGCGCATGGCAAAGATAGAGTGGAAACTGAAGCTACAGATGCAGAAGGAGATGGAGAAGGAGTCGGGCATCCCGCCGCCAGGCGGCCTCCTCCCCTACTGGACACGCCCCGGCGACGACGCCGTCTACTTATCGCGGCATAACCCGCCGGACGAGCAGGTGGACTCCTCAGTGGTGCGCATCAAGCAGCTCCAGTTGGGCGGCGAAAAGGGCCCGCGGCCCGCGGCCGAGGTCCTGCAGCCCTTTAGCACTACGGGAAACCTGCCGGATCTCGTGTGGAGGCGGTTCTTGTACCTCGCGCACAAGGTCGACTACAACCTGCACCTGGAGTCGGAGATTACTCGCATGACGCATCTCACCATGACGACGATTTTCCAGATCAACAGGACCATCTTTTTGCGCGAGCGCGGTGGCCGGCGCCTGTCAGAGAAGCAGCTCAGAAGGATGGAGCCCAAGACCCAGAAGATTCCCCGGGCGCCGCCGCTACCCCCCTGGGTCGAACCCGCGCTCGGGACCTTCGAGCGCGGCAACCTCAACCTCAAATTGATACGCGAGCACTGGTCCGCTAACCCTCAGGTCCCGGCCACCGGCTTCTTCCGGCCCCTCGAGCCAAAGAAAGAGGCACCACCGACGACAACGCGCCCTGATACCTCGATCCCTTGAGCTAGGCCAACCCTGGGACCCGATATGACGAAATAGCCGAGGGTGAACTGCGGGTGATCTGGGCGTTGTGTATAGTACTCTCTCCTGTGAGGAATGAGGAGAAAAGGAAATAAATAAAAAGAAGCAAGTTCACGAGACTTTTTTTTTTACCGATGCGTAAAACATACGCGCACGTATTGGTTGGAAGACGGGACGGGTCCCTGGCGTTATGTGGTGGCCATCCACTGTGTGTATGTGTATATATGCTGTATATTACTGTCAACTGCTGCCGGACCCAGGTAGATACATAGATGAACTGTACAGCGGGAAACGGGTCATATGAATGAAACCTCTCTTACGAACACGGCGGGCTAAGGCTAGACAAAAGTTGGCGCAGCATGACGATCTTTCCCATCATATCGATGTTCGATGTTCATAATCTGCAAACCTGTCTCGCATCTCGCGCACATCCTTGGTCTCCCCGCTGGCGTAGCCAAGCCCCTCTCTCCTCCGTCAGCCGGAGGACTCGGAAGTACTTTCTGTTTTTTTTTGTTTTTTTTTTGTTTTTACCACGAGCGATAGCACAAACAATAGGGGGGGTATATTTCAACTTCTGGATTCATGACCAAACGTTTGACTCGTTCGTCCATTGCTCAATAAACCAAAAAAACCCGACAAAAAAAAGGTAGAGACAGGTGTATCAGACTTCGTGAACCCCCCTCCTTCCGTACCAAGGAAGCAAGCAAGCAAGCAAACAGAGGCAGGAGAAACGCCTTTTGTCCGCAGCGGTCCACGCGACGGCACGCCCTGGAAGGCTTATGCTTATATATGAGATCCCCAGCACGGGGGTGGGGGGGGGTTTGTCCCAAAGTCATCCCCTTCCCCCTTTTTCCGTCCTGTCCCAGACACCTGGCCAATCCTCCCCCCCACCCTGTCGATTCCTATCAATCCCCGTCCCTCCCCTTACACCATGATATCTCATTACACAACGCGGACCGCCATTCCCCCCCGAACCACAACAATTACCCGCACATTTCCTTTTTTTAGTGACATTGGATCGGAATCAATTCACTCGTTGCATCAGATCAGACCACTGGACCAACCCAGGAGATAATGTTCGATGAATGATCGGTTATATCGCGTCCACGCACTCCTATATACCCCCATCGTTGCCTCTCATGGCCAAGATTTCCATCAGGCCGTCTTCTTCCACTGCGTGTAGACGCCGATCAGACTGCTCACGGTACCGGCGATACCGACGATGCCGTCGTCGAGGGTGACCCAGCCCAGGGCGGAGGAGGGGATGGTCAGGTCGCAGAGGTCGGAGAGGAGCTGGAGCTGGCTGGCCTTACGGTCACTGCGCACCGGGGGGTTAGCATAAGTCCCGTTCACACACACACACACACACACATATATATATGTATGTATATATAAGGACGACAAAAAAAACTTACATGGCGATCCTCTTGCTCTCGACGACGCCCTCGCCATGCTTCTTGTCGACCTTGGCCTCGCGCTCGCGCAGGCGGTAGAGGGTGTAGGTCTGGGCGACGACGCTGCAGAGGAGGCCGGCAGCCCAGAAGCGGTAGGCCTCCTGGCCGGCGCGGCGGGCGCCGCCCCACCTGCGAATGCCGGCGGCGTCGAGGACGGTGGTCATGTCGAGGGACAGGTAACCGGCGTAGCCGAGCTGGCGACCGATGGCGGTGTAGCGGAGGACGGGGTCGGCGCCCTTGGCGGAGGAGTCGGAGGCCAGGGCGGCGGCCTTGAGGTGCTCGACGAACTTGCCGACGCGCAGCAGCTTGCGCGTGATGCCCATCTGGCGCTTGGCGGCGTCGAAGGGCGCGATCTCCGACTTGGTCCCGTTCGTCCGCAGCAGGTACCAGGCGTAGAAGCGCGCGAAGTACTGGACCGTCCGCAGCAGCTTGTCGCGCCCCGTCGTCGTCGCCACGAACTTGAGGTAGTGGGACACCGACGGGTGGTAGATGAGTGCGTCGCCGACCATTTTGGCGTATTTCTTCTGCCTTGCTTTCTTCTTTTCCTTTAAACTCTCGTACTTGGATTTGATTTCCTTGGGAGATGTTCCTTTCTCTCCTGTTACAAAAATCTAACCCCCTTCAACCTTCAAATTCGATCTCACGTGGTCAGAGAAGATGGGGGACCTTCAACTCTCTGACTCTCTCTCTCTCGCTAACCAGATATCGCGCGAACTGGTGGTGTATGTCACGGTTCGATCGGACCGTGCGGATAACTTCGCTCCCGCGGGTTCGGAGAAGTGGGTTTGGTGGTTCTTTCGACTATACCCAGATGGATATAGTAATTCCTACTCTATATAGGTACGTAGGTAGCGTGTATAGCGTGTACAATTGGTTGATGATACAAAACCTCGGTCAGTGACGACGAGTATAGTGAGTATATATATAGATAGATATATATATATATGATATATTTGTATAAGTATATATCTCGTCGCCGCGCTTTGACAATAGAAATTGACGATCGACCGAGACTTATTACTTGAGAATATCTCGACGATAGCCAATTACGACGACGATGATGATGATTTAGGTTCCAACGGGCGGGAAAGGGGGGGTTACGAATATTCAAATAAGAGCATTAAAAAAAAAGATCGCATAGAAGGGGAAAATGGAAGAGAAGATGACGGGCAAGGAGGGTGGTGTGGTATGAATTATTATTAGTTTAGAATAGTTAAAATAGTAGGGATAGTAGGTAAGTAGGAGACGGTAGTGTATGTCGGGGTAGATGGATTAAGATGGGTTAAGATGGCTTAGATGGGCAACGCTGGGCAACTCTTCCTGGAAATGAGCAAATGAGGGATGAGGTGAGGCTTTTCGGGTGATATGGCCGGTATCTAACCTAAAGGTAGTGTAGGGTACCTAGGGTATTCTAGGGCATCTAGGGTTGGTTTTTTTAAGGAAGGGAAGCCAGAAAGACAGGAGGGAGGGAGTTATTGGGAACATCTACGGAGTACTCTAGAGGTTTATTAGTGGTAGGAAGTAGGTAACTAACGACGTAGCCCGAGCCTACATGAGCCTAGGCACTTGAAAGGTGGTGGTGTGGCATGTGGAGATAGTATGGGGATGGATGGTACTACCAGTATGGAGCTAGATTGGAGACATCGGGAGTATATGGATGGAGTACAGAGTACCGAGTGTTGTTGATGGATGTAGGGGGGATGTACGAAGTATACAGGGAAATAAATGTACCCGATACGGTCTACGATCTATACCTAGACTTTGGTAGTTTAAACCTCATACACACCCGTGGACTCTCTTATTGTATACATATATAGATGTACATAAGCCCAGAGGTCGAAAGGGAGGAGGTGTGGGTTCGTCAGGTCGTCGAACCTTCTCCCTCCCTCCCGTCAATCTCTCTTTCAGCCGGAAGTGACCATAGACTGGGTAAAGTGACCTAAAGCCGGTAACTTTGTTTGCGCAGGTACCGGGACATGATAGGTTCACAGGTACCTAGGTATATATATATATATCCATAGAAATATGACATATGACATGATCTACTTACGTATTGACAGTAAAGAGGTACAATATCTAACATGGACCACCTGGGATTCTCCAATTGGGAAAGTTGACGTATCCACCTTACCTGTGCGACGGATACTCATTACCTATTCCACTATTCCAGTAGGCAAGCCCGGCCGCCGCCGTCAGAGAGGGTTAAAATTCCGACGCAGGACATGCCGAGGTTCATGCCATATCCTACTTCAGCCTACTTGCCTTACCAAGCCTACTACCTAGGTACTAGTTAGTAGTATATCGGTTACTGCTTTATTTGTACTTAGTCCACTCGGTACCGATATGCGTTCATGCTCTGTTGCAGGGGTGTGTAGTGCAGAGTAAGGGTAGCAGCCAACTTCGAAACTAAATAAACCACCGGCATTTATTTCGTCCTCTACCACCACCACTACCACTACTACCACCGCCGCCCTTGACACCGCCGGAACTCAACCCTTTCCTTTAGACCAGAGAGATATGTGGAAAGCTTTTACCTCTCTATGTAGGTGCCCAGTTAATCTATGTAGGCCATCGTTAGGCGGGCTGGGGAAATTTCGTATTTATTTTGCGGAGACGGTGTGGGCTTTGTGGATATCATAAAGAGGCAGATCATGTCGGATCAGAAAAGTATTTTTTTTTTTTAAAAAAAAAAAAAAAAAAAAGGCTTTTGAGCAATCACATGCCTGCCGTGGAAAAAGTGCATAAAGCCGTTCTCTTAAGGGATTTATTTAAATTTACATCACCACCACACTCCCGGCCACGTCGAGCACGATATATATATAAATATATGCATGGCCGACAACTCCGCATTTCAGTAATTTTCTATTCATCTTAACCTAAGTATCACTCGTACATACATGCACGTATACGTACAGAAGATATGTGCTGAATAATACTAGGCGACCTACACCGAGCTGAAGTCCACCCCCAAATATATATATATCATTTGCCCTATTGACAGCCAAGGTTCTGCTCGCTATGTATGTACGTCACCAGTTTAATGTATCTTTATACTCACCTAATCATGACAGCGCTATCTGTCCGTCTCACAACACAGCAGCGCGTAGCAGCAGCATCTTGTCTCTTTGACAAGAACACAAGATGATGAGATGGGACACCAAGCGATCACGCTTGCCTTGCCTTGCACGGCCGGCCCCTTTCTCAAGAAGGCCAAGAAGGGATATTATGTTATAGCCAGCCGTAGAAGCCAAGAGAGGAGGTGGGGGGGGGGGGGGGGGGTTGTGGTAAAGACGACAAGTTGGCACTATCGGCAACCGAAATAGATTCAAAAACGGACCTGTTTCTTTGCTAATCGCCTTTTACCTGTCTAGATCCATCCTAGCCCGGCCAACAGGCCACAGGCTCAAAAGCTCCAAGCCGCCGCCTCTATGAGATAAAATCTAATTTCTTTCCGTTTTTGTTCTTCTTTTTTGGCTCTCGAGACCACCCCCCCGGGCACCCGTACACCCCCTGGTGGCCGGGTGTCCCGATATGTCTCCTCGGGTATATGAACAGACCGCGCAAGATATTTTGATCGTAACAGACTAGGCGACGAGGGCCGCCTCACTGGTGGCGATCGTGTCTTTTCACTGTTATGACTAGATATATGTATGATGACACCTACTAGATGTAGACGATGGGCAATCGCCTCTCGTCGAAACCCAAGCACGATAGCGAAGGGTTGAATTTGGGAATATGACGCCCTCAAAAAAAGGACAAAGAGTACCATGTAAGCCATGTGCAAGATACCCATGTCATACCAAAAAAGTGCGACGGCAACAGAAACCTGTGTTGCCTCCTGAGGCCCCAATTGGTTGTACGTAGGAAATGCCAAAGAGCTTCAACAGCGAAGTTATCTCGGATGACATTGCCCATAAGTTTTAATTATCCGGTTGATTGCACCCCGCCCCGCTCAGTCGTACTGGAACAACACACTGATCGATTCCCCGTGGTGGATGCGGCGGATGGCTTCGGCGAAGATCGCCGAGACGTCCAGTACCTCCAACTTCGGGCACAACCTCCTGTGTTCGTCCTGCGGCACCGAGTTGGTCACAATCACCTTGTCCAGAGCAGATGCGTTGACACGTGACAGCGCATCCCCACTGAGAACTCCGTGCGTGATGAGGGCGTAAATGGTGCCGGCGCCCTCCTTCCGCAACAGCTTAGCAGCGCGCGTGATCGTGTTCGCCGTGTCTACGAGATCATCGATAAGGATACAGACCCGACCCTTGACGTTGCCTACGAGCATCATGGTCGCGTTCTGCCGATCCGTAATCCGCGTCGGCCGCCGTTCCTAGATGATTGGGTGAGTTTGATGACACGGCCGAGACCCAATTCACTTCTCCTTACCTTGTGGATGAGGGCAAACTCCATGCCCAAGCTATCGGCGATCGCCGTGGCTCGCTTGGCACCGCCTGCATCCGGACTGACAATCACGGCATCCTTAAAGTCCGGAATGTTCTGCTGAATATACCGCTTCAGCAGTGGCCTGCCATACAAGTTGTCCATCGGTATGTCGAAGAACCCTTGGTACTGGGGGTCATGAAGATCTAACGCCACGACGCTATAGAATCCGTCAGTAGACATACTCTTTGAGTGCTGCATTGGCGAAGATGCAGGGTCGAGTGTGCTGAGGGGTTCCGCAGCTCGAATCCGAGCGAGCGAGCGAGCGAGCTATAGATGCTGGAAGCTTTTGTTGGACACGTACTGGTCTGCCCCGGCACAAGTCACCAAATCCGCTACCAAGGTCCCGGCCTGCGCGACCCATCTCTTGTAACCGGGCTGCGCTTGGAAATTCGTGATGGCGGAGGGGTTCTCGTAGTCGTGTGTCGTAAAGCTCCCGGCGTTGGAAGCTGAAGAACTGTGATGAGCATGGCCGGCGGCACTCGCCTCCCCATTGGGAAAGTAGCTCTCGCCATTCCGAGGGGACGCCACGCCGTTAGCAAGCGACGTCTTGTTCAAGACCTTGGTGAGGTCCTGGTGGGTAAAGCTTGCGCTCTTGGAGATACCGGGAGCTGGGGTGGCGGGTACGCTTTCGAAGGTATACTTGTCTTTGGATATCTCTGTTGGTGGTTTGGACAAGGGGGCGCCGATTTTGTTGTATGGCAGATCGGGTTGCCGCGAGTAGGGGAACAGGGGGAGTACGGCGGTGACCCTTCTCGCTGAGCCTGTCTTACACGCTGAGATCACTATGTACTATGTTAGCGCCGTGGACTTTTTGGATATAGCTCTGGCAGAGTTAGCTCGGGTTGCGTATTTTCGCATACTAATACACAGTTCCATGAGGTGGTCGTTGATAGCGCCACCACCAGACTGAATGATGAATACATCTTTTCCTCGTACGGAATCCTTGATTTCGCAGCGAGTCTCTCCGACAGAGAACTTGCTTAGAATTCGGTTCCCAGCGGGTACACCTAGTAGATTGCAAATGCTATCCGAGAGGGTCGGGTGTGAGTTGCCCGAGAGGATGACGATGTTTCTCACCATGATTGACGTAAGTGTTGGTGATGGTGTCGGTGTTCGGTATTGGTGATATTTGCCAGTTTGGAGGCAAAAAAAGTGTCGAGTTCGTTCGAGTAGAGAGAGAACTTGCTCGTCTACTTCACGTCACGTTTAACGGCACGTCACGTCAGGTCGATGGCCTGCCTTCCTTGCTGGTATTCCAATGGCAGAGGAATTTCGACTGAGAAAGAGAAGGCGTTGTTTTTTGTAGTTTTTACTATTCTTCTTCTTCTTCTTATTGTCGTTCTTATGATAAGTAATATCCTGAAGGCCTAGGTAGGCTCAGGCTCTCTTCTCAGGCTCTCTCCTCGAGTTTGTCCAGATGGTTAGAAAATTTCCCTTACCCCGGCCAGGGTCGACAGGGTTCCTATTTGCTCCGATCGCGGTAGTATGCAAGTTGCTAATTGAGCCGACGTCACTGGCCAATGCCGAGCTTATGCGAACCTGGAGAGGCTTTAATAAGACTGATGATAAGATGGACTGATGATATGTTCAACTTATCTCCCTGTCAACAGGTGAAAAGTCGGGATAAAATTATGTAGAAAACAAAGAGGGTACTTTCAATTCAACTTTCAACTTCGCCATGAAAAAAGATCAAAGTACCTAGGTAGAGACTGTACCCATCAACCCGACAAATCCTATTTGTCAAGCTTCATTGCGAAAAAGAAAAAAAAACCAAAAAAAACCGACTGGGTTGCAAACTAAATGAAACGAGTCATTAGTAGGCTAAATTAAGAACTTCCAGGTTTACACAAGCAAGGAATCAAATTGGCGGTGTTGGATACTACCTACACACACAGGTCAGTCAAGTCGTACGTACCTAAAGCTTGTGAAGACAAAATTTTTTGGTGGATGAGGTGGGTTTTGGTGGGTTGGTGGGCTGGCAGGTGGCAGGTGAATGGAGGGGCACGGCATACCTAGTCCGGGGCTTGTCTGCCTGTCCGGGGTCTTATTATACGATATTGGCCAATCATAGGTAATCTATGTTAAAGCTCACCTTATGTACGTACCTAGCCTGCACATTTTCTTACATAATACGGAATTCCGTCACTGGCAGGCCATATCAAGTCACTAGAAACCGTCGTGTGGGGGTTTCCTCGAATAACATTGGCTACCTAAGTACACTATGGAAGTGAAGTGCTGCCGATGAGCTGTGAAGATGATGTGATCCATCGCAGTTGTTTAGCTGCAGTTTGCGTGCTGCATGCGACACTGAGGCGACCTAGCCGACCTCCAGGCTGTAAATGTAGGTGAGTGAGCCAAGTGGGTCATGACCATTTCTGTCGTTATGCATAAACCGAGTATTTATCCGCCTTTCCATCTTATTCATCTAACATGGATTACTCACAAACCGCGTTAATTATCGAAGCGGTATGGATAACGCGTTACATACATATGTGCCTAGGTTCGATATAAGCCAGTTGGGTCTCACATTTCATCGCCCTGAACAGGATCTCGGGACTTGGATATATTGATAGGATCAGGTAGCGAGGTAGGACAGCTAATCGGTAATCCCCGGCGCTCCTCACCTTCCCCAGTCATTCGTTTTGCTCGCCCTCTACGGCATCGGCCCGTCATACATTAGTCGCCATGCCTGAGATCGCGGAAGGTGAGTTTCTTTGGGGCCGCCAGGCTCGGATGGCCAGCTAATATACACTACATCTCATTGTGGGACACTGGAGGCTAACTGATCTACTCCGCTCCCGCACCCTTTACTAAGTTGCGCGGCTTACCCACTTCCTGAACCTACACCTAGTGGGCAAGACAGTCGCTCGGGTCTTGGCTCCCGACGACACCAACGTGTTCGGCAAGGCCGGCACGAGCGGTCCCGCCTTCGCCAAGGCCCTCACCGGCAAGAAGGTCATCGGCGTCGGCCGTCAAGGGAAGTACTTCTGGTTGCTTCTCGACCAGCCGCCACACCCCGTCATGCACCTCGGCATGACCGGCTGGATCCACATCCGGGGCCAGCAGACCGCCTACAACCGCTACGAGGAGAGGTCCAAGGGCGCCGACAAGGACCAGTGGCCTCCCCGGTTCTGGAAGTTTCACCTCGAGACCGACGGCGGCGGCGGGGCGGACCAGCCCAAGGTCGAGGTGGCTTTCACGGACGCCCGGCGCTTCGGCCGCGTCCGGCTCGTCGACTGCGCCGCCTCCGAGATCCGGAAGCAGTCGCCGCTGGTCGAAAACGGGCCGGACCCCGTGATCGACCGGGACGAGTTCACCGAGGAGTACCTCCGGCAACGGATGCGGGGGCGGCGCGTGCCCATCAAGGCGCTACTGCTGGACCAGGCTGTCGTCAGCGGCATCGGGAATTGGGTCGGCGACGAAATCATGTACCAGGCGCGCCTGCACCCGGGGCAGTACTGCGACGATCTTGGCGACGCCGACGTCGCCGCCCTCTACCGGGCAGTCTGCTACGTCTGCGATACCGCCGTCGAAAAGCTCGGCGACTCCGCCGAGTTTCCCGCCGACTGGCTGTTCGAACACCGCTGGGGCAAGGGCAAAAAGGGCGCCGCCACCGCCTTGCCTAACGGCGAGAAGCTCACCTTCGTCACCGTCGGCGGCCGCACCAGCTGCGTCGTTCCCGGCGTACAAAAACTGAAGCCGGGCCACGCAACGAACGGCGACGTCGGCGTCGACGTCAAGGACGAAGATGAGGAGGCAGCTGACGAGGCGGTCGAGAGCAGATTCTTCGAGCCGAAGAAGAAGGACACGAAGACGAAAGCCGCTCGCCAAGCTGCAGTAGACGTCGTGGAGCAATACCCGCCTAAGAAGAAGGCTAGGCCGTCGAGATCGAAAACGTCGATCAAGGAGGAACCCGATGCTGATCACCCCGCACTTGAACCCGAAAGAATACCCGAGGAGAAGGCAGACGCTAAGGGCCCTGTACAGACCATCCCTGTGGTGGGTAGAAGGCGTTCTACGAGATTAAATGGTACTAGATAATGCGTGGACTAGGGATATTGTATCTCATAGAGGGATTCAAGTGACCATGCAATGTCATAGGCGTTTTAGGAAAGGGATTAATCTAGGTTTCTGATATTTTGGATGCATGCTTCGAAAAGCACACCCATGACACATTCAGCGACTCGATGCGGCGTTGCTAGGAGGCTGAGCATAACCTCATAGAAATTTGATGGACATAGAAATTTGAGAAGAGACCACAAGTCATACATACGCTGCATACAACTAATAAGGGGACAATAAATGTATCCAGAGGAGCTGGCGTCGATACTGTTTGACTGGTCCTACGCTGTAGCTGTTCTGTCATATTCTAAGTCTCACCCCCCGCCCTCTCTCCCCCTTTTGTTTTCTTCTTTTCTCTTGTTCCGCATGATATCGCCAATTGCTCAAGTAGTACTCATGTATTTTCCCGACTCGTTCTTATTTATCATCCCAGGGGCTTGCTAATAACGACTCATTGTAATTAGGCGGCCATCTGATGACCTTCTCGTTTTATGTCACATTCATGGGCCTTTAACAATCACCCACCCTCAGAAAGAAACCATATTCTGATGGGTGCAGGAGATCTTCCATAGCAGGAATGAGCACGGTCATTGCTACAGGAGCGAGGCTCTGACGATAAGGTGCTGACGTGATGATCTATTGTCCAGAGAAGATGTTCTGCTTAGTATGTTTATCGCTATAAGCTCCTCATCGGGCATTTCTTACTAACAAGCTTCGATACTTATACAGAAATCCCTATACACAATTTATCCTTTCAAAAGAGTCTGACAGTCAATGCGGTCCTGATATTGTACCTTGTCCGTCCTTCATACCCCTCACTCAAATAAAGAAATTAACCGGATGTTTGGCTACTCTAATACCTAGTCGAACGCCAGGATCTATCCCGAGGGGTGACCGCCTGTAAGCTCAACCCCCTGCTTACTACAGCCGTTGGGGTATCCTGTACCCCATAGAAGCTTATTGTACATAGAGGAACCTGTTTCTCGGGTTCTTACATCTTCAGGACGCGGCTCCCATAATTTATATTCCTGCGACGAGGACGACTTACATATACATATGCCTGCAATTTCTATGCCCAAGTTGTAGGCACAGCTAGGCACTATGGAGACAGACGATGATGATACATAAAAATAGATAAGGATAGGATAGCAAAATGAGACTAGGTAGACATGTAAGTAGTCGCGTCTTTCTTACACACTCATGGATGCTACCTACTCATGTAAGCTACGTCATTACATGCTCGCCCGTCTGTGTGTCAACGGTTAACCTGTGTGGCGGCGCAGCGAATAAAGACAAGCTTCGGACAAGCATTTTTGGCTGGCTTGGCACGGTAGATCCTCCTGAGGCTGGGTGCCAGGGTGCCAACACACCCTTATTTAGATAAGAGATTTCCCATAATGTGTGAGGCGTGGTCTCTCAGCATCGAAAAAAAAAAAGGCAGACTGGCTGCACAGTATCTTGCCATGGCCGAGACCCGTGCTACACGATAGGCGGTGGGTGGTCAGCAGAACAACTGTAGTTCGTATCCTACCAACGATGTCACATTATGTGGCACAAGACCAGCTCAGGGCGTGCAGAAGCCCATTTCTTACACACCGAGTACAGTATGCTTGAAGGGAGAAGCACAGAAGCAGTCTGATTCATACAAGGAATATCTTCATTATAGTTTCACGAGAATAGAATCATCTATGGAGATATATCAACATAACTTATATCGTTGCCTCCTCATCTTCCAGGGCGCACCCTATCTTCCCGGAAGGGCAAGGAGCAAGGTCTTAACCAACCAGGTGGTGTGCATGGGAATATTGATGTCTCGGGGACCCCGGTTGGGAGTATGACCACATGGATAGTCCAAGAAAGCACAATCCTGCCGGCCTCTTCCATTTCACGTGCCCATCACTACAAATCTGTCGTAGCAGTTAGTATTTTTACCTGTACTAATCGCCATCTCCTTCCGCGATTTATATACGGATGAGGCTATCACTCTAGGGGTGCAGCAACATAGAGTTTCTTTTTGGCTACTGAACTTCGAGTTCTCCGACAAAAGCCAGCTGCAAGGGGGGCGTGTAGAACAGGGGTCATTCCATTGGCCCAGTGCTATGTTTGGTGTCTTCCCACGAGAGAGAGAGAGTTCGACTCATGTCGGACGGCTGCACCCTTGATTAAGCTTCAGGAAGCTACCCGGCCAGGTGTCAACTGGGAGACTCACTCTTACTCGACAAGAACAAGAGATAAAAGAAAGTTTAACACGGCATCAACATAAATACCGCGTTGTTCTACTCACTCCCCCGCATCGGCTGTTGTCTCGCCGTAGCGCTGTGTAACCTCCGATATTCCTCTCTTCCCTTCTTGGTGTGACATCAGACAGGGTCGGACTTTTAACCACCAGTATCAAAGAAAAGCGGAAGTGGAAAAGTCGTAGAGGAAAGCGATAAGATCATGTCGGACGTAACGCCTCAACAAAAACCCTTCTGGGAGACGATATGGCCCGTGTTGGCCTGTGGCGCCGGCTTGTTCTCCGACGGCTACGTCAATAACGTGCGACTATGCCCTCCGTGTTGTTTCTTTCTCCTTTATGATATATTATGCCCCCCTACAAACATGGTTCTAACGGGATGTGTGATAGGTCATTGGCTCCGTCGCGACGGTGCTGAGTTATCAGTACGGAGCTGTGTTCAAGAACTCTACGGCTCAAAAATACGTATCAGACATTGCCTTTGCCGGGACGGTAGGTAGCCCCCCTTTTCGTTATAGATGATTGTTCAATGGCGTTTCTTGCATGGGCATCTACAATTAAAGCCCCCCACTCATGTATTATTTCGTGCGTAGGTCGTCGGTCAGCTCTTCTTCGGTGTTCTTGCCGACAGGTGGTCCCGGACTGGCTCCCTTCTCGTGTCCACCATCATCCTAATCATCTTTACCGCTCTGGCCGCTGGTTCCTACTACCATGGCGACCCCGTGGGCATGTTTAACATGTTGACCGCGTGGCGATTCTTCGTATGTTGAGCCCGTGGCCCCCCCCCCCCCTTTCTACAACTATTCCATGTAGTTAACGTCGATATGAAGGTCGGGATCGGCATCGGAGGTAGGCATCCCGTAACATTATGGATTAAGACGTTGAATCCAGATGCGAATAAATCGTGCGTATATAGGTGAATACCCAGCCGGTAGCGTGAGCTGCGCCGAGTCGAGCGGTGAGCTAAAGTCCGGGACCCGCAACCGGTGGTTCATCCTCTTCACGAACTCGATGATCGACTGGGGTTTCGTGATGGGCGCATTTGTTCCCTGTAAGTTCCCAGTCAAGCCAAAAGCGGGCATGTGGCCCTGCCTGCCTGCCTGCCTGCCTGCCCCTTTATCTAACAGCGCGGGGCCGCGCCCGCCCCAACAGACGTCGTCGCCGCGGCCGCGCAGAATAAGTACTACGGCACGATCTGGCGGACGAGCCTGGGCATCGGCTGCGTCTTCCCGCTCATCCTCCTAGTCATGCGCCTCAAGCTCAAGGAGCCCGAGGAGTTCAGCAAGAACTCCATGAAGCACACGCGCACGCCGTACCTGCTCGTGCTGCGGTGTTACGGCTGGCGCCTGCTCGCCGTGAGCCTGATCTGGTTCGTCTACGATGTGAGAACCTCCAAGTCCCCTTGAGGGGGGGCTCTCGGTCGTACGTACTTCAACTTGCATGCAATACTAACTAACCGCCGTCCCCGCCTCCTTGACTAGTTCTCCGCGTACTCGTTCGGCATATACTCGAGCACGATCCTGGCGAATATCTACGGCAGCACGGCGCCGCTGACGACGGTATTCGGCTGGAACACCGTCATCAACCTGTTCTACCTGCCCGGCACTATCTTCGGCGCCTTCGTCAGCGACTGGATCGGCCCGCGCTACACGCTCGCGCTCGGCGTCATCCTCCAGGCCGCCGTTGGCTTCGCCATGGCCGGCGCCTACCCCGCGCTCTCGCAGCCCTCCGTCGTCGGCGGCTTTGCCGTTGTGTATGGCAGTGAGTGCACCTATTCACCCTGCCCCCCCCCCCCTTTGGTTTTCGCATCCTCCCCGTCAGTGACAGAGAGAGGTTAGAAAGGAAGAGAGCAGGGAAAAAAAACACCCCCGAAATGAAAATCGACATGCTCATGAACACAAACACTAACGCACACAACTCTCTCAGTATTCCTAACGCTAGGGGAGCTGGGGCCGGGGAACAACATCGGGCTGATGGCGGCAAAGACGTGCGCGACGGGGATCCGGGGGCAGTACTACGGGGTGGCGGCGGCGGCGGGCAAAGTGGGCGCGTTCGTGGGGACGTGGGTGTTCCCCTACATCCAAGCGGCGGGCGGCAGCAGCGGAAGCTCCCAGTCCGCCCAGTATCCCTTCTACGTCTCCTCAAGCCTATGCCTGCTCTCGGGCGCCCTCGCCCTCCTTTGCCTCCCCCACGTCGGCCAGGACACTATCGCCCACGAAGACGCCCGCTTCCGTGCCTTCCTCGAGGCCCGCGGCTGGGATACCCGCCAACTCGGCCTCCGGAAGCCCAGTGTCGCTGGCAGCTTGGAGGGTCTCGAGGTCGGCGGCGATGGTGGGGCTGCTACTGGTGCTAGTAGAACACGCACCTCATCTACCGGGAACACCAACGAGAAGAAGGAATGAATGATTGACTGAAGAAAAGACGGGTAGGAACGGGGGTTTGATGGAGCAGGGGGATGTTAAATGACAGATGGTGGATGGAACGCGTGACTTGGTGAGGAGTGGTGTGCCCTCAAAAAGTTTGCACTCGCGAGTGGCTTGATCTGCTTGTAAATGAGTACGGTTTTCTATTCCATAGGAAAAGTGTTTCGATCTCAACATCATACAGCCCATGAAGAAACCATTATCATACCCCATCAAACGTTAATCCCGTGGAGCTTATCTGAAATCACGACAGTTTACGTCATATACAGCTACTACATAAACATCGGATATCATCAAAGACCAGCTAGTCCAGACACTTTTCATCGCAAGCGGGAGTTCGTTTTTGGTTTCATTTAATAACCGAAACATTCATCTCATTAGATGTTTTTCTGCCTGATTTTTGCGCCGGGGTATGCTATGGAAAAAAAAAAAGAGGAAAAGGAGAATTCACTTCTATGGTAACATGTTTACAGTTCGTCATGGTCAATAGGCTCGTCATCGTCACCAGCGCCACCAGCTCCCTGGTACATCTTGGAGGTGATGGGATAGGCAACGTTCGAGAGCTTCTCCTTCTGCTCCTCGAAGTCCTCCGCGGTCGCATCGGCCGCATTCTCATCGAGCCAGTCGTTGGTCTCCTTGACGGCGTCGAGAAGCTGTCATTTTCATTAGTATCATGCGATGTAGGTATGACGTGAGCAGTGCAACTTACAGTCTCCTTGTCCTCGTCATCAATCTTGCCACCAAGACCTTCCTCATCGTTGACCTGGTTCTTCAGGCTGAAGGCGTAGTTCTCGAGGCTGTTTCGGGCCTCAATGCGCTCGCGGGTAGCCTTGTCCTCCTCGGCATACTTCTCAGCCTCTTCAACCATGCGGTCAATCTCCTCTTGAGTGAGACGGCCCTTATCGTTGGTGATAGTGATGGACTCAGTCTTGCCAGTGCCCTTGTCGTGGGCAGACACCTTGAGGATACCGTTGGCGTCAAGCTCAAAGGCAACCTCAATCTGGGGCACGCCACGGGGCGCGGGGGGAATGTTGGTCAACTCAAACTTGCCGAGTATGTTGTTGTCCTTGGTCATGGAGCGCTCGCCTTCGAAGACCTGGATCAAGACGACAGGCTGGTTATCGGCAGCAGTCGAGAAGATCTGGCTCTTGCGAGTAGGGATGGGAGTGTTACGGGGGATCAGCTTCGTCATGACGCCACCAGTGGTCTCGATGCCGAGAGTCAGCGGGTTGACATCCATGAGGACGATGTCGCCAGTACCCTCCTCACCAGAGAGCACACCAGCCTGAACAGCGGCGCCGAAAGCGACAGCCTCGTCAGGGTTGATACCCTTGCTGGCAGTCTTTCCGTTAAAGAACTCCTCAAGCAGGGTCTGGACCTTGGGAATACGGGTAGAACCGCCAACAAGGACGATGTCGTCGATCTCCTCCTTCTTGACCTTGGCATCATCGAGAACCTGCTTAACGGGCTTCAGGGTACGCTTGAACAGGTCCATGTTGAGCTCCTCAAACTTGGCGCGGGTAAGAGTCTCAGAGAAATCCTTGCCATCGAAGAACGCCTCGATCTCTATGCGAGTAGACATCTGGGAGGAAAGAGTTCTCTTGGCCTTCTCGGCTTC
This sequence comes from Eutypella sp. D-1, assembly GCA_023313575.1. Taxonomy (NCBI): domain Eukaryota; kingdom Fungi; phylum Ascomycota; class Sordariomycetes; order Xylariales; family Diatrypaceae; genus Eutypella; species Eutypella sp. D-1. The sequence continues at coordinate 277,729 of JAJTTP010000008.1, read as the reverse complement.
GCGCTTGAGCTTGCCCATGGCCTTGGGATCCTTAGTGACGTCGACGGAGTTCTTCTTGTTGTAGGCCTTGGCAAAGTGGTTGATGACCCGCTGGTCGAAATCCTCACCACCAAGGTGCGTGTCACCAGCAGTAGCCAGGACCTCGAAAACACCCTCATCGATGGACAGGAGAGACACATCAAAAGTGCCACCACCGAGATCGTAGACAATGATGTGCTGCTCGCCATCGGTCTTGTCCAGGCCGTAAGCAATAGCAGCGGCGGTGGGCTCGTTAACGATACGCAGAACATTCAGACCCGCAATGATACCAGCATCCTTGGTAGCCTGCCTCTGGTTGTCGTTGAAGTAGGCGGGGACGGTAACGACGGCGTGGGTAACCTTCTTGCCAAGGTAGGACTCGGCGACCTCCTTCATCTTGCCAAGAATAACGGCAGAGATCTCTTCGGGGGTGAACTGCTTGGCCTGACCCTTGACATCGACCTGAACGATGGGCTTGCCATCCTTCTCGACGACCTTGTAGGGGAAGTGCTTGAGATCATTCTGTACTTCCTTCTCGCTCCACTTCCGACCAATGAATCGCCTGTGAGAAGAAGAGAAGACCTGTTAGCAGATGGCTCGATAAGGGAGGAGAAACAGAGATATGAACTAAACTCCTAGCATAACTGTCTAGGACAAGTGCCCAAGAACCAGGACAGAAATATGACTTACTTGACATCGTATACAGTGTTGGTGGGGTTAGAGGCCGCTTGTTGTTTGGCAGCGTCTCCGACTAAACGTTCATCTTCGGTATAGGCGACGTATGAGGGGGTAATTCGGTTTCCTTGGTCGTTGACAAGAATCTCGACCTTTCCTTTTTGCATCACACCGACACAAGAGTATGTCGTTCCCAGATCCTAAAGCAGAGGGAGACGATTGGCGTTAGTAATTGTCCAATATTACCACGCTAAGGTAGCTGTAGGAAGAGGCAAGGGAGAGAGAATAGGTAGAATAATATATAGACATAGATCACTTACAATACCAATGACAGTCCCCCAGTTCTCAACATCGTCGGCCCTCGCCTGTCCAACGAAGGCGAGGGGACTGAAGAGTAGTAGGCTCCAGGCAATCATGCCCAGGCCAATGGCCCAGAAGCTCCGTGAGCGACCGGCCATGGTTGAGGCAGGCAGATTTTATGAATCTGTGTAGTCTGTAGTCTGTGGGACGTCGAACTTGTGATGTGATACAAGCAGTATTATTTATCTACAAGGAGTTGAGACAACCTGTCAGAGAGACAGAGAAGCAGAAGTGAAGTTCAATCTTCCTTCTGTGTAGTGGTTGAAAAGACAGAGAGAGTTGTTTGTGCTTAAGTGGGAAGTGGGAAGGAAAAGAAGGATGTTCAGGGTAGAGTAACTTAAGTAGAAGAAGCTGCAATAGCGACTGGAGAAAAAGCCTAGAGATTTAAGGACTAGAGAGCTCTCTCTTCCCCCCAAAGATGCCACGTTTGTAGAGAACACATTTTCTTTCTTCCTAGGTCGTAGTTACTATGTATTACTATGTATGTACCTAGGTATGTACACAGGACACAGACCCACTTCGCTCCCCTCCCCACGTAGTCTGGTGGTATAATAAACTGACCAATTCATAGCTATTATCTATTCTAGGCAGGTACTAGGTACAAGAACTACATTATTATTAGACACCTGGTCGGGTCCAGGTCGCTACTGACTGACTTAGGTAAATATTGTCCATACAGGTAGGTACTGTGTCCATAGAGCCTTACAAGGCCAGCTTGCACTTTCTCTTCCAACCCCAGGTTACTTACCTATTACCCTTGCCCAGGTTCCAACATTGAAGTTGTCCCCATTGCCACTTTGCCATTATAGAGGACAAATATTTGTAAATCTAAGAAGCCTATCAAACTAATCAAGTGAATGGCAAATTAGTGACTCACCTCCATGGTTGTGAGTCTTGCCAGTGTCTTCTAGAATTCACTGGTGATTATATCAGGGCAAATCCTAGAGAACAGGTTTCTTACAAACTGGCCAGGGGGCTTTCAACCAAGAAAGGCTTCACTGACAGGAACTGATATATCAACCTGGGAACATCAGGAGTTGATTCTTTAACATGTGATATACCATTTTAGAGAGGTATTGCTGCTTATATTAAAGTTTAATCAGGTCATTCCTAACTAAACATACTACCTCTGTTTACTTTGCATGTGCTTTCTTTGATATCCGGGTTGTTCCTACATGTATACTTACCAGTTAGTCCATACATTTAAAGCAGGTGTTATCAGCGATAACAGATAAGACTTCATAATAAGATGCCACATTGCGATAACCCAAACCCCCCAGCCTAGCCAGTCAGGACTCAGGCCAATTGTCTAACTTGGGAAAAAAACAAAACCAATGGCCAGAGCTTCAAGTTGTGGGGTAAGGTGGGGGGGAGGAGCCAACCGTCACCTCTGGAACCCTCAAGAGGGAACCCTTGGAAGGTACTAGAAGGTGTCGCTTTGATTGGATGGACTTCAGGGGATATTCTACATAGCACCTTGCCCTATGCATTATTCACAATCTATCAAGTGAATGAATGACCTTGGGTAATACACTTGGAGTATCAGAATGTGACCACATTTTGACCAGCAGACCAGGTAGGCAAATAGGCAAATGTAACCTTAATGCAATAACTATACCAAGGATAGCCCCCATAAGGCCAGATTGCATCTAACTAACTACCGGTATCTACAAGTCATATATATGTACTTATGTAGGTACAAAGTGTGTTACCAGATATGGACCAAATAAACCAACCAGATCTGCCAAACCGGGAATAGCCTCATCCTGCATATTCTACTAACTCAACTCAATCCTCTTCCTGCCTTAGATGAGTATGGATTTTGAGTATCTCTTCTCCCCGCTTATAAACCCAAGAGGAATTGACTATCTGGCTTCAGCTGCAACCCAAGTAGTCTACCTGTCTGTCTACTTATTAATTTGCCCTGCATCTATTCCTGTATTCATTTCGTGATCATTCTTCTCAGCTACCCTCTCTATATAAGTATATAGTAATGCGATTAATCCAGTATCTGTCCATGCCCATGTGCTGGCGACATTGTCACTGCCTAGCTCAACTCAAGCAAAAAGAAGAAAAGGCTACCTAGGCATATACTTCTTATGTCTTTTCTATACCACTTGCAAGGTCCCGTAGGTTGTAACTAGATATTTACGTTAAACGTCGTACTGGTATGCGCATCCCAAATTAAGGGTTCGCTACGTGCTACGTTAAATGTAGTCCATCCCGAAGTAAGGACCAGGTTAGGTAGGCACCAACGGGGCTCTCAGAAGCTCTATATTTATTATCATCACGCTAGCATGTTATCATATCCGAATAATGCTCACATCCTGCCCGAGGAATGAAGGCCCACGACAAGATCACTCAAGTAGCCCAGCGGCGACAGTCTCGCCGCCGCTCCTGATGACGACGCGCTGGCCGGCCTCAAGGGGCGCTTTGTTACGGAGGCGGACGACGACGCGGGCGACGTTGCCGGGTTTCACGATCTTGGGGGACTTCCTGAGGACGGAGCCGCGGACCTTGTCGAGGAGGGCGGGGACGTCGGCGATGCGTCCCGCGGCGTGCAGGCGCCCCCGGTGCACGTCGACCTGCATGGGCATGAGGACGTCGAAGGCGAGGACCTTGGCGGCGAACGACTCGACGCACGCCACCGGCGCCCGCACGTCGCACGCGATGTCGCCCACCCGCACGTGCACCGGGTCGATGTGGCTCAGGTGCAGCACCGCGTTCTGGCCCGCCACCGCCCAGTCCACCGCCTCGCCGTCCAGCTCCAGCAGCTTCACGTACGCCTTCTCGCCGCTCGGCTGGATCAGCACCGCGTCCCCCGTCTGTACGGACCCCGCGTCCAGCCGCCCCGAGATCGTCAGCGGGATCTGCGTCGACCGGTAGACCTCCGAGATCGTCATCCGTAGGGGCTTGTGGAGCGCCCTGGTCATGGGCTCCGAGCTCTCCAACTCCTCGATCAGTGTATTTCCCGTGTACCAGCTGGCTTCCGGATCTGTAGACTTCTTGACCAGATTGTCTCCGTGTAGGCCTGACACGGGCACGAAGCTGATATTCTTCAGTTGGAAACCGGTGGCTGACAGAAACCCGGAGACTTGTTGCATGATCTCGTCGAACCTCTCCTTCGACCAACTAACCGTGTCGAGCTTGTTGACTGCGACGATGATCCGTGATACTCCCATACTACGTAGGAGTAACGAGTGTTCCCTCGTCTGACCCTTCAATCCAGCTTCAAAAGCACCTGTCGTCGCATCGACCACTAGTATGGCGAAGTCCGCCTGACTAGCGCCGGCGATCATGTTAGGTATAAAATCGCGGTGTCCGGGCGCATCCATGATCGTAAACGAGGTGTTATCCGTCTCGAATTTGTTCATTGCGATATCGATAGTCACACCTCGCGACCGTTCTTCCGTCCGCTGGTCTAAGACCCATGCGAGGGCAAATGATGACTTCCCTAGGCGCTCTGCCTCTTTCCGGTATCTCTCGATCGTCCGCTGGTCGACCACGCCCAAATCGAGCAACAAACGGCCCATCAACGTGCTCTTTCCAGCATCCACATGGCCTTGGGAGTAAAATCAGCATCGAAACATTGCCAGAAAGCACAATAATTGCTTCTTACCAACGACGACAAAACTCGCGCTCTTTTTGCTTTTGCTCTTCTCAAATTCGCTCAGAACATCCAGGTTCTTGCTCTTAGGTAAAGGAGTGTCGTCGATTTTGAGGTCCTTAATCCCGTCAGTGGCGGCGTCTTTACCATCCGAGGCCCCCTTCTTCTTTGTTGTTGTGGACGCCGCCAATTTCTTGTTGCTCGCTGATACGGACGAGTTAGTATCTCTCATGCCTTTGCCCTCTTCGTCGCTGATAGCGAACCTTTCGATTGTGCTGTGAGAACCACGTCATCTGGACTTGGCTCTGAGAAGGCGTCAGTTACGGATGAAGTGAGACCCAAGTAAGGATATGGAAAGTGGTTTCGTGGTGTAGGGGCATTGGAGCTTGTAGTAGAACCAAGGAGGGCTTGGGCAAAAGCAGATGGCGCCGCGGTCTCTGGTGGTGATGCTTCCTCTAATATTAGAGAGGGCGCCGACTCTGTTGGCTGTATCGCAACACTTTCAGAGCTAGTCTCTGCTTCCAGGGCTTCTTCTTGTAGGATTCGGCGCGTGATTGACTGGTCCGGCGTTGCTCTCCTTTTTAGAGACGACCCGAGTGTTCTGACAACCTGCGGCTCCTTCGCTGCCGATGAAGAAGCAGGCGGATCGAGAGATAGCTGATCGACTTGTCGCGCCGTCTCCTTGACAGCATTCTGAGATTTCTGTTCCTCGGCTTTCTTTTTCCGCGCCGCAGCAAGAGCCTGCAGTTTCGACATCTTGCCGCCCGGCGCACTGGAACCTCCTAGCAAGCCGCCCCCCCTGGGACGGGGTGGTTCGACGAAGGTTGTTTCTCGATGTTTGGGGATGTTCAACCACGGCATGTCGCTGAAGAAGTCCTCGAAAGAAAAGTGCCGTGGGTGCCGTCCTGCCGACCCTGGATCTGCTAATTGCGACCCTTCAGCATGCCGCCGAAAGCTTTGCCCCGAATCTTCTGTGACGGGCGAACCTCTGGTAACGTTCCCGGCGTACACTTGTCTGGACCATGGTGCTCGGGATTGCGTACGCGAACATACATGTCTGTAAATAGAAAAGCTATACTGACCTCCTTTCGGTTTCTTCTTGGCGGCTTTGGGTGGTGGCGCGATGAACTTATTCATTAAATAGGTGATGGACTTGTCGACGTCATAGTAATAGTGCCATAGGGCCTCTTGTATTTGTTTTGTCGTTACTTTGGAAGCCTCGTTTCCAAGTGAAGCAATGATTTCGGCGGTTCCGGCATTCATCTGGGCTACGGAGAGAAAGAAAAGACAAGTGTCAATATCAGGCGCAACCAGGGATGTTCAACCAGGAGGACATACCACGATCTTCCGGGCTAAGCTCCTCTTCCTCCTCCTCGTCGTAATCGACCCCATCGTACTCGTCGAGATCCTGCTCGTAATCGTAGTTGCGATAGGCCTGATGGCGAGACATGGCCGAAGGATCGCAGGGTAGTAGAATAGTCAAGTAGTGTTGAGGTGGTTTGTATGGGGGTAAGTGGAAATGAATGAAGTTCAATGAATGAGGACTTTGATTTTCGAAGTCTTTCTGTGTAATTTCACCTGATTATGGCAACCTTGGAAGCTTGGGTGTACCGTATGGATATACGATTACCTACAGTAAGATGGATCTGGAAATATATATACGAGGCCAAAAAGATTCCGAGGTTGATACCTGAGGCTACTCTACCTAGAGGTAGGAATGTAGGTAGGTAGGTTAGGTCGGGTAGGTCTGAGCAATCGATGCAACCATAGGTGGGGGATTACTCACCCGCAAACTAATTGGAACATTAGTTATGTACCTAGTATCGGGGTAAAGTTAGTGAGGGGCACAGGCACACTTAATGGGGCTCTTTGTGCCCGCTAGCATCTGATAGAGAGCAATGACGTAATTCAAGATAAGACAGACCTTAACCTGGTTGCCTGGGGTCACAAAATGTTGATACCTATCCATTCATCCATCCAGTTACTGCTAGTAGTACTTAGGTACTTTCAATAAGTAGGCACCTACATAGAGCTCTAGCGCTATTCTTTAAGGTAACTTGGCAGCATAATTATGGGAGTCTATCACGCCTTTTCCTGGGATTAACACCCAATCTCTAGAAAGAGCACATATCAACGCAAATTATCATTCGCACATACAGAGGTTATTCTGCTATCTCGGGGTATTTGCAACATGGGGGAGGGGCTGACAACAACAGAAGGAGTTGGGTGCACATATAGCGCTAGTCAACAAGATAGTAGTAGTAGTAGTTGTTGTTTTCCTTTTATAAAGAAAAAGAAAAGTTACACGATATCCGCGGGGATGAGGACTGTACTCGAGAAGGTGTCCTGTCCTGTCCTATCCTTAATTATCCTATGCGTCTCAGAGATCTATCAGAGACTCTTCCGCAACGGGTTGCGGAGGTGCATGCTGGGGTGCTGAAGGGAAGGGATCCTGGTTGAAACCGGTATAGCCTGGGCCAGGGGCCTGGTAAGGCTGGGGAATCTGGCCTGTAAGCTGGGGCTGTTGTTGCGGTTGCTGCTGCTGCTGCTGCCAGTAGGGCTGCTGAGCATGTTGCCCTGGGGGTGCATACTGCTGGGGATGCGGTGTCTGTGATGGTTGCGCTGGGATCGAGGCGGGAGTGGGAGGTATGGACTGCTGACTGTAGTTCATAGACTGTTGGAGGTTTGGATACGGAGCTGGCGCGGCCTCCGAGGGCCCGGTAGGGGGCGCCTGGGGGTCCGTACCGTGCTGTGCGTTGTTATAGTAATACGCGGCATTCGGATCGGGTGCAGAAGGTCCGCTTAATTCGGGCGCTCTGCTGGGTTGGGCGTTCGTAGACGCACGCCGTGTTGGTGGGGAGACTTCAGCTGGGGCGTAATTTGCCGGCGTAGAGTACTGGACAGGTCCAGGAGGTCCTTGAGGCTGCCAACTATCTGTCCTCTGTGGTGCCTGAGGATACTGGCTGCTAGACGAGACTGAGCCGCGCTTATCGTAATTCCCATACTGGACCTGCGGAGGCGCCTGACTGTGTTGCTGGGTATACGGGTGCCCTCCTGTCGGTGTTCTGTTGTAGTCTGACCGTGGATCGGCCGTGTAGAAGTTTTCTACCGGCCCAGCCCCAGGTCCAGTTGGAGGCTGCATGGATGGATAAGGACCCGGAGGTTGCCGCGGGGGAGGCAAGGAATATCCGCCTATGCTGTGTTGGCTGTAAGCCTTAGACAGGCGCTCCTCCAACATTCTATCGTAGTATCGAACGACGGTTGATAATTTGGCATGCAGGTCCAGAAGAGTCTCTGAAGCGAAGTTAGCATTGTTTCAACTCTCAGGCTGACGGCTTCATTACCATGTTTGCTCATTGTCTCCCCATATGTGCGAGCTAATTTCGGCCGCAACGTCCCGATGGAATCATAAAGCTCCTGAATTTGCGGTTCTCGGAGGATAGTACCGGGAGGCTGCGTTTGCAGTCTCTCCACCAGCGTGGAGAACAAGTTGATGTTCTCAGCCTCGACCGGGGTGAGCTCGTACTCATTCTTGGGCAGGACAAATTGCGACGCTGAAGCGACTGGGGTGCTGTCCGCCTGCTGTTTCAGTGCCGCGGCATGTTTATTCTTCTGTTCTTCCATATCTGCCAGCGAGGCTGCGATGGCAGCCTTGAGATCCTCATCTTCTTCCTCCGATGTCTTCGCCGAAGATCCAGTATGGCCGTTCGTCTTGGCTTGTGATGCCGCAGGCGCGTTGTTGGTGGGTGGAACATAAGCTTTGTTATGGCCCTGGACCTCCTCCAAGCTCATAGCAAGGGCTTTCTTCAGGTCCTCGTCGAAGTCATCGTCTACACGAGCCTTCCGCGGTTGCATCGCTGATGTGCTGCGGTTCTTGTGAGGGAATGAGGAAGTCGATGCGGCGCGGTCCTGGCCGATAGGGGCGGCGCTCCTACTGGACTTATCGGTGAGTTTCGCGTAACAGCCATCGTCTACTCGCACGGGCTGCAGGATCCCTAGATGAGGGAGGGGCAGTGTCTTGGCCGAGCATTGTTGATCGAAACAGTTTCCGCAGTTGCGACAGTGGTGTTTGCGATTAGTGAAGGTGAAGGGCGTTCGACACCGCATACAGACATCAGAGTCTGTCCACTCGGGAGGCTGTAAACATGTAAGTTAGTTTGTGTTTGCATTATCACACGATACGGGACTCTTATCCGCATCATCATCATCATCATCATTATCTGTGGTGGTGGAGGTCGCAAAACGTACAGCGCTGCTGTCTATCATGCTGCTCGAGACAGTCACACGAGGCGGAAATTGGAAACCGTCTCTCTGTAAGGATCGATATGTTTCTTCGATGTACTTCAACTCGTAGCGACCCTCGGTAGCGGCAGCCCATGACTGTATCAACTCGAGAATTTTGGCCTTCACTTCCTGATTCACAGCGGCAGACCCAACAGCATGAAGCAGAGATGTGAGATTGTCCATGAACTCCTTAGAAGCAACTTCGACGAGGAAGTGGGAGCCGCCATTCTTGACGCAGGTATCGGTGAGACTGAGGGCGCTGAGTTGCTGATTGGGATTTTTGGCACCGATTCTGCGCTTTAGAGATCGCATGGCATCTTTGGGCTGTACGGTGCGAGAGCGAATAATGTCGGAGATCTCGAGGTTCAGGGCAATATCTTCCAAACTGCTACTCGTAGCCTTCTCGATCTGCTCATCCAAGGCCGTGTTGGCCGAGGACGAGAACCAACCGCTCATCATATTGGGAGAAAACGTTGGCCAAAAGCCAAGGGCGGAGGAACGAATGAACGGATGGACGGACGGACACACGGACACACGGACTCGAAAAGCAAGGTCAACTTCAGAATGGATAGAATAACGGGTTTGACGATGCGAAAGTATCGGGAAACTTCACGGTAGAAACAGTAGAAGTGACCGGGAGGTGGAAATGAGTTGTCTGCTTGTACCCTAAGCTCCAGCCTCCAGCTAGAAAAAGAAGGTGTAAAGGAAAATGACTGGCAGACGAGACCGGGAATGAGGCGATTTTGTTATGATGTATTCGTACATAACCTACTCAGTCAGTAAATAGTAGGTAGAGTCGCAAAAGTGAAGTCTGGTAATTAATTACTTAGATTAGGTAGTTGATGGTTCCTGTCAATTACAGAAGGGCGAAGGCCGACTTGACAACCCGTAACTTACTTACCGGTAAGGTAAGGTAAAACGGATCTCCCAGCTTCAGGTTGTCTGGGTTGTTAGGCAGACATGATGATTGGCTTATGCACCCATTACGTATGTACTTACTTAGAGATAGGTACCTATCCAGGCAGCTAAATTCGGGCATTTCAACCAGCTCCAGGGCTTGATCAGGTGGGTGGGTGTATACTTAGGTACTTGAGTTCCAAGCCCCTCGGCACCCCTCCTGGCCTCTCTACCTTAACTACACCTGGCAGACCTGGGTAACTGTCATACTTCAGAAGGTACCCCCGTAAAATTGGAGAAACTATGAAAGTACTTCAAAGTTCGTGTCTACATATACAGTACTTTAATTGGGTATTCCAGTTATAGACACCCGGACTTATGGCCTCCAAGTAGTCCGGGTTACTTAGTATAGAGAAGAAGAGTAAGATATAACTAAGCCACATTACGACATGTGTTGAGGCTCATCAGTAGTAGTATTCAAGGTCGCTATGAAATTAATAGTCCCTTTAGTTATTAGTGAATGACCTGAATGACCAACTTTAGCTTAACTACCTAACTTTGAACCCAAACGCCTTACCCCAGCCAAGCCCACCTCCAGGGTTGCCCGTCCGCCACTTCTCAACCCCAGCCCCAATCTGCCTAGCTTGGGTACTAACTCCCGGTAGTGTCAAGTACTTGTAGGGAGGAAGGTACTTGTACATGTTCGCATATGCAACAACATCCATCATAGGTACATCCATACCTGCCTACCTGCTAAACCTTGGAAATACGTACATATAGGTTTAAGATTTAGGTATCTTTAGTATCTTCAACGGTAAATATTTGGATTTCTCACAAATTCAAGTTATTCGCCCGTTTTACAGCTTCTTAATCTACTTAGGCCCACGCAGGTGATTCGCACACATACACACACACACCTTTGTCATATTGTCGTCTTGTCTGGAACAGACGATGGATTAAGGAATAATAATTCACCAGTCACAGTCACACTTTGTACATTTCCCGCTCTCCAGCCGCTGCCGCCGCTGCTTTCATCTGTCGACTTCGAATTACATACCTCCCAAGTACATACTCAAGTACACACACATTCCTCAGTCTATCGCCAACCACCGACCAACCGATCTTGAACTTCAATTTCTCGAGCGCCTCTCTATAGAACCTCCTCTCTCTATCTCTAGACAGTTTTCGTTAAACTCAGAGGGCGATTCTGTCTCCTCTCATTAACAGAATGCGTTGCAGCTTTTGTCGTCGGTCCCAAACTCAACTCGAGGAACTATACTCATAAAAAAAACACGTTCTCTCGATTCGCTTGTTTTACCACCGCAAGCGCCGTGAACCGTGAACCGTGAACCCTTCTTTTATTGATATTGCCCCGCTGGTAATTCCTGCCGGGAATCTAGTTCCTCGACAACGACGACCTCGTCCCGTCTTGCTTATTCCCCCGGAGTCTCGGTATGACATGACTTCCGACAACACTCCGACCGAACTATGAGTCCTGTCACTTTCACCAGGCCCTCTGTCCCTACAACATTCGATACACCACAAGGCATAAGCATGGCCCCAGTCGTTAACGGCCATTCGAATTCCGGTTCGGGCACCACCACCGCCCTGGTGGCGAAACATGGACCTAACGGAACCGCTATGAATCAAAATGGGAGACCACCTGGTGGAGGAACTGGAGGAAATGGAGGAAATGGAGGGAGGAGACATTATCAACATATCGACGATTTGATCTCTATCAGAGTCGATCTCGACCCTCGCACCCCCCTTCGCAAAGTCCTCGACACAGCCGATAATCATATGCAACAAGCCATTACCCAAAAGAATTTTAACCGTCCAGACCTAGCCTTACAGGAATACATGAAGGCCTTTGGAATCGCCGTTGATATAATCCCGAAGCACAAGGACTATCCTTCTTTGAAATCTAGTCAGGGAGGTGTAGCCTCCGGGTCCGATCGGGGGGGGCTTGGTCGTCGTTATAACAACCTCAAAGTGAACATTACCCAGAATAGCGAGGCCTTCGATAGGGTCAAGGCCCTCATCAAGGAGGACAACAAGAAATCCGGCGTCCAGCCTACGCGCCCCTCCCGGAACTCTAGCGACCTCAACCTCATGAATTTGCCTAACGTACCCTCTAGTGATCCATCGAAGTCCCACTCCCGGAATGGTAGTTCTGCTCGTCTCAATGAACTCAAGTCGGCACCTAGCGACTTCACTAAGCAGAGCCACTCCCGCGGGAACAGTGTCACGAATGGTGCGCCAAAATCAAAACCTGTGGTTCATCCAAAGCCGCAGGCATTACATGGCAATGCGATCCCACCCGGTGGCAACAGCACGTCTCAAGATCTTAGCAGTCGTTTTGCGAAGTTACGAGACCAGACAACATCGTCTAATGGCATCACATCCAACGCTAAGCCCGCTGGTCCCAGGGAGATGCCAGCCTCCCAGCGGCCAAAAACTACAATACAGTCTGCCCTCCCGCCAATGCCCAAGATACCCGATGCCATATATAGCCCCGCGAGAGGTACCATCACGAGCGAGGTAGCTGCTCTGCCATCCAGCACGCCTCGTGGCATGTTTAGCAGAACCAACTCCATTGTTTCAGCCCCTAGCGCTTCTGCCAGGACGTCAATGGAAAATGCGATAAAGGCCTTTAGCGGGGAGCAGTATGTCACCGCAAATACATATTCTGAGTCGCCGCCGTCTCCACAGCCGTGTGGTATTGATATTCCGGAAGGGGAGACCATAACAACACAAGAGCTCCTGAATTACATGGGACACGGGAGTGGCAGAGTGCAGTTGCTCGTTATAGATATTCGCGATCGAGAATCCTACGACGATGGGCATATCATGTCCGTAAGGACTATTTGTATCGACCCTGAGATCCTGGCCCGTGAGAACATTTCCGCAGACGACATTCAGGACAGTTTGATCCTTGCTGATCCCGCAGAAAAGCTCGCGTTCGAACAGCGTGATAAGGTTGACCTAGTTGTCGTTTACGATCAGGACTCGACATTTGTTCCCAGGAGGCCAACTGGAAATCCCCAAGCCATGACTATATACACGATAATGAACGCTTTAACGCACTTCAACTACACCAAACCACTGAGAAACCCTCCAAAGCTTCTAGTCGGTGGTTTAGATGCTTGGGTAGAAGAACTTGGGCCACAGTCCCTAGCCGATTCGAAGACAAGCCAAACACCGAGAAGACCACGCGGTCCCAGAACTATGGATAGACGGCGAGCGAGGACCAAGACGAAGACCCTAAACCAGAAGGAGATAGAACAATTCGAGAAGTCGATTAAGGCCGACGAGAATGTATCACCTAATGACTATTATCGGTCAGCTGAAGAAGTAATGCGCCGGTTCCCCTCCGTATCCCAGCTACAAGAGTCCATGACTGCGCCAGCCCGCGCCCCCTCAATATCCGAGGAGGAACGCATCTATAATGAGATATCTCCCGCGCCGCCTGCTCGTCCAGCTCCTGCGGTACCAAGAACTAGATATAGTGGGCTCGAAAGCAAAGACGACGGCTCAACTTCTGGTGGTTACGCCAAGAAGAGCGTCATTAGTCTAGCACGCAAAAAACGGACAGGCCTCGAAAATCCTTACCAGTGGTGTTACTGCAACTCTGTTCTCCAAGCTCTCCTTGCCTCTCCTCAGTTCACGAACGAGGTCACGCGCAGTGATTGGCCGGTCTCATGGCGGCCCGCAGACCATACTACGGAGAAACCCTCACCGCAATTGCTCTCAAGGATCCTCGGTAGCATATTCCAGTATCTGAACAACCGGCAATTCGAGGTAATGAGGGCCGAGCTTTTGATGGTAAGTCGAAGCATACCTATTACTTCCTTGGTCTCGATATTTCTTCTAACACGGATTAGAACTACCTACGATCTATTCACCAGGGATACGAATACCGAGGCAGAGTAATTAGGTTTGGTGACAATGAACAACACGACGCGGAAGAGCTTACGACGTTCCTCCTCGACCAGTTAGACATGGAGACAAATACCAGGCGCAACATCAACGCTGTCGAACCCGACTTCAAAACGCCCAAAATACAGAACACTGCGGCGCCGCTGGGTGACGTGCTGAGAACGTGGCTAGCGTATTATGATCGCCATCAATCCATCGTGGACAAATACTGGCAGAACGTCATCTCACAGGAGTTCACGTGCATGAACCCCGAGTGCAACGCCAAGTCGTACAAGCTCGAGGCGGAGCCGTTCATCGTCACCTACCCCGCGGACACGACGAGGAACGGCGGCGGCGGGCAGATCGACAGCCTCCCCGCGGCCTTCGACCGGGAGTTCGCGCCGGACGAGGTGCTCGAGACGACGTGCGAGACGTGCAAGCACAAGCACAAGCGGCGGCGCAACTACCTGCTGCGGGCGGCGCCGCTGCTCTGCGTGAAGATGATGCGCACGGTGCACACGTCGCGCGTGCCGCTGAAGAACACGTTCCCCGTGGAGTTCCCGTTCGACGACCTGGACCTGCGCAAGCACCGGTACGACGCGGCGCAGGTGCGGCCGTTCCTGGGCGCGCAGCCCCCCGGCATGCTGGGCGGCTACGAGGAGGACCCCGTCTACGACCTCTACGCCATCGTCATCCACAACGGCCCCGACAGCCACTCCGGCCACTACTGGACCTGGGTCCGCGAGGGCGGCGGCGCCACCTGGACCCGCTGCAACGACTCCTACACCCACGAGGTCACCATGGACCGCGCCATCCAGCGCGAGCTCTTCGAGTGCCGCGGCAAGGAGACCCCCGTCATGCTCTTCTACAAGCGCAAGGACATTCCCTGGTCCAGCAGGGACGACTAAAGAGGAGGAAGAGGAGAAGGAGCAGGGCGCACATGTGCGTTATGTGCGTGCTGCTGCTGGCCCGTGTTTTTTCTTTTTTTTAATACACGCACGAGATACCCACCCAACCAAGCAACCAAAGAAGGCTAACTACATAAGGTGGTCGGCGAGTTTTCTGTTGAAAGAAAGGATACGATAAAGATAAAAGATAAGATACCACTTTTGTTTTGTAATAAATCTTGGATCGAGGAATATTAGGGGCGGGCGGCCGCGGTCGCGGGATGGGGGGATTTATCAGGATTTGGGGAGGGAGATGGTGGGGGGGGGGGGGGGGGGGGGGAGCAAGCGGTATGGATCCATCATCATCATCATCATCATGAATGTTCGTCTTTTCGGGGGGATGGAGCCGGGGGTGTGGTCTTTGTCGCTTTTTGGGGAGGGAGTTCTCGCTGTCTGTGTCTGTCTAGCAAGCAAGCAACATTCAAGAGAATTCGGATTTGGATGACGAAAAAACATGATCTCAGCATCTCTCATGCATGAAAAGGGGGGGGGGGGGGGCTCTAGAGGGGGGTTAGGGAAAGAAAGCATCACGGAAAGGAGTTGCTCTTTCTTTTTTCTTCCATTTCTTTTTTTGGTTACATATATATATAATATTTAGCGAGCATGGCGCGCGGCAAGAAACTCCCTTTATTTTTTAAATCTTCTTTTTCTCTCTCTTTCTCTTCTTATTATCACTTCGTCGTTTCGTCTCCGCCTTCTATCTAGTCTTGTCAATCTGTCCTTTTAACTTAGGTAGGGAAAGAGAACTAGGCGCGATATGTCCCCTCTCCCCCCCCCCCCCCTTTTCCCCATTTTAGGGGACAGACAGACCATAATCGTCGGTTCCGTTTCTCTTAACCCCTAATCGTATGTATATACTCAATCCTCGTCCTCATCTACTCAAAGTCACACGCGCGCGGTGCGCCGAGCGTCTTGCGAGAACAAAACATACGTGACCCTGACCTAGGATAAACAGACAGCAAGCTCGAAATGACTGAGCTAGCTAGCTAGCCCGCTAACGTAGCGAGCTTTCTTATGTAGTGTTTTGGTAGGCTCCCTTGGGTACAGCAAAGCCAGCTTTGGATACTTTACCATAGGTCCCCGCCTATCCGTAAAACAAACGACATCTCACTCACAGCTTGCGGTTTACATACAGTAGTAATGCCACATAGGCAGCAGGAGGAGGGGTTCGCAAGACATTATACACCAGGAAGAGTAGTTCCGTAAATAAGGGAGGTCGTTTCCTGCTGTTAAACCGACCGGCGAGCCCAACTCGACCAGAGTGGTCTATATCTACGTAAGCTATCTATCTAGCTACCTGCCTGCATGCCTGCTCATCTGTTGCGCCCGGGCTATATCACAACCACACGCGTATGTACGTGGACACCTTCGCCCCATTGCCAGAAGACAGAGAGGAATCTCTTCGTTTATTTTCAGGTAGTCCGCCACCTGCATCTGGATCCCGCCTCCTCAGTCCCGACCCATACTCGTCCACCTATAATCATTCCTCCAACCAAACACATCACCATCCCATCGGCCACCCCACCTATCCATACCGCAGAATGATAACGAAGACGTGTTTTGAAAACAAACCGGTAAATCAAAATGCAGGCAAGACGCAGAGAGGGGGGAAGTCAAGAGCAAAGTACAAGGAATAACCTGGCACGGCGGCATGGTGTGGTGTGGTGTGGTGCGGTGCGGTCTGGCATAGCATGGCACATCCGCGCTGAGGAGGTGTGATGGAAGGAAACATAGGCGTCAAAGGCCAAGACGGACTACTGGTAAGGGGCTAGCAGGGAGGTGGGATGCCTCGGTAGCATGTGCGGGCAGGGCTTTTTTTCGACTATATCTATTGTACGCTGCCTGCCTGTCGGCTTGTATCCTATCTCATATATCTTGTCGTCATCTTCTTGATCAAGATGAGCCGAACGTCTCCTTGATCTGCTTTTGGTAGTGCTGCTTCAGCGCGCGACGGTTCACCTTTTGCGTTGCCGTGACGAGGCCCTATATGTGACAATGTGTTAGCGAACTTCTACGCTGAAAGCAAGGGACGACGCAAGCTCATCGCATAATCAAAAACAGAAAGAGAGAGGACCGAACAAGGTGTGAAAAGAAAGAAAATTTTGGGAAAGACTCACGTTAGCGGGCGTCCACTCATCGTCAACGAGCGCCACACCGCTGATGATCTCGAGGCCGGTGAGGCCGGCCTTCTTTCCGACGGCGACAAGGTCCTTGAAGACGGCCTCGCGAACCTTGGGGTGGACGTGTATGCTGTGGGCATTGCCGTCGACGCCTAAGCTATGGGCGAGATCCGCCAGGGGCTTCTCGTTGGGGGTCACGACGGCAATGGCACGCGGGTGCTCGTGGTCGCCGTAGACCAGGATGTTGTTGACGTAGGCGCTGCCGCGGTAGACGGCCTCGAGCTTCTCGAGCGCGATGTACTCGCCGCCGAGCATCTTGACGAGGTTCTTGACGCGGTCGATCACTTTGACGTGTCCGTTGGCGTCGATCTCCCCGATATCTCCTGTCCGGAACCAGCCATCCTCCGTAAACGCCTTAGCCGTCTCCTCCGGGTTCTTGAAGTACTCCCGCGCCACGGCCTTGCCGCGCAGCAGGATCTCGCCCTGCGGAGGCTTTGTGTCGATGCTGTAGTTGAGGTCCGGTAACCCTACAAGCTTCAGTTCGAGCGACGGCGGTACAGGTCCAATCGCGTGCGGCGTCCACTGAAGCGGTGATCCAAGCGCACCTGCCGCACACGTCTCGGTCAGACCGTAGCCCGTGATCATGGGCGCGATCACCATGCTGACGAAGGTAAGGGTACCGTCCGAGATGCCGCTTCCACCGTTGAAGAGGAAGCGTACGTGGCCACCCGTCATCTGACGTACTTGCTTGAACACCAGCGCATCGAGGATACCCGTCCCCGGTAGTCCGAGCGACACCATGAGCCATTTCAGGTTGTACGCGCCCCAGAATAACTTCTTAGTTAGCGCACCGCCTGAGTTGACACGGGCTTCAACGCCCTTCCGGATCGTCTCCCAAATCTGGGGAACACCAGCCATGACAGTGGGTTCCATGGCGCGCATGTCACCGGGGCAGTTTTTCATGGACGTATCGGAAAGCGTCCGTGGCGAGCCGTAGCCGAGCGTTCCGCCGATAAATATAACGAGGTTCTCCAAAGCCATCTCAAGAATATGGGCAAGTGGCAGGTATGCGAGAACCCTGTCGCGGTAGGAGACGGCCTCGGCAACAGTGGACCACAAGGCGGTGACTCCGGCGACGAGTCCTTCGTGGGTTATAGGCACGCCCTTCGGGGTGCCGGAAGAACCTGACGTGTACATTATACAGCATAGGTCCTCCGGCTTGGGCGGGACAGGGTCGACGGGGTTGGCCTTGCCGAGTTCTATGAGGTCGGAGACGGAGACTATGGTTAATTCGGGGTGTGAAGTCTTGAAACTCTCCATATCCTCGTCAGAGATGGGGGTATGAGTAGAGTCGTTGTAGAAGAGGAATTTGACTTCCGGAGCGTTCTTGAGCGGCTTGGCGGCGGTCTTGAACAGGTGAGGATCCGTATACATAGCCTTCGCATTGGTCTGGGTGAGGGAATATTCAACAGCATCAGAACCTAGGGTATCGTAGGCGGTGGCGATGGTGATAGATTGTGAAGCGCAGCCATGGTGCATGAACTGCCAGTTGGGGCTCGTAGTGGCGAACAAGTGCACGCGATCAGCCGAATCCAAACCCAACTTCCTCAGACCAGCACCGATCTGCAAGGCACGCTCGTAGAATTCTTTGTGTGTGATGTACTCGAACGGGGAGAGTTCAAAGTAGGTCCATTCCTTCTCGACCTCTTTCTTGACACCGTCGATGATCTTGGATACCTTCTTCTTCTCAACGTGCGTCTTTATTAGTTTCCGAGAGCCTATACCCTTATTATCACCATGCTTCTCAGAGCTGTCGCGAAGGATATCGTAGAGGGTAGCGATATTGGGTTCCGGACGGTTGATCAAACCATCCTTAGCTTTGAAATGCCTGTAAGGTTTCGTCTCGCCCTCAACTTCGGGTGCATCGGGAGCCTCTACCATGAAGGGAGGCTTCTGTACCATGTGCAGAGGCGTGACGCCTTCATACTGCGTCGGTAGAGTCATGACGTTCTGTTCTTGGGAGTTCTTCTGTCCGATGTAGCTGGGCCGGTGGGGGGAAGGGGGATGATGAAAAGGAGGTCTCGAGGTGTGGGATTAAGGATTAAAGCAAAGTAAGATTAATGAGTAAGATTATTGAGAGGTGTAACTATAGTACGGGTGAGGGTAAGGTGAAGTGATACTGACGTAGTCTCCAGAGGGGGGGGGGGGCGTTAATGGTAATAATGCCCAAGTGTTTTTAGTGATTTGCCCAGGTGGCCGGGTTGAGTTTGTTCTGGGGTTTAGGATCTCTGGAATGCTCGGCGTAGCTCTGACAAGCTTGGCTGCTTGGCAACTTGACTGGGCTGGGGCTGGATTGGGGCCTACTGGGCTGGGCTGGCCGGAACGGAGGGCTGGAAGTTGCGGATAGCAGGTAGAGTCGGGGCAGTCGGGGCAGTCGGGTTTACTCTACTTAGTAGGTAAAGCTGGAGGCAATAGTGAATACTTTGCCGTGTAACGTACTACGTATACAAAAAAGTATGTAGGTAACGTAGATAGTTACGTCACTAGGCTTCTTGTAGTCTTTGCTTTTAAGGGCTTAGTTTGGCGCTAACTCAATAACGTAGATAAAGTGATGACTAAAATTTCAGTGTCAATTGCCGTGAGCAAGTGCTTATTTGGTAGGTACTTAGGTATTCAGAATAAAAATTGCAGATAGATGATTGGTTCCTGCTTGGTTTGATTGGGAAATTGACAACCTTAGAAGTGCAACGGGTCGCTTTGGGTGCAATAATCATGGATTCTATGCTGTAATTCCTCGCCTGCACGACTTCGTACAACCGCTACTTTTATAAGAAAACAGAAGAAGAGAAGATGGATGGAAAAGATCGTCACAAGGGACCTACAACGATTTAGGGGGCGAAGAAAAATTTCCAGTACTACCTACTAAAATATCTACCTAGGCAATAGCAGAGTAACCCGACAACCCGACAGCTAAATTGCCTAGGCTGCTAGGATATGTCGACTGGGGATAGGATAGGGATCGCCAAATGAGGAAGCCGAGACAGATGAGGGAGATCAAATGGAGACGGAGCTTTTTTTTTTTTTAACCCTTCTTCTTTCCTTCTAAAAAGCACATACATATAAGATAACGGACCCACGCCCGTTTACGGTAGTTGCACGAAGTAGTATGTAAATGCTTTCGGGAAGCCCACAGCCCACAGCCCACAGCCCACAACCTACATAAGGCGGCCGAGGCGGACCCCCCCGGTCTCCTGGGGGGGAGGGCGCGGAGTGCGCACCTATCAATCTGGGCACAGCTCAAGTCGCGCGACCTGCCCTCTCGCGGCAGACAAGCGGCACTATGCGCTCTAACTTACAACTTTCACTCCCCACATTCACTTCACAAGTTAGATGACTCCCGGTAACATAAGGAATCCACCTACGAGCAGGCCGAGGCTCAGGAAGGAAGGAAAAAATTGGGGAAAATTAAACGAGAGTACGAGTGTGTTTTAGAAGAAGAAGAAGAAAAGGCCTCACCTCGGCCGGCCGGCCATTGTCCATGTATGTTCAATACCTAGGGGCAATTAGGGTAAGGAATCTCATAGTTAGAAGCCGGATCCGAAATCCACCTACCTAGCCTAGCGGCACATTTATTAGAGTGTGAAAAGGGAGAGGGTCCCGGGCCGGGGAATTTTTTTTTTAAGAAAAAATAAGAAAATCATTTTGCGCAACTGCATTGAAGCGGAGCCTCGTCTCCCGGTCTTGGTATTTTCCCCGAGATTCGCCCCGTTGACGACGGCCCTCGGCCGTTCGCTTATTTACTTAAATTAAAGTTGATACTTTAGCTTTTGCGCCTGGTCATTTTCACATGCAAGACCCGTTCGTTCACTAGGAGGAGACTCCGAGCCGGCACACATCGCCCGTTGTATTGTATTGACATGGTCAATTTCTGGATCAGCTGAATGAACAAGATAATACCATCGAATGAATCCACATTAAGTCACTGGTTCGTGCCGTAGCATAAATAGGGTCAAGGTAAACCCTCGAAATGATGCAAGGCTCATGTTCATGTGTATTTTTTTCTCAATCTATCGAAAAGGTATGCTCTAGTTATAGACCAGTCGGCACTGAGCCGTGCTTGAACCTCTGCAAAACATACCTCCTGAACAGGCCGTACCCGCGACGGGGCGGTGGACCCCGACTTTTCTCCAGAGATAGGAGCCAAACCGAGTTTACAAAATCTGGTAATTGTAGTGCTTCTGGTGGTTGGCCTGCTGGCTGAGGGCCAGTTGTCTGTGTTTCTGGGCCATGTGTTCTTGTCTTCGCTCGCGCTGCTCCATGCGCCGGACCTCCTTCTTCTTCTGATCCGTGACACCCAACATGCCCGTGCCGCCGTTCGCTCGGGAAACGAGAGCTCCCTTGTTGCGACGATCCTGTCGGTTCGCAAGCTGGTTGTTATCTTCTCCATCAACGTCCATAGCATTTTCCTCGTCTTCTGCTGCCTCGATGGCTAATCTCTCGCGCTCTGCAGGAGAAGGATGGTTGTGGAGATTCTGCCGGTAGTATCTCGCCAAGGATCGGTGTCCAACAGCGCGACCTGACGGGAGGTATAGCTCGGTGTCGTCATAGAAGATAGCCCGGTGCTTGTGGGCATGTGAATGCCAGCCGTCCTTTTGGTGATGATGACGAGGATCATGGGACGAGTGATGAGGGTTCTTGTCGAGTCGCTCATATTGCTCGAAATGGTGGTCGACTGGGATGGCTGTCAAGTCTTCCGACTTGCACGACGATGCAGAGCTATCCGTCTCCCAGCCCTCATCTTCCTCCATAATCTCGTCACCATCCTCACCAACGGCTCTGGCCGAACGTTTCGCGCCAAGTTTCTTGCGGCCATTCTGTTCCTCGCCGTCGACAGACTCGTCTTCGGAATCCTCGCCATCTGAATAGGTACTTCTGAAGTCGTAGTATTCGCCGATGTCAAGCTGTTCCTCCTCCGTGTCGAAAGGAATCTTACAGTGACCCTTATCACGCATATGGGTCTGGACTGCTTGCGCGGTCGACTTGTATTTTCCACAGTACAAACATTCGTGGAATTCCTGGATGCGCTGCTGTAACGTAGTTATGAGTCCGTCTAGATCGACCAGGTACTTCTTCTCCGGGATGAACATGCTGTGGATGCGTTCCATGTGGACCACATTCAAGGGTACTGTGGGAGATTCATAGTTGCAGAACAAGCACGACTTGAGCGTGACAGCCGGTACCGGGGTCGATGTGGTTGACTTCTCTTCGGTGCCAGCAACGGAGGCGGGGTCGGTCCCCTGGTGTTCTCTCTCTGCGGATGGATCGGGTTTTGAAGGGCGCTTCACAGGCGATACGAGATCAGGTCGGTCTTTGAGACTGGTCTTCTGGAGGCCTTCAACAACCTCATTGAACTCGACCTCAGCATCAGAATCGGCCTCATCTTCGGCGGGTAGGGGATCGCCCAGGGAGAATGTCGAACTCATGACGGACTTCACCTCGTCGTCCGGCACACCTTCGCGTTTGCGCTGGAAAGCGGCAGCCTTCGCCTTGTGCTTTTGGCTCGAAATGTGATTCCGGAAGGAGTTCTCGCTGTAGTAGGTTCGTTGACATACGTCACAAACTTGCTGGAAACCGGCACGGTCGGCCTCTGCAGTAGTGGCGGCACGGGCCTGCAAGACCTTCTCGGTGAAGACTTCCGATGAGATAGGAGGTAAGGATGCGACACGGCGTTTAAGATTGTAGCGACTAGGGAACAGAAAGTGTGGTTAGACTCATCATTATCGACAATGTATCGGTAATACGTGGTATTTTAGTATGCTAGCGAGGCTGCTTGGAGATTCACTTACTGCCAATCACTCTTCATATGACCCTTCTGGGTGTCTGCGAAGCGAAAAGCTACCTGACAGGTGTTGCAAGTAAATTGATGCGACGGCGGCGCAGCATCTGATTTGTCTAAGGAGCCATTGCCTTGAGACCCGTTCGCTGGGATTGTGGCCATTTTCGCGGTGGGAATCTGATGAAAAGAAGGATTCAAGTAGTATAGGTGGAAGATGAAAGATGGAAAATAGTTGACGACGGAGGTAGGTAAATGCCGTTGGAATTCAGGGATTCTAAGCAAACAAATCGAATCCTTGAGTCGTAGGCAATGGTGTGTAACTACTTAGGTGTGTACGCCTTTTTTTTTTTCTCTCTGGCCGGTTGTTGTTTGTGTTATATTTTGGATTCCACCAATGCGCAAGATACAAGGTATTAGCAGAAGATCAGAAGATCAGAACACCAGAAGGATATCGGGGAACCTTAGAAAGTTCTTGAGATTCTACTGAGGTTCTAAAGTTTATCGGTGGGAGGGATTTAATAATCAATCTGCAAATTCAGATGAGAAGCGAACTTTTGGTGGCGGTTCGTAGGTATTGGTGGGGGTAGCGTTGTGACTAACAAGTCGTATGAGTATTCTGGACCTTCTGATACTCCCGAGGTTATACTGACTCACAAGTATCAGGTACTTCTAGCAAACGATGCCGCTAACATGTATTATGCTGACAAAGTTACGTCAGAGACTAGCGCAGGGTTCAAATGCCCAGACTAGAACCTCTTGCTTGCTTGACCTCTCAGAACGGCCCTATTATTTATTTTTCAGGACTTGGGCAGTTACTTAGGTACCTAAGTACTTATATTTATATTACCTATTGTGGTTGAACCTTCCTAGAACAGACCGAGGACAGGCTACCTTTGTAGGCAGTTACTTCCAAACAGAACAGAACATAGGATGCCTTCCAAGTTGTCAGGCCCAGAGCCAACAATGACTTTTTTTCGTCGGCTGTAATTGCCTTTCAAGCATTTCGGTCGGGCAATGGATGAGAACGTAAGGATTCTTCCGGTGCCCCTCCACAGGTAACATTAGGGGCGCACCCTTATGCTAAGTGCGAGGTTTTCATGGTTATGGTGAATAAATGTACAATGCTAGACAACGCAACTTTGCCTATGGCACTGGGACGGGACGGGAATAACATTTAGTATCACTCCTTGAATTGGATCTTTCAACTACACAAACTTGATCAGTCTACTGATTACAAAGTGATCTATCACCCTGATGCATATACCTCTTGCTTTAATAGGCCTTGGCTACTTTTACCTCTACAATAATGTATTGAATCCTGCTTTTACAATACCTATGGTGCCGGGTTAAGATTGCTAGTAGGGCCTAGGAGGCCGTAGGGCTGACGATGGTTCATCACTTTAGTGGAACCATTCAAGACTGGGGAAAGGAGGGAGTAGAATTGTTCCAAAAGTGATATCATATCTCTGCCATCTCTAAGACTGGATGGCTATAAAATTTAAACTTGGTACGATCAAAAACTACATCGTAACACAGTCGAATATCTAAGACGGGATCATGTTTGTTTAATATATGCGTAAAGAGACTAGACGGCCCTACATAAAAGCAAGCTACCCAAAATATAAAGGGCCTTAGTTCTGAATGCCCAGCATCGCCAATTCATTTGAAAGCATGATCTTCGTGACATCCTCAAAGAATGCTGCATCCCACGTGCACCTTGCCCGCGTGCGGTATCGATTCTATATGATAGCCTCAAGTCGAAACTAATGCAAGGCACCCGATTTCCGTCGCCATTACCGTCTGGTCTGAGATATGCTATGTATACTGGATGGTATGGACGGATGTCTTCCTCTGAATGTTTCTAGCGTTTTTAGTGTCTTCCGGATCCTGGGAGTTAAGACCTCAAGGCAGGACCGGGTCCCCCCCAAGGGGAGCCCCGGCCGTCCTGATAGCTTCTCCAACAGAGCCGTTAATACGACTCCATCCGAGCACGTGTCTATCGTAGCCTGCTCGATCATCGGCAATGAGCACCCCATATGGTGTCTGGGCCCGGTTTACGTTGTTTACAGGCACGTGGAAATTCCCGGCCGACACGTAGCCGATCGCCTATTAAGGCGATAGAGCATGGGCGCAAGTAGAATAAAAATTATGTATATAAATGATCGTCGGAAGCGCTTAGTCTTGTGGCAGCGCAGTTCCCCTTGCGACGCGCGCTTTATTCAATAGAAAAGAGAGTCAACCGGCACTATGGTGATGATGCCTTGTTCTCTGACGGCCTCGCTGGCCCTGGTGGGTGCTGTTACCGCCCTGCAATACCTGGCACCGGAGCAGGATATCAATCTGCCCTCCTCGAAGTCGGCGCGAGAGCCGCTACAATGGCTGGGGGCCAATGGCCCTTACCATGCCGGTGAGCAGGCTAGAGAAGCTTTTTTCTCTTTTCCCTCCCTCGGCTGCCCATCTAGAAAGCTAACGCATGAGTAACATAGGCCCGAACGTTCACGGGATTTCCTCCGATGTACCTAAAGGATGCGCTGTCGAGCAGGCCGCCTACGTTGTCCGTCATGGGTCGAGGTACCCCGACAAGGGGGCTTACGGGGAGTGGGTAGAGATGGAGGAGAAAGTTGGTATCCCTCGTGTTGCATTTTTCAGAGAAGCTAGGACGTAGAAGACCAAACCAGAAAACTGACGGTAGTATCTCAGTTGCAAGCTGCGGACTACACCGCGAAAGGAAGCTTATCGTTCTTGCCGGACTGGCACACGGTGCTGACGAACCCAGACCTCCAAATCGCCATGTTAAGCCCCACCGGCTCCAAGGAGGCGTTCGACCTCGGCTACACGCTGAGAACCAGGTGCGATATTCTACCAGGTGGTTGTTCCCATTCGCAAATTGACTAACTAATCGCGTCGAAGGTACCCGCAGCTTTATGAAGACGGCGACGACTTCGTCGTCTGGGCCAACAACTACACACGTGTTCTGCAGACGGCGCAGACGTTCGTGCGCGGGTTTCTGGGCTCGAAGGCCGGCACCAACGGCAGCGTGATTTCGGTGACTTCGAAGGGCTTCCCGGAGGCCCTCGGCAACTCGCTGGGGCCCTCCGACATGTGCCCGAATTTCGAGGACACGTCGGGCGCGAACCAGACCGCGGAGTGGACCGGCGTCTTCGTGCCGCCGATCAAGGCGCGTCTCCAGTCCCTGATCGACGGCAACCTTACGCTGTCGGACGACGACGTCACCCGGATCCCCTATCTCTGCGGCTTCGAGTCCCAGATCACCGGGGTCCTGTCCCCGTGGTGCGGGGTCTTCACGGACGCGGAGCTCCGCGACTACGAGTACCTGAACGATCTGCGCTACTACTACGGCGTCGGTCCCGGTACCGGGCTCCCCGCGACTATGATGACGCCGTTCCTCGACAGCCTGGTCGGCCTGCTCCAGAAGGGACCCAACGTGACTGGCAAAGCGGCCGACGGGTCCAGTTTCCAGGTGCCGAAGCTGCTCATGGCCTTTCTCAACGACGGCCAACTCAACGAGCTTGTCGCTGCCAGCGGTGTCCTGGACAAGCAAAAGCCTCTATCCAGCACCCGCCGGGACGACGGCCGCCAGTATATGGTCTCCCGCTATAGCACCATGAGAGGAACCATTGCCTTCGAGAAGCTGCGCTGCGAGGACAAAACCGGTGGCAGCAGCAACGGCGATGGCCCCGGCTCTTACAAGTCGTCGCACAAGCCTCAGAATACTACCAGCGACGCTGCCACGTATATACGGATACGGCTGAACGACGCCGTCTATCCCGTGCCTTCCTGCAGGAGCGGGCCCGGATCGTCGTGCCCGCTGGACGACTACGTTAGCCGTGTACAGAAGAAGTACGCCGACCAGGGCGACTGGCTGAAGAACTGCAACGTCACGCTCGAGGGAGCGCCGACGAAAGTCCAGGGCGCCGGCTTTTTTACGGATCTTAGCAGTCCCTTCCTGCAGAGGATCGATCCCTAAGCCTGGGAAATTCTGTAGAAAAGGGGGATCCTTTCAGTAGATGTATGTATACTAGGTACTAGGTATATATGGCTTGGCATTTACTCCGTAGTTAGCGAGGTTATGTACTTAAGAAGTGAATAAATATTTGTGAAATGCAACTAAGCGATGTATAGAGAGGTCGGAGGAAGGAACACTACTACCTAGGCCCGTAAGTGGGATTAGTAAATGACGATTCATTCATTGTCTCGAGACGAGACGGGACCGGGATATGATACATTAGCTGATTAGGTACCATCGCCTTGTACAGAACTGGTCGTACTTTCCGTTCACTACTATGTCACTGTCCTTCCCGAGCTGACTATTATTGACCTACCTATCTCTACTCTACTCTAAATGTGTGTCACCATCCATTCTCTCTTTCTCTCTCTCTTTTTTGACGTTCCAGCCTAGACGTCCTCCTTGTCTCTGTCTTCCCCGTCTTCTGTTTCATGCTTTATGCTTTATGCTTCTTCATGCTTGATGTTTCATTTTGGATTTAACAAGAACCAACCAACCAACCAACCAACCAACCAACCAGCCAGCCAACCAACCACGATAACCCCCCCCTACGCCCCCTACTACGCCTGCCTACATACGACACGACCCTAGCAATAGCAGTAATCTTGGAACTTCATAGCCCATCCATCTCTGCTTTGCCTACTAGGTATCTACCTAAGTACTTTAAGTACATAGTAATTAATCAATCACTTCCTAGGTACCTAGGTATCATCTCTGACCATCCTTCTTACCTACACCTACATGTAGCCGAGTAATTCGCCTCTTCGATTCTGATCAGCCTTACCTTTTATCTCTTCTCGTTATATTCCCACTCGTGCCTTTTTCCTCCTTGCATTTCCGCCTCTCCGCCTCTCCGCCTCTCCGCCTCTCCGCCTCTTCGCCTACCTGCCTACCTACCTACCTGCCTATCTAAGTACTTAGCCTGGACCTCGACCTCGACCTCGACCTAATCCACCAGGTTTCCATACCAGCATCAACAACACACCCTTTGAAATTCATGAACACTTCCAACTGAATCCCCCACTCCACGGATTTTCCCTCGGACTTCGCTTCGGCCGGTCTCTAGACGGAACCTTCAACCTCCTTCATGACATGACGCGCAACGTTGTCGCCGACCTGTCCGATCATACCGAACATGGTGAACGCGACGAACACGGACATGCTCCCGGCCACGGCATGTCCGAGGCCGAAGTCCTAGCGGCACTATGGGAACAGGTTCCCTTTCCCCGATTACCCCGCGATGCCCCTGCCGAGTTGAGAGACCTTGTCATCGACGTCGAGAATCCCAAGATGGTCTACAATATCCACCGCGCAAGTCGTCGATACTATCTCCAGCTCTTGGTCGAGAGATTCGTTGTCCAACTCCGCTACGGCTGTGGTGTCACTACCTGCTCAACCCCATCGTGCTTTACCTGTCGCCGCCGCGTAGCTGGAAAATCCCCCATTAGACGATATAACCCCACGAGCGCCAGGACTCTGGCCATATACCTAGCCGGACAGGATAACCCCGAGAGTCGGCTATGTCCCAACCTCCAACCTCCCAAAGCACCTAGTGATTCTATCAAGCCACTCATATTCCCCCCTAAATGTCCTACCTCTCTCAGCGGGAATGGCCAACGACGTTCAAAAGTCGCTCCGCATTCACATTCGCAACAAGACCCCCCCAGAGAGCGACCTGGATCGAGACCCAGTCATCGAGCTTCCGATCGCCCTTTGCCTATACCTATCCATGCGACTACCACTGCGCCGACTTCGCCTAGACCACATAATACGAATCATGACAGGATACCCAACGATGATGACCAGGAAAATGTTCCGCCACCCAACTCCTTCACTTCTACTCAGATAAGCGAGAAGGCTGTGACTAAGGACTATCGATCATTCGCCGCCAACGTCTTTGGAACCGTGGCTTTCAAGATGCTGGAGTGGCTGACACCTAACACCCTTGAGGCAATAGCGGAAAAAGCTGAAGCGGCGCTCGAGGGTTCGGATCCTGGGAATAAAGGCACAACGCCAAATCCATCGTCAATGGGTGATGCCGAAGATGGGCTATCTGAACCTACCACTATACCCTCATCTCGAATTACGCCTCGTATTCACGATAGTCGGTCTATCGAGGAAAACCTAGAGACTCACTTAATGCCTGTATATGGTCCTGATGGAGAAGGAGGCACTGATGCGATCCAGAACCGTAACTCGGGACGTCGAGACTCCTTAGATCCACCGGTGTCCCGCCGTCCGCCGTCACATTCCAGGAAAAGCTCCCATGCTCGGATACGCACGTCGTCCTTGACAAAACCGCCCACTAAAGGTGTAGAGCCTATCTCAGATGATAGTGCACTTCCCTCGCCAACCCCACGCTCGAACCAGCCAGAGATAGTTTCGAAAAGTATCATCCGACCATCTAACATTACTCGGACTACTTCACAACTATCTACCGACAAGAGCGTGGTGGGAGAAGGAGATGAACTTACTCAAGCACTAGAAGCGCCGCATTCGCATCCAGATGAATGGCCTCCGTTAGTTGACGGTGTCAATGCAGACGATGCTTCAAGCTATGCTGGAGTATCTCCAAGTCCGCTAGCCGAGTCTGTTCACTCCCAAGCTATAACCGACCCCTTGGACTTGACATCTGAACTGGACAGCTTTCTTCCTCAATCATTATCGCACTTTACCATCCAGGCCATAGACTTCCTCTGCAACGTATTGCAAGACGATGCCACTTGCGAAAGTCATCTACTAGAGCCTCGCATTATCAGCAAAGATGATGCCTTAAAGTATCAGTCCAGCCTAGCAAAGTTGAAGAGAAAGCGGAGGAAGTCAAAGCGCTACCCTCAGAACCTTAAACTGCAGTGGAAGCTTTTCGCCGAGCAGAGTATTTTCAATGTGCTCAGCAACCCCCGAGCAG
Organism: Eutypella sp. D-1; assembly: GCA_023313575.1. NCBI lineage: Eukaryota > Fungi > Ascomycota > Sordariomycetes > Xylariales > Diatrypaceae > Eutypella > Eutypella sp. D-1. Next base: position 248,132 of record JAJTTP010000008.1, on the reverse strand, counting down.
TCTTGGAATCCTTCACCAATCACGATGGTCTGATCGATTCATATAGTATTTGGTACTGCATGCTGCGTCTGACCAGAGTTGCCCCAAGTCTCGTGTTCGATAGCCTCTGGATGGCCCTTTCGGGCCTCTTCTCTCCACCTAGGCCTTTGCAATCCACTACCTCATCGACATCGAAACTCTTTCCTCGATCAACGAACTCCTTCACAAATGCAGAAGCTGGATTCATCATGTCTATCTGTCTACATGCTCTGGTTGCCGCAGCTCCATTAGTTACTGATGCGAGGCAGCTCATTGACATGTCTCGTATACGAGCTCATGGATTAAGCCTTACAAACGGCGGCTCTATAGCCCGGCAGCCAACTTCTCTCTGTTTAAAATACGAGGATACATTCACGGATGATCTGGCGCTCAGGTTAGCAAAGCGATTACTGACGATGATTACTGCTCGGAGTCAGTTCGACTTGCTGATGGAGTTCGATCGGGATTCGGAGCGGGAGCAACGTGAACAGGACAAGGATGTACTTGAGGTATTCCTTGCGCATCTTGAATCGGCTACGCACGTATCATCAAGTACCTCGAAACTCGAGCGAAGCCTGCACGAAAAGAGGGTGCCGATCCTCATTCTTGACTGGGCAAGGACGGTGATGTTCAATGAGTGGGAGGGCAATGCCGATGTTCCTAGAGACGGCCCCTTTAGCGGTGCGTTAGCGCTAATGGCCGCTATGTGTGAGTAACGCCTCTTGGAATCGTTTTATGAAGTCCTACTAACTTAAAGACAGACCAGAAACGGCAGTCTCTCTTGCTCGGAGATGGATCTTTCTTCGCTGAATATTTTGGCGAAAGACTAGATTCGGTCCAGATGCCTGTCTCATGGATGACGTTTGATGCGGTGCAGAGAATCCATCTTCTGGATCATCCTTACCTATTTACTCCCGATTCTAGAGTCTCGTACTTTAGGGCTATCAATTTTTCACGGATGAGTCGGTCTTATGAGGAATCTAGCTCGTTACAAGATCGTATAGAAGCTATCATTAAGCACGGCAGCCTTATTACGGAGCCTCATCATAGGAATGTCCTGCAAGATCTACTGAAGGTGCCTTCTTCCAGATACCTAATCCTAAGCATTGGCCGATCTACTGTTCTCGAAGACGCATTCGACCAACTCTGGAGGCGAGAGGAGCGCGAACTAATGCGGCCCTTGAAAGTGCACCTCGGAGAGGATAGTGGCGAGGAAGGCTTTGACTCCGGAGGCGTGCAGCAAGAATTTTTCCGCCTCGCGATTGCCGAGGCCTTGAATCCCGACTACGGTGCATTCACGGTGGACGACCGGACCCGCATGACGTGGTTTCAACCCGGGTCCCTCCAGCCTGAATGGAAGTTCGAGTTAGTCGGCCTGCTGGTGTCGCTAGCCGTTTACAACGGCCTCACACTTCCAGTCACCTTCCCCAAGGCGCTCTACCAGAAGTTGTTGGGCCAGCCAGTCACAGAACTTCACCACATCGCAGATGGGTGGCCTGATCATGCTCACAGTCTCACGACGCTGCTCGAATGGGACGAAAAGGATGGCAGCGTGGAGGATGTCTTCGCGCTCACCTACGAGTTCAGCACGTCAATGTTTGGCAAGCCCGTTACACGGGGAATGCTACCGGAATCCGCGACTGGCTGGGAGGACGCTAGCAATGGCAGCGACAATGAGCGAGGCTGGCCGCAGTTCTCGGTCCTGCACGGCACAGAACCGCCATCCACTGGGAGCTCTCAGCCCGGCGCCGCCGACGAGGCGCCGTCGGTAACGGGCGACAACCGCAATGCATACGTGAGCGACTACATCCGGTACCTGGCGACGGTGTCGGTGGGTCCGCAGTTCGAGGCGTTCGCGCGGGGGTTCCGGCGATGCCTGCAGGCGAAGTCGCTGACGCTGCTGACGCCGGGGCTGCTGCAGTCGCTGGTGGAAGGGGAGCAAGAGGTAGACGTGGCGGAGCTCCGGCGGGCGGCGCGGTACGTAGGCTGGGACGCGACGCACCGGACGGTGCGGGACTTCTGGGCGGTGGTGCGGCGGTACGACGCACCGATGCGGCGCCGCCTTCTCGAGTTCGTCACCGCCAGCGACCGCGTCCCCGTCGGCGGCGTCCGCAACGTGCAGTTCGTCGTCCAGCGCAACGGCGACGAGCCCGGCGACCGCGGTCACCTCCCCACTGCCTACACCTGCTACGGCACCCTCCTGCTCCCCGAGTACCGCGACCGCGAAGTCCTCCGCGAGAGGCTCGCCATGGCCCTCGAGAACGCCCAGGGCTTCGGCTTCGCGTGATCCGAGGTGAGAGAGGACCACGGGGTTGGTGTTGGGGATGGGGTTGTGGGGGAGAGAAAGAAAAACAAATACAAGGTATATACGTTTACACGTACATAAAGAGATAAAAGCAAGGGCGCGGATGGATGGATGGATGGATATACAAGGGAAAAGAGTGGGGACGACTGCCAGTGGGTGCGTGCCGATTTGAGGGGAGGGACCAGCTCAATATAACATACACAATCGAAATTACACTAAAGGGCTACTGGGCAATACATTCTTACACAAGGCAAGGCGTAAACGAGAAGGGCTGCCTAGGTAGAGAGAGGGCCAGGAGGTATTCTTTTTGAGGAGGGGTTTTTTTTTTGGTTGAGGGGGAAGAAAGGGGGAGAAGATGCCATTCGGTTCAGGAGAAAGGGATAACAAGAAACAGGAGACAAGCAATCGTGACGGCGGTGTGGGGATCTGGTCAGGCGTGAGCGGGCTGTTGTTTCTTTGGTGTTTTTTTCTTCTTTCTTGTCCCGCCCGTGCCTTACACTTATTTTGTTTCTTCGTCTTTTTCCTCTTTTGTTTTGCTGGAGGTTCTTTTTTTTTTTCCCTTTATTCCGCACACAGTTGAGCAAGCAAGCAAAGTTAAGCAGCGTCAGTCAGTCAGTCAGTTCTTACATACGTAGCTAGCCAGCCAGATAGCCAAGCCAAAAGTAGCCAACTTTCTTTCTTGTCTTCTGTTTTATCCCCCTCGACTGCTGCCCCGCTCTTCCTCCGCCCGTCCTGTTGGCTCCCCCTCGCCCCCCCCCCCCCCCCCCCCCCGCCCCAAATCTCTCTCTTCGTTTCGTTTTTATTTTATTGATTTTACTTAGGTAGGTTAGCCAACCAACCAGCTAGGTAGTCCTGCGTTTTGCCGCCATGGGGAAATCGAAACACCTTTCCTGCGTCTATCTGTCTGCTCTCTTGATGCCTCTGCAATCCTCCCCTGTTTCCCTTTCGAGATAGTCTAGGTACGGAGCCAAGCGTATATGACATGAAGAAACTACATAAAGCAATAATACCATTGTATATATTACACATGTATGTGTCTATCCGGGCATGTATGTATGCAGGTGATCTCTGTCTGGTGTAGATTGTAGCATCGATTTATGTCCATTCTTTGGCCTGTAGACCCGTAGACCCGGGATTACTGTCTGCTCCCCCTTCACCTGCCTCACTCCCTTTTCTCCTACGTGGTGGTGGCTAGCCCGCAAATAGTCGGCAAATGCACAGACACACACGCATACACACAGAGCGACTCATCAGTAGTCCCTCCTGGAATTTGCGTATGGTAGCCCCAACGACCAGTATTGCGAGTAACTCTGTACATACATACACACAGTGGTGGTACATAGAGCATGCATTGTAGGAACCCGTCTTTGCTTTACGATGATGGCTTGAGAGATATAAGTTCGGAGGATGTACGTACGATAGATATGGCTTAGCTTGACTTGATTCCCGCAGCATCCTTTTCATTAGGTATCTAGCGAGATATCTCCTCTGTGGCTTCGACCGCCAGCCGTCTCTCTACTTGTCTATCTAGCATCTAATTTTTTTTCCTGCTTTCTTCGGGCCCCCCCACCTTCTCGTGAGATGGATATAACTGACAGATGACCGGATGGATATGTCACGGGACATCCCCTACTTCATCCGTGCCCATCTCCATCCCCTCTTATTTTTCGGCTTACGTAGCAGACGACGACGTAGGCGACAAGACACGCCGGATGCTATGGGAGAGAGCGACCTTCTTAGAAATCCTGGTCGCCAGAGCCGCTGACGATGACGTTGTTGACCTTGAGGACCATGCGGCAGAGCTGGGTGGCGAGCATGAGCTGCTGGCGTTTGCCGATGAGGGGGTCGATGACGAAGGCGTCCTTCATGTTGTTAGAGCCGCGGACCATGCAGTCGACGCCGAGGCGGCCGCGGGCGTCGGCGCTGCTCTTGACCTGCTGCGACTTGACCTCGGCGAGCGTCGCGATCGGGTTCAGCCCGCTATTCTCCGCCAGCGCCATCGGCACCGCGTCCAGCGCCTCCGAGAACGCCCGCATCGCGTACTGCTCTAGTCCGGGCGTCTTCACCGCCGCGTCCTCCACCGCCAGCGAGCACGCGATTTCCGCCGCGCCGCCGCCGTACACCACGCGGTTGTCCCGGACCAGGTTGCGCACCACGCACAGTGCGTCGTGCAGTGACCGCTTGGCCTCGTCGATGATCTGTGAATATGGTCGTTAGTACTGGCACTGCAACAGGCTAGTTTACATTGGGCATTCAGGCTCCCGCTTACCATCTTGTTACTGCCCCTGACGAAGACCGTGACGGCCCTCGAGTTGGCGCACTCCTCGATGACGAGCATCTTCTCCCGCGTCGTGCCGAAAGTCATCTCCCGCACGATGCCCGCCTTACCCAGTTTCTCGGGCTTCAGGTCCTCGAACCGCGGGACTATCCTGCCGTTGGTGGCGATGGCGATGAGCTCAATATTCGGGCCGCTGACCCATCGCACGGCCGGGAGTTCGTTCTGTAGCAGCAGGTGGTTCGCCTCATCGTCGAATCCCCACTGGCAGATGGCCAGGTTCGCGCCGGTATCCTTGATCTGCTGGATCATCTCGACGAACTTCTCGTGCTCGTAGTTCTGCAGCTTCTTGAACTCCTCCACGGAGGCGATCTCGAGCTTATGCTTGGTCTTGGGCTTCGGGGGCTCGAAGGCGCAGGTCAGGATGGCGATCTTGGCGTCCCTGACCTCGGAGGGCATCTGAGGGTGGGAGAAGTCCTTGTCGATGACGACACCCTTCACCAGCATGCTGTCTTCTAAGGAGCCACCGACCTTGCCGTCTACGTTGATCAACTCGAAGTTGACATCTTTCCTCTCCAGGTCGGCGACGGAGAGAACGGCGTCGACAGCGATGTTGGCGAACTGGTCGTGGGCCTTGGAGACGATCTTGCTGCCCAAGCTCGTGCGTGCGACCTTGACGAGGTTCTCGGTGCTCTCACGGCTGAACTCGATGGTATCGGATATCCGGTCAAGCTCAGAACAAGCAATCTCACAGGCCTGGTCGTAGCCGTCTGCTATGCGGATGGGGTGAATTCCTTTGTCTATCAGCTCGGCAGCCTGTTCGAGAAGGGCACCTGCCAGGACGACGACGCCGGTCGTGCCATCTCCGATCTCGTCATCTTGTGATTTGGACAGTTCTACCAGCAGCTTGGCAACATGGTTGGAAATTTCCATTTGCTGAAGGATGGTTGCCCCATCGTTGGTTACGGTGATGTCACCATCGGGGGAGATGAGGATCTTGTCGAGACCTCGCGGGCCTAGGGAGGTCTTGACGATGTTGGCGACTGTTCGTGCTGCGAGGATATGATTCTTGACGGCCTCGTTGCCATATTGGCGCTTCTTCTTGCCCTGACTGTAAACATCACAATATTAGGGCCTGTCTATAGGGGGTGGGGGGGAAGGGGGAGGGGAATAGGGAGGATAAGGGGATAGATCATAGGTGATCCCTAGCGGTCAACATACTCTCTAACAACAATAAAGGGCCGGCCCTGCTCGTCCTTCATGACGGCGGCTATACAACCACATGGTTAGTATGCGTGAGTTTCTGAGAAAATAGAAGAATAATTATCCTTTGCATACCATTTTCAAGATCCAAATCTGAGATACCGTGTTAGCAATCAAAACTTCCCAGCCATATATAACAAACAGGATAGGGTCTTGGTGTGGTTGTGGTGGGGCATAAAGGACGTACTCATCGCCATAGTGACGGCTTCAACAGCTCCCGAGAGCTCCTTTTTTGAGTTGGAGAGGTCAAACTCAGTAAGTCCAAAGCCGACCTGGAATAAAGAGGAACTTGGTCCGGCGTAGTTGTGTTGAGGTTGTATAGACGTGAAGCTATTTACAATGTACGTAAGTTATGTTGAAGGTGGGAGGTTTCCACGGTTGCTGGCTGCCACTATTGAGGTTGCTAGTTACTGCAAGGCTTACAAGTAAACCTCAAAGATTAGGGCGTCTAGCTTCTTTTTAGCGGGGCAATCTAGCAGCTCTTGAATTTTTCCAGGTTGTCGGTGGGGGGAAGCTTGGTGGGGATTACCAATTTGTCCCGTTTAATTAGTACCTACGCTAACCGTATATCGTAGTATATCGTAATGAGGTAGTAAATTCCCTAAAGCGGGAGCATGCGGATATCGAATATACTTAGGTAAAGTATGGATTATTTGATATTGGTGGTTGGTCTGCTATAAACGGCACTGGAATGTCTGAGAATGTATACCGCTCCATACCATGTCGCGCCAGTTTTCTCTTACTCTCTCCCCCCCCCCCCCCCCGCCAAGTAGCCCCTTGTTCATCTGGCATACCTGCTTTGCATACGTGGTAGACTTATGTCGTTCTTTCGTCGTGGATCATGGTTATCCCTCGTCTGTTTTTTAGCCGGCATGCCGCAGCCCTGTCATCACCGAGCTCATCGCTGAACGCTGAGCGGGTATCGTGCTCAAGTTCAGTGTTCCGCTTTCGCTGAGCTACGACTCCTGATCTTGGTCAAGCCGGGGCTATCAATGTTGAGAACAGACATGTCTTCCGCCGCCCCGTCCCCAGAGGGCCGAACCACCAACGGCGGATGCTCCTCCCCCCGGAAGTGGTGGCTCGTCGGCGACCCGACGATTTGGTGGCCTTCCGGCGACCCCATCCCGTGACCTATCTTCTTAATGTTGAGGTCCTGTCGCTTGAGCTCGAGGTCCTCCCTCGCGACCGCGAGGCTCTGCCGGTTGACCTCGGCCTCCTGCCGTGCCACCTCCAGCATGCCGCGGTTGATCCGGAGGTTCAGCTCCGCCCTCCAGACCGCCCACACCGTAAGTATCGTCCCGAAGATCATCAAAAGAAAGCCGACGGCGACCCCAAGACCCAGGCTGAGCTTCGTTTTGTCCTCGGGTGGCTCCGTCTGGTCCCCGCTGTTGTCTACTGTGCTGAACTGCTGCCGCCGCACCGCCGTGCCCTCCGCCATCGCCGTGAGTACGGCGACAAGCGTTACCGCTAACCTGACGACAACGCGTTGGCTGTACATGGTGTGTTATTGTAGGTTTCCCACGTTAGTGTTTCAGGTTGATGAGTTGTGTTATGTCGGTAGTCGGGGTATGATACGATACGGTGGTGGTGGTGGTGGTGGTGGTGGTCAAAGAGAGCGGTTGTAGTGACCACTTGGGGAGGCAACAATAACCAGGGAGGGAAGTGCAGTTATTATAATGCCCTCCTGGTTAGTTGATTGCTCATTCACCATGGACCTTGTCTGTACCACACAGGAGGGCCAGCCGTGATTGTCCAGGCTTTCTGACCTAGCACACAACGGAACCGGTGAGAACCGGGCTCCCTAGGCGAGCGGCTCAAGCGAGTCACCGGTCGGGATGCGTAAGGGACCGAAAGAACATAATATGTCAGTAGATGCCTGAGGCGACTATCGGTCTACTTCCCAGGAACCTTGTTCGTATAGAGTATCGAAAGGCTCGTCCGTTTGATACAGGAACAAACTCTCCGCCCCGCGGTCGTACATCTTTTACAAGTCACGCTAGAGGAAGTCCTCCGTATCATTTCCATACGATCATGCTTGGATGAAGGGGGTTCAGTTCGAGCGGTCAGAAAAACCACATCACAATTCACCAGCATCGTTGTTTGGTGGACATTCCCTGCTGTATTACTCAATAGTCTCGAGGAGGGACATGAGTTTGTTGCCTCGGGGGTGTTATATAAGCGTCGTCAAACGATACAAGCAAAAACAAACAATCCGGGGAATTCCATCAGACGAATTGCCAGTTGACTGGTCGTTATGCGCCACAGTTGCATGGTCCCATATACAAGAAGTATCCGTGCCTACTCCAACCCAGTCCCGTCGTGATATCCAAATTAGCCATCCCGGTCGTCTACCAATCAAACAAATGCATCTGTGTCCCGGTCGTATTTCTCCTTTTTGGTGGGGTTGGCTTCTTTGTTCCTTGTCGAGGTTGGCTTTCCTTGATCAAGTAACAGAAAAGCATGGAGCTATTGGGCCGTGGGTTGTCTGTATTCTGTCACAGCAGGTTGTCGCTGTCCACTACCAGTCAGTATCGACGCCGACTTCAGGAGTCCTTCCGAGCGGACTTACGACGCCGTTGAGATAGCCCCGTAAACGTGGGTGGAGAGGTCAAGCGTGGCGACAAAGTCGCCGTTGCAGTACGAGGCGGCGATTGGGCGACCACCAAGGTGCCCCAAGCTCTCGGGGGAACGCTTGGTTCTGAACACCACCTCGCACGTGCTAAGGTTGGCCAGCTCCACGAGGTGTCCGTGGAAGTATATCTCTATAAATTGGTGGTGCTGGTCGCGCGCACGGTCAAACACCTTGACGCCGCCGCTGGCGCTGTCGGAGTAGTCGATGATCGACTTGATCTTGCCGCAGTCGAAGATCTTCAGGATCTTAAGGTCGCAGCCATCGGCTTTGGGAGCGGGAGGCGTGGTGACCTCGGGTGAGTAGTCCATCTCATCTGCGGGAGAGATACAGATCTCCTCAGACTTGTTGCTCTCGGCAATGGGAGACGTGCTGCCCTCGGAAACAGCAACGGGCGTACCGGGAGGGGAAGGGCTGACCATTGCACATTGTCCACCCATTGTCTTCTGCAGCTTGGGTTTGGCCTGGGACTTGGTGATCTGTCCTGCCTTCTGGCGCTGGCGCGTGGTTTTGCCTTTGTCGAGGCGAGCCTTAGCTCGCGAGACCTTCTGGGCAGCCATCTTAAGAGGAGATACCAATGTTCTGGGGTTCTATTTACATAGAAAAAGATTAGAGTGATATTTACAATTGATGCGAATGCGATGCCGATATGGTAAGTATGAGAGAGAGGAGAAGAAATCTGGTATCAAGCTTCCATAAATACCTAGTTCCAGCTAGAAATGCGCGCGGCCTCCTGGACACTCCTGAAACCCATGCAGCCAAGTCGAATAAGCTCTGGTGTAAAAGTCCTGTGGGAAACCTAAATGGCGATGCGTCCGCCCGTGATAGTCTACCAAGAGAAATGAGGGCGAGATCGAGCATTGTAGGTGCAGGAGAAAAGTATGTTTTATTTTAAGTTGGACGTGTAGCCAATGGTTCGGTGAATGGTCGACCCTCTCGTCTCTTCTCTTACGCACATGTTGCACCTAGACCCTTCATGGTTATGGTTGGGTTTGTGTTTTCCCTCCTGTGCGAACCTAAATCCGGGTTGGCCCTGGCATACCCTTCAAAGGAAGAAAGGACTTCATACACCGAACCGAACCGAAGCGAGAATAATTGACACCGATGAACCCTACTGAGTCGTCTTATCTTTGAGGATGAAGGCAAGGGAGCTACCGTGGCAGAATTCAGGATCATTGAACATCCCATGAAGAAAGAATTGGTGTATTCTTCCTCCTCATGTTTTCTGTGTGTGAAAACCTAAAGTAATACTATATCAAAAGGGGGCATCTTGGAGGGGCTTAGTTGGTCCCCTACCTTTACGATTACATACAGAGATAGATACTCCCTACTAGATAGTAGATGACCTCAATAGTTACGTGTGAAATTGTAACTTAATAAAGAGAAGTTGAGAACTCTGTATGGTGTCTTGGAAGGAACTCGAGCGTTGACGTACGTACACCCTTGCTCAACAGTATGGTGCCATGGGGAAAGCACTCGAACGCTTAAGAATGGAAGTATCTCACGCACGTACCTGCGTACGCATGCTGAACCCTTATCTCAGAAACTTCTGGGAAAAGAAACTTCGCACCTGAGTTTTTTTTTGATTGGATAAATCCCTAGGTATATAGGTTTGAGTTGCCCATTGCTATGACTGAAGAGGACTACTGAACCTTAAGGGAACCAATGAGCTTCGCGACGAGTACATATCATGTTCCATTTCTCGTTTCTGCAAGACGTGCGTTCCTATTTGCATCGGCCTAACTGACCCACTCCTTCAGGCCTTACTCTCTTTCGTTTCCTGAACTGGCTTGTCCTCCGGTGAGAAGTTGAGGCTCACACTGTTGACGCAGTGCCTTTCGTCGGTCGGGGTGGGATACCCCTCCCCCTTGAAGACGTGGCCGAGGTGGCCACCGCAATTCGAACAGACTATTTCGGTGCGGACCATGCCGAACGTGCTGTCCTCGTGGCGGGTGACGGCACCAGGGATGCTGTCAAAGTACGCCGGCCACCCACAGCCGGATTTAAACTTATGGCTCGCTTTATACAGCGGGGCGTTGCACCCCGCGCAAGTGTAGACGCCGGAATCCGAGAAGAACTTGTCATACTTCCCGGAGAAGGGGGCCTCAGTCCCCTTCTCCCTGAGGATTCTGAATTGCTCTGTGATGTGGATTAGCTACCCAGACTATCACTGAAAATATGAAAGGGGAGTGGGGGGGAGGGGGTTGGTCCATGTTCTTGGTTAAGTTGAGCAGCCCACCCTTTGAGAGGACGGCGCGCCAGGTATCGGGCGACCGCTCATCCGGGTACGACATCTTCTGGGACGAAGAGGAACTCGATCCGAAAAGACTCCCGAGGAAAGGGATGGTCGGCATGGATCTCAGAGTCTGGCGGTGTTGAAGTACCGGTCGAGTTGGTGCTCGAACCCTGGAGAAACTGGAAATGGTGTAGAGAGCACGGATGAAGCTTGATAAAGGGGGAAATCGCATTGGATGACGACTAATTCTGTCCCAGCTATTGGAATGATTTTATGAGTTAGACTTTGTGGCATGCTGTAGGTCTCTCTCTCTCTCTGCCTCTCTCTCTTACACATTGTCAGGGCTCTCAAATTTAGGGTTGTGTGTGTATGGATGGCCAGGCTTATTTATTCGTGGATATATTTGTAATATTTGGAATCATTCTGAGCTAAGTGTGAAGCCATACCTACTTAGGTGCGAAGGGACGTAGATTCACACGCGTTTACGAGTAGATAGTGAGCGCTTATGCCTCTTGAAACAGATAATAGAGTGTAAAATCTGGCAGTTTAGCAGTTAAGGAAGTGATGTCGTCACATCTAGGTATTTAGGTATGCACCTACATTTTAAGTACGGCGCATCCCAGTTGACTACCTGTCTGCATGCATGGCTGGCACTGGGAACGGACTGGCGGGATTTCGGGATGACTGGATGAAGCTGGAGGTACTTAAAGCAGATATAGACTTCATGTATCTATTCTCATCTTACATACATTCTTTATGCGCATTTAGTGAATATCGGTACGAATCATCTATTTTACTTCAATGTACCCCGAACCTTACTAATGGAACCTTGAGCTTAAAGTTCAATCCACCGGATCCGATCGGGAGTGACTGACGCTTGGACCACCAAGGCCACATACACTGACACAATAACTAACTGAAGGTCCCGTTGTATATAGAAGGTAGGAAGTACTTGGGTACCCCTACGGTATCAGGTCGCAAGCCGGCAGCCTGGCAATCCGGCAGTATTTTAATGGGGGTTAATGGGCTTAGTTAGCTGCCCAGGTGGTTAGGCAGTTTAGGTACCTACTTGGTAGTTTAGGTATGTATCTGGTGCAACTAAGACAAATTAATCTGTCCCGATATCCCCCCTGCCTCAAACTACATACCTAACAACTACCATCAAATCCACGGATGGCTTAAAGCTAGAAACGTTAAGTTACATTACACGTCGCCGTCTTTTCGCCTGCAACCGCCCAGGTCCCGAGGTCATATCAAACTGCCAAATTAATAACTTAATATCGCAGAAAAGTCTTTTTTTCCTTCTAAAGGAAAAAAAAAAAAGGAGAAAAACTCAGTACGCGGTACCACTACGCACAGGCGACAAAAAAGTGTCCGTGAAGATGTCGAGAAGGCCGCCGAATCCCGCTGCCGAGAGGGCGGCCCAGAACCAGCAGACTATCAAGAGTCTGCTGAAATTAGAAGCCAACAAGATATGCGCAGACTGCAAAAGGAATAAACGTAAGCTCATAAAAGAACACCATCTCAACATTGAGTGAGATTCATACCATCATCGTTGATGTTTCTATACTGACCGGTCCCCTTTCCCTTACAGATCCGCGATGGGCAAGCTGGAACTTGGGCGTCTTTATCTGCATTCGCTGTTCGGGCATCCACCGTGGAATGGGCACCCATATCTCCCGAGTGAAATCCGTCGACCTCGACTCCTGGACCGACGAGCAGTTGAAGAGCATTCTCAGTTGGGGAAATGCCCGTGCCAACAAATATTGGGAATCTAAGCTCGCTGCTGGTCACGTTCCCTCCGAAGCCAAGATTGAGAATTTTATCAGGACCAAGTACGAACTGAAGAGATGGGTTATGGATGGGCCGATGCCGAACCCTGCCACGCTAGATGCCGAGGGTGACGATGACGTTCCTCTCAGTATAGTCAAGGAAAAGCAGAATATTGAACGAAAGGAGTCGGTGAGGAAGGATCCAGGGTCCAGGAGTGCTGTACCCCAACCGGACCTGATCGGCGGCGACGATATTCCACCAAGGGCAAGCACCGTCGGCGCCGTACCAGGTCACGTTCCTCCTAAGGCCGCCCCTGCGCCCCCTAAGGCAGTTAACACCAAGGACTCGTTATTAGGGTTAGACTTCCTCGGTGAGACTCCTGCTGCACCTCCACGTCCATCTAGCACCGCCAGCGCCTCAAGTGCCGGTGGTCAGTCGAGACCGGATCTCAAGCAATCGATTCTGTCTCTTTATGCTACTGCGCCTCGGCCGCAACCACAGCAGCAGCATTCATCCCATGCCTCCTCCGGATCGTTTGGCGGCTTTGGCGGAATGCAATCGCCAACATTCCAGTCTCAGCAAACGGGTCACCAGTCCAAGCCTTCGGGTGGCGGAGGACTTAACGATGCCTTCGCCAATCTGAGCTTTGGCAACACCACTACACCAAAAAGCCCCCAAAAGGATGCGTTTGCTGGGCTCACCAATATGTCCAGCAACCGGTCCACTCCACAGGCTAGCTCCGGGTTCTCGAACCTGAGCGGCGGTAGCTTCTTCGATTCTAAGCCCGCTCAACCGGCGGCACCTCAACAACAGCCCAAACCGGCCGCGACTAATGATGCTTTCGGCATGTTTTCGACCGGTTCAGCAGCTCCACCATCAAAGCCGGCACAGTCATCCTCGGCAGCGCTGGGCGATCTGTTCGACTGGTCCAACTCTGCCCCTCAACCAACAGCCGCCCCAAAACCTAGCCCCCCAAAGCCAGCCGCACCAGCCCTATCCTCCGAGTCCGTCTTCAATCTCTCCGCTAGTCAACCCAAACCCGCTCCCGCTCCTTCAGCCCCTGCATCTAATCCTCTGGCCACCATGAACACGGCGGCACTCGGGGGCGCTGACGTCTGGGGAAATGCTTGGGGTAACCCCGAACCCGCTCCAGCACCAGTACGGAGCCCCATCGCTGCTCAATCCCCGAGCTTCGGAGGTGGTGCCGACCTGGGTGGATGGGGCAGCGGCGGTTCGCTCGCCAACCAGAGCATAGTCCCGGGCGCTTCGGGCGGCCTCAGCGTCGCGCCGAAGGTGGCGGCCGATGAGGAGTTCGGCGGATGGGCCAGCAGCACCGGCGGCGCCGGCGGCGCTGGAAACAGCAGCGGACCCGCAAAGCCTGCCGGAGGATTCGGCAACGACGACCTGTTCTCGAACGTATGGCAATAGAAGCCTTTGGGTCCCCTCTGGGCCCCCCTTGCCTCCACCCCCCACCAGAAAAAGCACGAAGGCAGAAACGAGGAAGTAGCCGCCACACTTTTGATATACAATACGACTCTGTGGCAAGATAGCTATATATACAAAGGGAGTGATGATAACGATGTTTGGGGAGTGGGAATGTCTATCCTCTTGATGATGATGGAAGGCGAAGAGCAGGCCGGTGATTAGCGTAGTATAGGTAGTGTACGGGGAGGGTGATGGATGGTGACCATCATTCCAGCGGCGTCGGGGGCGTCGATTGTTCCAAGCCAATGTATGAGATGAAATGAAAAAGTGAGATGAATAATCTATCTGCATGCAAACTTCTACTCTACAGCAACGCCCGTGACACGGGACGTTGACGTGATGTGAATGTGACGTGACATACTATAATGAGACGTCCCCTACGGAAACCTTGGAACCGGAAGCAACGAGAGGGAGTAAAGGCCTGAAGAAGTCGAAGAGATTTGTTTGAATCTTGGTTCGGAAAAAAAAGGTTATATCAATGATTACCCGAGGATTGCTTAGGGGGTTATTTCAATAATAATGAAAAGAAGAACGCCTGTGCTCCTCCCTATGCTAAAACTACACACGATACCTGGCTCCTGAACAGTAAGAGAGAAAAAACCAACCGGCAGCTGATCCAACCAGACGGGTCCGGTCAAGTGCCAGAGACCCATCGGTGCATGGGTATGGGTAGGAACCGTATCTCTTCCTCCCCCCCTCCCTCTCGACGCCGTCTGCTCCCGCCTCCTTCCCGTCAATAGAAATTTCCGTCGTCCCGGCCATGTCACGGTGTGGCAGGCATCCAGCTCCCGTCGTCAACCCCCATCGGCCGGACGCTTCCTCACCGGCCAGTCAGTCTGTTGGCTGGGCACCATGCCTAGCCAAGCCGTGAGTTCCACGAAGAACGCGTCTTCTGCTGGCTCCGCTGCAATCGAGGGGTGCTGGATGGTGTTTTTATACACGGAAGTATGTAAGTCGTAAGGTGTCGGGTGGTTGTAGGCTTCATGGGTGTTGCGCGTATTATGTATGTATGGGGGTATCCAGGACTCGGGTTGAAATAATGGTCGGCTTTGTCCGTCTGTTTGTTGTCGCCCTCCTTCGGCGGTAGGGCCGTCGCGGATGCGGGCATGCGCCGGCGCTGCCACTTTTTGGGTCTTTATGCTCCGCTGTCCTGTCGGTTCATGTCTTCATGCCGGCCGTCCTCGAGGCGCGCGTTCATCTCGTCCCTATTGCAATCGAGATTTGTCTCTCTGTCTTCCTGCTCCTATCCGTTCATCTCGCGCGGTCTTTATTTCTCTCTTTGTCTCTTCCTCTCCTTCCTATAACTTCTTCATCTCTCTTTCCCCTCTCCGGCCCTTAGTTCATGTGATAATGTCGTATCGTAAACAAGAAGCGAGGTTAAAAAGACCCCCCACTTCGGACTCGATAATAAGCCTAGGCTCTCCTTTTAGCTGGAGCCGGAGCTGAATAGCCACTTGGTCAGGTAGTAGAGGACGAGGAAGGCGACGACGATGATGCCGGCGAGCTTGAGGATAGCGACGCGGTTTCCCGAGGCGGCCATGCGGCCCAGACGACCGGCGGACCCCTTGAGCTGCGTGGACATGGAGGAAAAGGTATCGGACTGTTGTTAGGAATTCGGGGTTTCGTTAGTTTGGCTTCGGGAGGCTGGAAAGGAAGAGCAGGGGTTTTTCTTTTTCCACGTACGGTATTGTCGATGACGTCCTGGGCTCGCGCACTGTCGTAAATGTCTACGGTGACGCCGCGCAGGGACGATACCTTTGCCGACAGCTCCTCCAGGCGGGCATTGTTCTGGCGCTCGCGCTCGTAGGCGTCGGACATGTTGTCTGGTCTTTTTTTTTGTGTGTATTTACGTGTGAAATAAATGCGTTGTGGAGGGTTTGGAGGTTTCTAGAATGATGATGATGCTGATGTGAGATGGGAATGTTTCGATAGGGTCAGATCGGTAAGCGGCGGTAGTGGTGGTTAAGGGGGGAGTGAAACTGGCGATGGCCTCTTAGTTGTTGGAGTATCCCTAAGGGTTTAACTATGGCTGTAAGATAGTGACTAGGAGGAATAGGATTGGTGTTGTCAGGCTATGTCCCACAATACTGAAACGAAACGACCTCAATTGATAATTAGATGTACATAGGCAGATATTACCTACATCCTAGGTACCTAGAGCCAGGAGGTAGTTAGGTAAGTTTATTGCTGTCACGTTACTGATGATGATAAAAAAGGTGCAAAAGTTATGCGCAGCAGCAGCGTATCTACAGAGCAGCAACAAGCACATACACACGGAGTTAACAGATCCGGCTTGTGCATGGAACATTCAAAGTTGGTTTGGTCGGGTCCCCGGATTCTGAAAGGAGGCAAGAATGACGCAGGCTGAATTGACTGTTTTGGTCTAGTGTTGCCCGTCAGCCCGTTAAGATCTGACTTCCCTTGACTTCCCTGTGGCTGGAGACCAGAGATACGTATACGTGGCGTGCTCAGCCACGTTATGCGAGATACAAGGCTACAAGGCTAGAAGTTAGGTAATCGCTCGGAAACAGAAACGATGCGGATTCATTAGAGGCTAGGTAAGGTTTGTAGTTCCTATGTATATATTCTTGGCATTGTGGGTCCAGACCCGCCCCTCGGCTACAAACAGGAACCTATCGTTACCAGTGACGTCTTCTCCGATACAGCAGTACAGCCTCTTTTGCAGCTTTTACAGAAAGCTTCCCCCCCAGTCCCCCATCTCCCCGTCCCCTTGCATATCTAAGAAGCCAAGCACACCGAAGTACCCATCCTGTCATCCTTTTTCTGCTGCCTGCCTATCCGGAGGTCTCTCACTCTGCATAGTACATACCCAGGCAGCCCGAAGTTGTACGATGCTGCGCCTGGTAATCAATTGCCTTCGCAGCTTCGGGATCGGGTCTGGGAGCTCCCAACGGGTGTGATTTGGTAACCAGGCACTATGTAGCTCTAGTTTCTTGTCCGGTTGTGGCAGGGTTTCCTGGTCGCGCTGACGACGCCCGCCCGACTTACATACAGTACATACCTAGGTATACATAGCAGTATTTGTAGCCTGCTGGAACCTGAATACTTGCATCACCAAGATCACCTGGGCAATATTAGTATTATAGTACATAGTAATACATGTAGTAGACTGTCTTGACTGTAGACTACTCTGGGCTAGAAAGAACTACCCAACTACCAAGTTTAGATAGTTGCCTGGGACTACTGGTATACAAGTAGGAAGGTACAGTAGCCGTTCCTAATGAAAATCCCATGCCCCAAAAGGTACATTCATACCTAAGTAGATTGCTTTCTTACTCAACCTGCCACCTACTGAGGACTCCCACTACCCCAACCGCCACCACCACCACCACCACTACTACAACCACAATCACATTCTCTCTATCCTGCCCCCCCAAAAATATTATTCCATTCTACTCATTGACCCTATCTATCTATTCCCAATTCCTAGTCCAACAAACATCATATTTCTTCCTCGTTATACACGTCTAAAAAAGGACTTCATCTTCAACCTTTCTCTCCTCCACTTACTTCCCGGATTGCCGTTAACCCCGCAGCCAAGGCCCAAGTAAAGCTATTCTCAGACCCTCACAGGCCCTCACAGACCCTCCCCAGACCATCAGACCATTATATTTGGACCCTCCTCACCTACCAACCTACATAACTACTTAGTAAAACATAATAATAGCATAATAATAAGTTTCTGCTACTTTCCCGTCTCCGTCCTGCCGTCGCAACCGGCCGACTGCGATACGAATCAGCGCTTAGGATCACGGTTACTGGTCAGGTTGACTGTTTAAGGACCGTCGGGCCAAAATCGCATTTGCGCCACGATCCTATTTTTTTCTAAACGTTCTACTCTAGATATTCTTTTTGTCTATTTTTCTACTTCACATCATCTGGGTACCAGGATAGCTCGAGCACTCAACCTTACTCACTCGTCACTCGCAACATCCCTTCTACCTCCTCTACCTCCTCTACTTCTCCTACTTGACGCTCTTCGCCCTACAAATCCTCTACCATGGGCATAAACAATCCTCTTCCGTCGTCTATGGCGTGTAAGTATTGACATACCCATACCCCAGGTGCTCCATCAACTGCGTCGCGCAAAAGCAAAGGCTAACTTAAACTCTCTCGTCGCCCGTCCCAGCGGAATGTAAGAAGTGCGGAAAGATCTTAGCCTCCTTCATCGACCCCCGCCAAGCCTTTGGTCCCGATAAAGTCATTCCTCCCCATATCCTCGCCAATGCGAAGGTTAGTTTTGAGTCCAGCTTCCTGGTTGCACTTCACACTCTCTGCCTTTCCTTCACTTGCTGTCACTGCTTTCCTGCTTTTTCTTACAGTCCAGTTGCTGACCTGGGTAATCCTCGCACTATGTTAGGGTCTCGCAATCCTTACCGTCTTCAAGGCCGGCTTCCTCGGCTCCGCCCGCTTCGGTTCCGGACTCGTTGTGGCCCGCCTTCCTGATGGTGGCTGGTCTGCTCCCTCCGCCATCATGACCGCCGGCGGTGGCTTCGGCGGCCAGATCGGCTTCGAGCTGACTGACTTTGTCTTCATCCTAAACGATCGACACGCTGTCAGGACCTTCTCGCAACAGGGCTCCATCACCCTCGGCGGGAACGTCTCCCTAGCTGCGGGGCCCGTCGGCCGCAACGCCGAGGCCGCCGGCGCCGCTTCGCTTAAGGGTGTTGCTGGCGTTTTCAGCTATAGCAAAACCAAGGGTCTGTTCGCCGGCGTCTCGCTAGAGGGCTCGGGTATCGTCGAGCGTAGGGACGCCAACGAGAAGCTATATGGTCAGCGCTACACGGCAGCCCAGCTGCTTTCTGGCAACGTCCAGCCACCCTCGCAGGCCGCTCCCCTGATGAGCATCTTAAACTCCCGAGTCTTCTCCGGTATGTACCGTAACGCCGACGCCACCGACTCGGCCATGTACAACGAGGTGCCCGTGTACGACGACCGCCACGATGACGTAGTGTGGAATGGGAGCCGGGGGAGCGCGTACGGCGAGGGCGAACGCACCAACAGCTTTGGCCGCCCGTCACGGTCCAGCACATGGAACGACGACGTCTACGACCGACCGGGCGGCAGCGACGGCTTCGGCCTTGGAAGGTCCAACACGGTCGGCTCAAGGAGGGTTGATGACGACGACTACGTGTACCGCGACCGCGTCTCACCTGCGCCGCCCCCTAGTGGTTTCATGCCCGAGAAGACGACGGGCGGGGCCCCAGGCAGGCCGGCGGCGCCGAAACCCAATTTCGCGAGCAAGCAAGCCCTTATGAAGAAAAACGAAGCCGTGGCACTGTTCAACTTCGATGCCGACCAGCCCGGTGACCTAGGTTTCAAGAAGGGCGAGGTTATCACAGTGCTTAAGAAGACAGAGAGCGATAACGACTGGTGGTAAGTTTCGAGCCCGAGAAGTCTTCGTATATTGCTAGCTTGCTTGGAAACCAGCCATGAAGAACGCTTGCCATGGTGAATGAGTGATTAGGGGGACGTCGGCTAATTCGCGTTAATGCAGGACCGGTATGATCGGCTCACGGCACGGCATATTCCCCAGTAACTATGTCAAGATGCAGGAATGAGGTCAAAGAGGACAATTTAACCTGATGATAACGATGACGATACCGGAGGGTCGGGCTTTATGAATGGGCTCGTTGGGCGGTCCTTACTTAGCTAGTGGGGTCAGCGAGGAAGGGGTACGGAACCATGATATTGAGCATTTACCCGAACGGCCACAATCAAGAATCCACTTTTCCGCGAACGAGGTTGTAAACGAATGACGAACTTACTGTGGTCGCCGGTAAAAGAAATCCCGGAAGAAATGATATGAGGGGAGGAGTACCTGGACCGAAAGCTGAGCGGGGACTTTTATCTTTTCCTTTCTTCGAGGGGCAGGGTATGGCGAGGGATCCGAACTGTCAAAAGATTGGCGCAGCAAGCTCGCTCGAGAGAGTGGCTGGGGGGTGGATTTTTTTTACAATGATACCATCGCGTGCACGACGAACGACGACGACGTGTTTATACTTGTACTTAAACTTTTTTTTTCTTCTCGTCTGGCATATACATTTACATTTACCATCTTCTTCTCATCGGATTGTACACATGAAAAAAAAGGGGAAAACACCTTTTTGTATTTACGACAGCGTTCGTTGTGGCAAGTTTTCTTTTTGCTTCCTTTCCATGTTTTGGGTTCAGTTTATTATGGGTGAGCTCCGGCTATGAAAATTTCTTCTCTCCTTCCTTTCGTCCTAGCATCATCGTACAGGTTAGGTTATGTAGGTAAAACATCGGTGTTTTTCTTTTTTTTTGGGTGATGGCATGGCTTTCCATCTGCGATGCTTGCGCTCGAGGAGTGGTAGGTAGAATGGGTAATTGAACTAAACAGCCCATGCCTTATCGTCACCTTCGCGCTATTTCTTGATATACCACCGCGCAGTGTTGAGATCTTACCTCCGGACCTCTGGAGGGGGTTCTCTTGGAGCGAAGCAGGACCGCGACCTAGGCCACTCCTGATCCCGACTCACGTCCAGGCCCCCCCTCCGGAATTGCTCATTTGCAGACTTGCGCCAGCCAGGAGATTTCGGTGTTTTTTGCGTATTAAGCGGAATCGGAGAAGGTTGGTGATAACACAGAGTAAGTGCCTACCAGTGGCCTACGGCGGTAAGATGCCCTTTGGGCTTTATTTTTCTGTTTAGCTAGACATCTAGGTACGTCTTGCGGGGCAAGCTCAAGTGGCCCGCAGGTAACGCTGAGGAGATAGGGGTTGATTACTAACCGAGACCAGTCAACGCGCCTACCATACTAACTACCACGCAGGCGCTTACGGTATAGACATATAAATATCTCCTTCCACTCCCAAATTTCGATTCTGGTTTCTTTTCTTTTCTCCACATCAAATCCCAGCAACGGACGGCAAAGCACGTTCACCGGTTTCACGAGTGGACTGGGAGAGGACGCCGAGACTGGACTGTGTGGTGTGAGGGGACGCCATCCCAGCTTTCATGCCTGACTGGGCTGATGCGCGACCTCCTTTCCTCAGACCGCGGTCTGATCCGGGTAATCGCTTGCGACTGGTGTTTATTCGAGCGTTGACTTAGTAGGGTAACCACTGTCTGATCTGCTTAGTCGGATTTACTTGCCCCCTTGATTTTCGACCGCCTTGTCTGCCGAATAACCTCAGCGCAAAGGCCATCGAGTAAGTAAACCCAAGTCATGGGAATCCGTGGCCATGTGGGAGTTCCCTGGTTCTAATATCTGGGTTGCTAGGAGGCGATGGCCTCACACACCCGCGCATATACTCGGTACACGCAGGTGGGCGATGACAGTGGAACCGGCTCGGACTCGTGTTTCTCCTCTGCGTCTAAGGAGTGTATCAACGCGCTTTGCCGCTGGCCTGGCATCAATCGAAGTTGCTCTGATTTTTAATATAGGATCAGGTGTTATGAGCGCGACCGATGAAGAGGCACGTGAAAGTGTCAATAGAAGTTTTCAAGCGGGGGTTGATTCAATATGTGACCGTACGCGGTGTCCGACTGTCGGCGCAACACGTTTGGAGTTGAGGATTTGAGCTCTTACTCTTAACGTCTTTTCCTAGCAGTGTTTCAGGAATGATTTCACCATAGATTGAGACCGGGGTTTTGCGATACATCAGAAATAATCCCTTTCGATCTGTCACGGATAGGGGTAATAGGGGTCATGTGCCCCACATCTAGAGTGTCAATATAGGTATACCGTAGGCCTCACCAAAGCATGTTATGATTGTTCACACTGGATTAGAAATGTAATCGATATTATGGAAGACCGTTACTCCAATAGAACTCCCCAACACCATTGAAAACCTCGACTCCGTGGGAACGCCAGTTCCAGTCTCTTGCTTCTCCTAGCTCATAGCGTCACATCTACATTTGACCGGTGTATGGTGTATTGGCCATCAATTGCTCAATCAGCTTCTTGCAGCCGAGGTGCCCGTTGTGCTCTGCGAGTTTCATCGCCTTTTGACACTGCCTATCGTCGATGGGACCATCGTTGACCTCCCAAAGAAACTGTATCATGTCGAGGCGGCCATTCTCTGCCGCACCCTCAAGGGGCCAGCGTCCGAATCTCCCTCGCGGAGGAGGTATATCCAGTCGAGCCCCGTGCTCTATAAGCACCCTCGCGATCTCGAGGTTACCTCGAATAGCCGCTAACTGTAGCGCTGTCCCTCCTTTGAACATCGCGGGCGCGGCGTTGACGTCAGCTTCGTGATTAAGCAGCAAACTGACCATATCGAGGTCATCCATCTCAGCGGCGGCTTGGAGCGGCGTCTGCTTTAAACCCAAGCACGCTGGTCTGTTTACCTCGGCGCCGTATTCAATGAGGAGTTGAACTACATATGTTCTCCGGGTCCTGATGGCTCGTAAAAGAGGTGTTATCTTACCAAATACACCATCCACGACTGCCAAATCCCAAGGGATATTGTTATCAATATGAATATCGATTAACCTCTTGATGAGGGGCGCGTGGGTATGCCTTGCATCGACAATCGAATTGCGATGTTCGATTGCACAATCGAGCAAAGTCCAACCCAGTCCATCTTGGTTGACGACTTCCGTAGCTACGAGACCGAATTCAAATAATATATCCAGCAGTTCAGAAGATTGAGGATATTGATTAACTGCTTCTACAATATCATTCCGGCCGTATCCCGGACATCCTTGTGGGTATGCTTTTCGATAGTGTTGTAGGAGCGGCCTGAGCATTGAAGGATAATTCTTTATAGTTAAACTTAGAACTTTATCGCACCTCTGTTTGGCAGCAAAAGGCATCAGCTCGTCAAGTAGGGGTATATCTTGCCTCCATATCGCAAATTCGAACATGGCAGCACGCCAGGACGCTCTATGTCTAGGAATGAATCTTATGGTATCCCAGAAGAAGTTTGAGACGCCCTGCTCGAATGCGAGTTTCAAAGTGTCCAGGCTAGGAAATCCCCAATGTAGGATTGATTGCAAAATGTCGTTCAAAACTGAGTCGTCACCCCATTCGATAACGGCTCTTAGAATATTGTCGCTTGTATAGCCGAATGAAATGAGATTGATACCTGATTCCACTATGGCTTTCACGAAGTGTGGTTTTCTCTTCACTACTGCGACGTATAATGGATTTCGCGACTTTCGTCCTATGCTTGTAGAGCTATACATAGCCCAAACATCCAAGAGTTTCCAAGCAATATCATCGAAGTCGTGAGTCAAAGCATCGCTCAGCGCAACACCTGCGTCGAATACGTCGGTCGATTTGTTTTCCCAAGCATTTTCATCGTAAAAATTGAAACCAGGTTCAAAGTCTACTAGCTTGGTTGCATACTCCAAGTTTCCTACTTCGAGAGCAACGCTTAGTGCTTGGCCGAGCTCACGACAACCCTGGAGACGATGAAGTACGCCCCTCTCTTCCAAGAGACGGAGGTGGTTCTGGTCTCCGATCCGGAGAGCAGCAATTAAAGACCCTGCGCTTTCCGTCTCCTTTTTCATGTCGGGGTCCCTCTGGCAGATTAGGTCGACTATCCCTTGGTTCCCAGTTTCCATCGCCGTTTGAACTGCTTTGACTGGGTTTCTGGTATACGGGAGAAGAATTTCCACCAACTCTTTATATCCACGCCGTATAGCATCATGTAGTGTATCGTCAATGGTATTGGTATCTTGATATAATAAGTAGGCACCGTCTGATTTCAGGCACTTGTCTATTATGAGAGCAACCATGCTAGCAGCGTCCTGTCTCTGAAGAGCTTGGGAAATATCTACCAAGATATTGGCTGAGATCAGTTGCTGAGGCATTTGGAAAACGGCTTTGTTGATCAGGGAAACCACAAGACGATGGTCGGTAAACTTTTCAAGTACATGGTGGATGCAAGACATCGAGATCGTGGTATTTGCCTCCAAGAAGGAATCGACCAAGCCCAAGAAACGGTCGTCCAGTGTTGATCGAGGATTCCTCCCCAAAATGAGAAACTCCAATGCATTGGACCTATTAGGCCCACCGGCAGATTGGTTGGTATCGACATTCCGACTGAGAAGACTCCCGAGAACCCGGAGGGACTGATGCAGGGCGGCCACTTGAAGTGGTGTATGTCTTGCCCCATACCGATTGCATATTATAGTCTCGTGTGCATCAACAAAGCCGGTGTGGTCAAGCAAGTATTCAACAATATCCATGTCGTCAGCCTCCAAAGCCGCCCGGAAGAGATTCTCAGCAAATGATATGGCTGCGGGATTCGAACGAGAGTGTAGGAATCTTGTGACTGAGAACTGAATGACCTGGTGTCCTTTCAAAAACTTTAGAACACTAGCGGCTGATATGTTTTCGGATCCTGGAAACGAATTGATGACTAGCTCAATTAACCTAGCATAAACCCGTGCCTCATAGGCGGTATCTCTCGGTAGTGTGGCAAGCCTGCGCTGCTCTTCTCCGACGAATGCCTGTGCTGATAAAAGATTCATGAGAGCTGGAGGAAGGCTAACAGGAGAGAGGTCTGCATCGGTATCAACGGAAAGTTGCCAGGCAAGACTGAGATTAGGCATCGACGTGTCGATGGAAGCATTTGTGGTAGAGGTGTTGCTGTAGAGACCTGTTCCAACCGACCCCGTTAGCTTTAGTGAAAAGTTCAACAAGATCTTGTCTTCAATTACCTTGTATAACTCTCCCTACAATATCATTGGACGGTAGAGCGATTAGGAAGGGTTTGAGGAAGGTCTGTGGATTCCAATGGGCGGTACTGGAAGGTCTTCGAGTTGCGGCGGCCAGACAACGAGGAGATGAAACCGTTTCTGCTGCTTCAATAGGAAGTGCATCTATTCGCAGAGGTTCAAGGATGCCCATAACTTGGCTAGGTGAACGGTAAGGAAAGGGGGGGTCGTCTCGAGGGAAATTATTTTGTTCCCAAGCCCTGTCTCTGAAGACTTCGAAGTCGTCAACGGTATTATCGGTCAGTTGAAAGGGCAGGTTTGCGCTTAAATCACAATCGATGTTTCCTTCATGGGTAATAACCGTATCAGCTGCCCCATTATCAATTTCAGAGCTGGCTAAGGTGGATGCCACGATTTCCTGGTCTACGTCGTCATTCGTCTCTGGAACTGAATAGATAGCATACCAATTAGTTGAAGATTCACATAGAATATATCGATGAAGCCACGAACCTAAATTCTCTGCCCGCCGTTTTCTACTTCCGGACGCATGATTGTGCTGGGCTCTCTTAGGTCTAAAATCCGAGATGAGCCTACTTGAGAAATCCGAGTTGGGACAAGTCTCCGGTAGAGATAGAATATCCGTAGTGTGTTGTAAGGTTGACATCCCGAGTTCATCGTGGTTGGTGGAGTTAGCGCTATTATGCACGTTAAGACAGCCGACTTGATGATTAGACATGACGGAAGTCGAGCTCGAAAGTAGAAGAGTGGAGTTGTTGTCATTGCCATGGGGAGTAAGGGGATCTACCCGTTGTAAAGTATGGTGACTTTCTGCCTTCTGATGGGTGTCGAGAAACCCGCTGCTCGGTGTAGTCGGGAGTGTGGACCAAGTTCCGTTGGATAGAATTTGAATTGATACGTCTTGAAGAGGATTCGTCACTTGTGTCTCCTTGTCTGCATTATTTTCCTTTAAGCGGCGGCGCTTCGATCGTGCTGGAGATGAATGCTTGTAGTTCCGCCGAGCTCGTTGGATCTTGAGATGGGATGCGGGATAACCTGAAATGACGACCCTACTCTGAGTTCCTTGAGGGAGCCTGTCGATCACGTCGAAAACAGATACCCATTCATGTTCCTTTAGGTTCTTTCGAAGGCCCCATGCCTTGAGCTGCGCTTCATATTGCGCGAGACTGTACAAATGGTTAGTTATCGACATCTGTTCCGACCTACAGGAGATAGTGTATCTAATTACCTCGCATCAAGCCGGCCTCTCATCCTGTCTACCACGGCTTTCAACTTGAGATCCTGAACCAAATATAAATCAATGATCTCATTCTTGTGCTTCCCCCATTCAGCTTCTGCAATCTTGGTTCTGTGGTCGCTTATATCCATGATGACATCAGTGATGACTGAGATAATGTTCGAAATAATCCTAAACTATAGAGATCTATTTGATAATGAAAAGCCGAGGAATCATGTCTTTTTGAAGCACTGGCATAATTCCTGCCTGATACATGGTGGCAAAGGTTTTGGTCGAATCTTAGCAGGCTCCGGCAGACTTTAGCAGATTTTGACATATCCTGGCTGCAGGCTCTAGCTGCCACGTCAGAAAAAAAAAACCTTACCGTCATACACGAACGTACAGAAACCTAAGATGTTGGGGGTGCAACAACCCGAGTTGCATATTAACGAATATCAATGGCCCAATGCAATGCCAATATCTCTTATCACTGTAATCAGGTGTTTAATAATTGGCGACACTCATTCACGACTGTCACTGTACTCTCTGACTTATCAACAATACCTATGCGAAAATTAGATTTCATGTACGCACCCGCAATACCAACTCGATTCTGATTGTTTTCTACCTTCACTATCGCTCGCGACATGAGCAATTAGGATTGTTGCCTGAATCTAGTGCCTGTTAGGTCAGGAATTTGTTTGATATAATCCTTATATTGTTTGAAATGAGATATTTAGACATCTGGTACTAAGAGGGCTGCAAAATCCTACCAAGCCTTTTTTAAGTCAGCTCTTGTCGAACTTTCAATGTGTTCTGACAACACTTCTTTGATGTACACCTATGTATGATGGTGTCGCAACCAGTATGTGGGCCATTTTGGACCCACACTGGCCACCTATAAAGGGAGCACCCGGGGCTAGGTTGGGCAGACTCTTCTTCTTGTCCTTCCTTTTCCCAGAGCTATAGCAGGGCCCTTTTCGGCCCAAAATATACGCACTTTTTGGTTGCGACAGATAGGCCCGATAGATATGGTAGATATGGGCCCCATGCATACACTGGCCAATTGTGTGCATGTAACCTCTTTCTCTACACCATGACCGTTAACAGTGGTTTTAGCCCCCTATAGTGGGTCCAGGAGAAAAGGGGGTTGATTGCTAATTACTCCTGGTTGAGTTACCGGACCTAAGTAGTGGACCGAATGAACTCGTTTCCGGGCATGATTATAATTACGGACGTTCTACCTACTAAGAGAATCGTTACTACGCTTTATACAACTCTTACGCGCGCTACCTAATCTTGCATACTTTGCGCAATAGTACAGATATCATCGTTGCTGACGAGGGGGCACCAAAGTGCTTTCCTCTCGTACGGCCTTTTTGGTTTCCATTGTCTGCGGAGGGAAGCCCCGAGAATCTCGGTGCGGGCTAAACCTGTTTGGAGTTGTAAGGAAGGCCTGGCCGATAAAAACGGATAAAGGGTCTTTAGATAGATTTGACAAGCAAACAAGATGACCTCATAAAACAAAGGACCAATGCCGTCGCCTGTCAACAAAGAGATGTGCAAGTTATAAGCAACATGGAGTTCTATAGTTTAAACTTTTTCCCCCAGCAACCAGTTCACAAGTCATTCGCTTATTGTCCATGTCATTCGTTTACATTCTAAACTAACTTATATTCTTTCTTTTCTATCCATTATGTCATCAGGATCTTCTGTCCAATTGACCGCTGCGAGCGGCGGTCACGATTGGCTGTTCGCCGACCCTTATGCTTACCAGTATTCGCAGATCTCCGATCACGTGCGGGATCTTGAGTCCCGGTCTATCCATAGCACTGCTGGTAGTGCCATATGTGAGCTAGAAGGGAGCCCCCCCTCGCTGGCCGGGCACGACGCTGAGACCAGCGAGTGCTTCGAGTTGGATGGCGGTTTGCCCCCAGTTGGCGCACCTCATATTTGCACCACATCACCACCAAGCCCAGCAACACCAGGTGTGGCCGAACTTGGCGCCGAAAACTACGTTTCCTCGCCAGCAACATACCAGCAGCACCCGCACGTCGCAAATTACGTTAAGCATGGCGAGATCTCTCGAGGGCGCTACGCCAACGTCAGATTAAGCCATAAGTATCCTCTTGCCCATCGTAAAGCTACCGTCGAGTCCATAGCATCAACGGGATCAAACCATGGCATCTCCGAAATGCAAAATGTCCTGTCTCCGGTTGTGCGGTCTCCGGCGAATCCACTACCACGCCCCGCCAACCCAATGGCTACCCACATGCGCAGGCTGGTACCCATCAGGACCGATATGCATCGCGACCAAGGTTTGGTGCCTGCTGAGGGTACCTCTTCCACTCCAAAGGACTTTGATACCATACTCAAGGACATCGTCCAACCAAAGAAGGAAGGTACCTGGAAACGTATCAGTAGAGTCATCCTCTGAGAAGATAAGTATGGAACTCGAGAGCTTGGGGCCATAGGCGTTACGGAATGCGACGGAATATAGATTTGTGCATTGATATGAAGCTACTGGATAGCTTTTGGCATTGAGGGAAAGCGAATTAGCAATTAATACATAGAATCAGCGGCCTGTTTGACGCTCTCTTACGTCTTTTGGTTTCTCATCTTCGGCCTAACAGTAGAGGCCAGCTACAGGGAAGCCACGTTGGTATCATTAACCTGGCTCATCAAAGAGAGTCTTCATTCTCCAACAACTTCAAGTACATGCTCAGTTTTTCTCCCTCTAAACCCTCAGGGTAGTGAGTGATAAGAGCCATGTGTCGGGTATGCGTCCGTCCTTATGGCTCCTGTTGCCCTAAAGTGTCCCCTGTAGTCACTAATTCATTGTGACTATCGCCACACGTGTGGCACTGATGGCAGCTGTTTAGCGCTTAGAAACCTTCGCAAAGCTTATTTTCTACCTGTATTGCCAGAAAAGGGGTTGATGGGATACCCAAACCACGATGATAAGCTGTCGGGACGATAGAACTTGTAGGTTTTTATAAGCGAAGTGGAAAGTAATATAAATAAATTTTAGGTACAACTTACATAATACGTTTCGTTGAATGGGGCCTTCTTTGACTCAAACCTATATAACCGCCGCGCTCTAGGGACTGGTAACGTTGCTGTTATTTATACCACATTTACCAGTTTGCAAGTTTGGAAGATGATATGTTGGCCACACACACCTTCGGCGCGTTTGAAGGGATGTAATTACTATCTACCTACATAGATAATCATCCGAGATCAGGGATCATCGGGATAGTACGTCTCAAAGGTAGCCAATGAAAATGGATAATTTTGGGGCTGCATTACCATATTGGGAAGGTGATGAGACCCATGTGTGTTGCAAGAACGCTAATAGCAGTCTAAGTTTCCTAACCAGGCAGCCAGGCTACATACCTAGTAGTAGTACACACTGACACATTAACGTTCTCGAGTCCGAATCATTGCGAGCATCGTTGAATCGAATTCAGATATTGTCTCAGCTCTGTCATAAATTCCTACATAATTTATATCGCCTCCTATAGATACGAGAATTGTGGTAATGCGATCTACCTAAATTCAGATATATAACATTTAATGGGGGGCCGGGGGCATATTCTACCTTCTGAAGTAGGATGCTGCGTTGTCTTTACTAGGTTGCTGGGCAAGGCTCAGGTAATTAAGTAACTAAAGGTCGGCCCCGGCGGCCGCATAGGCCGACGCGCCCGCCGCCCGCACCCTACTCTAATCTACTCAGGTAGTCCAGGCTGTGAAGGTTATAACTATCCGTGAATGTTTATATGACATAATTACAAACTTGGTTATACCACACCCTATCCAGGCCAACGGGTCACTCTGAAGGGAATACGGCGCTTATTTGCTAGTACTAACGTGTTCGTTATTACGCCTGCTGAGTGAATCTTAATACGATGTTAAATGCGACCTTAGGATCAATCATAGCGGCCGCATCAGGTGTTTTTTGTACACTCAAAAGTTCCTTGCGCTAGGCTGCTGAGATGATATACTATATTCTCACCACATTGGATAGGCTTGATCAACTTGAATTACATGAGAAAACCAAGCTGACAAAACCAGAGGCTCGTTGAGATCGATCCTGTCAGCTGGGAACGACTACTATGTATGAAGTTGGGGGTAAGGATTCCACGTGTGTTAACGATTATATGCATCGCGGAATAAACCGAGAACACCTCACAATCAATTCTTGGCATTTGTGATGGGCGCGTTTCTATTCTAGGCAGGCCCCATACGACCCGGACGCCATCGTAGTCATCTTACAGGGCTATGCGGTGAATGTACAGATTCCGCGCCAAGAGGCTTTCTCAGAGCAGCGCAAAAGCCGGACCTGATTTTCCAACCTACCGGAATCCGAGAAGGCACCGCAGCAACGATATTCATCACACCATGTTTTACTCTAGCGCATGTAGCAGGTCAGTAAGACGGCCGATCCAGAGACGAAGTGCAGATGATGATTGTACATATGCGGTGTTCGCCTGTTAGGGTTGGAAATGTGCATGTTCTAAGATGCATATTCATGAGCGAATCGTCTCCCCCGATCAGGCAGCTTGAAGAAATAAGGGCGCGCCAACAGAGATGGCCGTGTCAGACGGGAGGCGTGCGAATCAGAATCCCATCAATGGGTTCGTACCTTAATAACAGTCTGGGGTGTATGTCTTGCAATCCCGGTCTCGACAAGACAGCTACAATACGCCTCGGTCTGGGCCGAACGATTGTTGCTAGCTGTGGGTTGTTAAGGCTGACTCTCCGAGCTTCCTGATCCGAATGAACCATTATCAAGTACAATACGTTCGTAGGCATTATATAAAAGGACCACGTAGGCCCTCTCAGGGTGAAGATTTTCATTACCCCAGAGATCATCATCGTATCCAACCTAACTCTAACTCCCTCCCTAAAAGTAGCAAATAACAAGATGCAGCAGTCATTCATTCTAAGCCTCCTTCTCTCGGCCACGGCATCTGCTGCCGCGGGCCAATCCAAGGCCCCCCGAGCTTCGACGTCCGCGTTCGAAGGCCGTCTGTTCTTCGACTTCAGGAACTTAGATTCGCCCCACGTTCCCGACCCCATCGATAACTTCGACCAGGCCCAAAATGCCCCGGCCACGCACGCCTACTTCAGTAGCGCCGAGTGGACGGATACTTGGGCCATCATGAGCTGGGACAAGCCCGTCACCGATAAGGCGCCCGTTCACATGACCAACAGCTTGAACAACGTCTACATTCAGGCCAATAACGACGAAAATGCGGAATCCAGCACCTTCCTGACCCTGCGAACCGTTCGTCACGAAGACTTCCAGTCCGTGGCCGAGTTCGACTCCATACGCCAGGATTACCAGTACGTCTCCATGAAGATGTACGCCAGGACCATCGGCGACGCCGGAGCCTGCACGGCCATGTTCACCTACCTGCTTCCGGAGGGGCAGAAGGTCCAGGAGGCCGACTTGGAGATCCTCACGAAGGACCAGAACAACGTCGTCCACTACACCAACCAGCCGGGATACGATCCTGAGACGGACACGAGCAACCCTGACGCGACGCGTAAGTAGCCATCGGCTCATAGAAAATACACTCATTGGTGAAAGATTACTAATCATCTTTATAGGCGAGGTCGCGCTCAAGACCCCCTGGAACACCTGGCAGGAGCACGAACTGGTCTGGACCCCGGGATCGTCTGACTGGTACGTGGATGGAGAGCACGTCGCCTCTATCCAGTTCCAGGCGCCCGTTGACCCTTCGATTCTTATCTTCAACTCCTGGAGCGATGGTGGCTCATGGACTGGCGAGAGTAAGTTGGCCACCACTCCCTTATATAAGCCCCACAGACGTTGGATATCTTAACTACAAAGCGGGGTCTTCTATTTCCCTAGTGATATGTTCTAAATAATAAGGAATAATGCTAACATGAATTGTTACAGTGGCTGTCGGGGGCAGCGCAGAACTGCAGATCCAGTGGATTGAGATCAACTCGCTATAAGAGACGAATGACCGACTACGCGAAGCAGTTGGGATGATTTTTGTTGCGGCTCGGACTTGAAGGGATTTCAGTGACTATTCAATCCCGCATCCCAACATATCCCCTTCTTGTCAATATCAATTGTTTAGACTTGTATATACATAAATAAGGCCATAAAGTCTAGTTACATACTATCTCGATTCCCATGCTTTTCTCAGTATATACATTTGACTCTCGCTCGGTGTCATTTAGCCCATGGGCCGCCGTGCAACTGGACTGCAGTAAGCGGCAAAGCATCATTTTTAATATTCATGCAATTCATTACCAGCGCTACATTTCGTACCAAATAGGGCTCATTAGGGCTGAGACTTCGGCAATTCTCATAGTGATACAAGGTGTGGGGCAGTCTAACCCCTATTTACCCCTATCCGTAACATACGCGGCTATTGGCCAATTTCCACGTATGTGACCCGAAGATGATATGCTTTTCTTTATAATTAGGCTTCAAACATTTAGATATATTTCTATCTCTGCATTCACCTACGAGAAGCTGCGGTGGTATTCTCGATCTCGTAACGTAAGATATAAGCGATAGTGTATATGCGTAATGTAACTAGCACTAGCAATAATAGTCTTCCTTAGCAGCTATTCAGAGTGCTTTGAAGTCATAGAAAAGCCCAGGGGAACCATCCACACGTATCAAGGGAGTTGTTTGGTTCAATTATGGGCATATCCTATCGGTTGTGGCTCGAGCCTGTCCCACATTCATTTCGCATCCCCATCACTTGGTGTAGTTTACTTACTAAAATGTTCAGAATAAATCTTGAATGGCTTCTATTAGATCACTTCTATTTTTCTTTCTACTTTTCCTTCCTCACACAAGCATTGCTACGGGGGAATGAATCTACTTGCTGGCTCTCCTAGCCCTCCTTAGCCCTCCTTCGTCGTAGTTGAAGAGTTGGGCTTCGTGGGTGGTTCCGTGGGTGGCTCCGTGGGTGGCTCCGTGGGCGGCTCCAACTCCGTGGGTGGTCCAACATTCGTGGGTGGCTCCAGCGCCTTCGGTTTATTCTCCTCCGATTTCTTTGGCCCGATAGGTGGCTTCCTGGAGCACATCTTTGGAAGTTCATTCTCGTTATAGCGGATCCGCGAAGGGCCTGCTCTGGAACAACTGTCAATCTCGTTTATCGGTGGGAGGTCTCTGCCAGCACCACCGTGTCCGCCCTGGTACTTTCCGCTTCCAGACATTGTTAATTTGGTTGAAGAAAGAGATGCAGCTAGGGGTTCCTTTTGCGTTCGTAGATTTAATTCTCAATGGAAGCTATTCAGTTGATCTGCTTGTTATTGTTGTGTGGTGAGTATGCAAAATAAGCTCGATGACCCAGGATAGGGTAATGTTGTAGTATAATTATGTGTGTATTATATGGTCGAAGGTTTATGTCCGAATGTTAGGACGGTAGTGTTTTACTGATGAGTGTCTATGTTATACTGTGTGTTGTTGTGACTATTTCCAAAACCGTCACTGTCAGAGGAGTCTATTTATAATGCGTCACTACAATTTTTTCGGTAAGCTGTTCACAATCATATGAACACCTTACCGTTTAGCTACGATAATTTCAAGGGGATCAATGTGACTTGTTTCATGTAGTTCTTGATACTGAAAAGTTGTTCATTACCCAGTATGGAACATGCAGCTCTTTCTTTCCTGTCCCCCCTGGCGTACGCGTGCTAAATAATTAAGGATATTCAACAAACCCGTTGTAATCCCTTTGTGTCCTTGAACAAAGAAGTTTACCAATTAATTTGATGTAACCCCATCTTAGTCAAACCACGTGCTTTTTCATTCAAATTGCTTCAAGTCTTATCCGATGCAGTTTATGAAGCATGGAAACCATTAAAGGCATATGGTTTACATTTCCATTCAAACGATACGTAGGACCAGAGCCTAAACTGTGTA
Organism: Eutypella sp. D-1; assembly: GCA_023313575.1. NCBI lineage: Eukaryota > Fungi > Ascomycota > Sordariomycetes > Xylariales > Diatrypaceae > Eutypella > Eutypella sp. D-1. The sequence goes on along the minus strand of JAJTTP010000008.1, from coordinate 214,338 downwards.
TTTGACTTTATGGTCCATCTAAACTTCAATATTAATTCCCCTGCAAACATTTAGTCTCTAAGCGGGTAGGAATATCTTCTCAACAGACTACAAGAACCGGCATAGGATTCGAAAAACATTGGGATTCTGTCCCTAGAGGGATGGAGAAAAGAGAGATTAAGCCCGCAAACGGAGCGCGAACTAAGAAGTTAAATTGAACGTGCACTTTCCCTGTCCATTCCAAGATCTCTACACCCTGCGAACTAACAGCAGGGTGTAATTTCGCCGGTCACCATGCCTCTACGCAGACATTATGCCTGAGTGGAATGCGTGGCCTCCACAGAGGAAAAAATGCCGGCCTGGTGGACGTCCCTCATACTCCTGACAACATTCATCAAGGCCTTACGCTGCTCCTTCTCGCCACTATTATTCCAACATACCTGGACGCAGTTTGAGAAGTACCGTTTCCAATGACGCCATCGATACTCGTTGAGCACCTCATGCCCACGATACCTCCTGCCACCTTTATATTCAACCGCATTGTTACAAACCACTCATTCCAGGATAGGAATCCACTGATATAGGTCACGTGGTGATAGGTATTGCCAAGACCCTTGCTTGGCAATGCCCTCCTTTATTCTTTTGCCCTCTCTTTTCTATATAAAGGGTATGGGATCACTCCCATCTAGATAGTCTCTCTTTTAGCTAGCCAGCGATCAATCTAAGTATTTACCCTTCTACGCCCTTTGTTATCTAAAATCAAGACCAGCGGTGACGGCTTCGTTACACGCATATGACCTCCCATGGGTCGGCTCCTTTTCATATTCTCCCTCAATCCTTTCCTCGATCTCTTGGTGAGCCACGCGTACCCAATGTTCAGCGATGGGGAGTATACAAGACTTCATTTCTTCCGGCGAGTGGGTTTCTTCAAAGATATAGCGCATGGCCTGAACGAACAGAGCGTCATCATTGACCAAGTTGTTCTCCCATAAGGTGGCGCTGATACTTAAAAGGTTTATGGAAATCTGGGTGACCTTGATTTGTGGGATCCCTTGTCGTATTTTGTCTGTACGGTCAGCATATTGATAATATGTAACTATAACTATTTGTATCAAGCTGGATAACTTACCAGGAATTTTCAGAATGACTGCCGTTGCTGTCATCCGAAACCATGAGTCTCCAAGCCGCGCATCACAAACGGGCTGTAATGCAACTATGAGGCGAACGTGCTTCCGAAGCTCGTTCTGGTCTAGAAGAGTACAACCCGCCATGAAAAGGTTCCTCATACCATTTTCCCTTTCCGGTTCTGACAAGCCGGCCATGATATCTATAAACTGTTGGGTGTAGTAAGGTAAATCAGGGTCATGGTCACTTCGATAATCTTGTGCGAGTTGCTTAATTTGGTGATTAACATAGTTTAGCCCAGATCCTGAAGCCATTTGGTTGGTTTCAATATGTATGCCGAAACCCTTGTAGTCAAATGGGAAAGTGGCTATGAAAAGAATGAAAAGAAAGAAAAGAACAAGGAGGCTTAAAGATCGAGGAAGCGGCAATCGCCTTTTATACCTGGGTTAATACATACCTAGGTACACAGCTGCATCATGTTACAGCCAGGTATATTTCAGCCAGACTTGAACAAACAACTGGTCATGTATCAAAGGATAATTGGTCCTACCGCGACTGAGTGTATGTTTGTTGATCGGGTGCAGATTTCACCGACTACAGTTGGGATGAAAATCGTGGTAAACAATGGCTAGAGCAGGACAAGCCTCATATCGTATGTCTAAAGAGACGTAGAGACATAGGGCCCCCAATAAGGGCCAATGAAACGGTCAAGGAGAGAATAATACTATTGGTTTAGATAGCCGACTGCACTACCTTCGTTGGTGATTCTTTTTGCCTGTTTGTGGCTCTTGTGACTGTATACAACTGGAGTGTTCTCCGAGGCTGTTGGTGTAATTCGGTCTTTGACTGTCCGTCTGCCAGTATGTGATTGTATACCATACCTATGTATAACCTTGGAAAGGCAATCTGTTTTACCATACCTAAAGTAGTCACATTCGGATGGTACTTTACCCAAGTTATATATATCTTGAAGTTTGCAAACATTCCTGAAGCCATCAAGTACATATAGGGTTCTATTCAGTATAAAGGAAGTACTACCTAATACCTTATCCCGTATTACTGTCGAGAATTAAGAAAGCACTTGGATGGACCAACCAATAGAAGCTTCCATAAAGCTACTGCATAGGTGTGTACGAAGTTACTTACTTAGAGCAATGATAAGATAAGATGACATTCTAGTGTACTTAGGTACGTACCTAGGTACTCCCGGTCTCTCTACCCCGCGGAATCGGCCAGCCCTTGCTTACTTTTTTTGGCGGGGCTGTTACTCATAACTTTTGGCTTGCCCCAAGGCAAAAGTTCCATCTATACTGACACATTCCTTCCCGTCTGTACTTCTTCTTTGATTACTTAGATAACTTCAACTCACATTCCCTTACATTCCCTTACCTTTCATAACCCCAATAACCCCAATACCCCCCCCCCCCCCCATAACAAATCATCAGAAAACAATCACTCACTCAGAAAGAAAAAAGAAAAGAAATGACGGAACCAGTTCTCCCTTCTCCGGACAGTCGGAATATTCTTATTACCAGCGCTTTGCCGTATGTCAACAATGTACCCCACCTCGGCAACATCATAGGAAGCGTCCTTTCTGCAGATGTTTTCGCCCGTTTCTGCAGAGGTCGAGGACTGCGCACGATCTATGTTTGCGGTTCCGATGAGTTTGGTACCGCTAGTGAAACGAAAGCTTTGGAGGAGGGCGTTGACCCTGCCACTCTTTGCGCCAAGTACCATGCCATTCACAAGGAGATATATGACTGGTGAGACACACACACAATATACACACACAATATACCCAAAGAAAAGGAAAGATGCCAACAAACGATGACTTTGTCAGGTTCCGAATCGAGTTCGACATCTTCGGTCGTACTCCTACACCACAACAAACCGAGATCGTACAGAAGATCTTCTCCGACCTTTGGCGTAACGGATACATAGAGGAGCGCGAGACCATACAACCCTACTGCCCTGCACATCAATCATTCCTGGCAGACCGTTTCGTTGAGGGAGAATGTAGTTTGTGTCATGATCCCGGTGCGCGTGGTGACCAGTGTGACCGCTGTGGTAGTTTGCTAGACCCCCTCGAGCCTGAGGAGACCGGAGCAAAGCAAGAGACCGGAGAACGCTCTACTGGATGGTTGATCAACCCCCGTTGCAAACTCGATGGTGCCACACCCGAGCGACGACCGACGAAGCACCTCTACCTGCGTCTAGATTCCCTCCAGGACGAGATGGTGAATTGGTTCACTGGTGCTAGCGCAGAGTGGAGTGCAAACTGCATCGCCATCACCAAATCCTGGATCGAGAAAGGCTTACAGCCTCGCGGCATCACACGCGACCTCCGGTGGGGAGTGCCGATTCCCAAGGGTCTAGAAGGCCTTGACGATGCTGCATATGAGAACAAGGTCTTTTATGTGTGGTTTGACGCCTGCATTGGCTATGTCTCCATTACCAAATCATATACCGACAAGGATGACTTGAGCGGTACGAAGTGGGAACAGTGGTGGAAGAATCCCGAGAATGTCTCACTCTACCAGTTCATGGGCAAGGACAACGTACCGTAAGTGATCAAGCCGCTTGCATTTTTAACACTTACCACCAACCAATCGGCCGCTGACATATCTTGCTTGTTAAAGGTTCCATACCATCATATTCCCGGCTTCCCAACTAGGTACCAAGGAGAAGTGGACCAAGGTTCACAGACTTTCGACGACGGAGTATCTTAACTACGAAGGCGGAAAGTTCAGTAAATCACGGAATGTCGGCGTTTTCGGCAGCAGTGCAAAGGAAACGGGTATCGATGCTGACATTTGGAGATACTATCTCCTTTCGAGACGGCCCGAAACAGGAGACTCCGAGTTCAGATGGCAGGAGTTCATCGACGCAAACAACAACGATCTGTTGAAGAACCTGGGAAATTTCAGCCAGAGAGTTGTCAAGTTCTGTAACGCTAAATTAGACAGCGTTGTCCCCGACTACACTGCCTACGACGACCCGGCTGGTGCGCTGAAAGCATTCAGGGACGAGATAAACGAACTGCTACAAACGTATATCTCCAATCTTGAGGACAGCAAACTACGTGCTGGCTTGGCAACCGTACTTGCCATTTCGGCACGCGCAAACAAACTCCTACAGGACAACACTCTTAGCAACCAACTGTTGGCCGATGACCCGGCGCGATGTTCGGCAGTCATAGGAACCGGCCTGAACACCCTCCATCTCCTCGCTAATGTACTGTCGCCGTACATGCCCGCAACCTCCGAAGGAATCTTCCGACAGCTCGGCGTTGAGAACAAGGTTTCCATCCCTTCAACCTGGACAGCCGATTCAATCAAACCAGGGCATGCCATCGGCAAGGCGGAGCTGCTCTTCTCCGTCATCCCGCAGGCCAAGATCGATGAGTGGCGTGACATGTTCGGCGGCGAGGAACTGCGCAAACAGAAGCAACTCGAGGCCGAGAAGGCTGCTGCTAAGAAGGCGGCCAAGCAGCGCAAGAAGGAGCAGAAGAAGCAGGAAAGTAAGACGGAAACCGTCGAGGGCGGTGTGAAGAAGGATGCCCTCGAGAAGGGCGTGTCCGAACTTGCGCTGGACGGTCCACCCGCAGGCAAGTAAGGGAAAGGGTATGAAGACGTTGTTGCTAGGCAGTTGAGTACTGAGATGGGCGATGATTAAGCTTAGTCCATCAACTGGGGCTGCGTATAGGATTTTCTTTTTCCAGTTCAGTGGTTTGTGGAGGGAATTAGCTGTTGAGTGTTGGTGTTCGGCTGCATAGACTAGGTTTGGGGGCGATGGGGTGCGGCTGATTCAACAGGCGTCGGAAAGGAAAAAACAAGATGTTGTGAGGGTTAGGTGCAGGAGCAGGGATCTATTATGTTCAGGTTTAGTTGGTTCTTTCTTCTTCATTCCACCAGCAATTTCATGGTGTGTATCTATCGCAGTAGACTTCAGATGTGGAAAAGTGCGGATATAGACTTGTCACCGTGAACTACAGAAGTCTAGTATATCTGAATAAGTCAGCCGTTGTTTCCAACGACATTGCCCTTTTGATGAGAAGCTTAGATGGCATTTAAGTCGTGTCTCGGCGATCTAACCCAAGTAGAACCCCGAGTCGCAAGAGACCCTCGCCACGATAGATCTGTAGCCAGGCGGACAGCCGTATATAAAGAGCACCGACGTTATATCAAGACCTTGGTGAAAGCATCGCCGAGCCCGCGCTCCGCCAGCCAGGCCTCCAGGGCCTTCATATCATTCCTATTAGCGCGCTCGCCGCGCCTGAAAGCGGCGAGCTCGTCGGTGATCTCGCGCATATCAGCAAAAGCGCGACCGCCACCACCATCACCACCACCACCCGCACCAATAGGCTCGCGGTAGCGCTCGCTGACCTTTTTGTGGTGGGCGGGGATGTCGCCCCAGCTCTCGGTGCGGATGAAGCGCATGTAGCGGTCGACGCGGGCGGGCGCGCCCTCGACGCACAGGACCCCGGGCTTCCCCGCCAGCAGGAACCCCGTCAGTCCGTACGCCGGCGCGTGCGCCACCAGGTCGTCGCGCTTCGTGCGCGTGCTGATCGACGGGAAGTAGAACCATGCCCGCACCGTTGACTCTCCCTCGTCTTCCTGTTGCTGCTGCTGCTGCTGCTGCTCCGAGCCGTTTGCGGTCCCGCTATCACTGTGGCTGTTGCTGCTGCTGCTGCGGCCCGCTAGATCCTTGATCGCCTCAATCGCGCCGAGCAAGTCCCCGGCTCCGCCGTCCTCGGCGCCGGGCATCGCTTCGGCCGCGAGCCGCGCGGTCTCGGCCCTGCTCAGCCAGTCCGGCTGGCAAACCCTGACGCGCGGGACGGGGGGCTCGTCGGGGCCTCCGCCGCCGCAACGGAGCGGGAGCGCGATCTCCAGCTGCAGAAGATGATGTCCCGGAGCCCGCGGCGGAGCCGACACGTCGAGGTTGAGGACGAAGGAGAGGTCTGCGGTGGTGCGCAGCGGTGGGCCGGTGGGGTTCTCCCCGTCGCCGGCGCCGTCGCACCATTCTCGCAGGGCACCGATCAGCGCCCGCGTCCCCTCCTCCACCACCACCTCGCCCTCCGACGGATACATGGCCATCAGCAGGTCGATCTGGCCGAGCTGGAGCTCCATGAGTTTGGGTGGTAGGACCGGGGAGTGCGGCGCCGCCGCCTTTGGGTCGCTCATCTCCGGTTCGATTTGAGTTTTCTGATGCGGCGCGGGGTTCCTCCTGCTCAGTGTCCCGTGATTTCCATGCTCTGGCGTTTTGGCGGATGCGTTTATAGGGTGGAGGGGGATGAAAGGGGGTAAGGTTCCAGACCTTCTAGTTGATTGGTCGCTTGATTCATTTTTCTTGGAATCGCCACCGTATGTAGGTTATACGCCACAATCTCCGCCACAGATACTTTCTAGCTTTACTGGTCCTCTTCACATTCCTGAGAGGCAAAGGATTTCTTTTATTCTGTCTAAATACATACTTCGATAGGTGTCCTCGATATTACTTCAGATTGTATCACCTTCGTAACCCCTTTGGCCTCTCCTGCATGCGCAGGAGGGAAGTATACGGGAGCAGTTTAATAATAGGCTGTGCAGTTCACTATACATATGAGGGCATTTACTTCAAAGCATGCACTTGTACAATACATCCCAAAAATTGCATAAATTCGGATTTATTTTATTAATTTTTTTTCTCTTTTCTTTCTTTTCTTTCTTTTTCTTCTTTTCTTTTTGGTATCCACGACAACTTACCGCTTTGGAGGCTCTTGGGGCTCCTCATCATCGGAATCTAGATCTGAAGGATCTAGGTTCTTGGGCAGATCATCTTCGTATATCCATGGTGTGAAGGGGCTCAGACAAACGGCTCCAACATTCACTTTGGGGTACCTAATATTAAAGCCTGGCTGATAGTCTGCTTGCAAGGCGGGAATAAGCTGCTCGTGATCGGTCCAACGTCGACAGGTATGCTGTTGCTTATACTGCCAGCTGCGTATTAGGAGGCAAAGCAACGAGTACCCAAACCAAGATTTGTCTCGATCGTCGTATGATTCCGCTACACGCGAGCCGATTGCGCGTTCCGCGACCAGATAGTCGGGCAGGGAGGCGTGTTCCCTATTTGGGTAGTCATTAATCATATCATATAGGCGCAGTATGAACCTACAGGCGTGGTCTTCATGGTTCCAATGCCTTCTGCTGACGGGCCTCAGCCATTGACCGAAGCCGAGGCGCTCCCAGTTGCTATAGCGTTTGTCTCTGTTAGTATTGGAGAGATACCACTGGACCCGCGGCCACAATGGATTCTGTGTGCGCATGCCGAGGCCTGTATAGTGCCGGTAGTATTCAGACCATGGGATTTGCACGGTGCTCGAGTTCACCCAGTTTGACAATTCGTGATATTCCTCTTCCCTTGGCTCCAACACGCCCAAGGTACCCATGATCCGGACGCAGCGTGGCTCCTGCTTCTCCTCGTTCAGAGCCTCAAGCTGTAACCCGAGAACATCACGTACGGTCCTGGCATACTTACGATGTTTCCGGATACGGTATTCAAGCACGCTGCTGAAGGTGACCTGCTGCGAACCACAGGCGTCCGGCCGGATTCTTGTACGCTCCCAGTTTGCTGCAATGTAATCCGTGTATAAGTTCAGGGGAATCCACTTATCTCTCGGCCCGAGAACCTCATCTGGAATGCCGGACTGCTCACTTGGCTCCTCAGACCCGTACTCGTCTAATTCCACGTCGTACCTGCCGACGGGCCAGTACTCATCACAGAAGTGATCCTCTATCCAATGCGTGGAGGACATGTCCTCAGTGTCAAGTACGCTCTCATAGTAATGCATTGTGATGCGGTAGTAGAGATTCTTGTCAGATCAGTGATTTAGAGGTCGAACGAAGATTTAGAGACCGATAGAGTCTGAGGGAGTTGAGACAGTCCGGCTGAATCGTAGGTTTCTGTGGCGAAGAAGGAAAGAGATAGGTCAACTGTATGAGGTTGAACAGCTACTTATATACCAGGGGAAGCTGTTCGGGTTTCGGATGTAACGATCATGGTGATCAAGGCCATTTTTATTTCAACAACAAAGCATGCGAAACCAAGCCCATTGTCGTAGAACAAACACCTCTTTCATGATATCAGTGTTGTTCTGCTTTGGCAGGGTTAAGCCAGCCTAAGAACTTTTTCCATACCTTAGTAACGTTGATGTACCATTGTATGACAATACTGCTGTACTACTGTGAATGGTAGCTATGACGGGAAAAAAAAAAAAGAAAAAAAGCAATCGGGGACTAAGTACTCTAAGATATAGCTGTTCCTACGAAATGGATGGTAGGTAGGTAGGTATGTATTTATTTACGTAGCGGGGTTCTTTAGCAACAACCTGCGCTGCAACTGCTTAAGCTGCTTATCGTAGTGGGGTTCCCCCAAAATCCCCAATCTTGCAATTTTCCAGCAACAGCTCAAAGTAAACCTATCACAACCAACACCACTGCCGCCAGGATTTCCATAACCTCAGCCAAATAATGACTTCATGACTCCAGAGAGCTGAACAAGTGTTGATCCACTATCCGTTATTCTCTAAGACTCTTCTCTAAGACTCATCACTCTTTATTATTACCATGCACTGTTTGTCGCAACCAATAATTCAAAGTACTTCTAAGTAGAGAAATGCATTCATTAGTACAACCCGATGCCTGGTTTGCTCTGAAGCTTCCCTCGGGCAATATCAAGACACTTCAGGCCTCCCCTAATACGTTGGTCTTCTTTTCCTTCTTCCTTTCCTAAAGCCGAGCTCTTTGCTATTCGGGGATCTCTTAAGTCGAGCTCTAACTAACCGAGAATAAGGACAATATCCCTAGGAAAATATGGTTCTTTCCCTAGCAATTTGATCATCCAACGGCCCTTTCATCTCACCTACGAACTCCTCGACAGAAAGGAAGGCGAGAATTTCAATCGCTTGCGCGTCGTACCCGCATCCGAGCTTTACAGCGACATTCTATCTCCCACTACCTCCTCTACCTCCCCCGGTGCCTCCACCCCGGCGCCCGAAGACGACGATGGCGACACTACCACACCTATGACCGGCGTCGAGTACTCTCTGGTGGACCCCGAGTCCGGCGTCGTGGTCGCTAAGACCGACCGCGCGCAGCTAGACCTTTCCGCGCGTCAGACCCTGAGCATGGAGGACATCGAGAAGCTCAAACGGGACGCCACTGACGCCGGGAAGGACCTGATCGCGAAGTTGATGCTGTCACATACCGCCCTCGACCAGAAGACGCAGTTCGCGCTCGCCAAGTACAAGCTGCTCAAGACGCGCAAGTACATACGCCGCTTCTGCGTCCTACCGCTCGACGTGCCCATGTTCGGTCATTGGCAGCTAGAGGAGAAGGATCCTACGAAAATTCTAGAGATGAGGGAGGAGATGGTTGCTTTGTTAGGCTGCTGGGCCAACGTACATTTTAGCGATGCGGAGCGGTGCGAGAAGGAGAAAGACGACGAGGGTCAAGAGATGTCCCAGGGTGAGAATCAGACGAAACGAGAGTCAGAGCCGGAGCCGGAGCCGGAGCCAGAACCGGTATCGACCACAGGACGGTGGCTCGTGGTGGACGACACGGGTGGCCTCCTGACGGCAGCAATGGCAGAAAGAATGGGCGTGCTCTACCCGCGCGAGCCAGAGGAGGATCCCAAGGATACGAAACCAGTCTCATCGGAACCAACGCGAAAGGAGCCCACCAGCGTAGCCGAGCCAAGCACGACTACGAACAGAGCGGAGGGAACAGAACAGCAAGCTGAGGAGGACGCACCGGTCAAGACAGAAGAAACACAAGAGGGTGTAGAAGCCGCCCCCAAGCCATCCCAGCAGGTCGCGGCAAGACCAAAACCACACGCAGGACATAAACACAGACACGACGACATGCACGTACCCTACGCGCGGACGAACACGCTCACCATGGTGCACTCGAACACCCAGCCGAACCTGGGCCACCTGCGGTACTTCTCCTTCGACCACACAAACCCGCATCAGCCGGGCGCCCCCGAGCACCCGCTCGCGCGGCACCTGATGACGCTATCGTGGCTGCAGCTGCTGGAGCCGGAGCTCGACTCGGCGTACTCGACGGTGCCGGCGGAGGCGACGGCGGAGGAGCTACGGTCGTGGAAGGCGAGCCGCCGCGGCACGTACCACCGGAAGCGGCGGCGGTGGGCGCGGGTGCGGCACGTGGTGGACACGGCGCGCGCCGGCGGGTTCGCCGGCCTCGTGGTGGCGACGTCGATGGACCCCATCTCGGTGCTGCAGCACGCGGTGCCGCTGCTGGCGGGCGGCGCCCCCGTCGCCGTGTACAGCCCAACGGTGGAGCCGCTGACCGCGCTCGCCGACTGCTACAGCATCGCGCGGCGGGCAGCGTGGGCCGCGGACCCGCCCCCCGAGGCCGCGGGCCTCTCCCCCGCCGAACTCGAGCGCTGGCCCGGCACCCCGGAATTCCCCCTCAACCCTTCCCTGCTCCTCGGCGCCGCCGTCCAGACCTCCCGCGTCCGCCGCTGGCAGGTGCTCCCCGGCCGCACCCACCCCCTCATGACCAGCCGCGGTGGGCCCGAGGGCTACATCTTCACCGCCTGGAGGGTCAAGCCCGCTGAGGGCAAGGTCGAGGCCCGCGGTAAGGCGAGGCCGAAGCCTAAGAAGAGGAAGGTCGGCGAGTAAGAGACGCGTGTGTGTATGTATGGAGAAACGTGAACGTTGGGTCTAACCGGAAGAGAGAGAGCGTGGATCGCTCCAGAGCAGATGAGCAGAAAGACCGGTAGCTAAAGGCGGTATTTTGACCGTAGGAACCTTTTTTTTTTCTGCCTCTTTTCAATGCGCTTGCATATGCATATTGTACATCAGGTTCGTGGCGTTCTGGGAGGCGATGATACGTTTCATGCATTTGTTATAGGTCAGGTAGGGATGGTTTAGGCTAGGTTAAAAAAAAAAGCGAAGCAAATTCCACCCGTCACATTCATGTGGTTTTAATTTCATGTTCGTTTGTTTTTTTCAATCTACCCTTTTTCGTGGGTTGCGTCTATACCCTTTCGACGTCCGATAACGGGGACTTTTCTTCCCTCTCCCTTTGGGTCCCCTAGATCGCTAGTTTTCATGAAACCTTGGGAATGCGCGATCGTGAGCTCGCGAAGTGGTTGCCATTCACCCAACTAATAATAACAATACTTATATGATCTCTCTCTCCCATGACATCGAGTGGAGGGCGGGGCTTTTTCTTTTCTTTTCCCTCTTCCCTCTTCCCTCTTCCTCTTCCCCGATTCACATAGGCCATTCGCTCACAGCGACTTGCCCATGAACTTCCTCTTGGTGAAGCTCAGCCACCACTTGCTCGGCTTGCCGTCGCCGCCCTCCTCGTAGACCCTGGCGAGCAGACGGGTGGCCAGCTCCTGCCGCACCTGGGACAGGTACTGCCGCAGGTGCTCGGCGTCTTGGCGGTCCCTCGGCGGCTCGTACATCTGTATTTGCGGGAAGAATCACGGCCGGTTAGTCAGTCGGGGCTCTTTTTGTTCTTTTTTGCTATATCTCCATATCTCCCCTCTTTTTTTCTCCCTCCTCACTACCAGCAGACCCATTCAAGCAGAGGAAGCTGTCTGTCTGCCTGTGCAGGAGACAAGGGGACCAACACAACTCACCTGGTTCAGGGGGAAGCCCGGGTCGCCGGGGATGGCGAAGTTGATATCGAGGGCGACGTTGAAGACCTCCTTAGTAGCGTCGCGGACGGAGTGGTGGGGACGGATCTTGGCGAGGCACTCGCTGACGAAGAGGATGCCGTAGATGAGGAGGCGGTCGGCGGGGCCCTGGATCTCGAAGTTGCGGAAGAAGGTGTTGGCGCGGAACAGGAGCAGCACCTCGTCGAGGATGTCGTAGGACTCGGAGTCCGGGTCGGGCGACTCCGCCGCGGGCAGCGCCGGCTGCGGGAACGGCAGCGTGTACGCCGGCCCCCGCGTCTTCGTCCGCAGCGGTAGCAGCGGCACGTTGCCGACCAGCCGCGGCACGTTCGGGTCCGCGTTGAACATCGAGTTGTAGGCCTGCGCTCACCCTCCCCCCAACCTCGCACATTCGAGGTTAGCAGATTCATTAGCCCTCACCCCATCCATCCTATAACGTCGTTTCTACGTACCGGCATCTTGTCGAGTTGGTCACCGCGGGGTGGTCGGTGGCGCCCAACAATAAATGCGACGGGGTTGTTGGTCCAAGGGGGGGGGGAATGGTGGGTTGGTTGGAATCGGTGTGTTCTGCCCTAAAGCTCCCTCTTGAGGCCTTCTTTTTTCTCTCTCTCTCTCTCTCTCTGTCCCTCTTCGTGTACAATTAGGTAGTTGTTATGTTGGTTAGAGGGGCGGGATGGCTCGAGGCTGATTGACTAACGTCCCGTCTAATCTGTTGTTGTCGAATTGTTAGGTAAGGGGGGGGTGGACGTCACCGTTAGCAGCTTTGGAGGTTAACCTAACTGCTAACTACCAGACTACTACCAGACTACCAAGACTAGCCAGGCTGCAAGGAACGTATCAGTTGCCAGTTGTAGCCGTCTGGTAGTACATGGACTACTGCTTGGAGGCAAGGCAGCCAAGCAAGTTCGAGGTTATACTTGAGCTAACCTTAAACAGTAAGCCCGTGAGTCAGCAGGGTAATGTCGGCCTTGGCATTGTGGCGCCCCCATCGTGATTAATCGTGGCGTGGCACCTCAATGGGGTTGCCACGATTCTGGCTTCGGGCCTTGGCTTCCCATAGGCTGTTGGTTGCAGGCAGTTGCAGCCTACAGCGCATGCCACGGGTGTGGGTGCGACGCCACAATTATTCTGGTCTAACATACCTACGGGACGAAAATAAGCTAATCTGGAAGGAGCATCCGTCAGTCATGAGGTCACGGGAAAACGCGACAAAGTGGTGTTTCTGGTCCGGGACCCGGTGGGGGGAGGTCTTTTGGGGAGGAGGGGGACCCCCCTGGGACTAACCAGGGTTGGCACTTGCCCTCAAATGGACCCGACCGCCCACGTTTTTTTTCTCTCTTTGAATTTGTTGTTTATGCGCCATTCCAAGCTTCCAAGGTTTTCAAGTATTGTCGCGACGTCTACTTTTATTGTGGAAGTTACACCCGATGAACAGGTACCGACTAGAGCTACATAATAAGAAGACTAAAAGGGCATTAATCTCTCCCCTGAAGGTCTTCCTTGCCCCCCTCCCCCTTCCCTTCAACTTACACCTACCTTTACCTACCTTTACCTACCTTTCATTTTTCTTCATAATTCTCGCAACCTCCTCTCCCCACGTGCGCCTCTACACTACTCTTCCCAGCTAAACTCTCCTGAGTTACCAATAAAACGCGTCAAATTGTTCAAGGGTCCCAGAAAAAAAAAGGTCGAGGGGGGCTTCAATCAATCAATTACTTTGGTACTTAATTAGTTTCACTTAACCGCCCGGCCCCGGCCCCGGCTTTTTTCGAATCCGCCTTTATTTTGACCAAAATCGCAAACAAAAGCGGCAACATAATTATTCGCTTCCCCTCTGTTCTGTCGATCAAGGAGAAAACAAAGGGAAAACAGAAATCGCATTACAAAGTTACGACATCATTAGAAGAATAAAGAGATATCGCACCCCTCCTAGCACCCCTCCTTTACGTACCCTCCTACGTGTGGATTGGGTCGCCCACCGATATTACTTAGATAATCTCCAGACGCGGTCGCGCCTCTACACTATCAGTTACTCTATATGTAGTCACACCGACACGACGACATCATCTCGACACATGTTATTCTAGTCCACCCAGCAACATATAGTGGGCGGCACTCACATAGGACTCATATCGCACTCACATCGCACTCATATCGCACTCATATCCGTGGACGGCGCGCTTACACGGTACTTACCTCATACCGCCCTCTCTAAGGTTCCGGTTACTACCTAACCCTGCCGAAGACCGAAAACCTTCCACCATAAACCTACCTAGGTAGATAGGTCCTCTGTCGCATCGCAGCATCGCAACATCGCAACATCGCACAATGTCAGGCTTAAGACCACCTACACCAGCATCGCCGACAGATCCGAATATGTCAACCAAGCCTCAACACGCGCATACCCGCGCTCCTTTGCGTCGAAAGCACATTGCTCCCGAAGTTGGTTCGCTCTACGATATATTGCATGATCACCACCATACTTCGCTATACATTCAGCCCATATGCTGGACCGATCTTCACACCCAAGTACTCGGTTGTCAGTTCACCCAGTTACCGCCCCAGAACACACCAACTCCTCAGTCTCACCCTTCCCGTCGGGTCCCACCCCCTACTGTGAATAAGGTGATGGGCGAACTGAACAAGTTGATGTCCAATGACCGGAGCCCGGCAGCCATGACACAAACCCGCGCCATCAAGGAAATTTTGTCTACTCTATTCCCGGCGCACCTATCCAAGGCCAAGACGACCGCGGACTTCGGCATTCGCTTCGGCAACCGTTGCTACCTAAGACAGGTGCGCTGTCAGGCGATCTGGAAGCGCCCCGATTTCCCTTCAGTCTCATTCGACTCCGCTACCACCTGTTCAGCGCTATCTAGCCAGTCCACTCCTGCAGGCAGTCATAACAATGGTGTCCCAGGACAAAACGCCCCCATCTTGGCGTTTATCAACCGCGGTCAGCTTAACCACATACGGAGGAACTGTTACCGAGTACTGCCTGGCCCTAACAAGACTTGTAATCGGCCTGTGCACCGCTTACAAACCCTACGCTCGAGGTTCCTAATGCCCAAGAACCCAGATGAGGACGCATATATTGTTGCCGCCATGATTGCCATTGCCCAGCAGGCTGCATACACACCGTTCAACCTATTAAGAGACCAGAAAGTAAAGGTGTTGACGACCACGCACGAAGATGATGAGTGTTTCATTGTCTACACCGGAATCATCCCCGCTGCCTTTCTGCAGATGCTTCACCGACCAGAGAAAGCGCCACAGAGCAATCCGGCAATCAAGATTGATTACACTCGGGTCCCGGCGTGGCCAGTATTAGGTCTGAAGGAACGCCTAGGTCTGGCTCTTGGCAGCGATGTGGTAGGCGAATTCGACACCACCAACATGGAGACATGGGAGGACGAGCTTCCTCCGACCCCAGAAACCCCTTCACCGAAGCGCAAGCGGGAAGTCATCACGGATGTCTTTACTGCAAGCTTCTCTGAGGATAGGGACTCGGACAGCCCTGTGGAGTCGATCCGCAAGAGGAAATGTTTAGAGGAAAGCCGGGTCGAGGTGGTCCGATGACACACTCGCTCTTGTCCGCCAGTTTTGCAACCAAGCGTTACATCGAGCTAGAAAATTAGGTCCGTGAACCTTCTTGAAATGGTCAAAACACGGATACGGACAACATGATGAAGAGATGGCTCGATGCTCAATCCAACACCGCGTTGATGATTCGGGCTGCACTGCTATTGGCTATATGGTGGCAACGAAGGGACGGTCGAATTGGGGCTTTTGCAGAAGAACAGTGCCATATGTCTGAACAGCTAGGACAGACCTACGCAGCATTATGACGGATGTTTAGGAGTGGTTGCGTGATAAACATATCCCAAAGCATGTCTCCGAAGGAAACAAAACTGAGCTTTGATGCCAGTGGAGGGCACGTTACGAGAAGAAGCCAATTGGGCCCCAAGGCACCTGCAAGGGAAACGCACAGAGAGTACAAGTGCGATGACGTTACGAAAGCTAGATAAAAAGGATATTGCTCAAGTTAGGCAGCAGGAGGCTATACCCCTATACCCTTTGCTTCACTGCGCGCAATGATAGATGATGATCATATTACGCCCACAATTATTAGAACTTCGATTGTTTTTATTTTTGTTTTTCTGGTTTCTTCAAGATGCTTGGCCCACCCATTTGACAAGTCCGTTCTGATACCGTGAATGCACACTATAATAAACGATTAGAATTGATTCGCTATGTACATTAAAATTGCAATCTTTGAAAGCCGAGAGAGAACGTAGAGTTTCAACTTGTGTCCACTTCGAAGGGGCTAAAAAGCAGTGAAATGCATGTTGCCCCCAATATTCCTACCCTTCCTAGCCCCTTACACTATAGACTGGCCTCTCTCGCTCTCATATGTCCTCATGGGGAAAAAAAAGCTTAACTTGAGTTCACAAATAAGACCGACCAACGAAATCCCCCCAAACCATCTAGACATATGCCAAGGCATCCTCCACAAAGCGCCATCGTTCTCTCTGATTGGTGGGTTTTGTGACCCTGAGTTTGCTGCTCCCCTTTTGGGGGGTCGATCGTAGACTTTTGTTTGTCCTCCATTGAGGGTTCGTATATGGTGTCCTCCCTCTATGCAGAACTAGAATTGGAGGCTGAGGTGACTGTGGTCTAGAAGTTTTTGGAGCCCCGTGTTTCTCCTGTGGGCTGAACGCCTTCGAGGTCATGGGTATGGTATCTTGTGAATGGTTTAGCCTAGAGGATTCTCTAGAATACTAGCAGTCACACGGATGTAGCCAGTTAGATAGTGTAGATCTTATGTCCCGGAACCATTACTAAAATGGGTATGTTCAACGGGACTCTATTCGCGTACATGCCTCGCCCAGGTCTCTAAAGGCTGGGTGTTTCGAACCTCGGATCATGGCGGTGATATGTAGGAGAGTCCCATGCCATAGTTTATTATCGCGGTATACCGAGTGGCATTGATGGCTGTCATGTCGTTTCATAGGCAACTCAACCCGCCCTCCCCACCCTCCCAAATCGTGAACTTTGATCCCGGCCTCCCCTATAACACGTTGGAGTAGGTCAGCCCAGTGACCCCTTTTTCTAGAAGGTAACACGGACTACGGTCTCTTTATAGAGTCGTATGCTTCGCACGGCACGGCAAGTCATCGATTCGGCGGGCGCAACAGAACTCACAGTTTCGCCCGCCCTCGTGTTTTCCCTGTATCACCAAGCACGGGGATGAACGTAGGCGGAGAATTTCCCTTCCTCCAATGAAGGAGACTTTCATCATCACGAAAGGACTTTCCAGACCGGCTGCCTCCATATTGGACAGCCCTCAGCATGACTACTCAACGGGCGTAGGTATATATAAAGGAACTCATTCTCGCCGTAGATCCCTTCCTGTTCCATGCTACTCACCCCCTTTCGAGAAACTCTTCAAGCCGGGAAAAGATACTTTTAACTCCTCAGTTCGATACGCATTGGTGATAGTTACCTGGTTCAGTAGCCAGGCCCAGCTAAGAAAAGAAACACCACATCCCCCCCCCCCCACCCAAATTTCCTTCGCCCCTGCGATATCACGGCGATGCTCGGCCACGGCGCCCTGCTAACTCTCCCCCTTCTCCTTCTCCTTCTCCCGCTCCCCACAGCCCTCGGCTGCGCCAACCCCGGCAGTAACTCCTGCGCGAGCTTCGTCTCCGCGCACCCAGCTTCGTGCGCCACTTTCTTCGAGGGCGTCGTGACCGCCACGGCGGGTCTCCCATCATGGGGGTGCGTATATTTCTGCAATGCCTGGGACTTTATATAACCCCCCTCCCTCCTCTCCCACTCCCCTTCCCTTTCTTCATCTTGGCTTAGTAACCCTCTTACGTTGAATAAGGTCGCTAGTATTTGCTCATATTGTAATATGGTCTTGAGTGCCGGCTGACAGTCTGCCCATAGTATGTTTATGCGATCTTGCTACCCTATTATCGTTCACTTCCCCCAATGGGAAGGACTGGGCCGATAGGGTCTCAGTACCGTGAGAGGTCCACTCTGATGCCATAACAGCGACGAACTGCTCGAACAAACCTAGCATGATCTCCAAAGAATGCGTAAGGAACCACAATCTCTCCCCTCCCCTCCCCTCCCCTCCCCTCCCGTCGCCCTAACCCCAGCCTTTGGTCGTCGTCGCTGACGCCACCCACCTCGCAGTCCTGCTACACGACTCCCGGGGGCCCTGCGCCGACCGCGGACCCTACGACCACGACCAAGCCCACGACCGGCGGCAGCGGCCCGACGCCCACGGGCGTAACTACGACTCTGCCGGCGTCTTCTGGCGCGGTGTCCAGCTCGGCGCCTATCACGGTGAAGGCGGGACAGACGTTCGACGGGGGCATGAAGAAGTACGATCGGTCCCGTGAGTGCTTGTCTTTTTCTCTTAGCCACCGCTGAGATATTCCATACGGGTTCTGGTGTCCAGGAACACGGATAAGAAAAATAGGTAGATGTATGAGCGCAAACGGCTAACGACCTTGGCAGCCAAGGTGTGTCAGGAGCAGAAGGAGACTGGCGAGGCCGATACCATCTTCATACTGGAGGACGGCGCCACGCTCTCCAACGTCATCATTGGACCCAATCAGGCCGAGGGTGTGCATTGTAAGGGAACTTGCACTATCAACAATGTCTGGTGGCAGGACGTATGCGAGGACGCGATGTAAGTTTCCAATCCGCACTACTTCATATCCCCCAGCTTCTCCCCTGCCCATTTCTCCGCGACAAGCAAGCTAACTAGGAGCGCTCCCATCCCAGAACCTTCAAGCAGAGCAGCGGGACATCGTACATCAACGGGGGCGGGGCATTCCACGCAGCGGACAAGATCGTGCAGTTCAACGGGTTCGGGACGGTGGCGATCCGGGGGTTCTTCGCGAGCGACTACGGCAAGGTGGCGCGGAGCTGCGGGAACTGCAAGGGCAACGGCGGGGCGCGGCACCTCGTGCTCGAGGACGTCGTCGCCGTCGACGGCGGCGTCCTCTGCGGCATCAATACCAACTACGGCGACACCTGCACCATCTCCGCTTCGTGCCAGGACTCCGGCAAGTCTTGCGACCGCTACCAGGGCAACGCCGACGGCAGCGAGCCTACCAAGATCGGCTCCGGTCCCGACGGCACCTACTGCAAGGTCGCCGGCCTGACGCAGAGCTGTTGATTATAGGAGGCGAGCGGTTCATGTCGTTGGGAGTTGGGTTTGAAGGACGGTAGGCTTCTGCTGCGCGTGTCGCGCGTAGTCGCATGGCGAGGCTCAAAACTTTGCCTGTTGGGGGCTAGCTATGACGTTCCAGCTCTATCGTAAACACGTATCAATGTGAGGGGTATGCAAACCAGTATTTAATCACCAGTACTTTCATGATGTGTCGCTCCTAGTGAGATTACCTATCCAGTTAACTCAAATCCAGGACCCGGCTTGCCTTGAACCAGAGTTAAATGGTAACCAGGCCCATAACTTATACAGGGCAGTGGGCTAAATGTCAGTAATCTTGTATTAGCACTTGTCCCGTGTTCTGTACATAGCTTAGCATGGGCTGCCCCAAACATGCTCTGTATATGATGTACAAATTCGCTCTATAAACCTGCATCATCGTCGCTAAAACCCACGTGCCATGAATTTGATTTTGGCACCTGAGTCACCCTTATATAAGTACATGACCAAGGCATGTCACACTAGCCAGCGGATTATTAAGATACATAAGCATTCTTAGAGCATCTTCTTGAGTCCCCTATCCTATCTATTCACTCAGTGTTAACAACAAATCCTACAATCATGCTAAAGAGTATACCATCTGATCGCACGTTGGTTGAGAATTTTGTGACAAAAGAATCTATCTGTACAGTTATCTTAAACAGATAGATCTATGTCATTGCTGGCGGCGTCATCTATGATATATATATAGCACACAGAAGTGTGGGTAACCTCGGCCCCTATTTATCCCTATTCCTGACAGCAGCTTCCCAGACTTTAATGCAGGAGAATTCCAGTTAGGCTGGAACAATCCACTCATTAATACCAAGACGGCGGGCGTAGGTGTCCAGTTGGATATTTCATCCCGAATGAGATACGGGACGATCGCCGGAATGCAGCTGGGGATTGACCTACGAAGCCCAGCCGTTCAGTCAAGGCGGCCCTCGCACCACAAGAAGTCTAGATCGCGACCAAGTTTCTAAATATCTTAGAGATTTGTCATGTTATAGTGATATATATGTCTTTCGACCACCGGCTCGACTAGATCTGATCTGGATATGCCCCGTAGACTTACCCAAGTCTGAAGATGCCCTCGTACGCATCTCGTCTTCGAGTTTGGCATGCCAAATCAATACTAGGTAAAGCCAATAGTGAATACAACATCTAGATGTTGTGGATGGTAACAGTCTTTGGTGGCTTACTCATATGGGGTACTTACAGAGTGGGTTTTCTAACTCTACAACTTTTCTTCTAGCATTATGTTAAGCTCTTGCCCTACAGCTCAGGAACTTGAACGGATAGACTTTGATCTTGAAGTTTACACTACCAAGCCGACCATAAGAGGTCTACCGTAAGGTTTAACACTATCAGAGTCCCCACAGGACTCCCAAGCCTACGACTCGGACTGGTCTACGTGTCGTCCTTCCACCTCTGAATACAAAGCTTAGAGTTGGTGAAGGGGTTATGACGGGGCCTAGGCCAAAAACGACCATACGAACTTTTGTCTCGCCGACACCATTCGACCGGCCGTTACCACTCAGGGGCTACACGACCTTACCAAACCATATACTAACGCCACTTCCAGATGCTCCATAAACAGCGAAGGAACTTCTGACCTAAGGTACCTAGGTAATATCCACGATGACCTGACTCTGATCCAGGCAGAAAAGGACAGAGAGAAGAGTCGAGGCGTAATACTGGATGCTTGAAAGCTGTGGGGGGTTTCCGCCTTGAAACCAGTTTTGGTTTGGCATGTTGTAGGCTGGGTTAGCCTACTAATGTCCGGAACACGGTGAAAACTTCGAGTGGTAATCTATGGCGGCTCCAAGAATATTTCTAGGATGTTCTTAACGTTCTGTCTGGTATGACAATCGGAGTGAAAACCCGACGGCAAAATGTGAACCAAATAGCCCGCCGATTCCCAACTCTCACAACCTATTCGAACCCGACAGCTAGGTTCAGGAGCCAATACGTATAGCGGTGAACGCTCTAATCGTCAAACGCAGTTTTGGGATCCAAATGAAATGAAGAAAGAAAAATTCCTAGAGATAAGAAGCACTCTTCTAATTAACTACCTAGTGGATTCTTAATGACTTTCGGGATTCTTGACGAATTAACGCGCTCGGCTCACTGCACTCTATCAGCCCGCATGCATTCATGCAGGGGAGGGCTGCAGTGGCACCGTGACAAGCGCCTACGTGGGAACTAGTCGACTACACTGCAGGGCTGACCTGAAAAGCCCGTCCGTCGTACAATACATGGCACAGCTTATGGCAATGACAGGTGTCAACTCGCCTCAGTAACTAGGCAAGTTTTTTCAGGTAGCAATCCGGACGGATTGATTCTGACAGGGCCTCGGCCCTCAGAAAGCGAGCTGATGGGCGGATGGCATAGGGAACACGGGATAAAGAGTAGACAGAAGGCACGTCGCATTCTGCTCTCAGCGGACTGGGCCGTACTCGGGATTCGTGCGATGCAGTCGACAGCCGAAAAGCTAATAGTTCCCGAGCTATTCTCGTTGTAGCGCGACAGACGGGAGTGAAGTGGCGGCAGCCAGTACCGCACCAAGTACCGCACCAGAACAGACCTATACGGCCGGGAGGACAGAGTGAAAATAAATGAAAAGTAAAGACACGAACAAAACGGTTATGAGGCTATAATAAGTAGGGGGTTAATATATTTGATCTCAGCTAAACGTGTGGCTTGTATCACCAGTACCTCACTAGTTTAGTGATTCGAGCCCGCGACGACGCGACAGAAGCAGTGCTGGCAGGAATCGTCCCTGGTATCTTCTGACGGCTCGCGACCGCTTGTGAGGCGGTGGCGTGCTCGCGCACAATCCTTGGGGCTATTTGGGCACTATATTATCACTTGTGTGCACCTCTATGGGTGATTTCGAGAAGAAATTGGAAAGTCCGATACAGCCTGTTGGAGTGAACTGCCTGTGTAGGCGAAACCTGGCTGTGTAGTTTGGTTCCAGCTACATGCCCAATTCATCTCTAACGGTGTTTCTTCTTTTCTTTTGTTTTTCTCCCGTTTCCTTCTCTACGGAGATTGGATGGTGTAACATCGCAATTCACCCGCGGGTTGATTTGAGATCCCTGGACCGAGCGGGGCCATTTTGCAGTGATATATATATGTGACAGCGGCTTCCCGTGGCTAGAACACCGGTATGGATCCAAGGATATGCTGTCGAGATAACATTGCGCTATATCTCGATCATACCACGAGACATTTTAATTCGAGGACCCCATGCTCTCTATACAGCTCTGGTAGCCGGAGACGAGGTAATTGGAAACAAGACATCCACCCGTCTAAGCCCAGACGGTCGCGAGACTAACTGGATGTTTATTTGGGATTTACGTTACGTGTCAACCGCCAAAGTCTACCGGGGAATCGAGTGATTCAAAAATGTTTCCGGATTTACATGTAGGTACGCAGATGTACCCGACGTCGTCAGAAGTTAATGAACATTACGTACGGCGGATGGGGGTGGCCGCACCGCATAGTCTGGATAGGGGTAAAGGCGGAGACCGAGGAGCAACAGGAGGCAGGCACGGGTCCAGATCTCAGATGTTGGACAGATCGTAGGCGGAACTCCGATAGGGTCGGGAGACTGCACGAGACTAATGATGCGATGCGAGGCGGCGAGTACCGGCGGCAGTTGTACAGAGCCCGTACGACATCCTATCCCTTCAGATTGAATGGGCAATCCTCTACATGGCATACTGTGCCTAGCTTCAGTCGGTCATCACATTATGCTATCGCTAATTACCCGGGGAAAGGGGGGTTCGTTGCAAACGTGATAAAAGTGGACGATATAGGAGAAGTCTCCGCACGCTTATCGCGAAGCGAACGCTGCGGCTGGGGTTCGAATCTAACATATGCACGGGTGATTGAGCCAAGAGATGAGGAGCGGCCGCGGCGAGCAGAGTGTGCCGCTCTATCGGGTGTCCACTGCGGATGGGGAAGAATGGACGCCCAAATTTTATTGGCATGGCTGAGAAACGCAGGTTTTCGGGCGTTCGAGGATCACGATAAAGGTGCAGATGAGAGGCGCATGGCCTCCCGCAATAATCCAAGCCCGTAGTGCATAGTGGCGTCGATTGGTTATCTCAGCTCGACGCGCGTGAAGGTGATGAGCAAAAAATGAATTGAGAACTCGATTCGATATTCATCGCGGCCCACGGACTCCGCCTAGGTCAGATTCTGCCGTGCTGAAAGCTGAAGGTATCGTCATATCCATCAATCATTGGCAATCTGGGCAATTTGGCAATAGTCTTTCGGAATACCATGAAGGGAACGCGAGTACCAGGACCCCTATGTATTATCTAACCTAAAGGGAAGGTCGGTAGCTCGAACGACGCCAAAGCGTCACACAAGAATAAGAATAGCACACTTCTCAGGCACGAGACGCTCCTGTACGCCTGTCATGCCTGTGTATGTCAGGAGACAGCACCGCTATGTTTCATGTTCGGTAGCCCTACCTAATAGTCAGACAGGACAACCTGGCGACCTGCACCGCCTGGGTAATTCCATGTAGCGATCAATGTAGCGATCAGCGCTGGATCAGCAGCATGTTACTGTTCCGACGGGACAGAAAAGCCCAAGAGAGGGCAGCCGGAGGGAAGCAACAAGAGCAGTTGAGTTACGTACGTCGACATGGTTGGCTGTAGCAGTATGGCTGTCATGTACATTCCACGAGTCAAGGGGGTGGTGCACTTGTAGGGGAGATCCAGGTATGCTAGCAGCCAATGGCTTGGACGGGTAACATGTGCGTGGAACTAACTAGTCAGGCTAGCATCTAAAACGCGTAATCGTCATTCGGCGCAAGACTCTGTCCTCAATCTGTGCGGCTGGCGATCTCGTCGATCCTTACCGTGCTTCTTGTGTGGGCCACAGGGCCGTTAGACGGTATTTGAAGTTCCGACCCCATGGCTAGCCGACCGGGACCACCGAACGGGGGGGCAGGGAAAGCAGGGAGGGGCGGAAAAAGCAGGGAAAGACGCGAAAGGAGGGAAGGAGAGGGGTGGCCAAGTTGACAAGGAAGAAGTGACCAAAACTGCACTGCTGATATCGTCATCTTGTGGCACTGTTGGTACGAAGTTCATTAACACAACCCGATGGTTGGGACAAAGTCCCGAATGTGCGTATGCGTGGGTGTACGTGTGTGTATAACGTATCATTTCACTTCTTCGGCCGCATTACAGGAAGAAAAAAAAAAGAACCTTCCACTTTTTTATATAAAAATATCTCCGTATGTGTTTTAGGATACACATAGTGCTTTGCCCAGAAGCAATGTCAATAACTAAATGGATGTCTTCATAGTCTGACCAGAACGAAGGATGGCAGAAGATAATACTTGGTTAAGGGGAAGCCTGTACCTAACGACGCAGATCAGGTATCTTTCAGTTCTATCTGTCGCTCGGGACTTCTCAATCCGTAACAAACCAAGATTAATGTAGATCTGAAGGAGTGGCATTCGGTGTCACTAGGTACCCTATCACATGTATACAATCTAGGAAACTGGCAGTACCTGGTTTGCTGATATGTCAAGTGTATTTGCGAGCCGACCAGTTGTTCTACTAATAAGAATCATATATATGAATCCTCTTTTTCATGGTTACGTATACGCAGCATATACGAGCGGGTTAACAAGGTCACAGGTCACTGGACGAAAAACAACAACAGAAAACAAGACATGTTTGACAGTTGCTCAGGTTATTATTAGCGCCGCCAACCACATTTGGTGACCATATCCCGCGCGCCGCTCGGAGCTGCATGCCAACTAGGAGATACTCTGCTACTGTAGCCAGATAACTAGAAAAATATCCTTGGCAGGGACGCGCACAGTCCCGCACTCCCGGGGCGGCGCAATGCTGGGCACTCAATAGCGTCCTGCCGGTCGTCTCTTCGGCCGTGGTGGGTACTACGTACATAGTCGACGGACGGACTTGCAAACAGATCTGGCTGACGTTGATGCCTCGTATCGTTGCCGTGGCGGCGGCACCTGGGATTTTTTTTCTTTATTTTTTTTTTCGTACAGTCTTGCGCGGCGTTGACGCCATCCCGTATCTCAACCTTGCCCTGCTTATTTTCCCTGGCTCCCTTCATGATGGCGAGCCCATACCACTAGACACGTCATGCCGGGTGGGAGTCTTTTACGCGATATGTGAGCTCCGTTTGCCTGTACACATGAATGGTTTAGAAATAAGGACAGTTATAATGTTCCAGGTCGGCACGTGTTTAGTGGTATGATCGCTTCTACTATGCTAATTATGGAGCGACCTGCCGTATCTGTCGACATCGGCATGTGCACGGGACTTCTCCAAAGATTTCCCGGTTTGCCCTCGGAGATAATCGCAAACTTCGCCGTCTTATTTCAGGAAAGGTGAGGAAAGGCGAGACAGAATCACAGCCATATAGCCCGTGACAGAGAGAAGAGAAAAATCACTCTAGAGCTTCGGGTAAGTTCCGCATGCTTTACGTACTTCTAGGTTATACATAGCTGGCCTTTTCCGCCAGACCCCTCACTTGTTATATTACCTATCGGCATTTAGGTACGGGGAGAGCGAAATAGGGTACATCCCAGTAAGTCAAGGAAAATAAGGGTAGTAAAGTAAATAAATGGGTAGAATGAGACCACGCGCAGACACGGGAATAAACGTTATGCGAGAACTGTGCTACCGCTGAGGTGGTGTAAGTATAGCACATGCCATCTTTGAAGCTATACAAAGACTCGGCGTACTATAGCCTACCCAGCATAGTCTTTTGGTTGCCTTGGAAAACTGACATCCTACCAATGTAGGTTAGGTAGAGATATAGTATATGTATAAGACGTAGTTGATACTATGTATAGAATACTATATATAAGATAGGCTAGTTATACATATACTTAGGTAGTGTAGTGACGGTCTCCGATGACTGTAAAAGAATAAATGTCTTAAAATATCATGCTAATGACATTTCGGTGCTGCAGATATACACATGTAGGTTTTGACGACGACATCATCGTAAGATGGAGCTAGGGATATCGTTTGGAATCCCCCGCGACTTGTCCGGAATTGATCCATCATACTACTGTACTTAACTTTATACATACCTAGTAAGGTCCAGTGCTTTAGGCCGAGCGACGTCATCGTGGGCCTTGTCTTTTATCTTCGAAACAACCCTCGCGAAGGGAAAAAGGAAGGAGTCGGGAGCCAAGGAAACGCACCATACTTAGGTAGACATGGTTGGTGAGCAGTAACTACTAAGTACGGGTAATGTTTGCAAATGGCTGTTTGTGCCATTGAACGTTTCAGCGTGAGGTCCCCTGGAATACACACTGGACCCAGACATGCCGGCCCCCTCTGCATACCAACTACTCTACCATTTGAACCGAGTAACTAATAACCAACTAATCTCTGCAGCACTATGCAGCTATGTATGTAAGCCTCCTATTCACAATTCTCAACCTGGGGAGCATGATCAAATCTGCGCGCTGTAATAAAACGATTGGATTGAAAAACACCAAAAAAAAGAATTCAATATCCCTTCTCCCTGCTTAACTGCCCAAGACTGTATGGCCTTGGCCCAGTAATTGTGGAAGTTGAGGATATCTTTGCTACCTAGTTGGGATTAGTTGCTTGGTAGTTTCCCCCCCCATCCTGCTTTCTTTTCCGGGGCGTACGCGTCACCTTAGATTTTCCATGGAAAGAAAAGAGGGTCGGATCTACGTTTTGTCGCACTACGTAGGCGGCTAATCGGCCCATCAATCACCACGGATGGCAAATGGGAAACATCGTTGCGGTTGCGAATATGTACATAGTAGTATATCGCCTGGCTGGGGCAGCTGGGGAGCAAGGGTGTTATCAACTGGCTGATTGGGGAAAAGGAAAATGGCAGGATGGGCAGACAATTGATAGGTTATCCTTTAAAAGTTGATCGATCACCCATTTGCCATTTTCTAGTGATTGGCAAACCGATCCCAACATCAACCCGTCTGCCTGCCTAATAGCGTGTAGTAACTATATGAATTAGTAGTACCTAGGTATGAATATGTAGCCTGAACTGACTGATAGAACACCTACCGAGCTTATAGTAACCCATTCGGTATTACTATGTAGTTGATTTCTTGCTGCATGCCGTGCTTTCCGGTTAAGGTTAGACCATGACGATGCTTAATGATCCTAAGTCTCCACTGCGGGCAATCTCCTGCTAGCGAGGAAGCAAGCGCCGGCTAAAAAGAGCGCTATGCTTTGCATTTTGTCTTCTGCTTGTGTATCTATTATTTTATTCTCCTTTTGACGTGGAAAACCCTGTTATGGTAATATGAGATCCGCATATTGGCTTGATTGGCAAAGCCTCCGAAGTTTTGTGGATATATGTACTATATATCCAGATACTGTAGCTGGACACTTAAAAAAGCATTCAACTCTACATGCGGGAACCACTTGGGCCAACGTTTAAAAAGAAGGGACGAAGAGAAAGTTACGGAGTGCTTACTTTAGTATCGCGTGGCTGATGCTAGGAAGACACACTATGTAGAGCCCCTGATTGACTACCTACTATCTATCAACAATAAGCAGCACAATATTGAAGGATTCACAAATGCAGCATTTTACTAGTCGACCTGCCGAACTACATAAAGGGCTTAGTAAGGAGGCGCTGAGAATTGTTCCATTTTTCGTTAGTCTGTCCCTACACCTACCTAAGTACCAATAATACTACCCAAGACGGTAAGCTCAGGATGAACATGTTCGAATTAGGTAGTTGTTCATAGCCGAGAGACGGAGATAATAACTACATCCTAGATCGGCAGAGCGGCTCGGCGGCGTTAGGCGGCTTCACCTACCTCTTTTAGGGATTCTTATTTAATATCACTACCTAGGTAGGTACCTCCAGGGCTACCTACCTGACTTTGCAATCCAGGTACCAGTCAATCAGGTAAGTATCATATACCGAGTGAACGACGAAACATTTCTATCTTATACCTAACGTAAGTAGGTAGGTAGGTAAGGAGGTAGGTAAGCAGCTAGGCCAGTAAGTAGGGTAGTTTTGCTAGTCGGCTCCTTCTAGGTATTTCAAACTCCACGAACCAATTCGAAGGAGTCCATCTAAGCATTTTGAAAATTTTGTGGTTGGTTGTCAGCCATTTCAACATCTTTTAACACATTTAAGATCTTAAGATTCTAACCTTAGAATCCCTCCCCCCTCAAGAAATCCCAAGCCCCTAACGCTAATAAAGCGGTATGTAACGCCATGCAATGCAAAGGTACCAATACCTGGGTTTGGCATAGGTCTATCGCGGCATAAGAAACCTACCTGGGCAAAGCCTGGGTGACTGGAACAAGACTGGATGTAACTAACATTAGATAAATAACACTTAATGAATCCCCAACCACTGTATGCTATCTGATACCAGTTCTCTGGTTATTACCACTTATGCATTTATTGTACCATGCTGGTAGTAGCAGTAGATATTTCATCTAGCTTGTGAGGCAAGCCCACCTAGGTACCCGGTAATCGAGATACAGTAGGCCGTAATTACTTAGTAAGACATCGATATATCCTACATATTCGCAGTGTCAATACCTTTCCGTGCTGTATACCAGATATTTTGTCCAGGTTATACCTACCTAGGGCAATTCTTCAGGTACATGCTTATGTGGACGCGTAGCTGTATATCAAACCCCCACTCGAGGCCCTGTAACAACCCCGATTTTATTAATTAATACCTCCTATCGACTTATGTACCTCGACAAAACGCCCAACGCCATACTTACTGGCTTTAAAAGTTGAAGGTGCAGCGGGTGTGCTAATCATCTACAGGTCCACTTCCCCAGTTGGTTCCAAGGTCCAGATACATACCCACCTGGGCAATTATTTAATGGGACCCTTACTCCCGTTGCATGTAATGTACCAATGTACCGTATCCATTCATGGATGTACTCCCTGTACAAAGTACCTTTACAATTAAAACATCCGGGCCTCCTATCCCACCCTCCCCCCTCCCTCCCATGTTACCAGTAACCTCAGTCAAAGAAGTAGCGCGCCAGGGTGTCCATGCGTATCCTTCTTCTATCATCTACACCCTCCTTCTGCTTGTCAATTTTCTATCCCACTTACTCTCCCCTCTCTTTCTTTAACTCCTCAGTACTTCCAGTCGTTTGGCAGACATACATCCTTTCTGCTTGCCACTGCTGAGTGACTACCAAGCTATTCAAGACTTCGACAGAGACGACCTTGGTTTGATACATTAGACTCGTCAATCAGGACTGTATAGACTTCTTTCTTTCCTCCCCCTTTCTTACGCGACAGCAACTTTTTCCCCTTTTAGCCTTTTTAACCTCGCTTTGTGTGAGGCCGTCATTCGTTACATGTTGTTAGAGGATTGTGTAAATCCCCCTTTTACTACCACAACAAAACCGGTCACTTAGACCCTCCGTTCCACATAACGTCCACTTGACTATCTATCTATCTATCTACCTAGTAGCATTGGACTGTCTCGCCCAACCCTCAGGAGAAGATTAGCCGCTGCTCAATAGCAGGAGTTCTCGAG
This sequence comes from Eutypella sp. D-1, assembly GCA_023313575.1. Lineage (NCBI taxonomy): Eukaryota > Fungi > Ascomycota > Sordariomycetes > Xylariales > Diatrypaceae > Eutypella > Eutypella sp. D-1. The sequence continues at coordinate 184,774 of JAJTTP010000008.1, read as the reverse complement.
CGAAAGGAAGACATTGTACCAATATATCGTTCAAAGAATATCATCCCAGAGGTTCTCCGTATGCACGTTGAGGAGTTCCTTGAGAAATCAGCGACCACCATGGGTGCCAAAATCCCCTCGTCGCACCAAAGGTTTTTCAGTATGCGTAACTCTTTCTCGAGATGTGTTCTCTTTGCGGTCGCATTGCTATTTCTTCTGGTCATCACCTGGCAATCCGGCCAGATCGAGGATGTGGGCACGCATATAATTCACGCCGCCTCACATCACAACCAAAACGGCGTTACCCAACAGGCGCCTATGGGCGGGGACGGGTCTGAGAAGGATGCCCCCCTCGTCACCAACCACCAGATGAACTGCAGCATCGACGGTGGGTACATGGAAGAACTAATGAACAAGTTTGAACTGGACGATGGATTCCAGTACTTGAAACGATATGTCAAGATTAACCGCGAGCCTATCCCCCGGAGATCGCTCACAAAGCTCGGGCAGGAGTTTCTCCCCACGCATTTCAAAGCGTACGATCTCAAGAGTCCCAACAACTTCGGCTCTGAGCAATGCCTCGAGCCCCTCCAGGTTCCTGTTCCCGAGTCCACCTATCCATCGTCCGGCAACCTGTCCGACTTCATGTTCGGTGTCTCAACCACGTTCAAGCGATTCACTGAGGAGGCCACGAGTCCTATCAACGAGTGGACTTACTGGATGACGGATGGCAAGGGCCGCTCCAACGGGGCGAAGCTCGTCCTGCTTCTTCTGGATGCAACTGAGCAGGAAATCCAGCAAGCCACCGCCGTCCTTCGCGATATTGGGATTGACGCTGATGTGTACCACTCCGATTCGTCGATGGAAATGGCCGTTCGCTACCTCACCCTCATCCCGACCTTGTACAACCACCCCGAGAGACCGAACAAGAAATGGCTTGTATCTTGCGACGACGATACCTTTTTCCCGAGCGTGCATGCCCTTACGAAGAAGCTGGAAGAATTCGACCCGTCCGAGATGCTTTACATTGGTACTCTTTCCGAGGATGTGAACAACGTTGACCGACACGGATCTCAGGCTTTTGGTGGCGCCGGTGTCTTCATTTCTGTCCCCCTGGCTGAGCAAGTCACTCGGGATTACGAGACCTGCAAGACGGAGGAGAAGATCCTGGAGTCCAACTCGGGCTGGGGCCCCCAAGGAGACATCTTGCTCCGGAAGTGTATCTATGAGAACTCCGATACGAGGCTGTCACTGGTCCGTGGGCTTTACCAACTCGATCTCTACGGTGATCCATCTGGTTTCTACGAGTCTGGCATCCAGCCCATCTCGCTCCACCATTTCAAGGGCGGCGGCTGGCACTTGGCTCACCCCTGGCAGTACACGAAACTTGCTCACATTTGCGGTGAGGACTGCACGTTCATGCGTTTCCAAACACAGGACGATTTCATCATCTCCGCCGGATACAGTGTCGCACACTATCCCAACGGCATCAATTTCAACTTGAGGCAGATGGAGCGTACCTTTGCTGCGGCACCTCAGGACAAAGGATGGAACCTGGATTACATTTTCGATCCTCAACGGCCAAGTCTACTAAAGACTGGTCGCAAGATCAGCTGGGAGCTCCTCGAGGCCATTGTCAATGAAGACAATACTCTGACGCAATACTACATCCGTAAGGCCAACGATTGGAGATGGGTTGACGTTAATGGCGAGCCGCTGTCCAGCGCGGATGGACTGATTGAGCTTGTTTGGCTTCCGTGAGCACCGCACAATGCGAATGGAAAGCAAATGAACTACCTTCAATCTCGAGCCACCAACCCTAGCTTTGCGACGACATATATCTCGGTTTTTGGAGAATCACTTTGGAAACGAAACGCTGCACCTCCCCGTGTATCCACCAGAGCTCATAGTCGCGGTTAGCCGTGACGCGGCCAAGTGTTTGGCTTCGGTGCCAAAGTGGGGGCCTCCATCGTGTCGCATGGCTTTCATCTGGGAAGCCGATTACCTCCATGTAGGTATCAGCCAGCATCTTCCGCACATATCAGGACCATTATGCCTCGCGAGTTGATGTGCCTGCTCTCTTTCGTTTCGACCACCATTACGACCTATACACGATTTGTACCTTCGATTCCCGCGCTGGCTCACCGCAACGGTACGTGCCGTCCTGCAAGGCGGATAATAATGCATAATTCTTCAAAAACCAAAGCGACCTTACGACTTATCTTACCTGGACCTCCGAACACCTCATCGCCCCATGACCAGCGATCCCTTTGCCCAAACACGCATCAGCGAACCTAGTGATATCAGTGTTGATAACAGTGCACCGCTATGGGCTACAATTTCTCTTCTACCTGTACTGCATCGGCTCATCCTGGGTCTTCTATCCTTCTACAATTTTTTTTTTCAATATCCCGCTTGGCGTATTTTAAGGCGAGGTTCATCTATCCCAGCATTCATTTGTATCATAGCTGGGAACATCATTATGGGTGGGGCGTTCTGTGCATAGATCACGGGCGGCGCGTTTTTAAGCACTATTTCCTTTTTTTTTTAGTTGTATGTCGAGGTCTGGCCGACGGCACGGTGTCTGCACGTTTTCCCTGTTTGCGCAAAGGACTTCAATGGTCAGGAGAGTCTCTACTGCGATTATGATCGGAAAGGCGAAGGTAGAGCGTTGAGGAGTGGGGGGGAGGGGCGGAGGAGGAACGAGAGTGGATGGATGGGGGAGGGCATTAGAAAGTGCAGGAACATTTCGGTTCCTCCCTGTCTGAAACGAAATGAATGGGAACTTGCATCCTCGGCATCGAAGTGCTCGAGACGAGGTGACAGACGGGTTCAAATTAAGTAGCACTTAGAGGTGTATATACCAAAAGTTATATGAACAGAGCAAAAAGTTCAAGAAAAATCCGTCTAATCCATGCCATGGGTACTAGGTATAACACCAACAACCTTAGAAAGAGACGGGTTGCTGTGCAATAATGTACCTACTCGAACTGTTATTAATAATCGCTTTTTGATTTAACACTGTAATTATACACCTTTACGTATGGTAATTGCACAGTGACAGATTAGTTTTGCTAAACTGTATGGTATTAAAGAGCTCTAATGAAAGGCCCGTACCCACTTCCATGTGAAATCGGGTGGGATGAAGTCATTGTCAGCGACAGGACTTTTTAGAAGTAACTACCTACTAAAGCTCTAGGTAGGGACACAATCTATACACCTCCACATCCACCCACCGAAACAAAACAAAAACACATACCGACTACCTACCTTAAAAGTAAAAGTAAATGAAGTGTGTAGCGCAACACACATGCCAGACTAACATCAAGAAGAAAAAAAACAAGTGTTTGGATAGGTACTGAAAGATACTTCATTCTGGTTGATAATGATTGTTCTATCTGTTGTCCACTCACCAACTCCGCATTCGCCCAAAACTGCCTGAGTGAGGAGTACTTTAAGCATCTATGTCCACACCCACGCTCACGCCTACGATTTGAACTTCGCCAACGCAGCGCGACGAAAAGAACATAATCTACGACGGACACGGGTTTCCCCTCCCGTTCCTATCATCACCATGCAGAGCAATATCCTAGGGGTCCCCTTCCGGAAGGGAACCCAACTATCGCTATCTTCCGCTGTACGAAAATACATATCCACCAAATATGACCAGCACCCGGACATGTTTCGGCAGGACCTCGAGGTTGTCGATGACCTGCGACGTAACGCCGTGAACGTGCGCGAGGCGCATCCCAGTGGGATCAAGGAGCTTCAGGGATACGCCGCGCATTTGGTGTGGATGAGCGGGAAGTTCCCTATAGATGTACGTGTTTATCGTATGGACTTGGCCCGGACCTAGTTCGAATCGTATAAGAAAGAGCACGAATAGTACGAATATGTAGGAGCTGACGGTATTTGCCTGCGTGTGTCTGTCTATATGCATGAATAGATCGGCGCCGACTTTACCTGGTATCCCTCACTGGGCTACAATACGGAACGACCCATCGTCCACAACAACCTACAGTTCGAACTCGCGAACATCCTCTACAACCTCGCCGCCCTCTACTCCCAGCTGGCCATCGCCAGTAACCGCAGCGATACCGAAGGCCTGAAAACCGCTTCTAGCTACTTCAGCCAGTCCGCTGGTGTCCTGCAGCACCTGAAGAACCAAATCGTACCCGAGCTACGCACCACACCACCCGAAGACATGGACGAACACACCCTCGAATCTCTCGTGCAGCTCCAACTAGCTCAGGCACAGGAATGTTACTGGCAGAAGGCTGTTATGGACGGTTATAAAGATGCCTCTATCGCGAAACTAGCCGCCAAGGTCTCCGACTTCTACAATCTGGCTGCCGAGGCTGCCATGCGCTCGGAGGCCATCAGCAGCAGTTGGATTCATCACATGAGCGCGAAGCATCACCACTTCGCCGCCGCCGCCCAATACAGGGCTGCCTGTGACTGTCTCGAAAAGAGAAAGTTCGGCGAGGAGGTCGCGAGGCTGCGGGACGCCGTCGCCTGCGTAAACGAGGGGCTTAAAGAGAGCAGGGGCGGCTACCTGCATAAAACCGTGGTGGATGATCTGAACGGGCTCAAGCGGAAGGTTGAGGAGGACCTGAAACGAGCGGAGAGGGATAACGATAAGATCTACCTTAGTATGTTGAGGCCATCTCTTGCGCCTAAGCCCGCGTTGGAATGCAGAGCTAACTAACCCGCCTTAGACCCCGAACCATCTAAATCCGAACTTAAAATACTAGATAGGGCTACCATGGCGGCGCCACGAACTCCTGCCCAAGTAACGAAACCCCTGGAATACCTCGGCGAAAAAGGCGAGTTTGGACCAGCCCTCTTCACCAAACTTGTTCCACACTCCGTCCATATCGCCGTGTCCATCTACGAGGAGAGACGAGACCGGCTCGTCAACCAGAATATCATCGGAGAGCTCGAGAATCTGAACGAGAGGATCCATGAGATCCTGTCGTCGCTCAACCTTCCGGGCTCGTTCCAAGCCTTTGAAAAGCCGATGGGGCTTCCCGGCACTCTTGTGCAACATGCGGAGGAAATACGGCAGGCGGATGCCATACACAAGTTGCAGAGGTGCTTCGCGGATATCGACAAGCTACGGGCCGCCGATATCGCGGTTTTCGAAGAGGGCAGGGAGCTTCTTCAGGCGGAGGAAGAGGAAGATCAGCGACTCCGACGGAAGTTTGGAACGGACCGATGGGCGCGGCCCGAGAGCCGGGTCGAGCCGAACCAGGGCGCGAAGCTCTGGAACCAGGTGACCGAGGCCGAAGGTTGGTTCGCCAATAGCGCCAGTAGCGATGGCGTGGTACGAGAGAAGTTCTATACCGTCGAGCCGCAACTAGCGATACTTGCGGGACCGGACAGGGGAATCATGGACTTTGTGCCGTCGTCGCGGCGCATGGAGATCCCCGAGGCGCTCAAGCCCGCCATCAACCGTCTCCGGGCGGTGTATACGGAAGTGACGCGGCTTGAGAGCCGGCGCCGGCGCAAGGCGGAGGCGCTCCGCGAGAAGGCGCGCGGCGACGATATTAAGTCGGACATTCTGGCGGAGGCGGCGCGGCTAGAACGTACGAGCGCGGCGGGCGCCGCCATCGTGCCGGCGCACTTCGAGGCCTTCTTCGAGAAGCGGCTGGACCGACTGTACGAGCCGGAGCTCGAGCTCGTGCAGCGCGAGGCGCAGGAGCAGGACCGGTCGCTGGCGGAGGTGCACCGGGCGAGCCGGGAGTTCGAGTCGCAGAAGCGGCGGTCCGCGTCGGCTGCCGGCGGGAGCGAGCGCGAGCAGGCCCTGCAGCGACTCGAGAACGCCTACTATAAGTACAAGGAGCTGGTCAGCAACGTCGAGGTCGGCCGCAAGTTCTACAACGACCTCAGCCGCATCGTCGGCGGCTTCCGCGACAGCGCCCGCGCCTTCGTCGCCGAGCGCCGCGCGGAGGCCCGCGCCCTCGAGGACGAGCTCTCCATGCCCCCCTTGCAGGGCCTCAGTCTCGGACACCAGCAACAGCAGCAGCCGTCGCTACCGCCACCGCAGCAGCAGCAGCCTCGCGTGCATAGCCCACCGACCATGGCCCCGGCCCAACCTGTCCACACACCCCCATGGGCATCGCCGGCCGCGGCGACGCCGCCTCAGCCCCAGCCCCAACCGCCTCAGCAGCCCCAGCCTCAGCGCGCGAACCCGATCCCCATGCAGGCCATGTGGAACCCGGACATGGGAATCAGATTCGCTGGTGCTCCCGCCCCCGCCCCCGCCCCTTCTTCAACTTCTACTCAACAACAACAGCAACAGCAGCAGGTGCCGGGTCCAGGTCTAGGTAGCCAGGCGACCACTCCCTCTGCGCCCTCCCACGTTAGCGGGACCTGGAACCCGAGCGCTGGCATCAGGTTCGGTTAGCAGGCGAACACGTCCCGGAAACGGCGGGGAGGATGAGTTGTTTGTGGATTTAGCTGGTGCGGTGGTTGTGTAGATACCAAAGTGGGGTTTCATGTCCGGGCGGGCCAAACATTCGGGGAATGGGGGCTTAGGTGCCGGAGGTGATGAAATAGGATGAAATATGGGGGCATGTGTGTTTTCTCACTTCCTCTTTTCCCCCGGGGGTTTTTTTTGGGGGTGGGGGGGGGGGGGGCGGACTTTGTTTTGTTTTATCTATTTTGTAGCATGGCGTGTGTGGCATAGCATAAAATATCATGATGAAAGTACGTAAGGTTATGTTCATATAGACGAATTAGTGGTTCCAACGGACGGCGCGACATGTGCAGGAAATTTTCATTTTACTTTACGAATGAGGGTATCAGGTTTCCGGTCTTGTGCACAAACCTACATTGTCTAGTAAAAGTATACGTATGCATGGAGAATCGTCCTCATTCCAGCCGACTGATGGGGCGTCTACATGTACGTCTTGGGGAGGCCGTGGTTATCAGTCTCGAGGTCTTTGTTATAGTGCAAGAGAAGAGCGACACGTCTTATACAGACGCTTGATCTCATTACGACGGGAGACGACATATACGCCGCTCGATGGCTATGCTACAGCCTCAGCAGTCACAGCTCAACAATATGGTTCATACTAGTATATATATATTTTTCGTATCAACATGTTACGCGTGAATTCATAGATGCACATCGGTAGAGAAGAGAAGAGGGGAAAAAACAAGAGGACAGCGCTTAGTCCGAGCGTTTCCGGGCGCTCAACCTGGCCTTCCCAACGGTGGATTCGTTGGGCTTGCCGAGCTCGGCAGAGATCCAGGCACCGATGTCGGCCATGGCGTCGAGGTCGATGCCGGTGTCCATGCCGAGGGTCTCGACGAAGTAGACGAGGTTCTCTGTGGCGACGTTGCCGGTGGCGCCGGGGCTGTAGGGGCAGCCGCCGAGGCCGGCAACGGCGCCGTCGAAGGTGCGGACGCCGCGTTCGAGGGCGACGGCGGTGTTGACGAGGGCCTGGCCATAGGTGTCGTGGAAGTGCATGGCGAGGTCCTCGCTGCGGATGCCGGCGGCCGCGACGCAGCGCAGCAGCTCCTGCGTCCGAGGCGCCGTGCCCATCCCCGTCGTGTCGCCCAGCGAGATCTCATCCGCCCCCATCTCCAGCAGCGACGTCGCGATCTCCGCTACCCGGTGCGGGTCCACGTCGTACCCTTCGAACGGACACCCCAGCACCACCGACACGTACGCCCGCGCCCGCAAGCCCAGCTGCTTCGCCCCCTGGATCACGTCCCGGAACCGCTCCAGCGACGTCGCGATGTCGCAGTTCAGGTTCCGCTGCGAGAAGCTCTCCGTCGCGGCCGCGAAGACGGCTAGCTCGAGCGCCGGCTTCTTCGTGGTTCCCGCCTCTACCCCCGCTCCCGCCTCCGCCTCCGCCTGCGTTAGGTAGGTCCCCGGGTTCTTCTCAAGGATGGTGGTCGCGTTCTCGAGGGCCTTCGCGTTCGGGGCTAGGAAGGAGTACGTCACGGGGGCCGGGGAGTCGATTTTCCGGGTGAGGATGTGTTCGAGGACGTCGCTCGAGTTGTCCATCTGCAGACAGAAGGAGTCGAAATTAGGCCAATTGAACTGAACATTGAACCCCCCCGGGCGGGCACAGAGTCGACAAGTACACACACCTGAGGTACCCATTTGGGCGAGACGAAAGCGCCGCCCTCGATGGTGGAGACGCCCGTCCGGGCCAGCCTCTCGATCAGCTCGATCTTGGTCGCGAGGGGGATGACCTTCTTCTCGTTCTGAAGGCCGTCGCGGGGGCCGACCTCGACTATCCTCACGGAGTTATCGGGGCGCCGCTGTTGCTGTTGCTGCTGTTGTTGTGCCGTGGCTCCTGGGTTTCTGATGTCGGATGTTGTCGCGTAACGTCGTATATACGAAGTCGCGGCGGCGCCGACGGCGGCTGCGCACGTCCTGGTGGGAGGCGCTCGCCGGAGGGCTACGGAGCGGATCATCATCGTTGGGCGTACTAGTGTAGCCATCTCGATGGATTCATCGCGGTGGGGCCGAGAAACAAGACAATATACCTTGTATTTACTATGGTATCTATATGGTAGTGGTGCTGGTGTTGGTGTTGATGGTGGTTGGTGGCGATTTTGGTGGGTGTATTCGGTGCTTGCCGCGACGACAGCTTAGCTTTAGCGCATAATAAGCAAGCAGAAGCACTACATAGTACGCGGGCTGGCGGACTAGCAGGCGGGCGGCCTAAAGCGGTAACAAACGGCCTAAGAACCCCGACATATGAGGTCATTGCGGAGACAGAACAATAGGGGATGCAGTAACTTATCTCGCTTAGCTGCATGACATGTCTAGGTACATATATATTTATTTCAGTAATCCTACGTACTTAGGTAGTACACCAGCAAGCCTACGGCCTAAATCCAATCACTATTACTGCGGTAGTGAACTGGTCGACCGGTCTCATCGACAGCAACCACTCCAGGGCGTCTTTCAACATAGCGCACAGGCGGAGCGCCCTCCTGCCGCCTCCTAAGGCGAGGCATAAAATCCCCCGGAACCATTTCGATTACCCTTCCACCCGGTCTGCTCAGCGCATACCCATCGCTTCTCGCCCTCCTGAAAAGCCATCTCAGCGCATTGCCCAGCTCGCCCATCCACCAAAGCCCGATAATGATGACGGAGAAAGTCACGGGTAGGGCCGTCGCCCAGTAGAGCCACTGACTTTTATCCATGTCTCTGATGTCATTTGTGTTCATGCCGAAGATGCTGGACACGGCGGAGAGAGGGAGGAAGATGACTGTGGTTATTGTGAATGCGTAGATCGCCATCTCCTGTCGCCCCTTGGTGATGTCTACCCTATTCGCGTTCTATGATACGTCAGTAATGGCGTTTCAGCTTGAGACTACTACTTGAATTCACAGATGGACTTACATCTCGTTCAAGTCCCTTGGCGTAGTCATCGTACTGATCAAACTCTTCTAACCTCCGCTGGACGAGCCGCACACATTCCGTGGCCAGCATGTCACGGAAGCCGCCCCAGTATGTGGGATTTAGCTTGTAGAGCTCCTGCGGATTTAACACCGAATCGTGCAGTGTCCAGTCATCGTCTTCGTAGCGGTCTCTGGTTGCGGTATAGTTGGCACCGAACGGTTCGTCGTCATCGTCGAAATGGCTCCTGTTTCTCTGCCTATGGCTCGGTGCATCCAATTCGCGGACCCGATTAATGGAGACGGTCCGTTCTGTGGGCTGATAGCCTGGACTTGGATCATAATAGCTCGGGGACACCCGGCTACGGCTTCGATTCTTGGAGTGACTTCTATCGTACTCGGGCATGCTATAGCTTCTTTCCCTTTCGATCATAGCTGTTCGAGACACTGGTGGACCTGCTCCCGGCAGGCCACTTGGAGGCGTCTGCTTTGGTGCGGTTGGGAAGAAGGCGCCGCAGAGTGAAATCTGATGTAATAGCGTCTTCTGGATAACCGAGATTTCGGCCTTCAGGAGGTTGATGCGGTGCTGCGTGTAGCGATCAGAGGGCTTCGTGGTGATATCAGAGTTCTTGAAGGGAATTATTAGCAAAGTCCAGACATGGCTGGGGATGAATGCCTACGAGAGCTTTGAGGTAGTCCGAATAAGTTTCGCTGATATCTTGAGAAGTCCCCGTCATATCCTTGAACAGATTAAGGCAGGCCATGGAAACAATCTCCATAGGTAGTAGCGCCGCCCTGTCAAGAAGCGCGCTGCTTGATTGACTCGCAATATCGTCGATAACCAGCCTCATACCAGTCTTGATGAGATTCTCCGCGATGTCAGTGTGTGCTCTCCAGAGGTCCATGCCCTGGGTGGAATGAACGAGACCCATCAGGAGATGAAGCCAGGCCTTGAGGAACTCGTCAGGAATCCTGAACTTTTCTCGATCATCGGCCTGTGCATGAGAAAGCAAGCCCTCGAACGATTGGATGAGCTGTGTAAGTCTTCTGAGGTACCTCCTGAGGTGTGGCGCGTTCGCTCGCATTACGCTTGCTCTTCGCAACTTGCTCGACGGTCGCCGGCCAAACCCACCATCGCCTGGGTAGGCCGGCATCTGCAGATTAAGTTAGTCCTGGTCTACTAATGGTAGCCAAATAGACAAGTTCTTCACCTCAACCAAATTACGGATAGCTCCCCAATACTTCGCCGTTGTCGGGCCACTGTGGGTTCCTGGTAGGAAGAGACGGAAAACAACGTCGGCGGCATTCAGTATGTCTATTCGTTCCTCATACTCGTATTTTCGTTGTGTTTTGTTCTTGGCCGTCTCGATTGCCTTGACCTGCTCTTCTAGGTATTCGAAACTCGACGCTCGCGGCGATTCCTTGCAATCCTGGTAGGCTTTCTTGTCCGAGAAGGTGGTTCCGTTTCGCAAGTAATTGTCCACCTCTTCCATCTGCTTCTGCAGGGCGTCGCTGTCGACCAGTGGTACATGGTCGCTGGAGAAGAGTTGTACGTGTGGCAGCCACGTAAAGACGTGAAACGTCTCATTCGTTTCTTTGGGAAGTGTCTGAGCGTCTAGCTCAACCCTCGGCTGCGGTGTCTCTTTCCCATTCGAAGGAGGTTTAAGCTCATCCTTGGGCTCCTCGGCATCTTTCTCGGCTGCAAGAGAAGCGTGAGTCGGTAGAGGTTTCAAGATACCTCGGGGCGGAGGTTTCGGTGGATCGCTAAAGAGCCGTCAGCAAATCATCCCAGCTTCAGGATATCTTAGAGGATAGGATATCTTAGAAATCCACTCACATGATGACCAACGACAGGGTGACCTTCGCATGTCTAGCCAAGTTGTATATTCGTTGCCAGTCCTGCTCCGCGACCGGCTGTCCGCGATGAAGAAATTGCAGCGTCTGGGGCCAAAAGTCGAGGAAATGGCTAGCGAACTCCTATGGAAGTGTGAGCACCGTAACCTCAGCGAATGCTGACGAAATCACATACAAACCAGGTCGTGCATTCGTGAAGAGGGAAGCTCCAGAGCACCGCTTCGCTGTAAGACACAAATATCCTGGAATAAGCTACTGGGCCAGGAGCCTGAGGTAGTCTATCTTGAGGAATTTTTATCAAGTCCTTTTGCAGAGTCTTGTCATCCATTGTGCCGCAGGTTATGAGAAGAGCTTAATCACGCATTATGTTGTCAGCATTTTCCCAGCTTCTGATTGTTCTATAACTACTTACAAGTGTCAAGCACAATGGCCCACAGCTGAGAAATATGGAAGCAGCTCTTAGGTGGGATGGATCCCTTGTTAATCTGGCAGACGATCTGTTGCATGTCTCTCTCTTGGGCATTGCCCGAATATTGGGCCTGCCACAGCGTTTGATTTGGGTATGTTGCCGGGTTCTTGGAAGAAAGCAGTCCCGAGTACTCCTCCAGGGAGAAGTAAGGAATGCAAAGCCAAGTCATACATCGTCGGTAGGTTGGTTGCCACTTGTCACTATCGTCTGACGGAAGTGGAGACCGAAGCGCCCTAGGGGGCATGTATTTGACGTGGGTTCCATCAGCCTTTTGCTTCGACTTGGAGTTCTTTCTAACTTCAGCAAGAAGCTTTACAATGTTCTTCCGGTCGTTGTCACTTAGCTCGGGATCGCGATTCACCTCATCCGAGAGCTGGTCAAGGTTAAGAACAGTTTGTTTCAGGTGCAGCCACCTGAACAGTGGTTGCCGCTGTCTTTTCGGATCCTGAACGACCGTGAGCTGAGCCGAATGGGAGCCATCTATGAAAGCGTCCCCGGTGTACTGAGACTCATATATGTGAAGATTCGTGTTTGGGCTTGATATTTGGGACGTCTCCGTTTTTGATGTGGGAACCTTTTTCGGCCCAGCTGCCGGAATCTCCCGATCCGAGCCACCTTCCTCAGAGACTGATGGTGCTATCGATGACGAGCGAGACGGCCTGAATTCGTATACCTTGGAGGCAATGAAATCTTCGTACTCCGGAGCCTCATCACTGGAGATGCTGGGACTTCGGTAGCGTGGTCTAGTCCAGGAGGACCGAATGTGTGCATCACTGCCTGACTCATCTGAAGATTCGTTGTATATGTGATTGCTGGGGACGGCCGGCGGCGGCGGCATTGATATTGACCGGCGGCGTTCTCGCTCACGTAGTCGAAAGTTCCGCTCCTGCGCTAGCTTCATTTCTATTTCTTGGATTTCCCGACGCTTTCTGAGCTCCTCTGCCTCGCGTCTGGCCCTCTCGAGTTCATTACTCATCCTGAGGAGCTCCAGTCGAGCCCGCTCCTGACGTAAGCGGGAGCCAGAGCCGGACCGGGACCTTGAACCAGGCTCCTCAATTTCTGCAGCTCTTGCTTCGCCATCGCGGGAGCGAGACCGCGATCTTGAGTCGGATCTTTCAAGCTCTACTACCCTTGGTCCTGCACTCGCAGTAGATGAGCTTCGAATCCTAGGCGAGGGGACTTCGACATCCATGATATCACCTCGTCCATGGGTGATATCATATCTGGCCAAATCATCATCAGAAGAATAATCGGCTGTCCATTGATCCTCGTAACGGTGCCTCCGCCTATGGCTTCGGCGAATGGGAGAGATGGATGAATCTCTGCCATAGGAGGCTGAGCGATATGGAGGATGTCGGTAAGTGTAATCATAGTCCGTCCGAGACGGACGACGGGCCGGAATATAAGAAGGTTCGGCAGCATACCTCACCCGTGGCGGTGAAGACATCCGTTCACGGCCGAATGACCCCTGGCGCAAAATGCCGCGTCGCCGCTAGGGTTCGATGATCAGCCATATTGTCTCCAGGTCACAAGCATCACGACTAGACTTACTGATCCCTCTGTCGCTGCCGCATCTCGTTCTCTCTCGAAGGTTGGGACTCTTCTGTGGAGATGTTGCAAGCCTTCCGGCAATGGCTGGTCATCACCAGACCTGCTCCTTGTTGGAATCGGCAGTGAACCCCTCCGTCGAACCCTATCGTCGATGTCATCATCCGATTCATAGTATGCCATAGTCAAAAAGACCCCGGTCTTATTACGGGACTTGTAGCCGAGAGTGGATCCGCTCCGGGGACTCGATTATTTCAACCTTTTTCTTCTGGTGTGGGAAGGAAAGCAGGCAAAATCACGCACGCCAGGAAGATGAATATGAGAAGCGCCAAAGGGAAAATTTTCAACATGAAATTAATCGACTGAATATTGAATTATTTTAGCCCCCAACTTGAAGGGGCTGGGGTGTAAGATTGAAAAGAGGGTTAGCGTACTGCAAGACCAACCACCAGCCAAATAAGTTGAAGAGGCTTAAGAGGGTGGCTCTTGAGAAACTCCCAGTGAAGCGATGATGGATATACACTTATACATACCAGTTATACATAGAAGACAGAGTCAATTACAGCTCACCAGCTCCAATAACATTATCATCAGTGCTTGATCAATCGAACACGGGGTCCTTGAGGCCGTCGCTCATCGCTGCCTTTCAGCTGAGCGGGCTCCGCATCCCGTCTTACGAGACTAATGCACGCGATCATCAAATGAGCAAGCATAGCTTCAAGCCTCCTGCCGAGCTACCAAAATGCCAGTAATAATGCAGATATGCGCACTCCCCCAATGAGCGACATGACCGAGAGATTTTAGAAGCAGGACCGCACTGAACCACTTTGCCACTGAACTAACCCCTGTCAATAGTGGCGTAAGCACTAATAGCCCTTTTTGCTGAATCTACCGCATGATGGAATTGCTCTCTCTAAAGGACTAAAAGACTATGTACGGAGTAAGGTACGGCCAAGCCTCCAACCCACTAATCAGAGAACATCATTTCTACTCTTTCGTCTAACAGATCTGCCCACCTTTGTATTTATTTTCTCTTATTATGGCACTGAAGACACGTCTTACCTGGTATCATATGGATTGCCAAAATAGGAAAGAGAAGAAAGAAGAGAATCTACTAGATGCTGTGCATATCATGTCCCGTAGTCGCTTCCGTCGCACTTAAAGGGGGGCAACCTTGGCGTGATAACCCCTTTTGGGTGTTTGGCTTTGTGTCGGCGATATTATTTGCCTTCAGTTCTCGATTGATTTACTTCCCATTGCCGATATATCGTAGAATTACAGATGATTGGGAGATGCACTGAGTTGGGGCAGGGCTAAGCAGCCTTATGGGGATAGCCTCACAAAACACCAAAACAACAAAACAACAATACTGCGACAGAACCTCTGAATAGTAACGTAGTCACATGGGCCGATGGGAAGGTTAAGGAGTAAAGCAACGAAAGTAGATTCAGCTGATCAGTAAGGTCCCGGTGACTATGAAGTCGTTGGGCCGGCCATGCGTCCCCCAGGCTAGGATCTATCTACTGGCCTGGGGCCTTCTGATATTTATATTAGAAAAAGGGGCAGCCAACTGATCAGTGGCTTACGGCACAAGCCACCGTATCTCCCCTGCCCTGAGCACCACTACAGCACCTTGTGCTGTTTCCAACGGTATATGGGACCCGTCAAAGTCTACATGTGCACATATGGGTCGATAGCCAATACATTCCATCCAGCCGAATGTCATCGGCCGAGTCTATATATGGCCTGGGTGTATTTAGTTATCCATGACAGCTCAGTCGTTTATATGTCGTAATGCGAAATTGCCAAACCTACTGCATACATGTCTTGGACCACTCGAAAGGCTGAATGGCATGAATGTCTAGAAGCTGTGTGCGGGATATAAGACGAGGCCACGATGATCTGTGACTTTAGCGGCGAAGTGCCTACCTTGGCTGCTTTCAACTTCGATAAAATGAATGTCATCTGCTTGTCATTCTTTAGAGGATTTGGGTATAGAGTGACAGGTAGAAGTCGTAGGGCCACTACGAGATCGCTAGAGTATAGGTAGAGGTCAAATATCATTGAAGTCTGCCCCCTACTATACACTCGGGGGCCGAAGCCCTCTATTTGTAGAGAAATCTAGTTTACTGTAGTCTATAATGGAGGCGGCGAGCATTCACTCCCCTGTTTCATTATCTGGCACTATGACTCCTAAGAACGAGGCTTTTATTTCACATTTCAGGACCATAGCTGTCCATAGTACATAGCAACGTCGGCGCGAGATCCTGGGACGTGACCATAAGTGAGAACGACGTCCCAAGTCTAAGTCTTTGGACCCTTCCATTAGGGTCGCTATTGCTGGTGGCGCCTCCTAGAGGTATTCCTAATTCATTACCTCATCAATATTTCTCACCTACTGTTACGGTACGCACCTATACCGTTGCACCATCAGGGCCAAAAGATTGGTGATTGATTGCAATGGTGGCAATCATACTGGTGCTTACAGCCATATATATATGTGACCCCCCTGGATATATAGTGGAGAACCTATACGGGTGACCAATCCGTAACACCTACTTAAATCAAACACATCTTTGAGGCTGCCGAATAATTTAAAGATTCAGATACATTGAAGCCGTCTCCCATTTCTTCTCCCGATATGCCTTACGTTTGAGGGCAAATAACTCCTTTAAAGCAATGAACAAATCATGAACGTCGTTCCTGGTTTCTTCAAGATGTGACAAACGCCGATGATAACACCACCAATGGTCGATAGAGAGGATTTACTGAGGGGGGGGGATCCCCGTTCTATATCACTGCAGGCGTGGAGTTCCTGAGTGCAGTTAGGAAGTCGTTCTGAATACCCAATTCTAGGAAGACAGATGCGAGAACAGATATGTAAGACAGGTTGAATGTCTTAGCCATGACATGTGCCTGTAAGAGCGACGTTCTAAGTGATGGACATGATTCAAAGCAATAGGCAATTAAGTGTGAGGTTTGCTTGAGAAGTTGGTGTAGTTGGTAATTATTAGCAAATGACTAATTAGAGATAGAATTTTACTACTTAAAGAGTGAGATAAGTGAGCGGGAGCGATAATGACAGTTTATTGGAATAATTCAATGACAGTTAGAAATTACTAATCGATGTTGCAGGAGTGTGCTATAAGCAAACCTGACTGAATAATCAGCTGTCACAGCCTTATCCCACTCAGCCGAGCGAAACATATCGAAGCTGTATCCACAACTCCACAAATATTTAGATTTTCATGGCACGCATAAGGACTCGCAATTCGGAAACTCCAAAGACCAACCTAGTTTATGCGACGATCATGTTTTCTTTCCATGTCTAATAGTATACAGTTTCTGCCCAGCGGCATCTCGGACATCCGACACCCGCATTCTTGCGGAGGAGGTTGGAGCTAACTATATATTGATGCATGTGCTGTAATGAGTCGGATCCACATTACTCATCTTGCTTGGCCATAGTTGATAGAAAGCGTTGCTCAGACTCCCCTGGTTTTGCAATGAATGCGTGGCAAGCTCCGTCTCTTATTGAGGCACGCGGATTTGACGCACTATTTTAAAACATTTAAATGAGAAAATATGGTTCCTAGTGATGGGCTAAGCTTGTTGAAGTATGCGTAACCGATCTATAACAGAAGCTTCAAATTCCACCATGACTAACTGAGTGGAACTCCACAAGCTTCACCACATATGCCTTCAAATCCTTTGTTATGACATCTGAATGCGTCTGCCAGACCACTCATTCTTTTTCTGTAGCTAGGTTCAAACTTGCTCCTTTTATTCCCTAACACCACCAGGAATGCAATGACTTGTTAATGGTTAAAATCCACCAGAAGGCGATCCAAGGACATGATTCCAAAAGGGGCCTTTTGACGCGCTTTTTGACGCGCTGTATGAAGCTAGGTTAGAATGGCATGATCAGATTCTAAGGTTTTAATATCCGTTTGACTATTTAAAAGGAGGCAACTTTACCATGTAATCCAATGAGGAGAAATATGGGATAGTCTGATTTTTTTTTCACAATGATATCCTAATACTATGTAACTAAGCAAACATAGAAATCTAACGAATGATTCATTATTGATCATTCAAAATAGACTCTTCAATGTGTGTAATAGACTCAATGAGCCCACTACCCCCAAAAGAAGAAGAATGTTAATCAAGCTCCCGTTAACATAAATTAAGCATGGCTTGAGATACTTTCGGCTTGGCACCAAACAATTTGCTTATAAATTCAGGCTTCATAATGCCTTGCTCCCCCACTCTAAGATTGGAGTCGGCCGTGTCGATATGTCTCTTGATATTGGACACGGAGAAGCGGAGCGTTAGCCCCCGGACTGCAGATTCCGATTTGACATCGGACTAGTGAAATGTAGCTCCGAAGCGTGATCTCGTCAATATCCAACTTTCCACTGGTTACAACCTAAAGCCCTTCTTTAGATCTTCGAACGGATTTTATGCAGACACCGAACCCGAGCCCAAGCCAAGGCCGGCGGCGCTGTTGAAAGCACCTGGCTGTATAATCTATCGGCAGTAGGGACAGCGGCCTTGGCACAGGGCCCAGGTCATTTCTTCAGAAGCTCTTGGGTATAGATAAATGGACAGCACGAGGCTCTTGTAATGTCTTGTCTCCAATCTCTGACCTCTATCACATTTTGTTTACTCCTAAGATGAACATGAAGGTTGCTGTGGCCGGAGCTGGCGACATCGCCAAGTACCTCATCGAAGCGCTCGAGGAGCAGGGACATGACGTCGTCATCGTGACACGCAGCCGAAAACCCTACTTCGAGAGATTCGAACAGCGAATTACCGATCTGTCTTTGTCGAGCTTTAAGCAACATATTTCTGACTGTGATGCTCTCATATCGTCGATCACATCATATGCCAACGACTTCAAGGGCCTCCATCTGACAATGCTCGAGGCATGCCGCGCTTCTGAGCGCTGCAAACGATTCCTTCCATCTGTGTGGGCGGGTAACTACGAAGACGTTCCAGACCAGCCGCTTTATTTGGGTGATGATCTGGGAATCATTCTGGATCACCTGCGGGCCCAGAACGAAGTGAAGTGGACCTATTTCTGCCAGGGGTGGATGTCCGACTACCTCCTGCCTGCCTCGCAGCGTCACTTCGCCGACTATGGCCAACGATGGGTTCAAGACTACGAGGCGAAGGTATTCACGCTCTACGGTAATGGCTCCCAGAAGGTTGATTTCACCGCCGCGAAGGATGCCACTCGGGCTGTCGCTACCCTCCTTAGTCACGATGCATCAACCTGGGAGGATTTTACTTGCGTCTCTGGACAACAGATGACGTGGCTCGAGCTCTCTCAACTGGTGACGGCTAGATTTCCCGAGTACAGAGTGATCAGGAAGTCTCTCGCTGCGAGCATCAAACAATTTGTGGCGCGAGATAGTAAAGCAAGTGTTGAAGCGGCGGTCTACGAGATTATGGGACACAGCGAAGCACTGGCATTTTCACCCCAGAAAATCGCCAGTCACCGGGAAAGGTTTTTCAAAACTTTGAAGTTCAGAACGGTCGATGAATTACTCGACGAAGCTGCTGCCCGTCCCGGTAGCATCGTCTGATTTTTCCTTCTTTTTTCACGTCAAGTTGGCGGCTCAACATCGAGGGCCGCTTTGTTACAGACCACTCTTTACAGCCACCAAATAACCCCCACCCGGAGTCACGTCACAAAACTGGATCGTCAACACCTACAAGAGGCATATCTTGGGAACACCTTCTTTTAGGCGGTAGGCCGTTTGAATATATAAAGGATATAGGCTAGCACCCATCTTAGATAGTCACTCTTTAGCTAGCCAGCAATCAGTCTAAGTATTGTCCCTTCTATGACTTCTGCTACATATAAACAAGACCTTTATGGGGACGGATTAAATACATTCCGCTTGTTCTACGTACATCCAAGAATTGCAAAGCAAGTCGAAGTGTCCATTTGAATAGACAAAAGTTACTCACGTCAATCGCTTCCATGCCAAGGTCAGTGACCGCGTAACCAGTTGGTGTGTCGAAAGGCCCAAGTCTAAACGAAGCCCTCCTGGCAGCACATTATCGTATCCCACTAAAAGCTTTAGGCGAACCATTATAACCTCTCCGCCCACGACTCTACCTAAGTCTGAGAGACTAGCGAGAGAGAAGTTGCCCATAAAATGCAGAATACGTCGTCCAGCGACTATGTATGAATCAAGGGAAGTGATTGGCACCACGATTTCGACGCCTATCGACAGTTTGTCAAATGAAATGGCACAGGCAATCATCTAATTTGTCGCGTGTCGCCCACTGATCACGTACTTCACCTTAAATCATAGTCGCAAGGAGCCTGTCGTAATAGTGGTCATGAATTCCTTGAATCTTCCAAATCCTACTTGCTAGGGCGGCATGGATCTTCATATGGCCTTTTGCCTTTCGCGGTGGCTTACTAATTACATTTAGCTTGAAAGTAACTTAATTAGCGTATTTCATGCATTCTGAATACTCTACTTTTATTAATCATCTACAAAGGAGTTAAATACAGGAGCGGGCTGGAAATGGGAGGCTCAGGTAGGCAGCATCACCTGCAAATGATAGAAACGAAAACCGAGGGAAGGCAAGGGAGGCAGATGAGGCTTCTCCCCGTGACATGATGTGGAACAAGGGTTGCTAACCGATTGCTTAATTAGTGCCCATTTGTGCTGAGCGCCCCCTCGTAAAACATGCAGATGTCATCAACGGCAGCCTCATCGATGCTCTGCCCACATACGGCCTGGTCTGCGTCGAACAGTCTGAGGTCGGTTTGTGACGTCCCTAAGGCTGCCCAACCGGGGCCCTGTTGCGGTGCTTTAGCGAAGTCTGCCCACGCTTGTTGCATCGTTCTGCCCAGTCGCATCTGAGCAGCAGTTGTCAAGTTGTTGCGCGGGTAAGTGCCGAAGATAAGGCTGATCTCAGATGTGTGCCAGGCCTTGGCGCCGACGAAAGGCTGAGTATTGGGAAAGCTTGCATTGAAGTAGTACCGCCTATGGGTTGAGGTGGGTACCCATTAAAACCCATGGGTTTTTTTTTTTTTACCCATGGGTACCCATCCGTGGGTGGTTATTTTGGCCAAATTACCCACCCATTTTTTTGCACCCATGGTTACCCATGGGTATAAAAATTTCGAGATCGAAAATTTTTAAGTATTAAAAATTATAAATAATTCGATAAAAAGAATAAAAAAATTTCGTGGGTGCTTATGGGTAAAAAGAAAACCCACGGCAACCCATGGGTAAAAAATGGGTACCCACGGCAACCCATGGGAGTGGATGGGTAGAAAAAAATCCGTGGGTGGGTGGGTAATTCAAGGCATAGTACCGCCAGACCTTCTGGCCCGACCGGACCATGGACCGGGCAACTTCAGACGAGCTACACGTGTACAGATAATCCCTCGTAATTAGGGATATCATCTCCACCTCGCTGATGTTTTTCGGGTAAGCAGATTTGGTGGCGTGCTTGGCCCTTGTGTCGTTTCCGAAAAGTTGATCGAGGAACAAGTCAGCAGGCGGCATGACTGAAGCCAACAAAGTCCCTTCATCGGCATTTGTACCAATGAGAATGGGTATGCTTGCAGTGCGCCCCTGGCGGACAGCGTCTTGAAAAGAAGGGCCGAGCGTGATATTGTCAACAGTTGGAGGGAACACGAGGGTGCGGCTCTTGATCGCGGCCCTGATCGACTCCACTGAGGCTTGCGCGACACAATCAAGCTGGGGAACAGGCAGGTTCGACACGTTGCACCCTAGCTCAGCTAGTAAACCATGCCATGACGCCTCGCTGTTCTCCTGCGGGCCGAAAGCCTGACTCTGTAGAATGGCGGCGCGGAAGGATTGGGTTGAGGGCGGGTGAATGATCAATTCCTTGACTGCCCAGCCACCAGCAGACTCGCCCATCAACGTGACCTGGGAGGGATCTCCGCCGAACGCTCGAATATGCTTGTTAACCCAGGCGAGGGCCTTTCGTTGGTCTAGGAATCCAAGATTTCGATGCTCAAGAGGGAGGGCAGACGTTCCTGGGAAACCGAAGACTGCGATAGAAAACACGTGAGGTAAGTGTATTGTCTATTGAGCGCATTTGGCATTTTCCTTACCATTTAGCCTGTAGTTGATGGTAACAACAATAACCCCGTGGTTTGCCGCAATATAAGTACCATCGAAATCGGGCGACCGAGCTGACCCCAGAGAAAAGCTCCCGCCATGAATCCAGAAAATAACTGGCAGCGGCTTCCGCGAATTCATTGAAGGGGCAAAGATATTCAGATATAAACAGTCTTCGCTCTCGGGAAGCGGAGGGTTGTTGAAAATTGCCTCGAATCCGGCACCTGTTAGGCATGAGTCAACTCGACTTCCCGAACAGCCTCTGCTAGGTAAGATTGAGTACAATACCTGGGAAAGTCTGAATACAGGAGTTGCGGAAATAGCTTGCATCCCATGGCGAATTCCATGGCACGGGCTCTTCAGGTGGCTTGAAGCGTGCTGGCGGCGACTGAGCAAACGGGATGCCGAGATACTGGCGAACCGCAAATTTGGAGTCGACGGAGGGAAAGTTGGCTATCCTACCGATAACTTCGCCGTACGGGAGGGTAACAGCCGGACGACCTGAATCAGGAGTGCTTGTGGGAATTGCATACCCATAAGCAAGATGAATCAACAGGAGACAAATAGTTGGATAAAGGTGATACATTTTCACAATTTATCTTAGGTACATGATATAGTGTCTAATTATGACATCGGAAAATGACCCAGCTCTTTATATAGAGGGAGACAACAAGAAGAGCTCGAAGTTTCACCACGCTATCCTCATGCCCCTCAACGCGGCGCTTTGAGTACTTCATGTCCGCCGCTAATCGGCCTATAGTAGTGCTATTGAGCAGCCAGTAATTACGGAACAAGATGCGTTATCTAAAGGTGTAGGGGAAAGGAGGTGGGAAAGGTATAAGGTTGGAAGAACTAGTTCGGGGCATGGCCTCTTCTTCGAGTGTTCTTCAGCGGTCGTCGTATGTGGAAAAAGGGGCGAATTAGGTGGATCAGCAGAAATCTTGTACCGGATCTAATCTTCAACTGACCGGATTGAATAATAAGTTGGCTTTAATCTCGACTTGAAAAAAAAAAGGAAAAAAAGGCGCGTAGCGACAGCATTTTATTAAGATATCATTGAACGATTAAAAGGCTAGGCTAATAAGACTTAAATTTGAGGTTGTTTGATTAGGAGGTTATACAAGAATGTTTGTATAAATGTGTTATTTTCTTTTAATGGAATATCATATTGCCAAGACTTCATAAATGCCAGCTCATAATGATGCATATGGAAATAGGTTCCGTCTCGCTATGAGTTTGAAATGGTGTATGAGTGCAACTGCAGATCACCGCGCACCATCAAATTGCTCATACACCATTTCCATACCAGGTAAGCGGTGAAGGCAGTGGAAAGGTTAATGGGATAATCGGTTGTTTTGTTATCCGCTTGCACGGAGTCTTCAACTTGTCCGGTGGCCGAAAGACTTGCAGAATCAATCGGCAATTGCGTCTTGTCACGGTCAGTTAAGCTTCACTCAGGTGGGGCTATTCTATAGTAAGGGAATCGGGTATAGTAAAGCAGATGACCTTAAGGCCGGTGATCGCGAAGGTATATAAATAAGGGGAACGCCTCAGCCTTAGTTTAATGGCATTCCACTTCTATGTGCCAATCTTTTACTTCGATCTTCTGAGCTCGAGAAGTTTTTAGTTTAGGTCCTGATTCTCGGCGTCATTCCCTTCTTTTTCTCTTGTCTTCTTTTCTTCTTGGTGTTTTGAAGAAAAGAAAAAGCACATCATCTTCGTTGATTTGAACTCAACGCAATTCCTTCTCACAACGGAGATCTCTTGTTACTATAACTCCTACCTAACGCCATCCCGAGAAGGAGAATCGTTATTTTGAAGTAATCTCCCACAATGCTTATCCTTGTCGCCGGTGTAACCGGCAACATCGGCCAGAAGCTGATTCAGAGCCTGGTTTCCCGGGGACACTCCGTGCGCGGCCTCGCTCGTAGCCCCCAGAAGCTGGAACCGGCGCTGCGCGATGCCCTAGAGGGCTTCGAGACGTCCTCGGGCTATGACGACATTCCAGCCCTGGACCGCGCCTGTGCTGGTGTAAATGCCATCATCTGCACCTACAGCATGGACCCTCTTCTCCAGCTTGATGGTCAGCTCCTCCTTCTCAGGGCCGCTGAAAGGGCAGGCGTCAAAATCTACGTTGCCGCTAGCTGGAACGGTGACTGGAGCAAGCTGGCCCTCGGTAAACACGAGGCCTACGATGCGTATGTCGCCTTTCGTCACCACGCCGAGATGACCTCGACAATCAAACCCATCTATATGGCTATTGGTATCTTTGCTGAGACGATGTTCTCCGTCGTCGGCCACGGCCATGTCGGTCCGAACATGCCTTTGATATGGGACGCCGCTACAAAAACTGTGAATATCTGGGGGACTGGCCATACTACCTGGTACTGGACGACTGAGAGGGATGCGGCCGAATTCACAGCCGAGGTGGTGCAGCGTCCCGAAGCTGTAGAAGGTGGCTTCTGGAACGTCTGCTCTGGGGCGACTACCCTCCGTGAGGTCGCGCGTATCTACGAGAAGGTCCGTGGCACCAAAGTAACCCTGAATGTCCAAGGTTCTATTGATGAGCTAGAGGCCAAGGCATTGGATGCGCGTGAGAAGGGCGATAAGAGACAGTATCATCTTTACACTGGCCTTTTCTACCAGCTCTACGGCAGTAACGGCGCATTCAACTTTCAAAAACTAGACCACGACAAGCTTGGGGTCGAAACTACCTCACTCCAGGATTTCCTCTTCCAGCACCCTTCAATTTAAGGATCACGACTGGGACGTCTTTCAAAATTACCATGTGTTGTTATAGAGGCTAGGTCACTCTAGTAGATAGATATAGAAAAGAAAAGAAGAGAGAGTTATTTCGATCTTGACTCATGCTTAGGATCCCACTCTGCCAAATCCAGATTAGGAATGCATGCGTTTCTCAAACTCCGTAGGAGCGGTATGAAGAATCGGCCGGTTCAGACTGACACGAAAAGGTGTGTTTAGGTCAAGAATGATCCTGGCAAATTAACGTTTCTAGAACGAGGAATTGAATACGTTTTACAAGAGGGCTGTCACTCATGGGGGGGGGGGTAAACATGTATGGGTAGCAGAGGGGGGATCATCATTAATCAACACCCTGCTCCGTGAGCTTAGTCACCTTGTCAATCCGGTGCGTGACACTTCTGACCGGTCTTGCATCCTGGTGGTAAAAGTCATTTCTTACCGTCTTCATGGACCGCTTTCGAAGCTACTAGGAACATGTTTATTTTACTTAAGCGCTTACCAGCGTCGTACCTAACGCCTGACCAGCTCGACATACTTGCTCGCTAATACAATGCGACCTTCTACCATCAAGTATATAGTACGCTGCCAAGACATGAAGGATTCAATATAGGCTATAGGACATGCACACAATTTATACCGTGGTTCGATGGCTTTTCTCCCCCCTCTCGCAACCGCGCTGTCACGTTGCATCATGGCGACACTTCTTGTACCTCGAGTGTCCACTAACCCTACTCCCAGATATAACAGAGGGCTGGACCACGATCTGGGAGATCACCGGAGGCAGAGTCTGGGGACTGGAAGGTCGAGGTATTAAGCTGAGATAATATAGAAATCTATAAGAAAACATTTCAACTACGTGCCTAAGTCACTTGGGCATATTGATGAATTAGGGAGCGAAGTGATGCGTACACTGAAATCATAGCCCGCCCCACAGGAGCAAAAGAAAAAAGGAGGGGTGGATATGAGCCCGGCTTGGCATTGGAACCGCAAGGACATATTATCTACAACCTACCTCGTATTCTCGCTTGGACCCGAATCACACGATAGCGAAGACGACTACCCGCCGTATTTCAAAGGTCGAAAAGGAGCATGCATGTAACCTCGCAAAGCCCTACACATACGACATGTCGCTTAGAGATGCGACAGCGTAGTAGTCGCATCTCGGCTCCTCCGCGACGGAGAGGCACCATCGCCCAGCTGAAGCTGGCTACCCAGATTGAGACTTCTGATATAAAAGGCGAGATGGTTTACTTCTCATTGACTTCGCGGTACGGTACAAAGTGGCTACCACTGGTGACACATAGAGTCCAACAAGCTGTCGATCTATAGCAATATTCCAACGCTGATCATGATGTTGTTCCCTTATGTAATATCGGCACTTGGATTCGCTTCAGCACTCGGCCCCGCGGTTGCTGCCACCCTGCCGGCGGAGGCTCGCCAAGCGGAACCACCGGAAGAAGCCGACGCCTTCCTCATCACTAGGGCGTATCTAACGAAGCCGGCGGGGCGACCGGGCAGTTACAAGTACTGCAGTATCATACGTGAGTTCTCCCACTTAAAGTGGAAGCCGCCATGGGTCCACAGACGGAGTCATCCGGGAGGGAGGGGGGTATATAGGAAAAAGAAAGATCGGCTAACCCTGACGGCTGGCAAAACACAGTCAACATAACGGATCCGACGACGCAGAGCACGACGTGGTGCGAGGCAGAGTACGGGCCGTGCAACAGGAACTCAGTGGACCCACCGGCAGAGCCGCGGCCGCTGAACGACACGGAGCACGCGGCGTCGTGCGCTCCGGATGCGCCGGACGAGGACGAGGAGCCCTTCCGGTTCTACTTCGACGAGTACGGCGGCATCGCCAACTACAGCGTGCGGGTGTCGCGGGGCGGGCTGACGGGGTCGACTGGCCCCGTCAACCTCGATGTCTACGGTGGCGCGCTGCGTTTTCAGTGCGGGGGAAGCGGGTTCTGCACCAGTGTCATCACTATCGGTATTAAGGCACCCTTCGATGCGGAATGAGGTGGGGCCGGGGCCGACCCGGGGCCGACCCGGGGCCGGGTGGATGTCAATCTCTATACATACCTGCCTGCCTGTCGCTGCTCTTGGTGGAATTATGTACCATATACTCCGTAGTGCCGTGAACTATATGTCATTGGATTGCCGTTAAAAGCGGGATACTTGATATTTTACACTACCACTATATACATATTAATGTATATATCGAAGAGGCAGGCCGATTGGTCAGATCAGTTGTTGTCAGCTGGTGTTCTGTGCCCCGCACTTGGCACCGCTAAGCTGCGGCATTAGCGAACATGGGCAGCCTGCTTAGCCAATTACGTAGTCGCACTTGAGCAGTTGGCTGGAGCTCACGACGTCAACTGCCCGCCTTTCGCCTTGGAGTACTTAGGTATTCGACATTACCTAACCATACCTTGAGTAGGTACTAACAATACCGTGTGGCTGGTCTCTCTATACCTAGATAGTCTCTACAACCACTCACTGCCACTTACTGCCTACTGTAACCATCACCGACTCTCCCTCCTTTTGCCTCTTCTACACATTCCATAAATAAAAAGCGCCCTTCAAACACCTAGCTAGAAGCTGGATATTTCCGACATCTCTCGTCGTCTAAAACAGCTAACTAGCTAGGTCTATTCACAATAACTTCATCTTCCTCCGATCACCGCTATATAAAGCCTCTCCGCCTCTCCGCCCCTCCTCCCCTCCTCCCCTCCTTCGCCCGCCATGGACCCTCGAGAGTCCTCGTCGTACTCCGTCGTACCTCGAATCCGGTATAATACGATCGGCGGTGTTAACGGTCCTCTGGTCATCTTGGAAGATGTCAAATTCCCGCGCTATAATGAAATTGTCACCTTGACTCTTCCCGATGGCACTGAGCGATCGGGCCAGGTCCTTGAAGCTCGAGGTGAGGAAAGAGAACCCAGCCTAATCACTCTTAATCAGCACTCTTGAACTCGCTGTCCAGGAAACCCCTTCGCCATGACCTGTAGACGCCGAGTACTGATGAGATTCTTCCTCCGTCATCGTTATAGGTAGCCGAGCTGTCGTCCAAGTCTTCGAGGGGACGTCCGGTATCGATGTCAAGAAGACGAAGGTCGAGTTCACGGGGCATAGTCTGAAGCTAGGTGTGTCGGAGGATATGTTGGGACGTATCTTCGATGGATCTGGTCGGGCCATCGACAAGGGACCTAAGGTCCTTGCCGAAGACTACCTCGACATCAACGGTAGCCCCATCAACCCCTTCTCGCGAGTACGTTGCATATATATCCCTATTCCGCCTTGTTAAGCTTCTCCAAAACTCATCCATCCCCCAGGAATATCCAGAAGAAATGATCTCCACCGGTATCTCGACCATCGACACCATGAACTCTATCGCTCGAGGCCAAAAGATCCCCATTTTCTCCGCTGCCGGTCTACCACACAACGAGATCGCCGCTCAGATTTGCCGACAGGCTAGTTTGGTTAAGCAGCAGGGTGCTACCAACAAGGGCGTGCACGACGACCACGAGGAGAACTTCTCTATCGTGTTTGCTGCCATGGGTGTCAACTTGGAAACTGCGCGGTTCTTCACGCGCGACTTTGAAGAGAACGGCAGTCTGGAACGTGTCACACTATTCCTCAACCTTGCTAACGATCCTACGTACGTTGTATTGCTCCAGATATTGTTCCTCGCCAGATACTAACATGTTTCTAGTATCGAGCGTATCATTACGCCTCGTCTTGCGCTTACGACCGCCGAATACTATGCCTACCAGCTCGAGAAGCACGTCCTAGTTATTCTCACCGATTTGTCCGCCTACTGTGATGCCCTTCGAGAAGTCTCCGCTGCCCGAGAAGAAGTGCCGGGCCGACGTGGCTACCCTGGTTACATGTACACGGATTTGTCCACCATCTACGAACGGGCCGGCCGTGTCAACGGGCGCAACGGCTCCATTACGCAGATTCCCATCCTGACCATGCCTAACGATGATATTACGCACCCCATTCCGGATCTTACGGGCTACATCACGGAGGGCCAGATCTTCGTCGATCGCCAGCTGGACAACCGCGGCGTATACCCGCCTATCAACGTGCTACCGTCGCTGTCGCGGCTGATGAAGTCGGCCATTGGCGAGGGCATGACGCGCAAGGACCACGGTGACGTGTCGAACCAGCTGTACGCCAAGTACGCGATCGGGCGTGACGCGGCGGCGATGAAGGCGGTGGTTGGTGAGGAGGCGCTGTCGGCGGAGGACAAGCTGTCGCTGGAGTTCCTGGAGAAGTTCGAGCGGCAGTTCGTGACGCAGGGGGCGTACGAGCACCGGTCGATCTTCGACTCTCTCGACATCGCCTGGAGCCTGCTCCGCATCTACCCCAAGGAGCTGCTCAACCGTATCCCGGCCAAGGTCATCCAGGAGTTCTATCAGCGGTCTGCCGGCGGCGGCGACCGCAAGGGCAAGGGCAAGGAGCGGAACGACAAGGGCGTTAAGGACACGGACGGCCCGGTTGACGAGGAGAACCTCGTCGACGTATGATTGTTTTCGTTTTAATTGTTGTTCGATTTACTGCGCGCGCGCGCCTACGTGGGGGGCAAGTGATGAGAGAAGGGAAAGAGCAGCACCGGGGGTTGCAGCCAGCTTAGCGCGAAGAAGTTGTGTATAGGTCTGTCTAGATTTGTCCGTCTTGGGAGTACCGGTCGCTTCTTTGAGGATCAGCTACCAATCAATACCTTTGTTCCGTATATCACGGCTGCCATGGTGTGACTACTTCCGTCAATTATATCTGCCCCCAACTGTTTATCCGTATCGGGTAGGGTGATCTTGATGGAAACGGATATATAACTATCTGGTCTGATTTCATTGGGGACTCCAAAGATGTCTACTGAAATAGCCTGGTTCTCGGGTACCTCGATAATACAGTTTCAATTGTCTCGAAAATAAGCACATTTGAGCGATAATACGCTGTCCCATTCTGCACTCCTCACGTTCCTACTTGGTACGCCTGAGACGAGAAGTCTCAGCGATACGTTTTCCGCTCCCTTTTCTATCTCAAGTTGATGCGTGTCTTGCCGCCCCGTGATCTAGACTGGTAAACTACCAACTCCTACGTATTACGCAGGCGAAACAACAGCTCTGAGGGAGGGAGAGAGAGAAACTGTGTATGAAACAGACGGCGCCCAATAGATCGGTCGGTGAGCCGGGGTGATGCAGACTTTATATACTATGTGTGTGTACTCACGTAGATATATATATATATAATACTCACTCATCTGACCCATTGTACGAAGCAATCCAGAGACCGCCAATCAAACTCATCACCCCCAGACCGCTCCGCTCGCAGCTGATCCCAGCCATTTCTCATCATTCTAATGTAGCTAGCGCCTCGAGGAGTAGCGTAGCCTCGATCCTTTTCGGCGAAAGTCGCAGGCCGAAGGGCTCGTGACTAGTCGCCTCGTGTGTAACGTTGGCCATCGGG
Source organism: Eutypella sp. D-1 (assembly GCA_023313575.1). Classification (NCBI taxonomy): domain Eukaryota; kingdom Fungi; phylum Ascomycota; class Sordariomycetes; order Xylariales; family Diatrypaceae; genus Eutypella; species Eutypella sp. D-1. The sequence goes on along the minus strand of JAJTTP010000008.1, from coordinate 155,194 downwards.
GGTTGTTCGTTCTAATATAACGGCGGCTTACTCGACCAGCTTGAACTTGCGGCGTATGCCTTACGTATGTACATACACCTACATACCTAGGTACTTAGATAGGCCGGTTAGTTGGGAATCGTGACATCTTAATGGCTCGCTTATGCTAAGTAGGTATGGATTAAGGCTCTAGTTCCCGCCGCGTTGGGCTCGCTCTTCGTACGTATATAGTTGGCACGGCGGAAGAAAACAGAAGTTCTCCAGCGATATATATTCAAAAACCAGGCTCTCCTGCCAGTCCAGCTACCCTGGTTAGTAGACTACATACTTACATACATATGACCCGTCCGCTCTGTAATCGGAGCTAACGTGAAGAGGCAGCTGACAGCCCTACCCCGCATTGGGGAGATGACGGCGACAAGGGAGAAGTAAGGGGTTTGTTTCTGGCTTGGGGCTTTGTGAAAGTTATGTAGTAGTAATATTCAAGCGGTTTATGTATTGTACTTCGGAAGCCGAAAAGAGAAGATGTCGTCAAAAACGACTTTGTCGGCTTGTTAGCGTCATCGAAAAGCCACTCCCGCGATGAGGTCACTGGCGCAGCATTTTTATTTCTTTGGGCTCGGTATAACAAACACCTAAACACCGATTCAAGCATTCAGGAGAAAGCTCCATAGGCTAGCAATGAGCGGTGCGGTTGCGGGCTAGGTACGTAATGTATAAAACGGTCAATACGACCACACCACACGCGACGACAGGGGAGGCTGGGCGTTTTTGTTTTTTTTGTTGCTTTGCACAATGACGATCTGCAGGTTTGCCTGCAAACTCGAAGCAAGCACGTCATCTTATGCTGGCTCCGAATTCGCGTAACGAGACAATAGCCCATCACCCGAACTTCGTCAGTTTGTGCTTCCCGATGTTACTTGCTCTCTGCTAATAAGCGACAAGTGAGATCGGGTCATGCCTTTATATACAAACTGGCGCGGGGGGGGGGGGGCTGGGCGTGCACCGTTACATTCCCCAGTATCCCGGGCCGTAGGTAGGTAACGGCCACTGTAAACTCCTCATATTGGTGGACGTGCCATACCTACACACATAATAGAGCCGAGGCCGAGTAATATGGAGAATACCGATGAACTTGGGCTGAGTATATACATTCCAACACGCCAATTAGCGCGTACTTCCGCTTTCCTGGCAGCCCTGGCTGCTTATAAACAAGCTAAGTATCACCTGGGCACTCATCACAGAAACACAAGCCCGGGCCCGTAGGATTTATTAGCAGTATCTAAGTACCTTGCAAGCCTCGTTACCCCAACTTGTCCCTCCATGGGGTAAACCCGGTGTGGAGAGATTCGCATTTTGTTTTGTTCCATCCAATTACAATTCCGGTCTCCAAAAAGCTTGATCCAGGAAATTCCATTCTACTTAAGTACGTGTAGTATAAGGTAAGTTCCTATTTGTACATGTAAGCAATTAGCTGGATTTCTTACGGACATTGCCCGCACACCTCACATCTCTCAATCCTCTCACCCAAATTTCTCCGTCCCGGGGTCCCTGGCAGCCTCGCGACTGGGGTACTCACCTAGATCGCTAGAGTAGTACGATGATCGGCTGGACGCATGCATAAGTAACTTTTCAGGACTACTTAATTAGTATCTTATGTATATATATAATCTCGGTTGGTTTTCCACGTTCGTTACCCCGGGGTGCTTCTCTTCCTCTCCCTCCGCCTCCCGCGTTACCTGCCTTTCAACTCCAAGGTCACGGGCTAAGTGTAAGTAAGACATCAACAAAACTCGCGCGCGCATTTTTGTGGTATAGCGACAATAAACCTCTCTCAATATGCGTGTCCCCACTTGCCTCGCCACATTGGGCGCTCTCCTACTCCCAATTACTTCCGCCCAGCTCACCACGCGCGAGTACAATACCTCGGCGCCGGTGGGCCCGGATGAGAATGGGTTCTATTGGATCTCCACCGACAGCATTAAGGCCGCCTTCATCCCCTATGGCGCCGCCATTACCAAGCTCCTGATTAAGGACCAGCACGATGTCGAGAGGGATATCATTGTTGGCTGGGACAACGCTGCCAAGTACGAGGACCCCGCGGTTCATCCTCACCTTGGTAGCGTTCCCGGCCGGTACGCGAACCGCATCAAGAACAGCACATTCGAGATCGACGGCGAGACCTACCACGTCCTGCCCAACGAGAACGAGACTCCGGAGGCTCCCGATGGCGCCGACACCCTGCACGGTGGGCCCAATGGCTGGGACTACCGCAATTTCACCATTGTCTCCCATACCGAGGACAGCATCACCTTCTCCATTGTTGACCCGGATGGCGAACAGGGCTTCCCGGGCGAGGTCATCTCCTACGTCACTTACACCGTGCACGACTCCACCTGGGACTTCAAGATGGTCGCCATCGCCACCACCAAGAAGACCCCCATCATGCTCAGCAGTCACGCCTACTGGAACCTCGACGGCTTCGCCAACGAGGAGACCGACACCGTCCTGAACCATACCCTTCACTTGCCCTACAGCGGCCAGCGCGTCGGCGTGGACAACATTCTTATCCCCACCGGCGACATCCTGGCTAACGAGAAGGGCTCCGTCAACGACTTCTGGTCCGCTCCCAAGCAGCTCGGCGCCGACCTCGACAAGCCCGAGGCCCTGGGCAACTGCGGCTTCAACTGCACCGGTTACGGTAAGCTAAGCCTATCTATTTTTCTCACTTTCAGCTTGGCGCACTGGCCTATCCGCTAACTATTGTCGTAGATAACTGCTGGCTGGTAAACCGGGGCGGAGCCTACGACTGGCGGGCGGCGCCGGTGGCGACGCTGGCCTCGCCGTGGTCGGGCATCCAGGTAGACGTGTACACGGACCAGGAAGCCTTCCAGGTGTACGGGTGCGTGGCGCAAAACGGATCGTGGCCGATCAAATCGGAGGGCCAGGGCTCCGACAACCCAGACCGCAGCCGCTTCGTCGAGAAGTACGGCTGCGTCGTGCTCGAGGTCGAGGACTGGATCGACGCCGTCAACCACCCCGAGTGGGGCCGCGAGTCCCGCCACATCTTCGGCCCTGGCGGCGACCCTTACGTCCTCCAGGCCAGCTACGTCTTCTCCGTCAACTCGTCGTAGAGCTGCGGGTCCGGTGATGAAGGTGCTGGTGGAGGCGCAAGCGGAAGCGGAAGTGGAAGCGGAAGTCCGAACGCGTCGGCGTCGTCCAGCCTCCCCATTTCCCCGTCCTCGACATCCACGCCCATGCCCGTCGTCACGGCCGGCGCTACGTCGGCGAGGGATATGCGCGGGGCTCTGGGTGCCGCGTTCGGGGCGGTGGGTCTGGCTGCTGTCTGCTTCGTGGCGGACTTGGCGCTGTAGTCCATATGACCTACGATGTAATTAACTAATCTTACGATATGTGATCGAATCTAATGCTCATATGCTTGATCCGATTTGAATATCAGAACAACCCTCGAAGTCAAAAATTAGCTTACTCATGACGCCTACAATAGCCATGGTGATACACGCCCCCCGTCTTAGAAGAGCGGGCAATATACCGATTATCAATTCATTGATTCATTCATTCCATCCATGCACTTATTTCGGGTCGTGCGCGACGACCTCGATCTCGACGCGCATGTCGTCCTCGCCGAGGCGCGAGACGCCGACGCAAGTCCACAGCGGCTCATGGCCCGGCATGTACTTGCGGAAGTTGCGCACCATGGCCTCCATCGCCTCGTTGTTGAGCGGCACGTGGTACGAGTTCACCCGGAACACCTGCTCCCACCCCTTGCCCCCCGCGTCCCGCAGGTTCAGCTCCACGTTCGCGAACGCCCGGTCGATCTGCGCGTTAATCTCCCGGTCGATCTCTCCCGTCGCCGGATCCCATCCGCCTGTGGCCACGTGATTCTCGTTGTCAGACGAAATATGATTTTTCTTCGGTTTTGTCCGGGGGGTCTGTCCGGAGGGTTGGGTGGGTTTCTTTTCCCTGCGATTTCACCGCAGGGGGGAGGGGGTGCGGGGATCTAGTGTGGACTTACCCTGTCCTGAGCACTCGGTGCGGTCGCCTACACGAACCGCCTGGCTGTACTTGAACTTCGCTTGGTTCCGCTTGCCCACGCCATCGTAGTTGTAGTAGGTCAAGTGCGACATAATTGATCGATATATACGAAGTATGAGATAGTCTATTATAAAAAAGTAACCCGATTAATTAATACTTTTTACCCCTTGAAAATTTCGAGGGCTAATTGTGCACTTGGAAAGAAGTGAAGGCGGGTGGGAGACGGCGGGGTCGATTAACTTGAATAAAGAAATGGGTTTGTATGTAGTAGACGGGACCCGCCGTGGACCCTGTATAGCGCAAGAGGGCGCGCGCGACTAAACAACTTTAACTCATCCTCCAGCTAGCAGGCTACCTAGGTACTCCTTCTAAAAGCCATCACTTCGTGTGTACACCCACTTGGTAGCGGAATACGATACTTATACCCTTACTATATGATTTCAGCTACTATAACAAATACTATGACTTCAGCCCCGTCTACTTCAGCTTTAGAGCGGTTGCCGCTACATGTCCTCGATCAGGTGTGCCAATACATCGCTTTTTCCGCATATTCTTCAACTGGCGAGATCCCGAGAAACTACATCGTGATATAGAGCAATGGGATAGAATACTACACATCGATGGGCGCTATCGCTACGTTCAAGTCGTTAAAGTTGTAGGGACTATGATCCCTGATGAAGAAGAAAAGTCATATAGGACTGCTCCCGAAGACAGTAGATGGTGGGCCGACACTGATGATGACGAGTTCTGCGAACTCTCAAAAGATTGGGCTTCCTACCACAGATATTCAACGCCACTACTCGCCAACCCAGAAGAGAAGAAGGCTTATGAACGACCATGGATGCCGCTAGCTCAGTTTTTGAGTCGTCTTTCAGGGCTCAGAGATTTGGTATGGGTTCCACAGACCCGAGTTCCACCTTGCCTGCTCTCAGCCATGCGAGAGCACCACCCTCAAAGTCGTCTCCACCTCCATACCTTCAATCTACAGAGTCTCTACCAGGATGAGAATGAAGAACGTCCTCGCAACATGGATCCAGACAACCTTTCTATTGCGACCTCGCCATGCATTTCCAGCATCGCTGTCCCCTTCTATGATGACGGTTTGGATCATTACCCACTGGATCACCACGAAGAGGCCATACACTACTTGGTACGGGGATTGGCACCTAATCTGAGGTCCGTGATGTCATTGAGAGCTTGCCATGTGAGCGCCGGGTCGTATCCTGTTGTTTCGAATATATCATGCGCAATGCTACTAAGAACGAGGTGGAGAGTCATACTTTGTAGGTTAATATCAGTAGACTTGGATATTGGGCACTGTTGGCATAAACCCTCCATCTCGAATGGAATTTGTCCCGAAGGATCCTCGCCAAGGCTCGCGTCTTCAAATGGCACCCATAGTGAACCATGGACAAAGTGGTGAAGCTCTCTACTCATTATGTCGGTGGGCCCCATTGTAATTGATGTTGTCACATCGACTGAGCCGACTTCAAGGAATTAAATGTTGCTTTTCTATGTCAAGATGTTTACCTAGATAACGACCGAATTTTAAGGGGTAAGCATGCATATATCGGGGCTGTTACTTTCATCGCATATGGGTGGGGTCGTATTTCTTTAAGCGAGCACATGCATTTGTCCATCAAGCATCAAATCATAGTTTTCTGGATGTATCGCACCATCATCTATCTGATCTTCTTCTCATCATAATGGCAAATAGAGAGAGGTCTTTACAATAAGCGTAACGGACTCACACTGGCGCTCGGAATTACCTATTGTTTAATTCCGTCCTGACCTTGGGACTACACTTCTTATCCACAAGCAAACCAGGATTCTAGACTATCTACGCTGCCCCACCACCAGATAGAGTTAGCTGTTTAAATTTTCGAAGCATATATCGAAAATCATGGAGGAAGACCGGGCGCAGTCGGATCTGGGCATCGCAGCAGATATAGAGGAGGCACAAACTCCATCTCCCGCCTTGAAACAGCCCAAGAAGAGGTTCATCGGACGCAGAGCGGCTGCTAACGCGGCAGTAAAGAATGGCGCCTCGCTTGAAGAAAGTGGGGCGGTGCAAGGTAAGTTCGGATGACGATAAGCCTTGGATCCTTGGACGTACGGTTGAGCATGCTGACAACCATGTAGTCTCACAGCCGAGGAGAGCCCCGAGGCTACTAAATCAGGTACCCCCTGAGATCTTGAATGACCAAGAGATCAATAATGCGATAGCGCTTCTACCATCCAATTATTCCTTTGAGATCCATAAGACGATCCATCGCATTCGCTCGTCGGATGCGAAGAAGGTGGCCTTGCAAATGCCCGAGGGGCTGCTGTTATTTGCCACAACCATTTCGGACATACTTACGCAGTTCTGTCCCGGTGTTGAGACCCTAATCATGGGAGATGTAACCTACGGAGCTTGCTGCATTGACGACTACACAGCGAGGGCACTGGGGTGTGACCTTCTCGTTCATTACGCGCACAGCTGCCTCGTTCCAGTCGATGTCACCAAGATCAAGGTGCTTTACGTTTTTGTCGATATCAGCATAGATACTTCTCACTTGCTCGCTACTCTGGAGCGAAATTTCGCGCCCCCCAAGAAGATTGCTATAGTTGGCACTATCCAATTTAACGCCACCATCCATGGAGTCCGGTCAACCTTAGAAAAGGCCGGCTTCAGTGTCCTGATTCCACAGATATCTCCGCTTTCCAAGGGTGAGATCCTGGGGTGCACATCGCCGCGGTTGCCCGACTCAGAGAACGTCTATCTCATCCTCTACTTAGGCGACGGCCGCTTCCACCTCGAGAGTATCATGATACACAACCCGGCAATCCCGGCTTATCGGTACGACCCGTACTCGCGGAAACTGACACGGGAGACTTACGGGCACGAGGAAATGCAAATGCTCCGGCGCGACGCCATTCAAACCGCAAAAGGGGCGAAGAAGTGGGGCCTCATCCTCGGCTCGCTGGGCCGGCAGGGTAATCCCCACACGATGGCCCTCATTGAAACCAAACTAAAGCAGATGGGTATTCCTTGGGTCAACCTTTTGCTCAGTGAGATCTTCCCGGGCAAGCTCGCCATGATGAGCGACGTCGAGTGCTGGGTCCAGGTTGCCTGTCCCCGCCTAAGCATTGACTGGGGCTACGCGTTTCCCAGACCCTTGCTCACCCCCTACGAGGCGCTGGTCGCCCTTGGTGAGCGACAGGATTGGAAAGAGAAGGGGGTGTATCCAATGGACTACTACGCAAGGGAGGGGCTGGGTCGGACTAGAGATATTCAAGTTAGGAACTGAATAGATTGCACGTTGCTCTTTCGTGACGAACTGAACCGATGCTTTCCCCAATGCGATTTGCGACGCAATCTGCTCCAATATTTCTCCGCCTGAAATGTAGTATCATGGAAAATTAGTAGGGCGGTGTTCCATCGAAATGATTTACTATCTCTTCGAGACTTAACTCCTGATTCCGTCCTATGGACTAGGTGTTTGAAATTTATTTTTCGTTTGGCTGTGTGGGAGAACGAGGGTTCACCAGCCTTAGGTCTGAGAGGAGGTTAAGCCAAACATTGTTTCGGTTCTGAAATGAGATAATAGGAAGCTTCTTCTTTTGTTATCAGTCATATCAAACGCGATCGTGGTATTCATTGTTTCTATTCATAGAGTATACGTCTGCCTTATAAATCGCCCATTGTTCTCGCACTGTCTTTCTTATTGAGAACTTCACAATAGGCTCTGTGATTCTCTGAAAAACAAGGGCTTTCAACTGTACTGTATGATAACAATGAATTGTACTATCACTTGTTCAGTCATGCCTTGTTAATCAGAACAATGTTGGGACATTCTCATCACTATATAATGATCGTCCGATCCTCATCCTCTCACGAACTGACTCACTCGGCATCAGACAAGTAGATATCCGAAAAACAAGCATCTCTTGATCACAATCATAAGACAAAGGAGGTTTCGTATCACACAAGCCAATCATAACTTTTCCGAAGAGCAGGTCTCATCCAACCCTCCTCTCAACCCGATCAGGAAACAAAAGACGACAAGATGTGCACCTACCACGCCTTCTATTACACCAAGTGTAAAAACGAGAACCACATCAAGTTCGTACGGAAAAGCCAGTGCTGGACGAATATGCTGAACCTGGAAACGGTGAACCCGGCTATGATGTGCACCGAACGCATCATCAACGGCGACCCTGAGGGCAAAGTCTCCAGGAAATTCCCCACGACCGATGATATCTGCCCGATCTGTTCCCCCAAGGAGGCCGCAGCCCAGGCTGAAGAGCGGAAGAAGGGTAAGAAGGCTTGAGCTCGGGGTACCATAGACCAGTCAGGCCAGGGGCTTGTACGATTCTGAGAGGGCTGCTTTAGTCATGTCCATTTAAGATTGTAAGTCTCTATTTCCACTCATATAATAAAGCCAACCTACTAGTACAGATATATCAATCCTTTACTGCCTGAGATTGTGAAGCATGTATGCTGGTGGGTATCCACACCGCAGAGTCCAAGAAGAAATATTTTAGCCAGGTTTCAGTCACGAGTCTACCTCCAAGTGATCTTCGTATTAGTGCATATAATGACGTTCAACACATAACTAGCAACCGAAGTAGGCTAATTCATATTGATAGAATGGAAACACATGTATGATACGTATTCTGCCTAATGTCCTCCGCATAATGGAAGCCGGGTCTTTGCACTCGGTCGCCTTCTCGATACGTTAATTCCTTGATTGGGAAAAACACACAAAGATCTCCGGGGCTCTTACTCATGTGGCTCCCGAGACATTGATTCACGAGCAGAATCAATACTAAACTAGGAAATTTTTGACTGCGAACGTTGGGGTGCGCACCAAGATTCTTTCGATAATTTCTCATCGAGATGGAACGAAAGGCCGCACCCCGCCAGTCAGTGGCTTGTAGGTGGACGAGATACCTCCGCACCCAACGCAAGGCTTGTCTCTATCCTCGCGACAGGCATGACACTTATCACAATGCCACGCGCCACTTTGACATCCATGGCAATGATTACAGTGCCTCCAACCCTTTGCCTTTGTCCAAGACCCCACTTGGTCTGTAAATTTATCGTAGCAGAAAGAGAACAGGTACTTGCGGCCGGGCATATCGCGCAGGACGGCTCTACGTATAAGCTCCCTCATGTGCTGACATTTCTCAGGATCCTCGTCGGGTTTGGTATTCAGCTCCACCCATCGCTTGCCCCAGCTGCGCAGCGCTGGGTCATCGTCCAGGAGCTCTAGATTCCAGAGCTCAAAAGAGACCACGTCGAATATTGATCTCAAGTCTAGGTTCCACGACTGTGGCGTGGTCAGGTATCGATAGTCTGCTATGTACGCTCTGAAACATTCGTGGATCTCCAGTGGTTCGTCGGAGGTCCCAAGGATTCGATCCAGGTTGTTAAGGGGGTTTCCGCATCGATTACCATTGCAACTACATCTTGCATTGCATCCCACAGTCCTAAAAATATTAGTATATATAGTTCATGTGCAATTGAGAAACATGGGGATGGTTGCTGTCTGGAGATAGTGAAGAATTGTGGTATAGGAAATGAGTAAGAGTGATTCCCGACTAAAAGAACGAATAAACCCCAGGTAAAAGGAACTACTTACTGGCAGGGACATTGCAGGCATGAGGACATCCTTGCACCGCAAGCACAAGACTCCTCAATGTTTTTGGCCTCTGGCTTGCACTAGGGACGCCATCGTCAATATTATAATGCTCAAAGGGGGACCGTTTGATGGCATGACTCACTTCGGTGACACGCAGATCTACTCTTGAAGGGTGAAACCGATGAGATTGCCCTTTTTCATCAGTCCACTGGATAACGGTGTCGGCCTTTATGATGCCGGGGAATGTCGCGAGCGATCGCCGCTTATTGATCCAAGCATAAAGGTGCGTCTGGTTGAGCGGCAGGTCGCGAAACTTCCAGGTGAGAAAGAACTCGTTCGTCAGCCGACGCCACTCCTGGTTATATGTACCCTCCTGGATCATATTTGCCGGTTCGCCATCGATCGTAAGGTCTGCCCATTGTGTGTTCAGGGTTAATGCCTTGGCTTCTACCTCAGTTTTGTCGCGCGCGAATTCTCCACCAACGCGTCGCTGCCATTCGTCACCGAATTTGAGGATTGCTTTGTCTCGCTGGCTCTGGCTCTGCTCCAGCGCACTCGTCAAGACCGTTGCAGCGTCCAGGGCGGAGCAAATATCGGTATCGACGTGGATACTACTGCTAGGATCCGATCTCGTATTATCTGAAGAAACATTTCCATTTAAATTCGAACCGGTCTTGTGGGTTTTTGGCCAGTTGAACAAGTACGGGCTCCCATCGAGCCATCCGCGATACCAAGATCCTTGGGGCTTCATCTTATTAAGTTCATCGGTTAATTCGCAACACATGATGAAAGCACGCTCGCTGAAACTCGTAGCGAATTCATTGAAGAATTTGGCGCACTCTCTCTGATCTACCGGTGACAATCCCAACCTCATCTGCTGGTCGAGGTCGTCAATGTATGCGCGACCTATTTTATCCCTCAAATCTCTCAGCACAGAAGTTATGAACGAAACCACGCGGGTCTGATGCTCCGAGTCTGACACCGGAGGGCCTTCAACTGTGATCGCAGACGAACGGGGGCCCGCATCTGCTCTGCTTGAGCTGGCCTGGCGTTTAGGGGTCTGCGGGCTGTCAGGAGGCCCAGCCAGTCGCTTTTTGGCAGAAGGTGGTGGCATTGTTATATGTTGATATGCGGTGATGAATTGAAAAATGGGTACGTGAATATTCAACACGCGAGTGCGTAACTGGCGTTGATACGAAAGAAAAGAAAATTGAAGCAAAAAAAAATGAAACTGTGTTGAGGTTGTGGACTGTGGGTGAAAAGGGAAATTTTCTGGGAATAATTTAGAAATCGCGACGCGTCGAGTTAGTTTGTCGACCGTGCACGGAAGTTTATTTGGTCTTTCCTAGCTTTCAAGTACAAGGCTATATCAGTCTGGGCGGGAATTCGAGGTCAGTGGAAATTCTCAGAGTGACACTAAGGGTCAGTAGTCCACCAGGGCCCCGGGGGGTATTGGTGTGGGCTTATATGAGGCACAGGCACTGTGGAACCCAAGAAGGTAAACAAGCAATTATCAATCGGTCATTAAACAGTTGCTGAGTTTCATCATGCAATATTCCAACATGTGGTGGACAAGAGAGTCGACATTTATAGCCCTCCCATATCGCGATGACCGCAAGAGCTACGATAGTGTACAGCTTCATCTACTATTTAATCGGTGTTATTGTATCGGTGCAGTGGTTGATCCTGCCAGGTCAAGATACCCCGGAGCCTGTTTCCGTGGGGTCAGTCTGTATGAAACTACTTTCATGTTAGGCACGAACTTAGTCGTGCGGTAGGAGTTCTATAAAGACAAGAATAAAAAGTATCATAAACAGGAGAGACTGTGACCGGACTGGATTATCAGACGGAGTGGGTTAATCATGGCAGTTAAGAATAAAGATAAAACTAAGACTGAACCGAGTACAAACTGAGACTGGTCTCAGTTCAGTCTTGGTTCAGTCTTAGTTCGTACTCGGTTCAGTCTCGTCCCTTGAACCTGCTCTTTGTCGTTTTCGTAGATGTTAAATATTAAACATCATAATGGCATAAACCAGAAATGTGCGCCTCATAAGACTCAGCTAACCCGCTATAGGATATGTTACAAAGGAAGAGATAATAGTGAAACAGTCACTGGAAAGTAGCTGGGAAGTACGGGTAAAGGTTGAGTAGTAACTAAACTCCGTTCTCTTCTCACAACAAAGGGCTTTCCTATATAAAGATATACTCTGCGGTGGCATGTAGATAGGAATAAGGTCTCTGATAATGCTACCAGTAGTTCATCACGTAATCTATGCTAATGTGAGACAAGCCCCAAAAGGAGAAGTTTTATTAACTCGTAAGTAGTGGAATAGGTCTGTTGCATAGTGTAAAGTATTCATATCACACTTAGCTATATTAAATGACAGTCGCCTAGTTTTAAAAAGCCATTACTATACGGAAGGCAATAAGAAGTTTTAGATTCAAAATAGATGATATGGGAGTGTCTTAATGTATCACCCCTTCCTTTGGCAGGGCTGTCCAGGGCTTAATCAAGCATCAGCCAACGCATACCTGCTTAAATGCGTCCATACTACCGTCTTGCGTCATCCTTGGCGAAGAAGGATGTTTGCTAATGCTGCTAATGAAATAGAGAAGAGTAGATTACCTCTATCGAGAAACCTCCATTTCTTGTATCCACGACTTGGCATGCTTGACATGCTAGTGCCATCCTATATCACCAGCAGGTGCTGTGGGCCCCTACTACAGCAGCAGGGCTGTAAATGCAACTTCGGGAATCGATCGACCTGCTTCACTAGTTATGTCCAATCCCCTACAGCCCCTATTCAGCGGGATCCACTATAGGAGGGCCCACTTCTCCACTGCACTTCGTAAGGCGATGCAGACTCGCCAGCTTCTGTTGAGGCCGCAGCCAAAGGCGCTGGAGCCTTTCCCGTCAACAATCGGAGGGCCAATCATACATTCAGTTCATCCCGTACCCAGCCGGTGACTCTAACGCTGTTGGAATTGCGGGTGGGAACTTCGGACTTATAAGGATACATCAATGCAACAACGGGATAATCGCGGGGTAGATTTCCCGAGGTATAGTACTTTGATTACCCCATTTCTACTTCAGCCTCTTCACAGCCCCAGGCAGCAATTAGCAGCGATAGTGAGGTTCGCTATGCTTTGAGAATAGTTGGTTCTCCCTTGAATTTCATGCTGCCACAGTGAAACCAGATTTTGTCACTCAACAAGCAGAGAAGGCTACAAGGCTACTACTATATTTAGCGTACTATCTACGAACAATACTCCTCTGGGGTAGTACATACATACGTACAAACTGAGGCTTGGCCTTTAATCGAATTATGGGCTGGTGGCGCCCCCATAGCATCTAATAAGGAAGTGAGTGGCAAATGGCGCGGCAGGGTGAGAACTTGATAGAGTTAATTAACTCAGAAGTACCCCCTCCCAAGCCATCTCATGCTGTACGTCTAACTGCAGAGTAAGCATTCAGGTAGTACCTACTCTCACAGTCTCACTTTAGGTACGACCCCCCCCCCCTCCCCCTCCCCCGACCATCAAACTACTAAGCGTGATTCATGTATGTCAAAAACAATAATCACCGAAGACAGAGCCTACTTAACGTCGGCGCGGCATCCACTAGGTATAGATACTCATACAAATAGTAGCATTAATACTCTGACCCTTCTTTTCTCAACTCAATCGGGCCTTGATGCCTAATACCCATCAGGATAAGACAACATCCCAACCTAGTCATAGATCATCCTACATTATTAGGCTCGAAAGATTTCGTTATAGACACTTTAATTAGATTATTCATTCTATTCGTATTACAAAGTCACGACGTCGAAATCAGTCACAAAACCCTAGAGGAGCTGAGCATCGCTTTTAAGCAAACGAGGAGTAATGGATGGCGGCCTTCAACGGCTCCCAACGGGAGCTTGGATAGCAGTGTTGTGCATTTTCATAATACTTCTGCTAATACTCATTTGGCTTGCAGTTTATTTATATCGTTCTAATAACCGACTGAAACATGAAATCAACGCGAAGGTGGACGAAGACTCTGAAGATTCCGAAAGCGGGGATGACACAGATGAAATGACTAGCCCGTCGCTGACCTACTTTGAGAAGCTCGGACTAGAATCAACGATCCAGTTATGCATTTCCATCCCTTTGATCACAGCCTCGTTGAGTTTCCTTTCAATCTTTTGGGCGACGCCCACTCAACCACAAAGCACCGTACTACGAAATTGGATTTCAAGCAACAGCCTCCCTACGATTGTTACCGTGACTTCTCTTGTTATCAGGGCGGGAATCTTGGGTCAGACCGCGTTGGGGATCTCTATGATTGCGTCTCTTGCTCTAGAGCAGTTCCATGGGAGGATACAAGATATCCCGACACTACTGATCCAGAGAAGCACCCCGGGGGGTACCTTCGATTTACTTCTCGTGTTCGGGAGAAGAATATTTGGGCCACGAGGCCAAAGACCTATCCAGTTATTAATACCCTTATTACTTCTTGCCACCACATCAACTGGGCTCCAATTCACTTCAACGATACTTTTATGGGATCTCAATGCGGGAGATGTTGCAAGCCCGCCTAAAACAGAACCTTTACCACTTGGCTATTCTAAAACGTTCGCTATTCAGCATAATAGTCACGTTGATTATGCAGGATCTCCGCCGGTTTCCCTCCCTCCATTCGCGGAAGCATCACTCGACACACCAGAAACATACCAGACCATCGACTATACAGGCCTGTCTCTCAGAGCTTTTCTCCCATTCACCTCACAGGCAGCCCGTTTATCCCTGCGCAAGTTCAGAGGATACACCACTATAATGAACACAACGACACTGTGCGTTGACCCGCCAATACAAGAGTTAACGATCCGCCCTACACCGGATTCATCGTCGCGGCATCTGTCGATGAATATCACCTTTAATGTTCCTGAAATTATACATCAACTTACTATTTCTGGATTCAATGCATCCGAATTCTTCAATGACAGGAGTTACTCCCAAAGAGAGATCGAAGAACCCCGTGGTCCGACAGAGACATTAAGTGGTACCTTTAGCTGCATCATACATGCGGCTTTCCTGAAGGGCTATTCGGTTGAAAATAACGATCGGAGTTTAGCCAGAAACTTGTGCTCTCTTGGTGGGACTGGGACATTCCTCTTCGTGAGCGAGGATTTCAATGAAAATGCTATACATGATGGCGGTAACTTAACTCTGCATCGTTTCGATCAGGACGAATCATTGTGGCAAGTCGGCGATACCTCTGAAGTCACTATGTCTACATACAAGGAGGCATGGACAACCGTTGCCTACAAAGCCAATCCATCCGTTAGATTCAATATGAGTCTGTGTGCTTCCATCTTACAGCCCGGGTATCAATTGGTCGATATTTCATCTGATTCGTCCTTAAAAGAGCAGTCGCTCTCAATGCACAATTCTCCTCAAGTTCCCAACCCAACTAATTTGCTCCAATGGCTAGGGGCTACAAATTATTCCCTATCTCTTGGGAATCGAGGTGTCATGCTTCTCACGAACGTCACTGCCGACGACCACAGTCCGCAACCTAACCATTGGCTTCTAGACGGCCCGCTAAGTCGAAATCCTTTAGGGAAATTCTTTAAAGACAGGACTACGACATATAACCTATGCTTTCTATGTGATGAGGGAGGGGCCGATGATAACGTAGCTTATCTACATCCAATCTATACGGCTGTTATCAGACAAAGTCTCGCGGACAGTGGACCAGCCAAAACCTTACAAGCATTCTGGACCCTTGTATACCAATCCTACTACTACGATACCCTTCCCTTCTACGACTATATGTGGAATGGAACATATGAATCATGGGTGCCTGTACAGGTTCCTGTTCGACACCACGGATTTATCACTATTTGCTCTTTGGCAGCGATTCACCTCCTTCTAATATTAAGCATCTTAAGTGTTTTCTTACGACAAACTAGATTTTCTAGACTTCACGAACCCTGGCTCGCTTTTACCCAAGCATGGGATGGGGAACTCGCAGACGTACTAGAAGACGTAGCCCGACGCCGCATTTCCGACCCAGCTCGAGTCTTCCAGCCTCAGAATAGGGGCGATGAGATCGTTGGATTAGATCTCGACTCCCTCAATCGTGCAGTGGGCCTGAGGAAAAGACCGAAGAACCGAGTAGAATCCGACTCGTCAGATGACGAATTTTAGACCTTATTCTTTCATTAATTAATATGTTTACTAGCTGCATGACGTTTGGGGTGCTTATAGGGGCAATCCTGGATCGCCACTACCTAAACGGTCGCAGTCGGCCCAGAATTGGGCCCTATAAAACTAGAAAATACCACATCATTCACTACCCCAAAATCACTGGCGATGAGAATGGAATCGGATTGAGATCACATGGGACAGATACGACCATAATGACACCAATTACACTATCACAACCGTCTCTCCCCTGAATCTATTTTTCGCTATAGTACTAAACAGTAACCCTACACACAGCGGACAAAACCACCCTCCTGTTACAAACCACTCATTCCAGGGTAAGAGATATAAGGTCACGTGAAGATAAGCTGTGTCGCCAAGACCTTTTCCCTTGGCGACGTAATGCGTCGCCAAGCCCTTTTTCCTTGGCGACGTAGTGTTTTCTATGAAACCCCTTTTTCTATATAAAGGGTATGGGATCACTCCCATCTAGATAGTCTCTCTTTTAGCTAGCCAGCGATCAATCTAAGTATTTACCCTTCTACGCCCTTTGTTATCTAAAATCAAGACCAGTGATGACGGCTTCGTTACACCTCCTACGCGAGATGTCGTCTCAAATAGGTATACGCCCGCGCGCGAGCCCACCGCGATAGGATGGATGAAGGGCGTTGGTGAAAGTGATGGGCTTTGGCGGTAGGGGTGATGGATCTGATGGTATCGTGAGGGGATCTTGGGATAACGAGCGCTCGGGCTCGCTGTGTGTCGATGGGAGATCGAGTGATAGGGGAGATCGTGGACCGCCGCTATTTGAACTGTCGACGGTCCTATTTTAGACGGTACGAATTCGGAAAAGCGAGCATCATTTACTCCACCAGTTCAAAACCGCTGTCTCTCAGACTGTGCAATATAAAGCAACGCAAATGCTTTGTCGAGACATCGGCGGTATGACTTAAGTTGTCACAGTCGGGGTACGGACCCGATGTTTTGTTCCCTTTTGCCACTACATGCAAATATACGATTTTTACCCTGTATTCGTCACTTCGATCTTCAAAACGTGATAGTCAGGTCCACTAAGCCACTGTTAGGGATCTTGGGCACAGAGTGAAAGATAGTAGCCGGAGAGCCACAGTGAAGGCGCTAAAGTATAGGTAGAGTTCGAATAGTCATTGAACTCTGGCCTCTTTCTGAAGCCATGGGGGTGAAGCCCCCCTACTTATAGATAATTCTAGTCTATCGTAGCCTGCAGAACAGGGGGGGGGCGCTGGTAGCGCCCCTGTCCCTTTATCACGTGACAGCCACATATGACGCTCCCCACGGCCTATAAATAGGACTCGCAGTTGGATAGTTGGGTTGTTATACCTTCCCTTTCTCTCGCCCCAGAGCACTGCTACAGACCGCCCAGTATGGGCAAATTTAAACGTGGCGCAGGTACTATCCATTTTCTTGTATCAGGCACCATAATCTTTAACCATGTGCTTTAGGCTATTTTGTCAATGAGACCTTGAGCCTCAAAGCCAAGATGGCCGCCGCTGGCCTTGAAAGAGCTTTTTGGATTAAGTGAGGACTCGATTGAGAGCTTTAACGAAAACATGAGAAATCAGTAAATACACTATAGTATATACCCCTACTTAAATCGATGGCCATACTGGACAGAAAAGGACCGGTGTTGGGGGGGGGGGGGTGGCAGCATGGAGTTTAAGCTACGTTATATTAGCTCTGTAGGTAGATCCATACCATGCTGCAAAAAGAGACCATCGTATACCAAATTAAGGAATGTCTCAAGCCCCGTGACCCCAATGAATCCATAGCGCACAACATTTTCTACATACTATGGCCGGGGAGGTGGTCAAGCCCTGTGGATCGATCTGTTAGCTTGAAAACCCAGGATAAAATCGTTAACAGAGCGCTTACAGCCATCGATTTCTTCGTCGACAGTGTTAGTGATTTTGCACTGGTTTGCCTGAGCTACGCTCTGAATAGCCAGGCCATCGCTGAGCAGCGGCTTAGAGTCCATAGTCCTCTGAAGAGCATCGCCCTTCCATCCAAAGAGATAATCGCCGTGTGTACCATAGCCTACGCTGTCATCGTAGCTCCACACGAAGGGCTGTGAGCCGTCCTCTGGCCAAAGCGACCTGTCGTTGAATTGCGTGGTGTCCCACATGGTCTCAAAGGCCACCTGAGGTGTACGAACGGGATGGGACGTCGGACAAGGACCAGCGGGAACGAATCCCCCCCTGTTTGTGTTGTACATGTGGTCTTGGTGGTTAGGGGTGTCAAGGTTCTTGCCATCCCAGCATCTAATACATAGTCAGCTTAGTTACGGGGGAAAAATGTTGTGGGGGGGGGGGGGGCCACTAACGCAGGGAAGTGGTGAATAGCCATGATGCCGGCCGGGCATGGCTGCTTGGGAAACTCTGCAGTCTCAGGGAATCTTGTCATGACATCCTGGAGGCAAGTGTAGCGAAGGCCAGGATTGGTGCCATCCGTGCTGGTAGGCGACCCAACCGTCATCCGGAATCCCTGGTGTCGTTAGTGAAATCGTCCTCGTTATTCGAAGACTTAACCTACAGGCTTGAAGGCCGTGATCTTCTGGTTCCCATTCGAGTTGAATGAGTCTTGGAGGTAGTAGATAGTCATCCCTCCCTCCAGGTTACCTAGGAGAGCATTTGGGTACTGAGGAACACGTTTGTAGGTCCCATTGCGGGCCTTGAAGTACATCACAGCTGTCCAGTAGTTTGAGAAGTCCTCAGAGAAGCTGCAGGTTGTGCACGTAGCCTTGTTGCCGACGTCCTCACTGGGGTCCATGCTCGCGTTAAAGGCATTTCCACCTACGATCTGGTGGAGATGGGCCGAGGGCACGATGCCTGGCTCGACAAGGGGATCGAGGCGCTGGACACTCAAAGTGGCACAACCGAACCGAAGGTATGCCTGGGAAGGCACGGCCAGCCCAAGGGCGACAGAAAGCGAGGTAACCTTCATCTCGACAGTATCTGCTAGAGTGGCGTTAATGCTGGTGATGTGGGGCCGGAGATGGTGGGAATGTGGGGATACCCAGAGACAAGCCGGGTCAGTCGAATTCGCCTAGCATTTATACTTAATGGTAACTCATCACAGCCAACTGGGCTCGCTTATGCCGCTCTCCCTCGGCAGAATACGCGGTTCTGGGTCGTTTATTTCGCATTCAACCAGAGGAGTATAATTTAAAGCATATGCTCATGTGGCTACTAAACCAGCTTAACTATCGCTAAGACGTAGCAATTTTCACCGCAGCAACATCGCCAAGATATCAAGGTCTGAATGTCAATTGGTTAGCACCGCAAGTTGGCTCGCCACAGTCGCGGCCGGCAAAGCGAGGGCTGGGGACAAGCCGTCTCAGTCGTTAATATCGAGAGACCGTACTCAGCACTTACCAATGAGACGGCAATTGGTTGATTGGGCCTAGGTTTACAGGCTCCCGGGGATTTGCGTTCCGACTGCCTGCATTGTTTCCGGTCCCATATAGATGTAACCTAATAAGACGAGTACATAATAAACTGCATGCGTTGCTCCAATTATAATAGAATTACCTGGTACTTGGTGGTATTCAACAATCTTGAGCCGCCTTCTCCCGCTTCCTCCCCTTGCTTTCTGGTTTGCCGAATACTACCAGATTTTCAAGTAGGGCTGCTATGGGAGGCTTCTGCCTTTTCTTCAAGATAGTAATATGCGGTTCACAATGTATAATACTATTTTTAGTTCGGAAGTCTTCCATCATAGAAGAGATGTGGGCGACTGCGCAGGGCTTATATGCAATAGCAAGGGTCCATCTAAGGCTTGGGAAATAAATTCTCCTATTGGCATTGCTCTCAGCCACTTGAATTCCGAGTACGTACAAGAATACCAGCCTACTGTAGGTAATCATATATGTAGTATCATGATGAATAATGCGCAGGCCAATATCAAGAAATCGTGATACCGCCAACACATTATTGCTACGTCTGTCAGATAGCATGGAAAGTCATATTTACTCATGGTAGCTAGGCTGATACCGCGATTCATGTCGCTTGGTAGACCTGGAGGATTTCAATACACTATCTATAGCGACCACCAGATATGCGTCACGGTTTAAATGATACCTATGGTGGCTCGCATTACCTTTGCTTGATACTATTGTAACGAAGCCGTCACCACTTGGTCTTGATTTTAGATAACAGAAGATGTAGAAGGGTTGAATACTTAGATTGATCGCTGGCTAGCTAAAGGAGAGACTATCTAGATGAGAGTGATCCCATTCCCTTTTATATCTGAAGGGTTACCACCAAAGAATGGATCGCCACGTGATTTCTGTTATCAGTGGGTAGGTCTATTCTGGAATGAATGGTTTGTAACAACTATATTGCGGACCAAGATAATAGCGCTCCATGGAAATGTTGCCGTATACGTAAATCGAAACATGGCAATGTGAGTTAAGCGGACTATCAGTCTAGGCCAGGAGACTTGTGAGACTCCTCTCTGAACAAGCACTCGTCGTATTCACATAGCACCGTCTCCCATAGTCTGTTACACACTTAGAAACATGATCTAGGTCATGTGATATCGCTCGTGACCAATGGGTTCATTGATGAGAGGGGGTGCTTACAAAGCTGAGATCTGACACAGCTGATTTTGAGGCCGATTCTGGGCTATACTTGTCGTTTCGTTCTAGGAGGCCATCGATGTCCATGAATAACAGCAGCACTTGTAGAGCAACCGTGCAGGGTATCCAACTATAATCCCGGGACCATCACGGCTCATATGCGTCCGCTAGAGGCTTTGTTAGCTAGACAACTTACTGTGCCACAAACTACACGCATCAAGACACGCCAGACATATTCGGCAACTGGGCTCCGCGAGAATATCAAATCCGAATACGAAACTTGTTTCGAAGATGGCAGAGAACGGGCGACCCCTAGGTTTGGAAATTGTCGGTTTCCTTGGCGATGGCTTATACATAATCATAGGTATCGCAGGGGAATACGAATACGAAACAGGCTTGGCATTTCTGAAGAAAGAGGCGCTGAGCTTTCTCCCCCAGGCTCGAGAGGACCCAAATGGAGGAGAGATGACGGTACAGTGGGCAGTGGATGGGCCGGTCTGTATTCGTCTATATAAAAAGCTGCCTGGATCTTTTCATTCGAAAACATATTCCACCCAAGCGACAATCATTCAACAGAGCCTCAGCACAAGTTACCCCGACCGGATTCAAAGCTTCTTCTGGAAGTGAGGACTTCGCAGTATCGCCATTGACATCGCCCAAATTAACCGAAGACACACCCAAAAACCACCTTGCACACGCCAATCCGACATGACCTTAGTCGTGCTGCCCGCCCTCGAAGCTGAGCTCGAGCCTCTTTACGACGTCTGGCTAGCCGCGTTCAAAGGTCAGCCGGCCGTAAACGTTCTCTTCCCGGAGGACGCCGATCGTAAAGCTCAGATAGAGCTGATTAGGCAAAGCTGGGGTGATGTCGGGTACCCCATCAAATGCGTCGATACCGAGACCGGCGACATCGTGGGCATGGCTACGTGGGAAATCTTCTGGCGATCCAGTGAGGATAGCGGCTGGAAAAGGCCCAGCTGCATCACGTGGTTGACGGCCGAGGATTGGAACAAGGCGAAGGAAGTCGTGTTGCCAATGTGGGATGTGCGAGAGAAATTGTTTGGCAAGCGAAGACACGTCTGTGAGTGATACACTAAGCCGAACTAACGGGTACGGCCCGTGCCGAGCGTTGCTGACACCTAGCTAAGATCTCGGTTCCATGGCTGTGCATCCAAAGCATCAACGACGTGGAATCGGCCGGTTACTTGTGCAATGGGGCATCGATGTCGCCGAGCAGCTGGACCTTCCCATTTATCTCGAGGCGACATTTGAAGGGATGCTCTTATACGAGCATGTTGGCTTCAAGAAATTGACGCAGGAGAAAGTTACTCTTTCAGAGTCCGTTACTGGCATCCCTGGCGGTGCGGATGTCCCGTTGATGGTCAAAATGCCTTCAGCATGCAATGGCTTGAGCTTCGAGGAGTGGGAAAACAAAGGTTCTGCAGATACATGCTAGGTGTAGATTTCTAGTATAACACATTCTTATCCCAATAAAATATCAACAAATTCGGGTTCTGCTGGCGTTCGGGGCATGGACTTGCACACAAGCAAGCAAGTCATGCCCTATGACAAACCACAGTCTCGGTGGTTTTGGCTCGATGACAACTGTCATATTCCTGTAGCATGTTAACAACCATAGAAGAAACGTGCAGTTGTGGCATAACTTATCGGGGGAAGAAGACTAAAGCCGCTTGGGTGAAGGCCAGTTCGCAACGTCCATAGGACAAACATCCATTTAGGTGGATTAGAACAAAAAATTGATTATTTAGGCCATCAAGAGAGGTGCTTCTCCACGCAGTCCACAAAGACCGGACAAGCACTAGGCTTTGACTCCAACTCTAGATGGGTCCCGGACTCTGCAGCCTGCGTAGAGCAACAACTCCACATGAAGCCCTGGAACCCCGCAAGTATTTCATCCTTTGCCTTTCAAGTGTATCGAGAACAGTCATCGGCGAGTTCGCTCCGCGATTTCGGCGATCCTCCTTGCAACATCTCCCGCGAACCTGACTCAATGGAAACTCTCTCTGTTGATCGCACTACCAACAAAGACTAGATTTTGATTCCTCTCCTTCGAGCCAGATGGCAGCTAGGAGGGCAAGCTCGTACGATCCAAAAACGTCGATAAAAGTCGCACTTCTCGTCTCTTCTTAGAGCATTGCTGCCAAAGAGGAGGAAATCATCAACTACCCTCAGGCAGTCGATGGGGAGATTGGCGTCTCCCATCATCGTGAGTAGAACCCACGAGAGGAAGTTAATGCGCCTGGTCGAACCTCGCGAAGAGCATATCGGTGGCTGATGCCGTGACATGGTGTTGTGGGTTGTGAGTAGGGAGGATGAAAGACATCAAGCAGACAGCCACAGAATGCCGGGTGTAACAAGAGATTGGGGTGCCGAGAGCATGCAACAAGACGATGGTCCTGTAGTGTCAAAGTTCGAGCAAATCAATCTGTTGTTTCCGAGAGACGCTCGCTCACTGAGTCCATGAGACAAAGCGATTCCGGCGAAGCAAGTCAACGGGAGGGAAGAGGATTGAAATGCTCTTGCTTCGACTGTATGAAGTCCATGTTGAGCCCTACCCACAGATTCTCAGGCGTACTGGCAAGGTCAGAAGACCAGCACCAATCCCAGCGAGCAGCACGTCATGGCGAGCATCTGTTCATCCTCCGGCTTAGACAAACACCAAAACACGATCCAACGACCAGAGTACAAGTTCCAGCGAAACAGTGTCGACGAGCGACTCCAGACCAGGAGTTCTTACCAGACGACTCATGACAAAGATCTTCGCGCGCCCAAAGCGACTGGAATGTCCTACCACCCTTCCACCGCCAGAAGTCAGCTCAGTGCACACTGCTTTTCAGCAGCGCACGACCTTGCAGTGACAACTGGAAGTTTAGAAGGCGGACGTAGACGACTATGAGCGCAATACTAAAAACCAAGTGATAGCTTAGGGTTAAGTTCCGAAACACCATTCCCAGCAGCAGACCTCACAAGCTAGCCCGCTAGCCACCCTCACATGACGATCCACACGCGGCAGAGCATTAGGTCCCATTGACCTCGAACTGCGACGCGTCATGTGGGTCTTGAGGCCTGCTGAGGGGTCCAAAGACATTCCGTTCGGAAAATGGGAATCGGAGAACTGTGGAGGAGGCGCCGTGCGAGTTGTATGGGGGCCCGTCTCCCTACCAGAGGGAAGACAGGTGAGAGAGCTTCCAGTGGAGAGGTTCGAAGGACATGAAGTAAAGAGGACCGTATCTCGACTAGTAATCGCAGGCAAAATCGCCTCAAGTTCTGATCGTGAAAGCCAGTGATACAATACTTAGGTAGAGCAAGCAGAGTATATGATGTAAAAGAAGTAAAGAAATGGTAGGGTACTTCGTAGTGGGGGAGATACCTAAGTGCTCTGGCTGTTTGGTCTGTCGCGACTAGCAACACGCGTCGTATCGCGTTCGGCAGCTGACACAGCTGGCACACAGTTGGTGCTGTGCGGTACCGAGTCACGTAATCACGAGACATACGGACCCGGACTTTGCGAGAGTTAGTACATACATGTATGTACTAAAACGTTAAAGGCATGTAACCAACTACCTGGCTAGTGTTCTAGAAGCTTGTAGTTGTATTTAGGTAGGTAGTTAGCTGACTCAGGACACTGTCGAGAGCTAGAATACCATCATCAACTTCCTCTTCATAGCCCTAAGGAGCACCTAGCCATGCAAAAATCACGTATAGTGCCTACAAACATAGATACATACATGAAGCTCAAATCATAACAGCATGCCACTTTCACAGGTACCCGATACCAGATGACCAGTCTATTATCACTGATTGGGTATCAGTATGCTTACAGAAGGCCCATCCAATAGTCACCATTCATTCTACCAACCTCCAGAAAGTATCTTGAGATAAGTGATAGGAGGCAAACCGAAACCTCGAAGATTATTGTGTACTCATCATCTTCTACTCTTCCACTTATCACAGGACTTCAAACCCCTAGCAAGGAAACCCAGATGGATGGGACCAGAGCAGGTGAGAGCGATGGGGATTTTGTCAAAACCCTCGAGAAAAGAGCTCTCGAAGCTTTCGGCCAAGGCCGCGGGCACGCTCAGAATGTGGCATCTTTCAACGAACTCGTGAATGGGTAAATAAAGGGGAAAGAGTTAAAATGTGGGGTGTATTCTTAGAAATATTTCTAATGCTGTGCATAGGGTAAAGACTCTGCCTCTTGTGAGGGCCTTGACCATCCTCATCAAACCAGGGCGATTGCCCGACCCTGTCCGAGCTGAGCTCATGAAGGTTCTCACGAGAATCCCAAAGCGTCCGGGTGGTGTTCGTGACATACTCGAGTTTGTTTTCGCAGTCCACCCGTCTACCACTGTGAAGAAGTCGGAAGTTGCCGCTCCTCAGAAGTCAGGTGCCAACATCACCATGGAAGCACTGAAAATGGCCTCAAACATACTCTCAACCCCGCCTGCGGATAGTCAGCCAGAAGACTGGTTTAAGGCCATCTCTAGCCAGCTCATCGAACTCTTGGATGGAGAAGGTGATCGAGACTTGATAAAAGTTGCTGCCTACGTAATCGGCTTCGGTATCTTAGGAAGACGGACCTTTGGCGCCCCAGGTACGAATTCTTAGGCCGGTTCCAATGGGGGTCTTGATACTAATCACTACGTGTAGGCGCTCCTGGTTGGCGGTACTTCGCATACCCAATGCTTTCGAAGATCCATCCCACTTTGTATGCAACTTCCGGCGAGAAAGTCTTGTCGGAGTCCAACAACAATGTTTTACAACATCAGAGGCAGCCATGGAGGGCAGCCACTATGGAGGGCAAAGACATACTAGTCGAGGCTGATGAGCTTTCTACCGCATTAAGACGCCTATCGTCATTACTCAGTTCTCATCCCAACCCAGGCTTGTCTTTACGACTCCTTCATGGAATCATGCCGCAGCTTTGGGCGTTGTCGTCATGGCCGCAGCAAGACGGTGATATCGTCGATCAATACTGTCGTCCCGCAGATTCACTTCTGAAAACAGCATTGAAGCTGTCCAAAACCATTGACGATTTGTATAACCTTACTTCCAAGATACTCCACAAAGGTCAAGTCGAAGATAACACTGATCAATGGGTATTTGAGCGGTCATCGAATGGCGGCATCCAGGTGCGTTTGCTGCCGCGCAACCACCACGGTGAAGATATGAAGTTCGATATTGGGCAGCTCGAATCCAAGGCCAATGCCTTCGTGGAGCTCCTTAAGTCACTCAACTCCGACACTGAGAGAAGTGCATTATTCTTGCTTCTTCTTAAAGATATGCTCGATCAACAAAAGGGAGCTAACCGCATTCTTTTCCGAGCCGACGATCACCAGGAAGAGGACCCCGAGGTGGCTCTTATCAGGGCCAAACTTCTGCAAAGGATGATGGAAGTAATGCCCGATCAACTAGTGTCCAATTCAGACCAACTTCTAGAGCTGGCCAGCAGGATACTTGGAAATTTCGAAGAAGCCTCGGCTAATGATGATACAACAGCCCTCGCACTGAGTTTGCTTAATCTTGTCGTGACCGCTCCAAGTTTCAAGAAAACAGATGTTGAGGCCACGGTCTTGTCCTCGATCCAATCTTCACTTCACCGTATTAGCGCAGCTCGGAATTCCGACGTATCGCAAACGGCTCATAATATATCACTTCTTCTCACCTACCGAGACGCGCTGGATGACCCGTCGGAGGCGCTGTCGGCGCCGACAGAGCGCCAAGTCGAAGATCGGAGAACCTACAACCTCGCGATACAACTCATCACCGAGCCGGACACACCAGCCCCCGTGCGATCAGAAGGACTGAATCTCCTTTCTTCCCTTATCTTAGCTGAAAGTCCCATTCTCGACATTCCTACGGTCTTGGCCCTGCTTTCTTCACTATTGAATGACGATGAAGATTACACAAATCTGAGGGTGATCAAGCTATTCTCCCAGCTCGCTGGACGGCACCCGAAGTCGGTCACCAAAGAGCTCCTGGAGCACTACGTGGACGTCGACGAAAAGGAAAAGATCGATACGCGACTACGGTTCGGCGAGGCTTTGCTTCAGGTAATCCAGACCCTTGGAGAGACCTTTACAGGCGACGCAGCCACAACCGTATGTGAAAACCTCCTCGCTACCGCCGGGCGGCGAGGCTACCGACCGAAGACCGAGAAGAAGCAGGAGCGTGAGGCTCGCGTCCAGGCTCGAAGGCACAAGGAAGCCTCCGACGCGTGGGGCGGCGAGGTGCCGGACCTCGGCGACGATGACGCGCTGAGCGCGGAAGAGCGCGCGCGCGAGGAGGCGATCGCGCAGATCGTCGGCGGGTGGGAGAGCAAGCGCGGCAGCGAGGACGTGCGGGTGCGCGCCTCGGCACTGTCGATCTTCGCGGCGGCGCTCGAGACCAACGTCGCGGGCGTGGGGCCCACGTTGGCTGAGGCGTCCGTGGACCTATGCCTGGACATACTGACACTGGAGGGGGGGCCGGAGGCGGGCATCCTGCGTCGTAGTGCTGTCGCCGCGGTGCTCTCCTTCGTGCGCGCGCTCGCTGACGCCAAGGACCGGGGTCGTAGGCTTGGATTCGGGCTCACGGACCCCAGTCGCGGCGACATCGCGCGCGTCCTGCGCTTCGTCGAACAGACCGACAACGATGGCCTCGTGAAGCACAATGCCCACGAGGCTGCCGAGAGCCTCGAGAACTGGACGCTGACGACGCTTTTACCGGAGGCGACGAGGAGTGACGGCCCAGGCTCTACTCTAACGCGAATCGCCGGGCTGGACATCTCGGCCCCGTCTCTACCGTCGCTACAGCAGGAGGGTTCAGGCTCCGAGTCAAAGGGTCGGCCTCTCATAGAGGAAATAGAGTAATGCCCCATAAACAGCCCCGGTGCCTGGCTCTCGGATGGTTCAATAACCCCATCTCCTTTACGATGTAGCCCTGGATATACCCACGTCTTCCAGGGTTATATGTCTATTTCAGCCGTGACTACACGCTACAAGACATGCCGATGATATCCCTGTGGCGATATTATCCCAACCTCCCCTCACCAATTCAGAACACCCTGGCTATCTACTAGGAGCACTAGTATATGAGTTTCGTGTGTATCGCACTGCGCCTACATACCAGTGATACCCAGGCGCCTATCTTTCGCCTTGTTGACACTCGCTTGAGAGGTTAACCGGCTAGTAGTGTTTGACTATACTACTCCATGTCGATCGATCTTGCTCCTGTTCTGTCGTACAAGGCAGCGTCCTCGCTACAGTATGCATAATCGGCATCGGACTTGACTGGAATAATGTATGAACACATGTGCCTATTGCTACGGTATCAATTGCGGCGTTTAGGCTAGGGCAATCCCGGAATCATGATCATATAGCTGTCAAAGAATACTAAGATGACTTTGCACTTGTGTTCTTGACTTCTTGTTCGTAGTACCGAAAGGAATAAGTCATAATGCTAGTCGTGTCCTAAAGCCACGTAGTACTTAAGTGTTATATACGTAGATGTAGCTATTACATGGCTGTTCATTCGAATGGCAGCTGGACTGGTGCGACTAACGAATCGTGGGGCGTTCAGCTCCGATATACAGAGGACCTTTCTCAATCCTCTTTAAGTGCTGGTTTTGACTTCCAGCAAACAATGCTGCTAATTACAGGACGTATGCCAATGATGCCGCGTTTGCAGTGCTCAGTAGCAGACTTATCTATTTCGTTCTGGGGGAACAAGTCTCCATCCTAACGCCTGGAACTCTCAAGCTCCTTGGGCCACAGCAGCTCGCGCCTCCAGATACAGCGGGTCATGGTGGCGAAGATGAGGAACCAGACGAGGACGAGGCAGGCGGCCATAACGCAGCCGAAGAGGCGGAGGCCGGCGCTGCCGAGGGCTCGGGCCAGCGCGAGGGTGGCGGTCACGAGAGCCGTGTTGGGGAACACGAAAGACCACCAGGTCATCTGGAAGGGCATGTTCCGGTGGCTGTCGGACCGCACGGCGTATTTCCACAGCGACCCCACCGACACCATGAAGAACCAGATGCTCAGCCCCCAGAGCCACAGCGCCGCCAGCAGCGAGATCACTCGCACGATGAAGGCCGCGTGCTGCTCGCCCTCGAAGTTTCGCGGTAGGATCACGTCGGAGTTTTGGCCGAGGAGGACTGTTCATCATACTGTTAGGACATGCTGTCCATCTCTAGCTCTAGGAGTGAATAGTAATAGTGGTGATCCTAACGTACCTATACCTGCTACGGTAAACCCACTAGGTCCAATAGAGATGAACTGTCGAGGGCGTCAGAGAGCTGTCTGCTTATCAATTGGACTGGAAAATCGGGGTGTACATACAACACCCGGCCGCTGCATATCCCCCGGGAGCTTCTGCGTCATTAGACGGTATATGAAGGCAGCGCAGATCATGAAACTAATCAAGAAACCAGTGCCCTGTACCGAGAGGGCGCAGAAGGCTATCGCCGTGGCATTGATACGCGACACCTCACCCACCTTCACTACGGCGGCAATCAAATTGCTTCCGTAAGGGGCGCTGAGGAGTAGCGGGTATGCCGGAAAGACCCAGACCGGGGTCATCATATGAATGGGAAATATTCTAGGGAGGCCGTGTTCAGCAAAGAGGCCGTGAAACCAGCTTCGGTGGGATAGAGAAAGACATACTGGGTCGACCAAAGGATGAGATACATGCCGGCACTAGCGATCATGCTAATACCGATATAGATCCAGTAGAGGCATTCCATTACGGGAATAAGCCATGGACCGGTGAAAGGGATGGCGAATTCGCATATATTTATGAGAATCGTACCAGTCGAGACGACCTGCAATGGTGAGAAACGACCATCTTCATGGTGGGCCGGCTCCTAAGGACTCACCACTGCTGGGATGAATAATGATTCGACCTGGTCTCTGAAGGACTGGTAGAAACTTCCCGGTACCATATAAAATCTCATGGAGATCAAGACGCAGTTCACGGTAAAAAGGCAAATATTGAATAAGAGGTATAAAACCCCGATGTAATAGATCCAAGATGTTTCGTAGGAAGTCCATACTGGGATGCGGTCAGTCTCTGTAGCACATGCCACTCAACTCAAAGGAGGCAGTGTACATACTGGAGTGAAAGACATTCGATATTCCTCCAGTAGCCTATTTGTCCGTGAAGATGTTGAGCGTGGTTAACACAGACTCCGTCTGTCCATTATCTAGATCCAATGCTTACCATGGTCTACCACTCCCAAAATTAGCGAATTGTCGAATATAGGGGAGAAAACATCGCCTCCAGCAGCACCACACATACAACAGCCGGTAGCTTACCAGGGTGAACCAGGTCCATTGATAGCAACATATCCGATCACGGATCCCAATCTTTCCTGTCTTGTGCCTCCTCGCATTAGAGACCATCCGCGCGAGGCTCTCCGGATCATGAGCCTCGAAAGACGAGCCGCTGTTGTTCGACGACTTCCCGCGCTCCCGCAGGGCTGTGTCGCGCGGGCTGAAGTAGTCCTCCCTAGGCGTCACGTAGCCATTGTAGACGTCATCAGCCGTGGCTGGATCACTGATCAGCTGGGAACTCGCACGTCTGACCATTATGCCAGAAGTCATCCGGTGTGCGTCCCAGGACCCGGGAAATTATGTACAGCCCGATGAGGAGCAGGGGCTCGACATGAGCCAAGGCGGAGTGGAAGTTGACGAGCGTAGCTAGAAAGACGACCACATGGAGCACGACGGACCCAACGTTGGAGATGGACATGATACAGTCTATCTGCTTCAGAGATGGCCGTCGTCGTCTAGAGGGCGTCTGAGAGAATGCAGGAAGATAAGAGGGGGGGACAGAATGATCGACGACACCACCGCTGTAAAGGAAGTATGTAATATGATGTTCGCCACGGCTTAGGGAATATAAATCTTGACCTAATCGGGGAATTGGAGAGAGGGGTGTTATTAGAAATGGGTATTGGCCGTGGTAAGTTTTTGCGTGTGTTTCTGCTAATCTTGCCTAAAAGACATCATAACCATGGGTAAGGGGGTAGAGAATGGTGGTCTATTATGAAACTGTTACAGAACAGAACAGCACTTCTTGAGTCGTGATAGTGACTGCGAATGACTTTCCTTATGTACGGTGTTGTTTTTATACAGGTCAGTGAGCATTTCTGTAGCTCAGGAAGGCGGATTAGTTGTCAGTGCTCTATGTAGGTAAGTATTAGTTAGAGAACACTGGTCTAGTGTACATAGAAGGTGCCAGCTCTAGTTCCTACGTTCTAGTAGTAGGGATGGCAATCTTAGACTTTCAGCGGGGAAATTAAGAATATAGTGATAACTTCTAGGGTTGCTATGCAATTAGAAAGATGCAAGTATGCTTCTTACTTTTTATTTATTTCTTTTTTTTCTTCACGATTTATTTCCCTCAATACACATATGCTCAACTATTAGACAGGGAGAGCTGCTAGGAAGGTAGGCCAGCTGAGTATGACATGACTTGAGCTTAGAATCCAAAACGGGTGTGAAATATATTGAGGTATGAGGGCTAATGCCGTCATAAGTCAGGGTTTTCGTCGGTCCTGGCTTTAAATCCACCGACATTCTCTACTATAGCAATACCTACCTAGATTAAGGACTTGAGTACCTGCTCTAGGAAGGCAGGCACTTCACCACTCCTCAAATGCTCATTACTTATAGGCTCCTCGCCCTACTCCGTACCTAGTTGCATACTGAATGTACCTAGGAGAGAAACATCAACTTATCACATATGCCGTCTACTCCGTCGGTCGGTACATCTTGTGGCGGGTTGTAAGCGAGCAGGCGAGCCTGGGATGACATGTGGCAATGGACAATGTCACCCATGAACAGGCTGACAGGGTTGTAGGACTACCCAATTATAGGCGTTCAGGCGCTATAGCGTCATTCAGAGCCCAACCAGCCAACATTGTAGCGTTAATCCATGAATGTTATCAAGGGTTTCCGGGCTCGCGGGTCCAAAGTGGGGATTCTCCACCATTACTTCTGTACGCCGCCGGGCAAACCCGGGATCGGACTTGTACATAGCAATTTAAGGGACTTGTGGAAACTGGAAAGACAGCCCTGGAGCTGGCAGGTTGGGTAACCTTGGGGCGGCAAGGGCGGGTAGATCTTCCACTCAACAACTGCTAATGTTGAACCAAAGGACTCAGTAATTAATTAGCACACACACACGCACACGCACACATACAAGACACAACAACTACTCTACATGAGTACATACTAAAAACGCCGCCATTTTTCAAGTACTGGTACTAAGTAGACCACTTAAAAGGCAAGCTTGATCATACCTACCCAGGCAGCTGCCAGGTAGTCTGCCCTTTTATCACTCACTACCTCCTAAGTATCCAAATACCCCCGACCCCTATAACGTCACTACTCCCATCCAGTCTAGCGAAAAGGGAAAAAGCAACAAAGCCAAAAGTCGATGTCTGAAACCCACAACTCCGGCTTCGCTCAACTTCTCCCAACGCCACAACGGTCAACTTACAAATATACTATATATATATATACACTAAACACTTTAAACAATACCAAATAAAACCTCCCTTCCTATGTTAGACATTAAAGCTGGCCACGGTATTGGGAATAAAGAACCATGGCTCTAGGTCGTGGATGTTCGAAGCGGTGGTCCTTGAACGATACCTATGGTAAGAAGTTAACTTAGCTTTCACTTCCTCCCGCTTTGAATTTATGAATTTCACGTGAAGTTCAGAAGCTCACGGTATCGTACTTGTAGGATTCATCGCGACATTCTTCGAGGCTCAGAGTCGGGCTCGCCGTACTCGAAAACCTACGACTCTCCATCCTGCCTCGAGGCGAGTACCGCATTCCCAACTTAGATTCATATCCGGAACGCAGGAGGCGGCAGCTTCAGTTCCCAACAATGGCGGCTTGATGCCCCCCGAGCAGACTGCTACGTCGACTGGTCACACCGTTCGACGCGGATTCCACAACTACTTCGTGACGCATCTCCCTTCGTCCTCACTCCACCCCGATTCGAGCCCAAGACCCGGCCTACATCACAAGCTACCGAGATCCGCCGCAGCACCACACGTCGCCGAGCCGGGCGCTGCTCCCGCCGCGTCGCCTCCCCATATCCCGCCGAATCGCGACCTCACCGTCGTGCGCATCCCGCTCAAAAGCGCAAAACACCACTTCGGCGCCGCGGACTCGAGGGGGTCGCGCGCATACAACGAAGACCGACACCAGGCGGGCACTATCGACCTCCCCGCGTTCGCGAAACGGGCGCCCATCAGTTTAGTCCGGAAGCCCCAGAACAAGACCGGCGAAGCGACGCCGGCCGACAGCTCTTTCGGAGACCCGCAGATCTTCTACTTCGGCGTGTTCGATGGCCACGGCGGGACGCAGTGCAGCGACTTCTTGCAGGACGAGCTACACGGCTACATCGAAGAGGCAGCCGACGAGTTCGGCCTGAAGAGTAGCCTGCGGTCTCACAAGAAGACCCGCAACCCCCTCACCAGTCCCGGCCGAGGGAAGGATACGGCGTTATTGGGGGATGCCGAGGCTGGCGGGCTGCAGAAGCTGGACGAGCTGGACATCAAGAGCTCGCAGGAAGTGATGGCCAAGGCCAAGCTTCCTGGAGTGAACGACCGGGGAGTGATCCAAGAAGCGGGGCGGGCGAGCGTCATGAAGGGCGACAAGCCGGTGCCGGCAATCGCTTGCGAGTCCAAGGCCCTGAGACTGCAGAAGGAGCTGGCCGAAGAGTACAAGAGCACCATAGGCGGGTACTTCAAGCGGTTCAACCCGCCTCATTTCACGTACAAGACGGCGGACCCGAAGGGGCCGGAGCCGCCCGTAAGCATCGAGTCGGTCCTCACGTACGCATTTCTCCGGGCGGATCTGGACTTCGTGACGGCGCAGGCACGCAAGCCGGACCCGGACGACCCGTACGTGGCGGACGTGGCGGTCAACAACGATGAGATCTTGGGCCGGCCGTACCACATCCCGCCATCCGGGCATTACATCGGGGGGTCGGCGCGGTTCAAGGGCGGCTCGACGGCGTCGATAGCACTCATCTCGACGCCGACGCCGGCGCCGTTCTGGCACCCGGCGGCCTCGTCGACGCTTGTGGTCGGGCACGTGGGCGACACGCGGATCCTGCTCTGCGAGACGGCGACGGGCCTCGCGCGGCCCCTGACGTCAGACCACCACCCGAGCGCGCCGGGGGAGTCGCACCGGCTACGACGGTTCGCGACGTCGCTGGTGGCGGACTCGTTCGGCGAAGAGCGGATCCAGGGGCTGGCGAACAGCCGGGCGTTCGGAGACATGCAGTCGAAGCGGCTCGGGGTGTCGGCGGAGCCGGAGGTGACGCGCACGGAGCTGGGCCCCGCGCAGTACAGCTTCCTGGTGCTGGTGTCGGACGGGGTGTCGGGGACGCTCGGCGACCAGGAGATCGTCGACGTGGTCAAGGAGGCCAACACTCCCGAGCAGGGCGCCCGCGACGTCGTCGCCTACGCCACCGAGGTCAGCCGCGACGGCGACAACGCCACCTGCCTCGTCGTCCGCCTCGGCGGCTGGGAACGCCGCTCCGAGGGAGGCCTCGGCAGCCTCGGCACCAAGGAGATTAGGGATTACCGCCGCAACGAGGCGCTCGACCCGCGGACGAACCGGCGGTAATGCGGTACACTGAATTTATTTTTTTTTGCGCCTTTTTTCCTTTGTTTTCGAGGTACACGCTCTACACCAGCATATCACGAGCAAGTTTTGACTTAATGCACAAGGGCGCAGGACGCATAGATACGATCATAGCGATCATAGAACATATATATACAGGATAATAAAATGTCTGCATGCAAACCAACGATATAAAAGGATTTACACCTGGCACAAACAGTACTAGATATTTTCTTGGTGATGAAAGTGCGAGAGGCCATGCTGTAGAGCTTTACATATGTGTCTCTTATAGAGTTACGCAATCCACCTCAACTCGTCCAACGCCCCTTAGGGGTCTCGTTCAAGGTTGAATTTCAATAATAACCTTACTTTCCTTTTGGAAAGGCTCAAAGGGACAAAGGATACCGAAACACATGGGCATAGCTACAGGGTGTTAATGTCGAGTTGAACTTCCCAAGGCTGAGTATTAAAGATACCGAAACCTTGCCAATAGGTATGTACCTTGAGGTAATACATACTCAGTACATGGGTACTTAGAGCTAGCCCGGTGCGGGTGTCTATCACGTTGGTGGGGCGACAAATACGGTGGAATTGTCTGTACCGCCATCTATCAGCCACAATTGTTAAGAATTCAGCAGGCGAATTAGACGGCCTTAATGCAGTTGATAGGCAGACCGGGGGGGCTAGGTTCTATCAGTACTTATTACTAGCGACTGTGTATGTATCTACCAACCTGGTAGACTCCAAGTTAATGCCAGTTAAAACTTAAAAGCCACATTGCCAATCTACCTAGTAAGACCATTCACCTACATGCAACCGCTAGGTAGGTAGAATTGCCCTAGGTATTCGTCCTGTACATACCTAAGTACTTCTAGTAGGTATGTTATTAGCAGGTCACTCACTATATCTTATTCATTATCAAAGACAACTGGGGTCTCAATCCCCTACCTACAACCTTATCTGACGATTTCCCTTAGACTTTATTTATTCAATTCAGCTGGGAATTATCCTCGAGGAAGCCATACCCTCCTTAATTATCCAATTTTTGGGCTTCCCGATTATACCTCTTGTTTAAATTGCTGTTCTACTATTGCACATCGTCCGTAGCTCAACTCTCAGGAAGGAAACCGAACGGCCAGCGAGCGTGTTCTTTTCATCTATTCGGCCCCCAACCAGGCTGGCCGGCACACTACAACAGCCTCGCTACCGACTACTCGACGCTCCCGGCTGAGTGATTCCACGGACGAGAATTGGAGAACCGATCCCGACAACGACCGAAGGGGAAGATTCCGAGTGGCCGAGGGGCGTATTGAACGACTCCACTCAAGCAAAGACACACAAAGACACAGGCAAAGACACACACACAATACACACAATGAGCGCCAAAGCCTCAGGTTCCGACGCCTCGGGCAACGGCAGCGCGCACTCGCGGGATCACAAGCAGGGGAACCAGGGGCGGTCATGCACACCGGACCAGGCGGCGGCGGTGCTGCGGATCCGGCGGTGCAAGGCGACGGCATTCTACGATATACTGGACCTGGAAGCGGTGCGGTCGACGTGCAGCGACGCCGACATCAAGAAGGCCTACCGCAAGCAGTCCCTACTGACCCACCCGGACAAGAACGGCCACGAGCACGCCGACGAGGCCTTCAAGATGGTCTCCCGCGCCTTCGGCGTACTCGGCGACAAGGAGAAACGCCAGAAGTTCGACCGCTTCGGCACCGACCCGGACTCCCGCTTCGAGAGCGCCCGCGCCCAGGCTACCGGCGGTAATCCCTTCGCCGGCTTCGGCGGTCGTGGGCCCGGCGGCGGCCCTGGGGGAGGAGGTGGCATGTGGGGTGAGGACGATATCAGTCCCGAGGAGATGTTCCAGCGTTTCTTCGGCGGCGGTTTCGGAGGACCTTTCGGAGGTGAGTGCGGTACCAGGCCTATTCTATCTAGAAAAGCTCCGCGGTAAGGAGGAGATAAGAATGTGATAGCTGATTTTTTTTCATACGTGCGTAATAGGATTCGAAGGGGGACCTCAGTTCGTCTTCAACGTCGGCGGTCAGCGCGGGTTCAGGGTACACCAGTTCGGAGGCGGAGCGCCTAGGCGACGGCCGCACAACGCGAACGGGAACCGGCAAGGGCAGCGGGATGCGGGCGGGTGGGACACGCTGGTGGGGCTGCTCCCGATCCTGTTCCTGTTCCTGTTCCCGCTGATCACGTCGATCTTCTCGGGGTCGGCGAGCGGGGACGGGTACGGGGGTGCGCCAGCGCCGCGCATGAGCTTCGATGCGGCCGAGCCGCCCTTGACACTACACCGCACCACCCCCAAATTCGGCGTCGACTACTTCGTCAACCCGGCCGAGGTCGAGGGCTGGGCCGACGGCGACCTGCGCCGTCTCGACCGCGAGGCCGAGGTCGGTTTCGCCCGCGCCCTCCGCCGCGCCTGCTCCGCCGAGGTCCGTACTAAGCAGACCCTCCTCGACGACGCGCAAGGCTGGTTCTTCCCCGACCAGGATAAGCTGCGCGTCGCCAAGGAGTACCAGATGATCAACTGCCAGCGCCTCGACAGGCTCGGCATCTCGCGGTAGCCGGAAGCGGAACGGTGAGGAATAGGCGGGGACACATTGTTGCAGTGCGGTGCGGTGGTCTTCATCATCACCAACATTCGCAATCAGCGTGTAACGAGCAGAATCGAGACAAAGACCAAGACGAGCCGGGCCGCCAGGGTGCGGGCTTCTTAATATAATGTTTACGTTACCCATATACGACACGAAGACTTTTGCCCTACGACCGAAGGCTTACACACACGGACACACGCGCATACATATATATATATAGGGTCACGTACCATCCGTCAGGTGGCAGCTAGATGATGGATACGGAGATACGAAGCCAGGAGGTGGGATGGTTTGACTGTTTTTTTTTTTTCATGCCTTGTTCGGCGCTGGTGGGTAGATTCAGAAGTGTTGCCTAAGCTGCAACGATGTAACATGTTTTGCCAACATCACG
This sequence comes from Eutypella sp. D-1, assembly GCA_023313575.1. Classification (NCBI taxonomy): domain Eukaryota; kingdom Fungi; phylum Ascomycota; class Sordariomycetes; order Xylariales; family Diatrypaceae; genus Eutypella; species Eutypella sp. D-1. Next base: position 118,070 of record JAJTTP010000008.1, on the reverse strand, counting down.
AATTGTGTGGCACTCCTTTGTATTCTGGGTTCTTATCCTTCTGCGATATTTCGTGGGAGCAGGAACATGTCTTTCATGGCCATGCTTCGTAATCCGGAAAAAAAAAATTCTGTTGTCTAATGGGGTGTTTCGTCATGGGGCTATGACCCTTCGACAGTGTGCCCTTCTCCCATCAACCCGAGCCCGGACGTACATCCTTGCAACGGTGTAGTCCGGAAATCATGGTAGGCAGAACGGTTAGGCGTACACACGCAGAACATAGCGGTCAGTCGCACTGGTACAATATCAAACAGTCCTAAGGAGTTACTGGGGTGGTCGTAGTCGAGTTGCACAATCATCCGTTTGATAGACGGCAGGCGTGGCCACGCTGCTCTTTGAGCTCTTTTTTAATTGCTACGTGTGTTAACTCACTGAACCTGGCAACGAGCAAACTTGAAACATCGACCCGGGGCATATACCTACGGGCAAACGGACTCGGTCGGCACTATTTATTGCTTGTCATGGACTTATCTAGGCTACCTAGAAATGCATGTTCTTCGATACATAGATACCAAATAGGTTCTCATCGCCCCCTTACTGGATACCGCGCAAACATCAAGCATTCCCTCATACAACGTGTCTGGCTTTCATCGTGTCAGTCGTTCGCGCTACTTATACAATCAATCGATCCCACCGCCAAACACAGCCGGCCTCATCTCTTCCATCACACGACACACCATAAGAATCTCAGGATGTTCATCGGTAGACTGTCAGTAGAGCTATTTTTGCAAATCGCGATGGAACTAGAGGAAACTCTAGATGTCCTAAATCTCTCCCTCACATGTAAGGACCTCTACAAGATCCTGAGGGAAGTCACGATCCAGAGAGATGCTGAGCACCAAGAGCGTCAAGCTGGGTGCTTAGACCACACTTACTGGGTATCGGGCTCTTCTGAACCTGAAGTTTGGCTCCCGTGGAGAGGATATTCGCGACCAAATAAGCCGGTCCTGTATTGGATTATCGAAAACGACGCCAACATCGATGAAGTGAGGTGGGTGGAGGGGCTATTTCAAAAGGTGAACCCGAAGTTTCGCAGAGAAGGCTGGCATCCTTCCTGGGAGCAGCCCTTGACACTCGCCATAAAAAAAGGTCGCTTGGATGTCGTTCGGCTACTTATCGACGTGGGCTATAGCGCCAGTGGCGTCTCTAGAGGGGCTGCCAAAGAAGATCCCCTCCTCGCAGCGTGCCACTTCGGGAACGAGGAAATGGCCGGATTCCTCATGGAGAAGAAAGCCGAGACAGATCGTCCTATGAATTCGCTCTGTCTTGCAACTCTCAATCGTATGCCTCGCACGATGAAGGCACTTCTCATGCGGTACCCCAAATTTAATGTTACTGGGCAGATACCTGACAAGTATATACGGGATATCAGCAACGCCATAGGCGACGGACGAGAAACGGACACTGGGCGTACCATGGAAGTTATAGAAATCCTTCAGGCCAACCATAATTGGCAGCAGGACTGGTCTGATCTATTTATGAGAGCTTTCAGTCGTGCATTGGACACTCCAAGGTTTAAAAACGCGAACTATCTATTCGATTGGGCGAAACGGCACCACGCGAAACATAGAGACATCATCAAGCGAGTAGCCTGGCTGGTTGCTCGTTGGGACTGGACTTTGCCGATGACCAAGCAGCTCTGCAAGGAACCTCCGTTGGCAGATTTTGGTCATCCATCTTGGTCGGATACAGAGGGCTGGGGAAATAAAGAATGGCTTCTTTATGTCGCTATCGATGAAATGAGCAATCCTCCTTGGTGGCTCCCTCGTCTGCGTGGAACAGCCCCACCCAAAACAGTCCAATACCTGCTAGATATCGGGAGCAAGGTCTCGACTTCACACATGGTGAGAATAGTCGGCCATGATGATCACGAGACACTTGACCGAATCATTGCACGGGATGGATGCTTTCCTGAGTTCACGGGCTCTAAAGCGCGAGACTGTGAGGAATACGATCGACTAATCCATTACGCGTTGCATAAATGCAAATGGCGCGCGACTTTCCGACTCATTCATCATGGGGAGAGGTGGGAACCTATTCCATTATTTGTGAAGGTCAGGTTGTGGGCAGAAGCGACAATGTTGCTTGATGAGGGATCCAATCCACGTTGGAGACACAAAGAGCTATTTGATAAGATGGTTGACAGTCACACCCAGCCAGACTTGGAGGTTTTTAGCACAGTTCAGGAAGACGGAACCAAGGAGTTCACGAGACAGTTATGGACGCTATTCCAGCACACGCTCGGCAGCGACTTCATGTCTAAATGCAGAGTTATACAGAAAAGATTCCCTTCCAAGCGAGGCGACTCTGCCACACAACGCTATGTCTCTGACGAATTTGGTCTCTTTGTTGAAATGTTCATTGAGGTGTAATCTCGTCGCGGATAAATACGAGTGGAACATGGGGAGCACAGTATCCAGCGACAACCGGGAGAGATAGTCAGCTAGACTAGAATAGAACAGGCGCTTTCTTCTCGTGGCTTTGGTCGCAATTGATTATATACAATGTGACAACCTTGAAGATCCATTCTTCTCTACGTTGGTGTAAAGCGTAAATTGCTATGGCTATGAATTCATTTGGTAGGTCCGGGGACATTACCCAGAACTACCCGGAAATAGTTTAGCGTCCAGACTGCCTTGCCTTGCGCTGCCAGCCCCAGCTGGGTTGCCAGGTTGCGGGAGCTAACCAGATTAGATCTCATTAACTAGAAATTTGTTATCGAGTGATGACGACAATATCGAACATAACCCTGGACTGGACCAAGAAAGGTTGAAATTCTCTATCATTTTCAAGCAAATTTTGAATAGGTCCCACTTACGGGCTCGCTATAAGCCTACCTGTATACTTAAACTGGCTATTCTATTCCTCCGACTCGTATTGTGTGCGTCGTCGCATGACGCTGTCCGTTTCGTTGCACCTGTACATACCATCGCGTCCCCGATAAGATAAGATTTCGGAGTGGGTGGTGTGACGATCTTAGGCTAGGGGCCATAAAAAGTATGTAGAGTCTGGGATGTAAGGGGTTTACCCCGTAGTCGCGCGAAAGCTTTCAGAGCAGATTTCCTAATTCTACCGCACAGCTACGACGACCACAATGGAAGATTCAGATCCACCCAAATCCATAATGTCGACCGCTACGGCATGGGGCAGTACGTCACTCACCCTCATTCCCTGTTCCATTCCATTGCATTCTGGTCCACAACCCACCCATTTTCACTTGTCTGTCCCTATGTAGGCTGGACAACCCCAAGGTCTACCGAGAAAAGAGATAAAAGGGCTAACCAGGGCCACGCGCGAAACCCGCGCCCGCCGGCCTCGGACGAGCAGACTCATCATTAGCACCGACGGGCCTCGCGACGCTGATCTCGGCGCAGCACCTGCGGCCATTCAAGGTGCTACCGATGATGTTCGTGCCGGTGCTGCTGTTCTCGTCGTACGCGAATCTACAGGGGTTCCGCAAGGACGCCGCCGGCATCACCGCCGCCGCCAGCGGCACCTACGGCCTGCTGGCCCTACGCAGGCGCCACCCGATTCCCGCCCGCATCTCCGCCCGCGGCGTCGTCCGCGGTGTCGCTCTCGGAATCGCTGCCGCTAACGTCATGGCCTGCGCTTGGGTCTACGCCACCGTTGACCGCGATGTTGAGACTAGGGAGCGCAAGGACAACCCTAGGTGGTGATGGGGAAGTGGTGGATCGTGGAGTGATGGCCGGAAGGGCAGTCATATGGGGAGAAATTATGTGCTGGGTTAGATTTTGGAGGGGGACCATGGCGTGTACAAATAGCGTAGCATTACAGGGAGTTACGGTTCAAATCAACGATGTACCATTCAATAAATGAAGGTCAAACTAGAATCATTATCTGCTCATCTAGCGAAGTGGCATGGTAGTGGGTGTTATAAGATTACTACTGTCATACTACTATCATCACTAATGGTTTTTTTTTTTTTGACACCTACATGTTTTCATTTACGTAGGAAAGACTTCCCCTGCAATATCAGCCCCAGCAAAGACATGGTAATATGGCAGTGGCCACATATAGCCATTAAAGAATGTACAACTGGGTGTCCCTTCTGATGGTGTGCAGCCACCCAATCTCAAAAAACGACTGCCCCTGCAAAGAAAGATCGCAAAGCAGAATGAAAGCAAAAAAAACCATATGCAGTAAACGGACCTGCCCATCTGTACAAACTCCTTTAAACGCCGGGAGACTCCTCAGCACTTGAACGGTCCCCTAATCCCTGTAGTTTTTGTTCCGTGTATGCCCCCCTAATCTGTAGTGTAGTGTTACAAAAGAAAAAGAAATGGGATGGAATGAAGGAGGAAACTGCACCAAGACCAAAATCGATGGATCAAATGATGCGTGTCCAGAAATCAAATGTTCTGTATCCCAAGAGCGCCGATATGTTCTGTTCTGCCTTGTCCGTCTTTTGTGCGAACCAGAATGCCACCACTGTAAGTCTATCCCACCCTAGACTGGATCTTCCAAATTCAGTTAGTTTGGCTATTCTCATACGCAACGAGATACAATCATAAGTGCTTTGCGCGCGCTCAACTCATATTTCTGCCAAGGGCTCATCCCCTAGCTGCGACTCATGGCCTGTTCCCTCTAAACAGATATGAGCCTCCAGCTGGTGGATGCCCAAATACAAAGCGCAGAGAAGGCGAGGGAAAGAAACAAAAGGAATGTAGTACCAACAGAAAGAGCCTTGGTCGTTGACATGGATCGGAGTGGGCCCTTAACACAAGAGATGTCTGCGACTTGGAAGTTGCGGATGTAGGCGACGTCGGAGTCTCGCACCTTTGGGGCGGCGAACTCGGTGTACTCCTGAATGATGGTATTGACATCCCAGCCAGGACTTTGTTTGCGAATGATGGCGACGACACACCCAGTACGGTGCTTTCCTTGGTTGCAATGGATAAGAAGCGGGTAGTTGTCGCGGTTCATAACAACAGAAGTGATAGACTTCATCATGGATAAAGGAATATCCTCCTTTTTCGTCCCCGCCATGTCGAAAACTCGATGAGTGATTCTATTCTCGTCCATGAATTGCTGGTAGCCATCGGGCATATCCTTGCTCACAAGAGTGACGATGGTCTTTAGCTTGAGGCTTTTCATGAATGAGAAATCGGTGGCTTGTGGGTAGCCACTTCGGTAGAGCCCAGGGATCACCACGCCGAAGTTGATTGGTGCCGGTGCGGACATGCTGATTGGTCGCTCAACCGCGACGTCCTTGGCAGGGAGATACGTATCTTTCAACACAACGTCGAAGGAATTTGGATCTGAATTTGTGTCGAGCATCCCCAAAGACTTCACCGGCTCTTGGGTGTAAACCGGAGAATCTGGGTCCTTGTTCTCCTTATCTTTCTTCGTCCCTTTAGGCGTGCCCCTCGGTGGGTGTTGCGGAACTCCCCGTGATGACATCGTACTGTTGATCTTGGTCTGGCCTTGTGTGGTGTGACGAATAGGCGAAAGAAGATATGCACCAAAAGAGGTTGTATGCCTTGCCTGATACAGAAAAGTGTCACGAAGAAATCCAGTCTTCGTAGGTAATATCGTAATAGAATTAAGAGAGTGTGATTAAGGGCAACAGGTGTGATCAACAGTATAAATATAATCGTAGAAAACTTTGGTACAGAACAGCAGGTTGGTCCAAGAACTAAGCCCAGACCTCTCCGCAATGTACTGGATCAAAGACGAGTATCGAAACAATTCGACAACTGAAGGAGTAGAAGTGCCATCGTGTCAACTTAAGCAGTCGGTGGTAGTATAAGTAGAAATTATTATTGTTGCTGGTCAGGTGAAATTTTAGACGTAGAAGGGTGAGGATTTGTAGTGATTATGGTGTGAAAATATGATATTGAATGGTGGTGGTGTTTTTGAGAAGAGTAAAAGGGTAGATAGAATACGGCAGTAGTACGAAGTACAATGCTGGAGAATATGTGAATGGGAGTGGATTACAACCTATTGATTCTTAGTCGGTAACCTTAAAGAAAGGTGACTAGTTGTAAAATAGGGTTCTCCAGGTTAGGTACATACCTAGGTAGCCTCGGAGTTTACCACGGGAACTTAAGTACACATGGTAGGTACATAAATACTTGAGTACAAGTCCACAAGTCCACAGGTAGTAGTTTATTGCGGTCGCGTCTATGCCGTCTGATAAATTTGATATCCCCCTTTCAATAGGTTGCTCTAGGTCATTTGGTGTAATTGTGAAATTGCCGATAAACATACATGGATGGATAGGGTGTTACCAAATCTGCTGATGTACTGGATTAGAGGCAGGTGCTTTCCTATTGTTGGTACATAGTGGGATTGTATTGTACTGACCTTCAATTGTGGGGTTCGAGAATTAGATTTTAGCGTCGGCTACTCATTACCGGTTACCCGTTTACCTTGTATTCAGATAACAAGCGGCGCCATGAAATGCACCTCAGTAGACACTGTAGGCATGATACCTCAGTACCTTGGTTACCTAAGTAAGTAGGTTTGGGGGATTCAGGCAGTATATGAGGCGCTATACTGCTCTTGACTAGGAAGGGTATGTACCTGGGTGGGCTTGTTAACCACTGAGAGTCCATGGCCCAGCTTGACATCATACTATACCAATATAGATTCCGGACATGCTATTGTATATATTCGAATAACTGATGTGTTGATTCCTGATGTTGATGGCTTTAGTGCCTAGTAAACAGACAAGAGTGAGCTGAATGTGCAAATAAGTGAAAATGTCTCCATAACCAGGCTATGTCAAGCCCTAATATGTATGGAGTACAAAGTTGTCTGTTATACCCTGAAAAAGGTTGGATCAAGAGCCATGAAACAATGAGCACGTGCCTAGATTGGCCAACGCTGTTATATAATACAGTGTACGAATTGGTATTCTCTCTTTCACTTCATAAAATGCATGGATGATGTTGTTCCATCTGTCCACCCCTTCGCGGCATGTGTTGTCTGTTTGACTCTTTGACTCTTTGTCTGGTTCTACCAGCCTATGTTTCAGTGAGGCTGGTTGCTTGGGATCTACAAGCCAAGGTATCAAGACCAAGACCACTTCCAATGGTTGCAAGCATTTCCTCCCCAGTCGCCTCGAAACGTCTGTAACATGGAATAGACTGATGACGCAGTCCTAGCATTATGTTGTTGGCAGTGGTGGCAGCCAACCAACCCTAAACCTCCAAGGTTGTGTATGTAAAAGACAATAAGGAGGCCAAGGGAGGATGGTTTGTGTCTCCCTAAACTGGTTAGCATTTGGTTAGTAATCACCCACTGTACTGTGTAACTACCTAGGTACATACCTCGGGCATCTTGACAAGATATCTCCGTACCCCTTAAAGTATATATGTATGCCTTACTTGGAATACTATCATGGGTGTCCTTGAATATTTTCTTATGCCGTATTTTATGGAATTAAGTCATAGTATCCCCGTACCGGGCCAAGCTGCCAAGTAGCCCAACGAGACAGCTGCAATCAAGTGAGCGTTTCATCACGAATACCTTCATCTGACAAATACGGGATCCCCTAGCATCTCTGAGACGCAGGTAACAAAACAAACCATCCCTTCCTCAATAGGGTCTCAACACCAACCTTGAACCATCCCTCTATCGCCATCATCATCATGGGTATTTATCTCACTATTCCAGTCCCTGAGCCTTTTATTCTCCCCTTCCCCCTCTCGCACCTGGCTCCCCCCCGGGCCCTAGGACCGGATCCACACTTTCTTGTACCTACTGTAACTCTTCGTGCTGCCAGCTGTAAGAACCTCTCAGCATCTGTATCGTGTCATTCGTGTCATACAAAGGGATTCATGACTTCCGAGGTTCCAACGTCTTTTAACATGGTAGCCTTGTACATATCTACTTTTGGTAGACACCACATGAACTGCAAATGATCCACCTCCACTCTGGACCGAATCCGTGCATGGAGCTGTACGAGTCTACCGGCATAATCTACGCACCAGCCATGCGGGATCGAGACTACCTTCCCGCCTATGTAGTCAGCATAGCACAAGGCCAGATTGCTGCTGTCCTACCCAGTCATAAGAGGTAAGTAACAAACTCGAATCTCAGAGTTTACGGATAGCCATTATACCCGGTGATTTGTCAACCTTTATCATTACTGTATATTATCATACTCACCAACCCCACCATTCATCGCCTCATCAAGCTCATTGATAGGGAAGCGGGGCTCATCTTTGTCGAGGGGGGTCAAATTCCGTTCTTATGACCAAGCAATGAGCCGACGTCGAGTTTGGCTTACCTTTATTACACACAATATGCAAGGTAACCTAGAATAGTACCACAATGCTTGTTAAGTTGACCGCCTTGTCCGCCCAGCTGACAAGGCTTATCCGATTCAGCGACCTACTGGAAACCAGAGTTGGGTAGGTGACAGTTGGTTGAATCTTGCATGCAACAATTGTGCTGTAAGAGCCGCATCTCCCAACGGAAATGCTACTCTGCCCTATTAACTCCACAGACTGGGACGACATGCGGTCTTCGAAATGACACTCCGGCATCTCCATACCTAGTCGCGACCACAGCACAGATAGGCATAGCAACCTCGCATCATGTTACCAATAGGAGCCCAGCCAGTCAGGGCTTCCTCATAAGACACCTCTTATTATTGCCTCTTATAACATACCCGTAACAATCCCGGCCATGAATGACACACTGTAGCCTGTGGCTTGCCGGCTTCTATTGTATCACTTCCAATACGACTCGCAAGGGGCCCTGGTACAATCAATCTCTATGTACGTATTTCTTAATGTGGTGGTCAGACCCGTGGTCACGAACCTACCTTTCCTGCACGAGTCCAATATGTAGGTCATGAATATGCATTATTAGTTGTTGGTTAGGCTAATCAGTCACGAATGCATAGGGGCGGCCTTAGCGTTTTCCAAATGCAATTGCGCTTCTAGTTGACCATCCTAACCATCCTAATCTAGCCTATCATACACTATCCTATTGTTTCGAGTCTGTTACCCTTAAACACTTAGGATTCTCAACTGCATTACATGCCGTTTCTGCTTCCTGTCCCCACTTTCAAGTCACGACGCGTTACCAACGGCGTTTTTCGACCTTTGCTTGCTTCCGTTCCCTGGCCATAACCCCCATTGGCCGGGCTGGCACCCCTGATAGTGCCTCGTCTACCAGCGCTGCAACATCTTGGGCACACCCGAAGGAAAGACTCCACCCCGCGCCACCTTGCCCGTAAGAGTGTACAATCCGGCTCCCCGTCCTACGGAGTTCTCGCTCAACCCTTACATTCTTTCCTCTAAACGGGCGCAGGCCTTGCGCGAATGGATATTCTGGGTCGACTTTGGCATCCTTGAGCCCCGGTAGAAATTTCTCGCACCGTTCCCGCATTCGGCGGATTATAGGGCTCTCCAATGTCAGATCCAGGTCCCACTCATGTGGCTCGGCAATGCCACCAATAAGGAGGATGTTGTCGTTTCTAGGCACCAGGAAAACAATCTCGTTTGCTGAACCAGCTGCATCTGCAGTAATAGTAAGGGCCGCATCCACCTTCGGGAAGTCCGTTCCATCGTTGATGACTCGAATAAGACCGCCACGAATGGGGTAGACTGTGTCATCTCCAGCAAGTACTTCACCCTGGAGACCGGTGCAATTGACAATGACGTCGGCATCGAAACGTGCCCGTAGTGAGTCCTCCATGTCGACGAGATCACGGGTGATAGTTTCTGTGACGAGTTTGGCACCTTTACTCTGGACAAGAGCCGTCAACCAATGCATTGCTTTGTCGGTGTCAATGATCGGAGCCATCAGTTCATATGCATCCACTGCGCCATAGTCAGGATCGATGCCCCTTTCGTCGATGAGGTCAGATCCGCGGTAGAATCCCCTGACCCCACTAGCCATGATCTCGGTCATCTTTGACTGCTGGGCTGGGTCCCGCTCTACCGTATCTGGGAAAAAGAAGTCCGACGGCATCATTCGAACCCCGGACGCATCGCTAAGTGTGGGGATAGCCGCAATGCCGTCCCATATGTGATAGGCAGTCATGCACCACCGCTTCGAGTGGGAAAGAGAAATGGCATCGGTATGCTGTCCGCAGACAGCCGGCGGGAATTCCCATCTACAGTCAGATACGTTAGTTGTTGGCTGTGTGCTATAGGAAGGGTGTGATGCAGTCCACGACTGGTACTCTAGCACTGCGCCTCAAAGTCCACAGGACTAGGCCCGGCCACAGAATGTGATTTGGATGGGACTGGAACAACATACAAAGCACCAGCGATCTGTGAGGTCAACCGCTGCTCGTCACTAGCCCACGCACTGCTGAGAATGGTGACATGGTATCCGCGATCGAGCAGGACCCAGGATGAAACGAGACCAGTAACGCCACCACCAATGACCAGCACGTGTGGTGACCTGTTTGTTGGTTCGCGAAGCCGCTGGCCCAAGGGCGTGATATCTTTCCACAATGTAAGAGACATAGCTGGAATGGTTCTTATGATCTGTTATGACAAATAAGGGAGCTTAAAGTGGTGAGTAAGTCTTTGATATATCTGGTTGTGGTGGTGTTGAAGCTTGAGTGGTTGTTCTATGGCTGTGAGAGTATGCGAACTTTCGCCCCCCTTTATACTTTATATTATATCTTTACCACACCAGCTTTTCTGACACATACACATACCCCAGTCACCCTCCCTTGTGTCGTGGTATTACAGACATGCTAAATTATTCAATGTCCAACGAAGAAACCCACAAGGATACCGCCGACTTGCGTGTGCGGCTAACGACCTGGAGAATACATCCCTATTCTCATAGGACTGTGGGGGCTGCAGAGTGCTTGCACAGCCTTGTCGTGACTTCTGTGGTACAGATACTTACCGACGCCCAGTCCCTCAAGACGGGTGGGATCCTGAGAGGGAACACCACGTGTGGTTGTACTTGTTTCGGTGCGTAACCTATACCCATGGGATGTGTCACCCGAAGAGCACGCATATACCGCTTGTGCCTGGGAGCTTATCTAACTGCAGCGCAATCCCGCCATTTAGGTTGAGTGGTCATATCGGAATACTACGTTGAGACTTCGTTGGGTGGTTTCTATCCAATGAGATGTTTCCAGCAGGGGCGCTGAGTAGGTCCCGTCGGTCTGGTCATGTCTAGACGTTAGGGCAATGCAGTTTCTTTTCTTGTAATATGGGACGATGACATGGCTCTGAGGCGGAAATCAGTTGAAACGTCTTCCATGTTCATCACTATATCGAGGAAACATACCAGGTTGTACGTGGCTTGCTGACGCACATGGGAGCCGAAAGCAGTACCGTACCTGCTTCGAAGCTAAGTATGGATCAAGGACTAACTGATTCAGCACATGACCTAAGCTTACCAAAGATAGACCGCAGCAATACGTTTCCTGTATCTAGACTAACCTCTTGCCCGTCCACTTATCCTCGGCCCCGCTCTAGATGGGTTTGCTTCGTACCTGGGTTTTCTTTACACATGCCGGCGTTACCTATGTCGGCTGGCTCTCACGTTACGTTGCCACCCGTACAGATCTTCTACTGGATCACAAGCTGAAGGAAGATAATAGATCCGAAAAGGGTCGGCTATCAGCATTGATTCCACTGCTGAATGCTGAACTAGTTGTTTCAGTTTCAACTTCACGAAGTCTGCATAGATGATGCTATTAACATGGGTTCCAGGGGCCAATCCCCTTGCCATGTGGCTCCCGAGGCTCGTACCTGGCGCCGCAGACGACAAAGAATAGGCGAGCGGGCTGAACCTCCCCCCCTGCCGGCACCGTGTACCGTCTAGATCTTCCAATCAGCAACTTGTATCTCGCGAGACTCCAGGAATAGTCGTACCGGATGGCACCGAATCGCAAGCATCCGAAGATCTGTTACCTTACTGTCGGGTCGTTAGGCGGAAACGGCTATTGACATATCGGTCAATAACGTTCGATGCCCATGACAGGCGTAAGAACTCTTTCACCCAAGATAGCTCTTGTACTACTAGGATTAGGCGGGATATCCCAGCCCTGTGAGCCGCAACTCGTTTCACACACTCTTGTACGCCTAGGAAAATATTGGAAGTTTCCGTCAACTCCCCACCATACCCACATCATGCTTATACCCATCATCATTATTCCGTAGCCGCGAGCTTCACCGCCGTTGCGCGCGGATGCGCCGACGTTGGTCCGTCCCGTCACGCTATGTACGAGTCAAATAAACCACATGGGCAATTTCATGCTTGTCTCGGAAGGCTGCGTCTCACAGCGCCGATAGGCGGGAAGTTAAATAGCTGTAAAAGCAAAAGTCTCCTACGATGCACCACGCCATGTGGACTCGGTTAAGGAGACATAGTTTCCTTTCGCGGAGATATTGATGCAGGAACAGTCGGAATGTAGGGCTTCATCATTGTGGAATGTCGAATGAGCCGGCCCCTCACAGCTATAGGTCGGACTTGTTTCCGTTTTACAGCTCCGGAGGTGCCCCACCCGGGCCGTTGCAGTCCATACACGTATTTTAGTCGGCGCCACCTACCCATTGGTAAATTATGTGTTCCCTTCGACCTGAAAATGATGTAAAAATATTCACTTTCCACTATGCGTTTGCACGACTGTTCGAGTCCGACAACATATCATCGTGCGATTTTACCTTGGTCGAAACACTACTCCGAGGCAGAGCACTCCCTCGGCTATGCGACTTTCCTCTCCGTAAAGCATGGTAATGATAGCCGGGTGTTACAACCGCGGTTCGGTTCGAGTCTTCGTGACACCACACCTTGCGCGCTTATTGGCTTAGGCAGGTATTGTCGAGCGCAACGGAGTCTGCTGTGCTTGACTCAGCAAATCATGGATCGGCCCAAAAAGAACTACTGGAAAACTGTCGGGTTTGACAAAGAGGGATGCAGTCCATAGGGCGTGGATAGGCCGTCAGGCACCGGTGACAGGGATATTCCGTGGTTTGTGAGCAGGGTCATAATCATAATGTCGGGCCGGAGTCCCCGGACATCTCTATCTGGGCTGATAAACGGCCTTACTCAGAACCCAAAATGGATGAGTTAGGTAGGCACCCAAGAAGTAGGTGATCTGTAAGTTGGTCAATATCCGCCCATTCCGCCATCCCAATTTCCGACTTCTGCGTGAGGCGGGCGGACGGACGAGGCCGGATCACTCGCGCGGGTGGTGGTGACCTGACAAGAGTCACTGACCCACCGAAGCACTCAATCCTGGAGGCTCAAAATCCTCGGTGCAGATATGTATGCACATGCGTATGACGATGACTCTGCATGATCTCCCTCTCCTTCTCTTGGCGGCAGCTTTCTATTGGGAGAAAATGGAGAAGGTTGTAGGCATGGTTCTTTTCTGCTTTGAATTTTCTTATTCGCCCGTTCCTTTTTTCTTCTCTCTATTCTAATTATGAAGTAGCATTCCCTCCCGCCGCCGTATCCCGGTGAATAAATGAGCGGAAATGACGGTGTCGAAGGGATCAAGGAACAACAAGAAAGTGACTCAGCCTCATTTAGCCCACTCTGGTCAGCTCAGCTCACAACGGGGCCCCAGTTGTGGGACGGACCTCGCTTCGGCGGAGGCATGCACGGCTCGGCATACCCAATATACATATACGCGGAGTACCTATACGTCATGTGGGAGCCCTCCGTTTCTTTCTTGGGTCTCCCTTTAGTCTCGGTTATATCGAACGATCTCTCTAATTATACCTATCTCCTATACTATTACTAGTTCAGGTAGGTAGATAGGTATGAATAGGATGGGCCCCACGATCCCGTCATCACATCACCGCAACGCTCGGGCGCCATCCATGGATATCCATGATTACCATGCGTGGTGTATAGTCCCACAGCCCCCCCGGTGGGTTCCTGTCGGACGAGATTCTGCCTGTGTAGAGGATTTAGTTAAGATTGCGCATGCGCGATCCGTCCTCCCCGCCCGCAAATGGGGGCGACGTGTCATGTCAGATCCTGTTCCCAATCATATCAGATAAATACATGCAAGCGTATTCTTCCACATTCCAAATGCATATACACCTACCTACATACCTAGTAAAGCGGCCACGCCATAGTAAGGCTGACGAGAACGTTTAACGGCTTCTCACTCGGCGTGGTATCTTACAGGGCCACATGTGGTGGCGGCGGTGGCGGCAGGTGACAGGAGGAAGAGATCTTCTAGAACTTTTCTTCGAGCCTCCTCAACCCCCCTCCCCCTTCCCCCCCTTGCTCACTCATTCACCCGGGGCCACACACCCACTCATTCAAGCCATTACACCAATCCCAAGCCCATGGGTTTGCTGCTTACTGGCTCGCTGGCTTATACATGAACTTAAGATTGGGGCGTTACGATGGGCTGGATTAGTTGTCTACATTGGTCATAGAGTGGGGGTGTACTGAGCTATTTTTGTACATCGTTAGCAATAACCTTATAGGTATTTGTTATACATATCCAACCACGGTGGCTTACGAATATACTTACATGGCTGATGCTTAGGGGACTAATAAGGAAATGGGGCTGGCATGATGTAAGCAAACACTCTTGAACTAGGCACCTAGGTAACTAACCACTTTCAAGGTTCTTTTGTTTAAAAGGTTAAGCAAGTGCATAAGTATTTTGAGTGTTGGAGGTAGAAGGTAGAAGCCCTTTGCCATTCTATCAATAGGGTTGGGTATATAGGGGGCATCTATGGCTGATTTATTCAGGTAAACAACATTTTCCATAACCCTTTTTGGTCAATTACCCCTCCATGCCCCTCATTAATAAATTCCTGTATTTGTGTTCTGGCCCTACGTTATCTCCACGTGCTCGTGCTTTGTTCTGTGCCGAATCGATACGTAGATCTAGGGTTGTAAGGCTAAATCGGTAGTAGATGCCCCCATACATCCCCACTTATGCTACCTACAGCGGGATATTTAGTGCTACATTTAGGTACCTAAGTAGGTCCCTTAATAACTGGCCTAAATCGATATACATGGGCACCTTTCAGCTTGTCTTTCCATTTGAGGGAGCCAACGGGGAAAAACCTTGACTTGATAGGTGTTGCCATACAGGCCTGTAGGAATAAGAAGAAAAAAATCTGATTTGATGGCCTGCGATTTACCAGCGGTTTCCATGTGTTTGATCAGAGGTGAACCGGTCAACCGGCAGGTTGGGTTTGACAAATTGATCAGCTATTGCCCAAGTGAACTAACTACTAAGTACCAAGATAGTTACAGCAAACTCTCTCCTTTCAGCTGGGACAAGCCGCTATAGTTCGCAGTTCACAGGCAGTAGTGCCTTTTGTGTGATTGTGTACGTGCAGTTAGTATCAGGGCGTCTAATGGCTATTATTGTCCACGGCTAATTCAATATCCGACGGGATGTATATGTTCCATGTCATACGTGACATTGAAATTTTGACAGGAGAGCTAGATGTATGTCTTAACCCGGAAGTTCTCTATTGCGAATAGATTCAGCATCTTTTTTTTTTTTTTTGATTCAGCCAGCATAATAATAAACACGCCTAGACCTGCCAACCAACCGAGGTTGTACTTCATAACAAGCCCTGGAATCCTTGCGTCATCGGTCCTACCGTTTACTTATCGTAAAAAGGTACCTGTCTGGTATCTAAACCAGAAAAGTCACCAAGACTCACCTTCAAAGTGACTAGAAAGGTACTTGGTAAGACATTGAAAAATTACCCCGCCAACACTTTTACCAAGTTCGCATGACTTAGAGAAAAAAGGGTAATACGAATGTCAAACTTGGCTGTGCCTGGCCTTCAAAGAAACCACCTGAGCCAAAAAGAACCCACTCACATCTCAACACACTCCAACTACCTAACGCCTGACTACTTGCCTCCCTAGTTCGAGATTTCTGCATCTCTGACAGTAGACTCAATACCCGACATTTACAACTCGTCCTACACTTAAGGATCACAGGCGCTTCTCGTGCGTCTTATCATCTGATTGACAAGCCAACGTAGCACGGGAGAGTTGGGAGCTGAGAGCTGAAAGGACATCTAGAGGAACATGGCTTCGTTCAGGCTGGACGTTAGCAACATGCTACTGATCTTTGGTGTCATACTGATTCTGATGCCCACCAAAGCAGCGGCTTTTGGCGCTGGTAACATTCCATCCATTGCCCAGGTCGAAGGCCATAACTGGCGTCATGGCGATATTGAGGATATGCTCAAGACCTTGGCCTTCCTTTATGGCAAGAAGTGGACGACCCTTCTCGTCGGACGAACCTACTTCGGTAATTGGCTTCGCGATTACTCCCAGGCCATTGATGTAGGAAGTTTGAAGGGCATTAACGCCGAAACCATCCGCATCCTGGTTTGGGTACTTTCCTTTATGGCCAATGGATATGCGACTGGTGAGTTCGAGGTCACCGCAGAGCGATTGGGTGTCTATCGCCCTGAGGAGCACATCGACAACCCCCTTGGCTATGCCGATGGTGTTGATGCGAAGACATTCGATCGCCGCTTGCGTGGACCCGTGACACCTGACGAGACGGAGATCGACATGCATACGGGTATGAAGAATTACATCGCCAATGAGCGGGGTGGTTGGGCTACTAGTGCCGGCTATCTGAGATTCAGCTTCAAGCGCTGCATCCACTATGGCAGGGTCTACACCAGTGGCCATAGTGGCAAGGGCAAAGAGGAGGATCTATGTGAGGCATTGAGGTGTCTCGGACAGGCCCTTCACTGTATGGAGGACTTTAGCGCCCACTCCAACTACTGTGAACTGGCTCTGCGAGAACTCGGCTACCATGGTGTTTTTACCCACTGCGGCTCGGATTCTGAAATCAATATCCGTGGCAAGCACGTCTTCCCCCTCGTTACTGGCACCTTCGGTGGCGTTGACTTCCTCCATTCTGTGCTCGGTGAGGCCAATGATCACTTCACTCAGTCTGAGGTGTCTGAGATTGATCAGCTAGATATTGCCTTGAAGAGCTGCGAGAATGACAGCAGCAGCAGCAGCCGATCTAAGACTGGCGGTAGCAGTGGTTCGAGGGGCTTCCTTGACATCCTGACAGGTGGAAGCGGTGGAGGCGGCGGTGCCAAGGACTTCATCTCACTTCTAAGCCAGCTACCGGGTACCGGAAGCGGCTTGGCCTCTGAGGCTCGCAACCTAAGACAGATGTCAGAGGATCAGCAAAGACGTAATGAGTCTTATTCTGGGTCCTATTCGAGCACAAGAGGTAATACGAGTCGGGACAACGCCAATGTTATTCCAGGCATGAGCGAGAGCTTCGATCCCGTGAAGCTCTCAAAGCAGATCTACCCGATCTTAGAGTTCCGGGACAAGATCGTCAAGTCAATCAATAACATGATCTCCAAGATCCCTGGCCTGGAGAGTCTAATCGAGCACATTAGCGAGACATTGACCGCCTTCGTCCTCGGCCTGCTAGCCCCGTTTATCCGTCCTATCATCCAGCAAGTGACGAAGGCTCTGAAGGAAGGGTCTTCCGGTGTCATCAGCGCTAGCGCCCATTCCCAGCTAGAACCGTGGAAGAATCCCAGATGTACCGACCCCACACACTCGATGCTGTCTAAGGACCATTTCACCAATGTTCTGAACCCGTGTGCTGGGCGAGTTTCGGTTGCTATCCTCAAATATGTCGTTCCGTAAGTGCTTAACTTGACCCCTGCTCATATTGATGGTTTACTGACGTATCCCTAGTCGAGTTTTGTACGCTTGGGAACACACGAGAGTGCCTGTCGACGAGGTTGTTGACGATGTCCTTCGCGCTTTCCACCATCCAGCCCTGCGTGACGAACGTATCGATATCCATCGCGAAATGTTCGATACCGTTCGCGGGTGGGCCGAAGAACAACGATCAAAGCACCATGACATCAACCGCATTTTGGGGTCCGAGTCTGTCAAGAACGGGAAGAATCACGTCTTGTCTGGAGACGGCCACAAGAGTGGTCATGGTGGCCACTCCCACGGTAGTGGCCTTTTCGAAGGACTTGGACACGGTCAGCCGTCCGGTTCCCTCTGGTCAACTATAAAGACTCGTGACCTCGATTCCATGGGTGTTGGTGATGGTCACGGTGGTGTGAGGCCCGACTATGCCCACAGCCGACCGTCATCTTCACAGGGGCGTCCTACAGCTGCGTCGCCCAACTACGGGTACAAACAAGATCGTCCACCGCACGGTGGTGAAGCCGCTAGCTACTACGACAGTGGCCCCTCCTCCTATGATCGACCACATTCACCTGAACGACGCGACCATGGTGGATATGACCCAGACCTAGCATATGGAAGACCAGAGCCTGCCAGTAGATATGACTCGGATCTGGCATACGGTAGACCACCACCACCCAGCGAGCATTATGGTGGCGGCTACGGCGCCCCGCCTCCCGGACAATACCCTCCATACGGCGGTGGTGCACCGCCACAAGTATACGGCGGTCCCCCGCCCCCTCACACAGGAGGACACTATGGTGCCCCGCCCCCGGCCCCATATCCTGACCAAGGATACCGAGGCCCGTCACCCCATCACCACCAGGGTGGAGGATATCCCGGGTATGGACAACAGCAGTATGGTGGTGGATATGGGCGTCCGCCGTAACCTTGAAACCACGTTGAAAGAATGATATGGACATCAGTGTGGTGGCGTTTGGAGTACGAGTCCCAAGGGGCCGGATTAAGTGATGGGGTGAGGTCAATGCCGGGGCCAGAGCCGCTACGCCTGCTGAAGGGGTGAGAGCAGGCTAGCATGCAAGCCGAGAATTTCTTTTCTGAGTTATATACCCAGCTGGGTGAGGGAATGATACAAGGACGCTATCCAGTATTTCTGAGAATAGTTCAAGAAATCCGGAACTTCATGGCTACTTTGGCTATAATGTTATTCGACTACTGGCTAGGAGGAGGGTCACACGATGCTGTCTAGCAACCTAGGAAGGCCAAATATAACCTACCAAATTGATATTCACCTTTGATCCTGAGCTGCATCATGATGGGTGACTAAAAGGATACGTTCCGTACCGGGCCGTGGGCACGTAGTTGGGGTCAAGGAACAAAGACACATTGTTCAACTCGCAACCTCCCCCCCCCCCTTCCCCGTCCAGAGCCTCAAAAAGGGGGGTCGGGTCATCACTGGTGGGTAAGTAGGTATGTAGGATTTGCGCAACTCCTTCGGGGAAGGATTCTAAGTAAAACTCGCCTAGCCTGCGACTGAGACCAGGCCGCGCCCGATCATGCAACCCTACAGTAAGACGTAGCTATTGAGGACTGAAACTGGCTGAGTGGCTACACTTTTCATTGGGCCTCACTAGTAATGAGGCATACTTGAGTATCGGAGGAATGGACTTCCACAAAGCTCAAAGAAGTCACAGCAGATACGAAATATCAAGGATATAGGCACACATTGCTGTTATCGTAGCAGTCCCGAGGTAGCATTCAAGAGAATCTAATTAGCTCATACACGCACATACTGTAGCAACAAGTCGGGAATTTTGTTCTCTGGGGCGTGTGGCAATCACGCGTATCCGATTCGTTCATCGGCAGTCCCAGCCGAGCGATCGATCGATCATGCGCTACTAGGTCGACCTATAGAGCCTCCTTATGGACAATACCCAAAATCATAGCTTGAAATGCCGAGCATCAATAGTACAGGTCTGTCTTCAATACGAGAAAATTGCTGCAACATATGTCGTGGTGCATTTTATAAATAAATACAATAGATAGACCTGAGATGATAGTGGATCACGTACGGGTTAGCACGAACGGTGATGTGGGTGATGACCGCCCACTCGCCGGCCTTCGGGCTGTTCCATATGGCATGGGGCCGCCTAATGGGCGAGAACAGCCGTCAATCACATCCCCGATTTTCGTCCCTCCATCTACTTTTTCCGTTCCTCTGCTGGTGGTGGTGGGCATGGCAGCTCGGGCTCCACTGCGATGCTACCTACCTACCCGGCCGCGCAGCTGCAATGCTCTGTTGGCGTGGTGTGGTAGAATGCATCTGCCTTTATTCCTGCCATGGCGTGATTCCGGTAGGTATTGGTCATAGTATCTGGCCTGGAGGGCTTCTTTTTATTCCAGCTCCTCTGCAGTCTGTCCGCATGATGCCGGCTTTTAAATTTGCGCTTGACCCTTTCAACTGCTCGTGGAGCTTGTCAAATAATGCCTCAATCCTATGGCCAATGTGCGTATTGCTTGACATAGGGCATTGATCTTGGTTGAATGCGATGCATTTATCTACTCTCTTTACTTTGGCTGCTGCCAGCGTTGGTGCCCTTAGTCGCGACAGCCTGCCCAACATCGTTGGAAGCACAAGGCTGTCGGCTGAGTTGGTTGCCGGCAGGAGGTGGGCAGCCACGCCAGACCTGATCGAAGGCTCAACTCTAAATAAGCGTAATCCTAAGGTTGATGATAATGAGAACACGAAAGGCAGATGCGGTGCTGGTTTCGAAAACGCGAGCTGTGCTCCGGGATACTGCTGTTCAAGCGCTGGGTAAGGAATTTCCAATACCCCTATTGATCGACTCATTCCCCGGCCTTGTCCTAGATACCATGATGTCTGATGCGCGATCTTAGATGGTGCGGGAACAAAAAGGATTACTGCTTCGCACCGGATTGTCAGATCGACTTCGGCCCAGGCTGTGATGGTAATCAGAAGCCGAAAGGGGAGGATACGTCAGATGTCCCACGACCTAAGATCGGCAAGGTATCCTACGGTGGGACGGGAATCTATCGTTGCCTCAACCCCAGAGATATTGCGCTTACGTACGACGACGGCCCTTTCGATTTCACAGATAATCTTCTGGATGTGTTCAAAGTAGGCCGCTTTCAACTTCTCACTTCAAGAGAAACATACGAGTGATTCTCACACCTCTTCTTCGCAGAAATATGACGCGGTTGCAACCTTCTTCATCAATGGAAATAACAAGTCAAAGGGGAAAATCAATGACCCAAAGACTCCATGGCCATCTGTCATCAAGGTATTCTCAGGCTCTCCAGGTACTTGAGATCTAGGCAGCATAGCACAACATACTGACGATATGTATAGCGAATGGCAAAAGAGGGGCATCATATCGCTAGTCATACCTGGTCGCACCAGAATTTCTCCCAAATGACCGAGGAGCAGGCTAGAAACCAAGTTATATGGAACGAGATAGCCCTTAATGACATTCTCGGTTACTTCCCCACATATATAAGGTCCATATTCCCATCGTGGCTTTCACCTTCCCCTGACTTGCATCGCATATGCTGACGTGATCTCAGACCGCCTTTCTCGATATGCCCCGAGAAGTGCCAGTCTATGCTGACGGATTTGGGTTACCACGTCGTCTACTTCAATCTTGACACGGAGGGGTACCTGCATGCAGATAACGGCGAGGAGATACAGAAGAGCAAGGACATCTGGGACAAGGCGATCGACGGGAAGAACCCCTGCAACACGACCTACCTAGCCATCGAGCACGACCTTCAGGAGCAGGTCGTCTACAACCTCACCGAGTACATGCTAAAGTCGCTGCTTGAGAATGGGTATAGGCCCGTCACGGTCGGGGAGTGTCTTGGCGATCCGCCACAGAACTGGTATCGCGCCGGGAAGGGAGAAGTTCCCGAGTACTCGTATACACCTATTACTCCTACGGGCACTATCTCTTGCGCGCCGGGTACACAGAAGGAGACAGGGGTGTCGAATTCGAATTTGGGCAATGTGTCTGAGACAGCCACGACTACCACCGCGTCTGTCGTAGAGGAGTCGACAAGTGCATCGTTCAGTACCAAGCGTTCGTCGGGAACCCAGGTAAACGAGCCTACTGCCACAGAAAGAGATGGAAATCCTAGCTCGGATACCTCACCCGCCAGTGTTATATTCGCACCACCTACTCTATTGTACTTGATGACTATGCTCGTACTATTCTACGGAGTTTAGGTAATGGGGCTCTCAGAAGCTGTAGACTACGAACCTTCTTTCTTATTAGGGGAGGCGCGAGGGGATTAGCTCCTCTGGGAGTTAAGGAGTTAGTTATTCATTACACTTATTATAACAAGGACTTTACTTTTATACTACATTTAAGTATTAACTCTTACAGTGTATACACGATGGAAGCCGGCGCAGAATCCGTTTGTTTATTTAGATCCCCATTCTCGTCACCCCGTTCTCCACTTTTATCGCAAGTCACCTACCCCTGAATTGATAATCTGGAAGTTAGGTCGCACCGTAATTAGTTTTTCGAACAAAAACTTCTCGGTCTATTCTATTACTTGCATGAAAATATTTCCAAGTTTCATGTCCGAATTAAAGCTACGTTTGGCGTAATCGCGTGGACTGTCCAGGTTTCATTTATTCATTGGGCTTGGTATGCAGCAACTGATACTCTCTGTTAGGTCACTTAATGTAAGTTGTTCTATAGACGTATAATTTTCGGCTTTCTAATAGCAACATTCTGAGAAGAGGATGCTGTTCATCAAGATTTCGGATGAAATACTATACTTTGAGAGCTTAAGAGGGTCACAATTAAAGGACAGGTACGAGACGTTTATACAGAAGAGCAAACAGTCAACTACATTTATCCAAACTCTTCCGGCATTTGTGAGATGAAAAAATACTACAGCTCAGAAATTTTACATGGTTATTACCCCTAATTATGCTTGAACGACTCCATTTTCAGAAGACACCACCATCCATACCGCCGCCAAGTTATCATACAAGGTTCCTAGGACTATAACTACGTAGTCGTTCCAATTCTTGAACATCCTTGTTGTGATCATCCAGATTAGGCACTATACGGTAGTGCTCTGAAACTTTGCCCCCCAAGCCCCTTTCTGGTCCATCTATCACGGTGTCAGTAGCAACATTAAGGCAGTTCAACGTGCGTTTGAGAGGAACTCACAGAAAAGGATGGCAAAAAAGTCCACAATCACAGGAACCCAGGTCGCGAGGGCTAGGACCTGGCCGAACTGCCAGTCCTTATCCTTGTCTGACCCAGAGAATTTGTGGACTGATATCCTGTATCTATGAAACAGGCCGATGAAGAAGCATGCGATAGCGATACAGAAGAGCCCATTGACTATGCTGAAGCTTGTCCTCCAGTCTAGCTCTGTTCTGCACCATCTAGGTCTTGAACTCCAGGAACGCTTCCAACGGTGGGGAATCATGACCAGCACCAGGTAGCAAAACCACCAAATGAAGTTGACGGCGAGTATAATATGCCCTATCCTAAGGGCCAGCGCGATGTCTTTCTTGATCTTCGTGTCTTCGCATTGATCCGGCCAAATAAAGTTTCCCAGCCCCGAAAAGTCCTCATTCTGTTCCAGGGTGATGAGGTCATGCTCACTTAGGAACCCTTGCATCGTGGTAGCACACCGATACAGGACATCTGCAGCGATGGTAGAGACTATGACCGTAAACCATAAAAGGTGGCGGACCCAGTGCTTCCGTGGACCATCTGCAACGGCCTGTAGAATCATGGCTGGGAATATCGAGAACGCTGACATAAACACAGAGCCCATCATTCCGTAAGATGGATATGGCGTACCACGAATGAAGGACGCATGACGCACCACAGCGGCCCCAAGCATGGCTGCAGCGAATATCAAAGAGGCGTCCAAGAACGTGTTGACTGATTCTTGGAAGCTTTCTATAACTCTATCCATCATTGACTTTGGGCTCGGATAATGGCTCGTTTTGATCAACCCAACCCTGGTAGCTGATAACACCAGGAAGTATAGGGTGGCAAGAACTAAGGCTAAACCAGATACCAGCGATTAGTACTTGATGCGGAGAGGAAAAGACAACTTTGAGCGTGTATATCTCGATTGTACAGCGAAAGTGCCTGGGTCTCGTAAGACATTCAGCGATAGCTCTACCTACCGACATAGTAACAGATCATCATCTATTTGTGATAATTAGCATGGGTAAAAGGGTGCTTCAAGGTAAATGGGTGAACTTACTCCTATTCCAGAAACATCTGGATCGCCCTGCCAGTCTAATTTCTTACAAATTGAACCCTCGCACCCCATGATCGGCTTATACAATGTGCTATTGAACCACTGGTCGTATTCAGGGCTCTTCTCATATTCGTGAGTTTTACCAACTAGACGCAGAGTCCATAGAGTCAAATTCGCATCTGATGGTTGACTAGAGTTCTGTGGTATCATGGATCGTAGGTAATCATTCATGAGTACAGTTGACACATCGACAAGTGTTTTCTTCTTTGTTAGGGCCTGGATATAAGCTGCAGCCCAAGTGGTAGCCAGCTCACAGTTGGACTTGGATATGTCGAGTTCGGATAGCGAGGGCGCTATCCATGAGTCGTTGGGCGAGCCCATTTTGACACTGAATCTAACTGTCGTATATCATATGCGTGCGAAAATCGGATATATGGACGTTCAATAAGCCTCGACGACGGTCGACGTGCACGGCGTCACTGCCGCGTCAGCAATTTCGCTGGAGAGGATGTAACTGGATTCTCGGAGCAAAACAAAAGTTGGTAAGTTCGAAGAGCGTCTCAGGTCCAGAACGATTGCTCAAATTGGGATTGTCAATCGATCTTAGTATATGGTCCTGAAATGCCGTTGGAAACGGTTTTAAGGGGGTCAGGCTAGGCCCAGGTCGATGCTATAATAGGAGACATGATGATAGGGCTCAATTCTTGGCCCCCATCCTGTGTCCCCGATAATTTCTCTGTGCTCTGGATAAGGCGCAAAAGTGCCATGCAGCGTCGAAGCTGAAGGTACTACATTATAACGTTGCAATGGTGTGGTGATACTGACTTAGATTTCACATTGTCCCGTTTCGGTGATTGGCGATCGGCGAAAGCCAGCCGCTCATCTCCTGAATTTATCCTTCGTGTCCCGAACAGCCTACCGCAAGCTGCGGCGCAGTGCATTCAATGATATAGTGTTACACTGGCCTTCCACTTCTAGTTGTATACCTTTTTACAGGGAACTTCACTCTTTACATATTCGAACGATCAGCATTGGTATGAAAATATTCGAGCCGCATGGCCATTTTTGCTCAACTAGGGCGGCGATATAAGTTCGCTTATGTGGGTCATAGTCAGAACATCAACTTGAATATAGGCGCTCAAACACGTAGTGTAAAGTAGGCTGTGGTATGCAACGGCTGCCCCATATGCGCCTTAGTTATTGTAATGGTTCCTTCAAGAACAAAAAGAAAGAACATTCATATAATACTTAGTCTTTCGTTATCGGTGATGAAGCGCAGTATGCTTGAGGACTCCAACGTGGCTTGGGTTTGGCGTTACCCTCAACTGGCAGTGTACTTTCCTCTATACGAGGATGGGCAATACCCGTCCCCCTTTGTTCTTGGGCTGCGTAACCTTGTGCCTGCCGTAGGGGCGACCCTAGCCCAGTGGGTGGTATTTGGACGGTCCCACCGATCTCATGCCAGACTGTAGAACTTAGATTCTACAACATCATTACCACCATCAATACCATCTTCTTGGAATCACCTGCCTTGCCTGCAAGTCCCTGAACAAGTCTTCTATTTTTGTGTCATGTCACGTAAGCCTGTGCACGTATCTGTGAAACTAAGGGCCCCCAATCTGGAAATCCAACGCCACCGCTACAGTACCCTGAGCAAGCCTGAGTTCCAGCACGCCCGCCACAGCCACAACGCCTATTCCAGCACCTGTAATTGCCACCGGCATGCAATTAAAGATACACTAACCCTACCAGGGACACATACATTTTCGTCTTTTTTGCCAACGGTGCTTCGCTCGGTGACCTGTATATTTCGAATCCAGCATTTGATGCGAAGTAGGAAAGCAACCATTACCAGTAGCTTGCTATATTCTACTCGTTGGTGACATCGCGACATATCCACGCCACCCTACCCCAGCTTGTACTTGTGTATTGCGCACTACAAGTGTGTCGCAGGCCACCTTTTCGCCGGTGGGTGGGCCGTGAGCGACCCCAATCGGTATGTAGCGACGCCCTCGTTGCCAACTACAGCCTCAGGGGGCTGGCCAAGGCTATGCAGTATTTTGAAACCTCACAATCTATTCGGGGTATTAGGGCGAGATTCTAGAGTGATACAAACGCTTCAGATTGACGACTCGTGTTTTTTCTTTTTCTACCGTCGCCAACGACGAACTTCGCCTGGATGAACCGGGTACTAGTGCCGGAAGGGGCATTTCGAACAGTGAATGGGCAAGCCTGATAACTATGTCTCACAAATACCGGCAATCTATTGCGGTCGAAAATGTAGCTATGATATGTCCTCCATGAATAGAAATCGAGATAGCGGCGAAAAGGATAATCCATCAATTTTGTCCGGTCTGATTAGGTAAGAGCCATGGATTCTTGATTCAGGGGAGTAGTCTAGGATAGCGATGAAGGTTGCATGCGACCTGGCATTGACTGACCTGAATATCAGTCGATCGGGTTTTGCCAATGCAAGACGTACATTGCTTGAGTATGATGCTTAGGACCCAAGAGTGTCTTCAATAAGCCTTAACACGTAGTCCTATGCACGTTCACTTCGTCGTTTTGGTCCGATAATATCTGCCGTCTCATGAATATGACGAGAATTGAGACATGTGTTCGACCCTAGACTTGGCTTGCGGGCAGTAAGAACGTCGAGTCGGGCTCAATGAACAGCGCGACTGGCCCCTATGATTGTCTCATAGCGGGACCAGTCCGAAGCCTGCTAGGTTTATCTAATTAGTCCGACAGGAATAGTCTTCCCAGATCGACATCTGTCTGCCTATAAGGATATCTGGAAGAATAAACTATAGTTTTATACGAAGTATATTGAGGGACACTGCAATGCGCGACGGATATTTGCGGTACTTTGCGGTATGTTGCGGAAACGTGCGGGTGCAAGCTGGCCTTGCCCCACCAACTACCGCAGGCCGCTATCATCTCCGGCGGTACTCCGTAGAATCGGCGGACATTAGCTCCAGGGGAAAGATTGATCTCACGAAATCAATGAGATGTTTACAAATCAGACGATACCTACGAACATGGACTATAAAAAGATGTTGTTTCTCGAATACTGTTTGAGGCCTGAGCATTGCATCTCACTCGATACCGAAACCACAATTGCCTAGGCCGCAAAAGCTTTCTATCTTAACTATATCAATAACATACCTCCAGGTTTCTCACCATGCCTTCATACCTGATCACAGGAGCAAGCCGCGGTCTCGGACTGGGTTTCGCCGCTGAATTGGTCGGTCCATAGCCCTATTCCACATTTTCTGACACGCCATAGCTTACCCAAAACCGCAGCTCAAAAACAAGGACAACACCGTAATAGCTACCGCTAGGAACACTGCGGACTCATCCGGTCTGCAAGAGCTCAAGGCCCAGGCCAAGAGCGGCAGACTATTCCTCATAGACCTCGACGTCTCTAAGCTAGAGAGCATTCGCGCGGCAGCCAAGAAGACGGCGCAGCTGCTTCCCGGCGGCCTCGACCATCTCATTAGCAGCGCCGGTGTGTCTTACAACGAACTGAAGGCGTTCGAGGAGCTGTATGCAGGGCCCCGTCTACTCTCGGCTTTGTAAACGCTAACAATGAGTCTAGGGACGTCGAAACGTTCACATCTGAACTAAATTTCACTGTCACTGCACCGCTTCTGGTCGTGCGGGAGTTTCTACCTCTTATCCGCAAGAGCGATGCCAAGAGGATCTTGGTTGTCTCTTCTAGTCTAGGCTCGATCCAGGCTGCTGCGTCTCTGCCGAACCTGGCGAATGGTTATTCCGTTGCCAGGGCTGCACTTAACATGTGAGTCTAACCGTGATCCAGAGACAAGTTTCTGAGCGGGCAAAGCTTCCATTACGTAGGGTGAACTGGCTGACAATAGTATGTGTGATTACTAGGTTGGCCCGGAAATGGAGCTCTGTCCTAAAGCCCGAGGGAATTACTATGGCTATCATCCATCCTGGTATGCATGTTCTTTGCTCTCCAGAGGGCGGCCCCTTGCCAAGACCCCTCTCCCTCAAACAAGCAGAAGGTTATTCAGCTCGCTGACTAAAGATGATGTAGGCTGGGTTGGTGCCACGGAGCTAGGAAGTGGGATCAGCGAGTGGATGGCAAAGTACGCCCCCGACACTGAGAGTCTTCCCGTTGAGAGATCGGCCGCCGATTGTATAAAAGTCCTAGACGGTCTTACTATCGAGGACTCCGGGGCATTCTTCAACCATGACGGAGCAAAGATCCCCTTCTAGAATATTAATCGACCTTCCGTGTCGAGAGCCCGTTCGAGAAGAGGTGGGGTGTAATAATTAGGATGTTATAACCTCGAATCGTGCCTTGATGGTCTCTGAAGATATGGTAATCTCACGGGCCTCCAAGATTCGTAAGTATACACCTAGAAGAGGGTTTAGCGTTTCGTGAAAATATAAAACGGTTCTCCTTCATTACTTACCAGCAAGGCGCCACCTAGAATTAACCAGTTGAAGCAATTGCTTGATTGCCGCTATCTTGTCACCAATCCCACCATCCCGTGTAGCTGGGGAAAGGCTCAAGAGGATGCAAGCAACCTGATACATCACATGCATGAGAAATATAGGGACGTGGTCTGAAGCGTCTGGAATGAGAGCGCAGGCACCGGTGCAGGCGTCGTTGTAGGATATAGCCGCCGCGGACAACCGATCTAACGCTGTGCGAGCCTCGGGCCAGAGACTTTCGAGCGGTGGCTTAGTAGTATTACCATCACCGCCAGCGTCCTCTTCGAGGTGATGCTCTTGAAGCAGTAATATAGTGCTTCCCACTGTTAGATATCTTCTGTGATTGGATGTCTTCCATTTAATACTACTTACCTGAGGCTAAGTACTGATTGAGCGCAAAGCTCTAACCTCCTTAGGGCCACCTCTCTGTCCGTAGCGTGGACGAGGGCGAGCAGCGTGCGTCTGAGCTGTGTGGTGTCCTTATCATGGGGTGTGTTGCCTTCGCCACTTGTTGTTTTTATCTCCCGGAGGGCTTGACTGAGCAAGTAGGTTGCCTGGGCTAGCCTGGCGAAGCTTCCCATTTCAAGCGTAAATCCGTTCGAGATTCTAACAGCATCTCCTGGCTTTGCGGTCTATAGTCATTGCATACGTACGTTAGCAATCCATATTACCGAGAGTCGTGTGTGGAGAAGAGACCAGTCTTACGGAGTCGCCCCAGGCGGCATCGTCAACTGGCAGGTAAGTGTCGAAGGTTGGATCCTCAGTCGACAAGGGCCTCGTGGGGTCGCCAAGATTTATAAATCTGGGCCGTGTCAGTATATGGACCGTCGACGTGTAGTGTGCAATGGTCATGGACGATGCCGTAGATCTAAAACTGACCGGTCAAGGATTAATACTGCCCACCACACCCTCCGCTTCTCTTCAATCTCGTTCCACGATCGCTCATCGATGCCACCTGGAGAGGCCAGAGAAAGGTTGTTGATTCCTAACCCTAGCCCAAGCCGCGCACACGCGCCCACAGTTAAGTATGCAGCCGGATAGATTGCCTGTCCAAGCTCATAGATAGCGATGAGGATTCCTGCCTGGAGAACATGTATTGACTGAACGCCAGCTGTTTCCACTTCGTGATGATACCTTTTAGCGACACGGTATAACGCAGTTTTATTGCCATTCTCCTCGTCCGCCTCGGAGGGAGCAGTGCAAGAAAGCCTCATGCATAGGGCAAGGAGGCTAAGCTCCGTCTGCCGCTGCGATAAGGGGTTGAGAAGACAGGTAAAGAAAGCTTGCTTGGAAACGATGGGATACCACCTATGAATAGTTCTAAAAAAGGTTGCCGCAATGTCACGAATGGAAGAGGCATCCCCTACTAGGTGGGAAACGTCGTTAGGGACTGGTAAACTGAGCCGCGGGAGTTCAAGTCGTGCCTGCCGAAAGATACGCGGCGCGATGTATTGAATGGCATTTGCATCAGCTTTTCCCAAAGAAGGGATGCTCGACGATTGTTCGCGCTCATCGTTGTGCGAATTATATTCTAGCGGCGAAGCATCAGGTGTCGAGAGACTCCAGGCTTGGCCATCTCGAACTTTGGCATCAGTGGCTTTATGGCGAACCGGATAACTGCATTCGACCTCCTTTTTGATACAAAGATCACAGCTAGGGACTTTCTTGTCGCAGCGCCTTTTACTACGTCGACATGGAAGGCAAGCCTTTCGCGCACGTTTTGCGTACTCATCTTCGGGTGCCATCGTTGTGATGTTAGTGATCTATGCGGGAGAGATGCGGAGTTTTGCGGAATGTGCGGGAGCCCATTACACTGGGCATCTCCCTCTTTTAGGCAAATGCGGAGAACTGCGCTAACGTGAGCCCGCTCAAGAGAAGTTGCTTATTAATGCCATACCTACAGCAAAACCTGGCGCGTTCAGGGATGGGCTTAGTATTATATCTATCTATCATCAATTTTTGGAATTTGATCTGATTCCGATTCGTGAATCTGCGATTTGAGTTTGCGTGCCGAGTCGTGTGCGAAAAGAAGTATTTCTCTACGTCTCCACTCAAGGAGCTCTACTCAACATGCCACCTAAAAAGCGTCCCTTTCCTTAAAGTACTTATGCGTCCATGGGGAGGCGGAACCGTCGAGGCACTACCCATACTCCCGCCAAAACCCATAGGTGTGGATGGTCGCCCATTCTTAATAATGGTTACCTTTTGCCCATGGGCATACCAAAGTACTGAGTATCATAGTTGTAAGCCTTATAATAAGGATAAGAAAAGGGGCTAAATGATAGGGCGATGCTCACTAATATCACGTGTACACGCGATTGACCCCTGGCGCGATGTCCACCTCTTAATCCACCTAAGAGTACTAGGTGATCGTAGCTGCCATGGTAACCCCTGCTTGTCGTGTTTTGACGCGTCTAGACATTAGGCCTAGTCACCCACATACTCTCGACGATGGTGTATCTTCATCCAGTCACCTTAACTTTTAACTAGTTCATCGTACATGTGCACAATGGGCGATGAAGAGGGCCCAGACGTCGTCTCACTGAAGACTGACTTGTTGCGAACGATAACAAGTATCAAGTCCTCTGGAAAGTTCGCCCACCTAAAACGAGAGACTATATTTGTCAATCCCGGACTCGAGGTAGCAGGTTCCCTGATTCCATTGCCGCTGGTTGTGCGCGATGCAGAAGCTATCAGAGCGTCATCCCAGCAAGCCCCATTTGGCCGTGGCGAAGAAACAGTAGTAGACACGGCAGTCCGGAACACCTGGGAACTCGATGCGAACCAGTTTCGGTGTTCCAATCCACACTGGAAACCCTTCGTACTCCTCCTGGTTCGTGAAGCTGCGAAGAATCTTGGCATGCAAGTTCCCTTCAACGATAAATACCAAGTGCCTCGCTGATCAAGGAATAGGCCGGGAAATGTACGATTCGAACCATATAAGCTCCTGCTTTACGAGAAGGGCTCGTTTTTCAAACCCCATAAGGATTCTGAAAAGGTTCCCGGAATGATTGGGACACTTGTCGTATGTCTGCCATCCAGGCACGAGGGTGGCGATGTCCATCTATCTCATGCAGCCAAGAAACAAAAATTCGTGACGAGTACGGCTTCTGATCACGATCTCACGACCCTATCCTGGTACTCTGACGTAACTCATGAAGTGAAGGAGATTACATCCGGTCATCGGCTTGTCTTGACGTATAATATTATCCAGGCAGAGGGCCCCAAGGTCTTGGCCAGCCTTTTCCTTCAACACCAAAGTCAGCTTGCATCATTACTGACCAGATGGAGAACCGAACTTCCCATGATCAAGAGACTCGTGTATCGACTCGAACACAAGTACTCACAGCACAGCCTATCTCTACAGGGAATGAAGGGCCGTGACTCATCCCGAATCCAATGCCTGTATGATACATGCAAGGAGAATGGCTTTTTCCTGCTTCTGGCGAACATGACGAAAACTCAATTTGTAGATGAAGACGAAGATCAAGACGTGCTCGATGAGTGGTCCGGAAACTGCCTCCAGCTTGATCACGTATGTTCATATGACGGACTTCCGGTTGCCTCAGGACACGAGATCGAAATGCGGGACGTTCTAGGTGAAGACTCTTACACCGACCGTGACCCCGACAGCGAGGTCGAGGCAGAATTTACCGGCAATGCGAGCCAACCAGCAGAGTATCGGTATCGTGATTCGGTCCGTTTAGCCCCATGTGCCCCATTTGTACTATCATCTAATCGACACGTGCTAATCCGTAGCTTGTTAGGTTGCTATCATGGTGCCGAGGGATCAATTCAAGCAATTCATTCATCATTATGGTTATGCGAATTGCGTGAACATGCTTAGGATAGTTCTCGGGGACTTGTGGGGAAATATAGATCATGCTGGTATCCGTCAGTACGCCACTAATTTCATGGAGATTTTCTTAGAGGGTAATTTGAGCCTACACTACCATATCCCGGCCTTGATTCTGAAAGCTGCATGGGAGTTGAAGAATGAGTCGCTCTACCGAAAAGCAATAACGGTAGCTATGGGTCCAAGGGCTATCGATCATATGAGAACAGGAATCTTCCCTCCAAAGACAGAAGTAGAACAGAACGTCGAGTTTGTGTCAAACCGTACGAAAAATATACTCCCGGCGCTTGCCAGGACATGCAATACCCTTTCCTCCCCGCAGAAGTCCGACTGGGATCGGTGGTATGCATCCCCCAGCTCCCTCTTTTTTTAATCATATACTAATCGGTTCGTATAGTCTCGGCCAGCTAGTTGATAACCTTCCAAGCATCGGGCACGTCCCCGTGGTCCTTGAAACAATCGGGGGGTCGCTGGAGAAGGACGAGCTAAAGCAATCATTCGCACAATGGAGGTCCGGCATCGAGATAGAGAGATTCGATAAAGAGGAGCCGCTCGGAATCGACGATCTTGGTTTCATCCGAAACGTACTGGACTCTCACATGGACGACGACGAATGGATCAACAACCGGTGAGATTACTCTTCATCAAAACCGTGTGGTAAATCTCTTACTTAGATAATCACTAAACGGCTTCAATAGACTTACCCCAAGACTCGAGCGATGTGCGGATAGGGAGCTTCTGTATAGGCTACTTCTTGCCCTCAGCCATAGTCGCAAGGGTGAAAAATTCTGCCGGGCTTATGATATAGCCACGCGTCTACTCGAATCGCTTCTCCCCAAACTCCAACTTCAGCTGGAAGATTTCTTGCGACCCGCGGCCCGAGACGTTCCTAACACTGTTGGAACATTTCCGTATGGGTACAAACAAGACTATGAAAGCAGCACGGTCGCCCCGATCATGCAGTACATCGACATCTTTCTAAAAAGAGATCTTATAGACGGGACCACACGATTGTTAGAATGCAGCTGTAAGAACATAACGGATGTTCTTGCCCGGATACCACGGGACAAGGTCAACCCAACAGATCGTGGTCTCCTATGCGGCATGTCTGCAATTGACATTAGGAATTTGCAAGATCTACCTATTCAATTTGCCAACAGGTTCCTAGAAGACTTCCTCAAGGCCGTGGAGCGGTGCCAGCTAAGTTATCTTTTATCCAAGGAGGATTCACCCGTGAAGCGCCTAGTCGACATGTTCCTACGCAGGTACATTATCCGCGACGTCCCAACTGTCCCCTCACCGGCCGTGGGGTGGTCTTACAGGGCCCGAGGCTGCAAGCGAGGTCCCTATTGGAAGTGCGAGAAGTGCGAAGAGCTGAATAAGTTCCTAGTCTCCAGCGACCAGCAGACGGCCGAATTCAAAAAGCCCACGGATTGGCGCCAACACGTCGCAGCTTATCTGCCACCGCGACTCTTCCGCCACTCCTCGGGCAAGTCCAGAGGCGGCGGCGTGTATACCTTGACAGTGACTAAGCTCAGCCAGAATGCGGAGTACAGAGATGATGTAGAGCAGTACACGAAGAAGGTAGAGGCTCTCAAGCAGAGACTGAGCCCGTTCGCCCGCGAACTCGTGCAGCAACTGTTGGGGGACAAGCTGTATCGCGAATTAGTGCTGCTGGAGCAGCTGCGCGCTCCGCCTATGGAGAGTGCCGACCTGGAAAGAGCTTCTGCTGTCCCCGCCGCCGCCCCCGGTGTCCCGTCCTCGGCTTTTGGCAATGTCGCGCCCTTTGGCGTTGCTGGTCCTGGATATACGCCCGCTACTCATCATGCCACGCCAAATCCCCTTACCAGACATGGCGTGTCGGGTTACGGCCCGGCTCAAGCTTCGATGACAATTTCCACCCCAGGTATCTCTGTTGGTCAAGCCCCTTACCGACATGTCCCAGCTTTAAGCACAGCCCCAATAACATCCACGGGACCGGGACAGAACCCTTCATACCAGGCTCCAGGACAAGACATTCACTTGAATCCCAACGCCTTCCCTTACAGAACGGCGCCGCACTTCCCCGTCACTCCTCCCCCGATGACAGCTCAGGGCACTCCTGATTTTGCCGCAGGCCCTCCGCCGCAACCGCAATCGATGCCGGGCGCGAAGCGGCGCGCCGACGGGACCTGGGAGTACCCCCCTACCACGAGGCTGCGGACCGACTACGTCGACCTGACGGGCGAGTGATAAAGGGCCTAGTGGTTGGCCTGCATCGTGAAGCTTGCGACACCTTCGAGCCAGCCGCTGATGAGCATTGGACCACCATGAGCTCAGTATTAGACACTCATCTACTTGGTCAACTCGAGTCTAGAGCAGTGAGAACTTTCCGGTGCCGATATTGGACCCTTGTAACCCGTATGTTTGGTATGCCATGCGGTATTTCCCTTCTAGAGCCTGCAATTCATTTATCAGTGTCAGATAGAATAGGTAGATTCACGCGTGCCGGCAACGGCCCAGATTGTACCTGGTTCCTAGAGGCAGATAGACACTACACTAATATGACATTTCTGCCATAACCCCATGCAGCATCACCAATCAACAGCTGCCTAGCTAGCCTCCTAGATACGTGCACGGCCCCCTCCATCGCCATACGTAGTCAGGTAACGAGGTCTCCCGTACAAGGCGTAAAGTACATACTGTTGGGAAAGAGACAGAAGTCCAGTAGTGATAATGTGTTTTGTATAAGCTAACTAAATGCGAAGGTGGTTGATTCATCAATCGACCCTTCTAGGACAAAAAAATCTCTAGATGTTTGGGTTTCAAAAAGCAGGATGGGAAAAAAAAATGCAGGTGGGGGGTATCTCGAAATCTTGGATTCGTTTGTGCTGGTCTAAAAAAGAGAAAAAGGAAACAAAACAGGGGCAGGAAACCATGCCAGAAACACAGGAACAAAGGGAAGGAAAAAGGAGGGAAGCACAGCATTTTTTTTCTCCGTCCACACGTTGCGCCCCAATGCGATGTAAATGCGATGTGATGCGGAGTATGATTCGCCAAAGTGATCCAGAGGGAGCGCCTATCGGTCTCCCAGTCGGGTACCACGCTCTAGGCGACGCGCCCCACCCATGAACAACCGAGCACAAGCGCGGCTGAGAGATGTAATCCCATCCTCGTTTTCACCTCCCATTATCCGAGCCCGAGCGCGGTCTCTTCATCTACGGGCGTGCGGGATCTAAGAATCGCACCGCCGCCGATTTCGCGATCATAGTCCGCGCCGCCATCGTCGTCGTCCCGAGCCATGGACTCGTGGGGCGCGGGGCTGGAAGCGGGACTCGGAAGGGCGGAGGATATGGCGCCGCTAATGAGGGCCGGGGCCGACGTGGCTTTTTGTTGCTGGGCGCCGAGCTGGCGCTGGAGGCGGAGCTCCTCGCGCTCGCGGGCGAGGCGCTCCTCGGCTTCGATGGCGGCGCGGCGACGGGCCTCGACGTCCTCGCGGCGGACGACCCTCCTAAGGCCCTCGGACGCGTTAATGAGACCGTCGATGCTGATGGCGTGGTTGGTCATCTGGTGGTTGATGTAGGTGTAGACGGCGGCGGGGGCGTCGCACTGGAGGAGCTGTGGCTCGTTGAGCTTGAGTAATGCGAGCGCCACCTGGAAGAGGAACGTGCTGCCATCGTTGACGCCAAGAACCACATCCCAGACCCGGAACAGCGCTTCCGCCGAAAGGCAGTCCGTGAACACGCTTAGAAACCACTGGAACGTCAGCGCCTCCAGCTCAATACTCAGCTGCTCGAGGTGCTGCGACAGTCTCGGCAGCACCTGCGTCACGTATTGCCGAAGCACCTGTTGGTCCGCTCGTGAGGCGAGTAGACTGTGGTCGTAGTACCCCTGTGGGAGGATCTGCTCGATGATCGAACACAGTACCCAAAAGGTGTCCTCCGCCGATGGCATGATGAGTAGAAGATTTGCCGTGATGAGATTCATCCCCTGACAGTACCCGACGTCGGGGTTGCGCCTAGCATAAGCGCGCAGCACTTCGCTCAGCTTCTGCACGCCGGGGCCCCGCCGGAAGTAGATGTTGTCGGTAAGGGTGCGGTTGATGTCCATGTCGATCTGGGAGACCACAACGGGGTCATCATCCTTGCCTGACTTTGACACTAGATCTGCGTAGTAGCCGGGTATGCGTTTTGACAGGGCACCGGAACATTCCGCCCAGATCTTGGGACGATTCGCGACGGGTATCCCACCGAGAACCAGAGTTCTGAACTCGTTCCATTTCGCCCGGCCGACCTTGCCTTTCACGCCGAGATCAGCCACACCAATGGTCTCTCCATCCGTGAGTTTCGCTTCCGGGATCATGACCGGCGCTTTCTGGAAACGCGCCTCCGCAGCGGCGGCGGCTGCCGCTGCTGCCGCTTCGCTCTCACGTCGGCGCTCGGCGCGAACTTTCCGCAAGAATTCGTTCCAACGTACTGACTTCTCTCGTTGCAGTGCATCATGGACGTCGCTTAGCTGTTTGAGTAGAAGCTTCACAGGTTCGGCGTCTTCGTTAACCAGAGATGCAGGTGTCTCTTCTTGAGGTTTAGAGGCTGATTCATTGTCTAGCGCAGAGGTAGTACTAGCTGGGGGAACGAAACCGCGATCGTCAGACGTTATCTGAATAGGAGACTTCGAACCCTCGCTACCCTCCAGGACCTGGATGTTTGATGCAGCGATAGAAGGGGTATGGGAGAGAAGCTCCGTCGGAAACGTGGCAATTTTTAAATAATCAGACCATCTTTTGGGCTTCGCCTGATCCACGGCCTCCTCGGACGATGAGGGGGTTGAGGGCTGGTCGAGGCTATCCGTTTCGCGAATAGAGCGTTCTTCATCGAGAAGACTAGGTGACAAGCTGGATCTTCCACCAGAGAGCATTTCCGCGCGCCCTCCTTGCTTCATCTGCAGTGCAACCTGGGCAGCTTCGCGTTGCCTCTTCTTCCGTCGCTGGTCGTAAATAAACCCGAAACGATCCGTCAGATATTCGGAACCGCTATAATTGTTGTAAACATGTGTGAGGGTGGGTGGCTGACCCTCAGGGGAGAAGATGGTGTCCATCTCAACAGGGCCAGAGTTATCTGGTCTCGCGCCCGCCGAAGTTGGAGGACTGACAGAGACCCCTTCCCATCTCTCATGAGGTTGCGAGCGCATCGTCTGCACTGGCGTCCCCGCGCGTCGCATCGCCATCAGAGCTTTCGGCCCCGCCTGAGTGGAAACCGCTCGGTTTGATGTGGTGGTCTTTGCACTGGTATTCGAGGACGTCCGTATGGAACCACCGTAGCCCGCCGAGGTGGTCCTACCCCGCAACGAGTCGGTGTCCCGGTTAGAAGAAGGCTTTCCCGCGACCATCTGCAGAGCCATCGTAGCAAAAGATGCAGAAGGCTTCCTCGAACCCTGGCCAGAGTAGATACTCGACGCGCGACTGGAACTCGCTAGAGATTCCGCATCAGGGGGTATGAACTGATCTTCCTGTATCACAGGGCGCCGTTCAGCTTGGGGTACGGTTCGTATGGCAGTTTTAGCTGTGTCATCGCCGTTGATACTGCTCGCTCTGCTCGTCTTCCTGCTGGTACCCCACAAATAATCCTTCCAGGCTTTCATCGTCCCTTTGCTTGCGGTATTGGCAGTCTTCGAGGCGGGAGGCGAGGAACCAGCTCGGACCGTGGTATCATCTATGTTGGAGATATGTAAGCCACTATGAGAGTGGGAGACGGAATCACACATGGCATCGCTCATCATGTCGGATAGGCCCCCATCTTGGCCTCGCTTTGCCTGCTCCTGGGTCTTGAACTCAGCCTCTACCTGTCGCAGTCTAGTTTCAAGATCCAAGTTCGACAGCCCACACTCTAATATGATTTTTCTAAGCGCCCTCTCCCTCGCATCTGCCTTCCTCCGCAACGTAGCAATTTCATTGTCGCGTTGTGCCAGATCTTCGGAGATCTGGCGCACCAGGTTTACGGCCCCATGGCGCGTGACTAGACGCTGTATATGTTGGTCATCGGCGTGATGTAATGCCCCTGGGATCTTCCGTGCGGTAGGGGGGGTGTCATCGAACAAGGCACTACGGGCAGCCTTCTGGCTCTCAGTGGAGGTGGAGGTGGAGGTTAAGCTGTCGACTATAGAATTTGCGATTTGGGAAGTCAGGCTCGGGCTTGGGTTTGAGGTTGCATTCTGTTGTGGCTTCGGGTTCGCTGACAGCTTGCAGGTATTCGAAGTGGTGTTCGAAGTGACAGTAAAGGCTTCGTCCGAGGGGAATGTGCGCTCGTAGCTTGGGGATCCGGGGGAGAAGGAGGGGAAAGAGGTCAGGGACTTGTCCGAAGCGGCGATAGAGGATGCAGAGCTGGAAGGCTGCGACACCAGTTTCCTTGGTTTGGAGTTGGTGCGGGATGAGTGGCGGTGGCCTCTATTACTCTTGGTAGACGCATTCGAGACCTGGGATGTGGTGCGCTGCAAGGAAGACTCAGCCTGAGTAGATGTAGCAGTAGTAGTAGTAGATGCGGATGCGGATGCAGATGCTTCGGGCTCCATCATATCGCGTAGGGAGTTGAGGACAACAAGGCATCCGCTACATTATCCTTCCCCTTTCTTTGTAAAGTACGCATCTAGGCAGGTAGGTAAGCACAGAAGTTAAGCACAGAAGTATAAAATAAGTGTTTTATGTATGATTAACGGAGTGATAAAATGAAATATAATAAAATGTGAAGAATTGTAGTAGTTACTTAGTAGAATTTCACTACACACCGTCTAGGATAGATAGCTAGAATCGAAGAAGGGGGGAGAAAAGAAAAAAAGGAGGGCTAATCAATCTATAGACAAATCAGTTGCTGAGTCGCAAAGATCGGCGATGTTGGATGACGAAGAATCGTGGAGAGTTGTGGGTTAATTAGGAGAATTCATAGTATAAAGGTATGTAGTATACCTAACTTGTATTGAGGAGGAGGTGGTGGTGCTGGTGGTGGCAGATAGTGGTATGTAGTTACATAAGTTAGGTAGTAGGTGGTGGTGTTGGTGTTGAGGTGTTGATGATGATGTATTCCAAGGTTGTTCATGCAAGCCCAATCCCATAAAAATGCTACCTACCTACATACATACATACATATGTACATACCTACCTTATGTACATAAGTACTTACATGTAGGTAGTGATGTACCGCATATCTGCAGCATTTAGTAGGTACATATACAAGCATTTGAGACGTGCATATTACATAACAGTATATAACCGGAGGGCATTGCAAGCCTGCCAACCTGCAAACCAACCTGCCACCAGTTTGCCTGTACAGTATAAATGACCACCTACTTAGCGGGGCTGTTGGTCTGTTTAGGTACCTCACTGGCTGGTATGGGCAATTTCAACAACCACTAAGAACCTTCTGTCAACTCTAGGAATTTGCATGAATTTGCATGAACTTAGTGGTTTCTCCTACTTGGTCAACTGGCATGTGATTACCTGTTTTATTCAGCCCTGAGTTGCTAATTTCTGCCGCAACCTTGAAACCAGTCGAGCAGGCTTGGTAGGTTAAGTACCTAAACCGGCAACTTATATTCCTTACATCGATGGATCTAGAGTGCTCTTGCTTCCCTGTAGATGCACTTGCCTCCCTACCTAAGTAGAGTACCTGGGTAGGTATCTGCGTCAAGTTTGAAGATAGAAATTCACAGGAATACCAGGCTTGCCCAGATTAGGATGCTTGTACCTCTCTATTTTTAGGACAACCCCTCCATAGGTAGAAACCTTCAGACATGACATGTTTATCTTGTTACATAGATGCATACCCAAATAGATTCTTCCCAAGTACGGTCAGAAACCTCTAAAAGGTTCCATCTCTTCCTAATCCTCCAGACAATCCACCGTCTCACCATGAAAACTCTACAAAGTACCTACAGAGCAAGTAAGGTCTAAAATACCGGTGGACAACACATACGAGAGAGAGGCCAGGGTGGCCTCTTGAATATCTGAATCAACTTGTCAATATCACATTCGACTGGATTAGTAGTAGTATCATGAGCTAAGGCACTAGAATTTGTCGCACAGAGAAAGATAATTCCAGAGACCAGCACCATCAATCAATGGTGCATATCGGTAAACACATGGTACTGCCAGCCCAACAGCGTGTGGCGTCCCTCTCATGCCACATCCAGCATACTCAGCACCCCGTCCCAGGTCTCCTGCACCGTATCCTTGATCTGGCTCGCCGGCAGGACGAATCCGTATCTGCCCGTGTCCCGTAGCTCGATGGTGTACGATAGCTTGGCGCCGCTGACGGCATACAGGTAGTCAGGGGCTGATCCCGTCGTGGCGTAGAGCGTCTGGCACGACGGCCCGATCGTGTAGGAAGTCCCGCTTTTCGGCCTGATCGCCGTCTGTCCGGCCTGCGCCGCCGCCCGGAGCGCCTTGTCATCCGGCGCGGTGATGCTGCAGTCGTAACCGAAGGCTATAGACACGTCAGCACGTCAGTCATTCAAGAGAGTATAGAGGAGAGGGGATCAGCTTACGCCACAGGATGTACTGCCCGTACGAGTGGAAGTCGATGAAGAGTCTGATGCCCCGGGAGTCGCGCAGGGAGTTGGCGTGGGCGATCAGGCCCTTGTTCTCGGGCGCGTCCCCGGCTGCCTCGCCCTTGAACGTCTCCGAACACGGGTTCGTCGACGCCCCGCCCGTCACTTCCCACTTGTGCGGCCAGTTGCGGTTGTTGTCGCGCCCCACGCACGAGTTCCCGCTCACCCGCTGCCGATTCTTGCGCCACAGCCGGTCCGTTGTCTGCGTGTAGACGAAACCTGTGTATGTGTGTATTATAGTTAGTTTCCTTCTTGACCCTTCGTGAGCGGGATTAAGGGGAAGGGGGTGCTTGGTCAAAAGCGTTGAATATTAGAGGGTCGGTAGTTACGCACCATCGGGGTTCACAATCGGAATGATGTGAAAGTCGAACTCGTCCACGAATGCCGTGACCGTCTGATCAGTTCCGTACTTGGTCAGGAGCTGCCAGGCGTGGTATTCGGCAGTCTATATATCCGAAAGCATTAGCGACTTAGTACTATATCTTCTCGAATACGGGTGATTAGCCATGACGAACCATCGTGGAGATCCATTCGCGGGCGTGGACGGTCCCATGGAACAGCACGGCAGGCTTAGAACCCTTCCCGCCACTTCCCCAGATGTGGATTCCCGTGAGATTCCTGCCCTCGACCGATGTCCCCGTCGTGATGAGCTCCGAGTTCTTGGGGTACGCCGCTTGCAGGTCGCGCAGAAACTGCAGGTGATCCGCGTAGCTGTGGTACGCCGTAAACCAGCTCTCGCTCGGCACTATAGGTACTGAGTTAGCCAGATGTCTTATACAGAGACGAGCGTCTGTTTCCATGCTCTAGCTCAAGGGGACTCCAGTCTCACGGTGTGGAGACGATCCACTTACCGGCATATGTGGAGGCCAAGTCGCCCTCCTCAGCGATGGCAGCGCCGACGTCCTCGATGAGAACCTCTGCGTCTAGTGCGAGTGATTGCAGGGCGGCGACCTTGTCTGGGGCGACGACCGCGTCGATATGACCCCGGTGGCCCGGGTCCAAAACGCGTGCGGCGATGGCCTCGACCTGCTCTTCGATTTCACGAGCGTCCTCGGGAATCGAGATGCGCAGGCTCTGATATCCTGTATAGTCTACCTTCCCCTGCTGCGGCGGCAAACTCGCTGCCAGCGCCGAGGTGGCAAGGGCCACTGACCCGGCTACACTGGCAACCCTCATGATTCTTGCCTGTATATTGGGCCTGTGCTGTCAATAGTCTGCAGGCGTTGGTAGGACTGTGAGCTGTTTTGTCTTGCGCGCTTAATGACCTACCGCACTCGCAACGTCCGTATGTCGCGCAGTTAATACCTTTTATAGCGACCGTGCCTGATTTTATACTGCTCATGATGATTCTCTATAGGCGATTCCCAGCGGGGGATGCCCCGGGTCTAGACTATCTCGTATGGAGATACGACCCCGAATTGGAAGTCACCGCCTTATCGATGTCACTCTATCGTGCATTGCATCATGGAAGGTCTAGACAAAAAAGGAAGAGGGCAGGAAAAACCCTTATCTATATGCGCCTATACAATATGCATCGCAGTGCATCGGCATCTCCCGAATTAGAAGGTCCCATCTGTAGATGGTATGCATGATATACCCTCCCCTCAACGATGCTCTCCGGACTGGTCTCTCTAAGAGCGACATAACAGTATAACGTGATTTGGATATAGAATGATAACCCGTTCAAAATACGCTCTTGTCTCTATTCATGCTCTAGGTCCTTCGTACTTTCTTGGATGGCGCTTCGGTCAGCTACACTTATTTAGCCGCCAACCCCGCTAGCAGCTACGCGGAAGCAATTATGCGAGGTCGGGTTCGTATGTCGCCAGCAAATAATAGCTTGGCTGCCTACTTACATACTACCTTTGAGCGTACCTAGGTAGTTCAACTTAACGACACCAGATCAATTGACTTATGGGTGGCTTGTTCATGTTCAATTCGGTGTACTTTATTGTGGCACCCATATATATATCTATCCAGAATATTTCCTTCCCTTAATGTGATAAATTAATTCAAAGACATACATAGGCCTGGATGCAACATGAGCGCCAATCAAGAGCGGTAGCCAGCGTGTGGACTGTATCCTTATGTACAGTGATGTTACACGAGGTCAAGGGGCATACCTAAAGATATCGAGGGCATAATGATTGGATGATAACTCGTTTGTGTCACTGGCCGTTTGTTATAATACTTGTAAGGCTGTCCGCAGAGCCGAAGCAAGAAGGAGTCTAGGGAATTTCATACTGAACACTCTGATGATTCATATCCCACGTTGTCAATGACGTAACTGAGGACTACCTTAGATATGCACCGTATCTTCACCATTCTTCAATCCGAACTACTTCGAGATGCTTCGGGGTTGAAGCTGACAATAGCTCCTCTTAGCAGAGGTTTGCGTAAGTGTCTAAGGTAGTGACAATATTCGCGAATATTACATGGGGAGTATTGTCAACCATTTGAAAGAATCAGTGCAGCTCTGCAGAGTTCCAGATCTACAGAGTTCATACGCGTTATTCAGGCTCAGGTTCTTTCTATCAGTACTTGAACGGGTTCCAAACGGACCGTCTATCCCATGTCGAGCAAGGGAAAAGCCGGCAAGGCCAGCTATGATGCTCTCCCGCTCGATGAGGACCCACGCAAGAGACAGGCGCTTAACAAGCGCCGTCGTTCCTGTCAATGCGGTGAAGACCTAGGCAAGAATGATATCGAGCGCCTTGCTAACCTGCGACTGAGCCGCGCCAAACTCCCCATTGCCAAGGACTTATCCGAGAACGTTAGGGACATCGGCGACAAAGAGTA
Source organism: Eutypella sp. D-1 (assembly GCA_023313575.1). Taxonomy (NCBI): domain Eukaryota; kingdom Fungi; phylum Ascomycota; class Sordariomycetes; order Xylariales; family Diatrypaceae; genus Eutypella; species Eutypella sp. D-1. The sequence goes on along the minus strand of JAJTTP010000008.1, from coordinate 74,461 downwards.
CGAGTTCAACGTCCCCTTCAGCGACCTCACGGCATTCCGTCGTACTGCATGGGGCGTCAGGGTCGACGCCGAGTCTGTCCACGTCTACTTGCGCTTCTGGCTCGATAATCAGAAGCAATGCGCAAGCTTCTGTGTCCACTATCTGCCGTCAACCAGGAACCCCGAAGACCGCCATAAGCACATACCTAGTGATATTTAGGCGGACTTCGCTTGCCCGGTGGGATCTAACTTCTTAACCGCCGCGCTGAGCCCGCGACTTCACAGTCTCATTCGGGGTGGCTGGAGTAAGAAGAAAAGCTTTGACGCGATCAGAGAGGTTGCGAGCGCTGATGCGACCACGACATGCATCATCTGCGGCAAGAGATTAGGATGTAAAGTCTATCGTCCCGTGCCCTGCTCACCGTCATGTCGGGAGAAGTTCTCAGCTATCTCGCTAGCCACGAGATTGTCCCCATTTCTACGAGACCCTCCGGCCTTAGATCTCCTACTTTGTTGCTTGGCGTCTTCTACCTACGACGAGACCGAGCTACCCTCAAACGGCAATTACGGTAAATTCCGTCCAATCCGAACTTCCAAGTTGGTCTGCCATCACCCACCTACCCGGTAGCCAAGGAATAGCTCCACAAGGTCCTCGATTCGTTTCCCCCTATCTCTGGGGAAACCACAGTCTCAAAGCTTCTGGAGCCTCGTGAGCATCGAAGTGAGCGCGAGGCCCTACTGTCTTGGCTTTCCTACCAATTTGACGGAACGTTGGTCACAGCGCCAGACTCCGCAGTCATACCCGGAATGCCGGGCGAGCCCAAACAATTCCTTCTGCTCAACACCAACCTCAAACGCCAGGCCGCATTCGAAAAAGAGCTAGCTAAGGCAAACACGGCGACCGGGTCGTCCGCGTTCCATGGTACGGCAAATGAGAACGTTTTCAGAATTCTTCGAGAAGGACTGGTGGCGTCCCCAGAGCTCGGTGAGGTATTCTACTCGGATTTGTCCTACGTCTCGGCCAAATACGCGATGGCCCGCTCCGATACCCGGCGACAAACCCTGAGAGTATGGAAGAATAGCGCGTGGAAGAATTCTCTGGTCTTGTTCGGTGTTGAGGTTGCATCGAAGAACATTCGATTTATGTACAACGAGCACTCATCCCGCCAGGAGGGAGTTATGGTGCGATATATCCTTCTGCTTCCCTTCGATCGGGTTCTGAAGTGTCCCAACGGCGACGCATTCTGGAGTGTCAACATGCGGCCTGAATTGAGGCGTCAAGGAAGGAGGGTCTTGCCAGCCATGCGACAGACCTACTCTCAAATCGAGTCGGGCGACCTCGTGGACGAGATCGATAAAAATCCGGACCGGAGTTCCTTGTAGTTGGGCAGTAACTGACAACTGAACACACATCGTCGGTAATGTTCGGTCCAGACGCACCCCCACACCGGAATGGATGGCAAGCGGTAATTTCAGTGAATACTAACGATCAGCGAGAATGAGACGTTAGAAAGCTGGCTAGTATAAGCACTGAAGAATAGAGCTTATTGTCTGTTCGTGTCACCTTTCTTGGAAGTTAAGTTGTTTTTACGTTATCGCGACTTTTGGTGCAACGTGGAGGAGGTGGCAAACCCCTTTTCCTTGGGCCACCGTGTCACCGTGTGGGCAAGTAGCCAAGCCACAGAAAAACCCGCATCGTGCGGTTACGTACATAGACTGATAAGTAGGCACCAATGCTTTCGTAGCCGCCTTGCCGCCATGCCTAAGTCATTACCGCAACACCCTCTTCGGATTCCATGGCAGAGGCGTTTTATGTAATAGGGGCATACTCCAGACCACAATATTAGTTTAGCGTGTGGAAGTAAAGGATGTGACGAATAATATCCATGCTGGGCCTGCTGACGGTTTAAGACGGTCTAGTGCACAGACAGAGAAATGTCACATCCCCGCATCCCCTCGTTTTCCCCAACTTTGACTACTTATGATACGAGTGGGAGCACTCCAGGCGTTCAGATCTGTGAGGTAATATTTTCGGGGAAGTAAACTCAATTTGGAACGCGTGGGCTCATCGTGAGATGGTTGTTCCATGCACTGGCATGGACTGGTTTAAGCTCAAGGTTCCTTAGTGGAATCAGGCTGTTCGACGTATGCCAAGGTCAACTGGCGGGAGTAGGAGGAAATGAATACCCTCGGTATTAGCCCATACGAAAATAGAATGTCCACGAGTTATTGGTCAACGGAGTCCGGATTTACGAAACGGCGAACCTTCCAACAATGTGCTAACGTTGCTAATAACGCTGTAATTTCACTCAATTCTCTTTATCCTCTTCTACGGCACTAGGCATGTAAGGCCGCTTACTTCGCATGATGGTAAAGAAAAGCGGATGCGCCTAGGGTTTACTTAGTCTATAGACTAACCTCTTCAAGTACCGAACTTCTTGATCTGGCCTCGGTAGCCACTGGGTAGCCACACACAAGATGGTTGCGGTTGAAGAGATGACATCAAGCGGCCAATGTTAGGGCAGATCTGATCGCACCATCCTATTATCACTACCGATAGCAAAAATTGAAAAGCTTAACGTAAAAAGGCCATGCCGCGCTACTGTAGGAAAAGAAGGCACATCGGTATTACAGGAGCAAACATTGAAATCTTGGAAAGCGGGAAGGGTTTGAGGGTCTAATTCCCTATCTAAGTACAGGATCTAAGTAGACTTCGTAGATAAGACCTGGGGAGGCAAGTACTATGATGCGCGTTGCGCAGCGGGTCACTACTTCTGTTCACCGTGATTGTCCACATGATTTACTTGCTTCGCGCCTCCTCGTACCTTGCGCTTAGTGCCATGCCGTTTATGGTATACGTAACGATGCGGCTCAAAAGCTTGGTGGCCTGCTAAAGCGCTGGGCGTTTTCTCGGCGCGAGTCCTTCCTTTGAGTAACATCACGATAATTATCGCTTATGACCTCCTACACTACCCCATCCTAGGATCACGCATTCGGGTCTCGGTGCCCTGATCAAGGGTCAGACGGCGGGGACGACCCGGGGAACCGAACCCTTATCCTACCGTATGCAGCAAGACCCGGAGTCCAGCGACGTGGGTGTTATATGGTTGGGGGGCGACAAGAAAAAAAATAAGAGCGATCGACCCACGTCTCGGAGCGCAACGGGGCAAGTCGAACAATTTTGCTCCACGAGCGGATCTACCACGAGTTTCAATGACTAATGGCCGTGGCCACCCCCCGGATCTCCGCACAATGTTAAAATCCTGAGGACCCCTTCATCTTTTCATGAGATAGGCTTTGCGAATCCAGTCATTTTCCCTTCGTCTACCCCCCTTTCTCTCTCACTTTTCCTGGGCCGTTTCCTCCCCTTCTCCTGTCGCCCTATATCTCACACGATCCTTCTATTAAAGTCACCTCCCTTCAAGACAGTCACCAGCATCAACTGCTGCACTGCTTCGTCAAAGCTAGACAGCTAGACAAGCGTTCCTTTCTAGATAGACTTCGACAAAGGTTGGCCTGGCGCCTTTAGAGTTAAAATGGCGGATATTAGCTCCGAGAACCCATCAAAGTCCTCGAAGGGAACCTCGCCGAACCGACAGGACCCAAATATGACGCCAGACGACAACGAGATAGGGGTGGTCCAGGAGATGAACGAGGTCGGCCAGACTCATGACTTGAGCCAGTTAGAGAAGGCCAAAGTAGCTGAGGGCCACGCCTTCTTCAAGCGGCTGGGCTGGAAGCGACTCACAGTTGTCCTCATCGTAGAGGCCATTGCACTAGGTAGTCTGAGTATGCCTGCCTCTTTCGCTACTCTAGGCATGGTCCCCGGTGTCCTCATTACCGTTGGCATCGGCTTGATCGCCATATACACCAGCTATATCGTTGGCAAGGTCAAACTGGCCCATCCCGAGGTCTCTCACTACGCCGATGCTGGCCGCTTGCTTATGGGCAAGTTCGGATACGAGCTTGTCTCTGTCATGTTCGTCCTGATATTGACTTTCCTTGTCTCAAGCCACACCTTAACGGGGACTATCGCTTTCCTCAACATCACCAACAATGGCGCCTGCTCGATCGTGTTCGCTGTCGTCTCTGCCATCATTCTTCTTCTACTCGCGATACCCCCCTCGTTTGCTGAGGTCGCAATCCTTGGCTACATCGACTTCGTGTCTATCATGGCCGCCATTCTCGTCACCATGATCGGCACGGGTATTGCCAGCGGTAATATTGAAGGGGGCTCTAACTGGTCAGCCTGGCCGCAGCCTGATACGGACTTCACGTCGGCCTTCGTCGCGGTTACCAACATCGTGTTCGCGTACAGCTTCGCTATGTGCCAGTTCTCTTTTATGGACGAGATGCACACCCCGAAGGACTTCGTGAAGTCTATCTGGACGCTTGGTATCATCGAGATCGTTATCTACACCCTGACGGGCGCCCTCATCTACTCGTTCGTGGGACCTAACGTCAAGTCGCCGGCCCTGCTCTCCGCCGGCTCGGTGCTGTCGAAGGTCGCCTTTGGTATCGCCCTGCCGGTTATCTTCATTTCGGGGTCGATCAACACGACGGTGGCGGCACGCTACATTCACGGACGCGTGTTTAAGAACTCAGTGATCCGATACGTCAACACAACCATGGGGTGGGCCACTTGGCTGGGTCTCATCACCGTCATCACTATCGTCGCCTGGATCATCGCTGAAGCTATTCCCTTCTTTAACGACCTCCTGGCTCTCAGCTCCTCCCTTTTCATCTCCGGCTTCACCTTTTACTTCCCCGCCATGATGTGGTTCAAGCTCCTCCGCGAGGGCCACTGGTACGAACGCAAAAACTGGCTCCCAGCCTTTATGAATGCGGCTATTTTCCTCATCGGCATTGTTGTCCTCGTCTGCGGTACCTACGTCAGTGTCAAGGATATTGTAAGTAGCCCTATTTGTTTTCATGCTTTACCGCCACTGCGCAAACGTGTTGCCCGTCATCGAATATATGCTTACATATCTTGCGTGTTCTACAGAGAGACTCGTACAATCACGGTAGCGTCAGAGGAGCATTCTCATGCGCGCCGTTCGAATAAGATTGAATGCCTCAAGAATTATTTCACTCTAGTTTCGCCCAGTGTACCATTGACACTGAAAGAGTGCTTCCATGCGCAGTCAAGGCCAATATTCTGGTTATGAAAGCAAGCATCGAAAGAATGGCCTTCCGATCGATTTAGCCTTTCCATTCATGTATGATGTAGCTATGAAGAACCCGGTCGCCTGATACGGCTTGCCGGTCACGAACAGAACAAGCATATAGGCGTCGCGGAATACTGGACAATAAAATGGGAGATAGACGTCTCGCATAGACATAGACGTGCACGGCGAATGACGGAGGATCAAATTACGGTGTTCTGGAGTCGATTCGGGTGGTCTGATAGCCGGGGGGGCGCCCCTTGTACATATACGTTTCCCCTGCCTGCAAAGACTTTTGCATAGATACAAGGTATAGATATCTATCATTATCGATACTTTGTATAGCTTTAAAATTCCTCATGGTTCTGTGATACTTACTTGTATTTCCATTTTTGTTCAACCAATTTCTGTGACTTGAGGGCCGTTTTTCATCAAAAAGAACCCCTATGTTGACTAAACCAATGTACGATCTGACGGTACGCTTAGGCGGCCAGCTCTACGGCTGCGACAGGGGGTTCTCATTTACAGGGAACATTAGGTCCTGATAGGATCAATTCCACCTTTTGGGAGGTTTGCACTCTCCGGCTCCGTGGCGATGCATGATGTTGTGTGATCCTGATACATCTCGACTCTAGAAACAAAAGTACTTCGTAGTGGGCAACACCCCTCTCCTCTTTTCTTGGTTTTGAATGACGCCCTAAACTCCTAACGAAAACAAGCCGCCCATGCTAGCGAGAACAGTAATTATAAGGTCGACCGAATAGCCTCCTCAAGGATGTCCAGGCCGCCTTCGATCTCCTCCACGGTGACCGTTAGGGGCGGGACGAAGCGCAAGGTGTTAGTGCCGCAGGTGATGACGAGCAGGCCGCGCTCGCGGGCGGCCTTGACGATGGGCGCCGGGTCGCGGGTGAGTTGGAGACCGAGTAGCAGTCCACGGCCACGGACCTCGGCAACCAGGTCAGGGAACTGCTGTCTAAAGTGATCGAACCGCCGTGTGAAAGCAGCGGACTTCTCGGCAACGGACGATCTCAGCACCGGGTCAGAGAGCCGCGAGACGACGTGGTGCGCTAACCGACAAGCCATTGGGTTCCCGCCGAACGTGGTACCGTGGTCGCCAACCTTCATCGCCTCGCTAACGCGCCCGTTGACCACGCACGCACCGATGGGAAAGCCATTACCCAGCGCCTTGGCAGTCGTGATGACGTCCGGATGCGCCTCGGCCGGCAGGCGGCCATGGGCCCAGAAGTCGCCCGTCCGCGAAAGCCCGCACTGGATCTCATCATAGACGAGAACGGCGCCAACCTCACGGCAGCGTCGCGCCAGCGCGGTAAGGAACTCGTCCGTGGCGACATTGACTCCCCCTTCGCCCTGAATGGGCTCGATAATGACACCGCATGTCTTGTCGGTGACGAGCCCGTCGATAGCGGTTACATCGTTGAATTTCCCGTATCGAAAGCCTGGCAGCATTGGCGCGAAGGGCTCTTGGTACTTGGGGTTCGGCGTCGCCGACAAGGCGCCCATGGTGCGGCCATGGAAGGAGCCGTGGAAGGAGACGATCTCGTGCTTAGCGCCCGAGGGTTCGACGACTCTCCCCACCTTGCGTGCGAACTTGATGGCTGCCTCATTGGCCTCGGTGCCAGAGTTACAGACGAAGACAGTAGCGGCGTCGTGCATTCCACCCGACTCCAACGTCTTCTGTACTAGCAGTTCTGAAAGCGCACCGGTCCAAGGGTTGTAGTACAGGTTCGAGGCATGCCATAGTGTTTTGGCCTTTTGCGCGCACGCAGGCGTGGGAAATAAATTAGCTAATAAACAAAGAGGTGCGAAGAAAAGCAGTTGACGAAGCCGATAAACGTGCCATATTGGGTAGTTTTGGAGGCTGTGGTCAAGCCCGATACAATTGCCGGGAAAACAACACCGTCCGCTTGTCACTCACCTGCTGTGAAAGAAGTTTTGTCAGCTCCGGGTCACAGTGCCCTAAGGCATTAACGGCAATGCCAGAGGTGAAATCCAGGTACTTGCGATTCTCCAGGTCCCACAGGTAGGAACCTTCGCCTTTGACGAATACTGGAGGCGGCCTAGCATATGTCGCCAGCATATACTTGGAGTGCTCCTTCACCAGTGTGGCGCTCGCCGAATCGTCTGCGGGATCGGGATTTGAGAGGGAAGCCTCTCGGGCTATATTTGACTTAATATCCTGATTCAAGCTCGATTTCGGCGCCGAAGCTTGGGACGACAGGCTCCGGATGCCAGTTGAGGCAATTCTCCTGCTAGAGAACCGCAGAGCCATTTTTCTAGACCTGGATGAGACGACAATCGCTATGAAGTAAATGAAAAGAAACGAAGGAGGGGAGAAGAGGAAGACTTCCGTACGAGATAATTAACAGTCAATAATATGCACAAGATACCTAGGTGCCCAGTTCTAGATACCAAATTCATTGAGACTTTCATAATGAGTCTTCGTCCCTCGTACCTGCGCCTTGGATTGTCATATATAGCCGATAAGGACTTGATAAAGCACATATATTTCCTTATCGATAAGTAGCCCACCTGAGATTTGCTCCGATGTCGCCCTGCCTGGCCGCTCTCATTCCTGAAATATGTACAGGCGAATACACACAGCATATACCGTACCGCATCATGGCCTATACCACATGATGCGATTTTCTCGGCTGTCCTCGCTGGATTATATATATATACAGGCGCGCGCCTTGTATATCATACACATTTGACTTACAACTCTAAACAACGTTTGTCGTTATTAGTACCAGACCGCCGGGAATGGTTTCCCAGGATAAAGTTCGGACGTGAATAGAACCTGAACTCCGGGAGAGCTTAAAATTAAGCTTCAATATGATAAAAGCTCATAACGACGTCTTAGTGGATTGCTTGTTTTTCAGTTCGTAGATGTAGTAGTAGATACCAACTTGCCATATATGTAAGTAAGATAAGAAAAGTAAGGTTACCAGACAGGAGAATCTGGAGGACTCGCCTATGACGGACGGCATCAATGGCCCCGGTTTACGGGATCTACGGGCGTTGTCGTCATTCTCAATCATGTGAACATTCCGGACCCCTATCTGCATCTATATTGTCGGGGCTATGCACATATTGCACAATACAATACCCGTTACTTACTCCGCATGAGACCCCAATTGGAGAAAGATTCGGAGAGACTTCCAAGGCTTTGCCCCGACCAGAGACTGCGCCCATTCACATGTTCCTAGAATACCTACCTAGGTACTCAAGTACCTACTTAGATACTATGCCCAGTAGGTACTTGTACCCCAGGCAGTTGTGTACTCGCCTTATATGGAGTTTAACACGGGGTAATATCTCAATAGACAAGCACGCATCTGAGACAAGTTTCTTGATATCTTGAAACAATTACTACATTAATGCAAACAATGGAGTTACGCGATCACAGATCAGATAAATGCAGTTCATACCGGGGCAGGTATGCCACGTTTCGCTTTGCCGGGTTGATCGCTACAAGTTGAAGGAAAATGGGCTTTCTATGTACCTACAAAGGTATCTCTGTACAGTACTTAAGCATTATATGCATCGGTGGTCGGGAGCCGGACTTTATGTGGGGTCCCCCAACTGCCCCACGTGGGACAATCACCGATGTAACTTTCACATGTCAAGTATTTCCTTCTATTTCGATGCAAGCGTCACTTTAGCTCTTAGCATATCCCACGTCCCCCGCGACACAGGAGTCAGCCTGGGCAACAAGTAACGAATCGAACAGCAATCCTTAACCGTTCATTCGCCCGACGCATTCCAGATCCAGTAGGCTTACCTGTTCATCGGCTTGACTTGACGGGACCCTGATCTTGTACTCCAGAAGTAACCACCATTGCCACGTGATGATGGCCCTGCCAGCCTATCCGGGACTCTCCCCAAACCTCGGACAGCCTGGATCCGTGTTGCTCATGTGCGAAACGAGGCACAGACTAAACATTTCTTCTCTTTCCCATATCCTTATATGTAAATAACGTCAACCACTATAGATTATCCTGTCGACCTTACACATACAATTGATCAGTGTAGTTCAAAATACGAAGAGCAATAGACTGCGCAGTCTTGCTTACGCTCTTTGTCTCGACACATTATCTCATCATCATCATCTTACACTAGTATAATCTGCCATATACTCCCGACAACTCTTCGCCCCATTTCTCTCAGTAGATATTTCCTACACCTAATTTTATAGAGTAGAAGTCATCGTTCTTCACCCTTAGCAAATGTTATAGGTATCCGCTCTGACAATGCGAACCCCGAGACCTATTCATACCCGCTCTTATTCTTTCGCCATAGTATCCCACCTTCTGCAGCCCCATCTGCAACGATGTTAGATCACGTTTTAGGGAGGCCTTCAGTCAAGTCCCGACGGCTCCAGGTGCTTGCCGTGTTGGCTTTCTGGTCCGTCTATATTATCAAGTAGGTATTCTGTCATTGCGATTGTAACGTGATATACTTCCGCATTTGACTGATATTACATTAGAGGCAACCGGCATGGCCCTCGTGGAATCCGTTATCTATCTAAAATTTTCTCAAAAGTCCTGACAGCATGGCAGACCGTTGTTCTGACCATGATGTATCTCTACGCCGCACGGAACTTTAGCACGCTCGTTGGACTCGCCAGCCCCGAACCGATGGCCAACATGTACGATGCGGCATACTTTCGCGCAACATGGATTCTTACCGCCCTTGACGCTGGGTTCTGGACTGCAATGAAGATCAAGAGTAAATGGCTACGAGATTTATCTGGGCTGGTATTCTCCGTCTTCTACATGATCGCGGCTGAGCGCGCCGATGAGAAGGTTCGCAAAGTCAGGGGCACCCTGACCGTTGAGCATCTACGAATCAGCTGGAACAAGGGTACATCCCCTTATCTTGCTTTCTTCCAGAACCTTATGCGACCACGCTTCACACGGTGGCCCCCTCGAGCAATCCGAATTCCTAGGCCCAGCACTAGTGACTACAAGGAACCCGTTTCCGGATGGCTATATTACGATGGTCCCATTTCGGACCTTGAGCATATCAACAAGATGATCCTAGATATACCAGGCGGTGGTTTCGTAGCTATGGATCCGAGGTGCAATGATGACAAGCTCTTCGCCTGGGCGGGCAAGACGGGCCTACCAGTTCTCAGCCTCGATTACAAGAAAGCGCCTGAATATCCCTACCCTTATGCCTTGAACGAATGCTTCGATGTATACACGACCATTATTCGAAGCAAGGGCAGATGCATAGGCATGTCTGGGCTTGAGGTCCCCAAGGTGGTTCTAACGGGCGACAGTGCAGGTGGGAATCTCGCGACCGCCATGACTTTGATGGTCATCGAGAGCACAACCACGAACCGGCGCCCTTCTCCAGTCGAGACCGAGCTTCCCATACCCGATGGGCTCGTGTTACTCTACCCTGGCTTGGACATGAACATTGGGAACTGGATGTCTGACGAGCAGATGTCTCTGATCAAGGACCGTCGGATGAGAGGCACTAACAAGGATTATCTCCGTGATAAGAATATGCAATACAACGATTTGGTGGGGACACCGCACCAATCTGATGACGAGGACGGCGAGCAAGATAATGGAACGTCGAAGGTTTCAAATGGTGAGGTTACGGCAGACAAAGATAGCAGCAACGCCTCAAAAAGTCCCCAGCCAGCCTATTCGCATGCGAACCGTCAGTCTTGGTCGACGGACCAACGCTCAGTAGCGGCGTCGAAGCGGGAGGCTGGGGTCACCCAATCGGTGTCACACCGTTCCGAGCCGATGCGGACACGGCTCGCAATGGCGTCTATGATATCGTATTTCAACGACCGCATACTGACCCCTGAGATGATGCGCGCCATGATCATCCTCTACATTGGCCCCCATAACCGGCCGGACTTCTCACAGGACTACCTACTATCTCCGATCCTAGCACCCGATTTTCTGCTCCAGCGCTTCCCCAAGACATATTTCCTTACGGGCGAACGCGACCCCCTCGTCGATGACACTGTCATCTTTGCGGGCCGCTTGCGCCGTGCCAAGCGGGCACTCCACAACGCGTCCTCTACCCAGCAACGACCCGAGAACGGCGTAGCGCAAGGGATTGGAAAGGCTGAGGAATTCGATGAGAAGGATGTTGCGGAGGTGATTCTTATTCCCGGCATAAGCCACGGGTTCACGCAGTTCCCGCTCCTGTACCCACCGGCTTGGAAATTGATCGACCGATGCGCGCGCTGGGCCGCCGAGTTGCTCAGCGCCGCCGAGACGCGCGACCAGGCGCGGAAGCAGCGGCTACAGCTAGAGCAGACACGCCTTTCTTCCACCTACGAGAGGCAGAAAGGAGAGGTGAATGGAGGCGATGGGGCCCATGTATCCGGCCACGATCCCCGCCATCACCGGCGCGTGGAGTCTAGCGGCGATGAGGACCGCCCCCTAGAGATCTCAATGACACGTATGCGCGGCCGCACCACTAGTGATGAGGCGAAGAGACGCAAGGATACGGGATCGCCGTCGCTGCCAGAGGGAGGTAACGAGACGGCAAGGGATACCGACCCCGGCAACGAAGAAGCGGATGGGGACAGCACCATGGTCGATGCTGAGAGGAGGGGCAACAGGCGCACGAAGCGGGGAAAGCTGCAGCAGAAACATAGGGGCCACACGAGGACCAGCAGCACCAAGTCAAATAGAAGCCTCGTTAGGCTCGACAGCTCTGACGACCTCCTCGGCCGACGCATGCAGGGCCTCGCGGGCCCACTAACCGGGCTACGCGACGACGATGATTAGATTTTCAAGCCTCATACCATCAGTTATTATTATGCCCTTTCTTCTTTGAGTCTACCTGTCGAACGTGAGTGTATACATAGTAGGAAATAGACCTAAGAATCGGTATGGGGATGCTGGTGGATATTGAATACTTACTCATTCTGACAAGGTGCAAGGCGCAAGGTGTGAGAGGCAGGGGGAGGGGGCAGTGATAAGGTGATAGGACGATGACATAGAGGAAAGTATATATAATGTTAAGGATAGGGATAGCATCTAGATATGCTCTCCGAGTAGCAGCGTATATACTGGCGGCGACGATGAGTCTACGAACCATATGAGTCAATGTTGTACTCTCCTCGTTCCTTCTGTAGATTAACAACATATATAACATTATTATACTTAACACTACGGGTCAAAGGAATCCCATACCTACTGGCACTTTACGATGTCGTGTTTCCAGGGGACTAATGGGACGAGTCTACTGACGAAGACGATGAAAACTACACGATGGTCAGAAGGAAGATGAAGAGGTAACTGGTCAAGCTAGAATGAAATGGTCGGCGTAATTGCCGAAGGCATCGGATCGTCAACGTATCTCAGCATACAAACTCAATGAAACCGAACACACCTCAGATTAGATGGTTTACTTGTCAATAGTTCTTCTGGTGATATGTCGATAGCTACTTCTCTTCGATTGGGTCACACGAGTGGTTACCTCGAGGTAACTTCCCGTTCTCCACCCCCCCCCCTTCTCTCTTCGGACCATACGCGTGACTGTCCCGTTAATACGCATTAGTATCTGTCAAATGAGATGAGAAACGTGATAGACGTGACTGGATTTCCGGTAATTGAGAAGATCTGTCCCAGGGGAGGAGCTGAACGAGCCTAGGCCTGGATGATCTAGAACGCCACACCGCACCTGAACAGGAAAATATCCAACAGGAACCCCGACGTGCCGTGTCCTGCAGGTACCACCGCGGCTGGGCATAAAGATAACGAAGACGCCTGTTTACAAAGTCTGCATATTTGTTTGAGAAAGAGGTCAATGACGGCAGGATTGCAGGACTTTAGATAAACCGGTTTGGCCAACCCTGCTCGCCTCGGTTAGAAGCAGGTCAGACACACATCTACCTACTTAGGATTCTCACCCCATCCAACCCTGATCGTGCCTGCTTGGTAGACAGGGTAGGTGGGATTAGGGTGCGACCCGTTGCAATCAACTCATTTCAGGCATCCAGCTGACAGATAGGTAGCTGTTGCTTACAGTAGGCACAGCACCCTGACAACGCACGCGGTGTCGCAATGTACTACGCACATGTGGGATTACGGCCTCAGCACGGAGCACTCAACTTTGGCGACGTGTGGGTTGGAGGAACTGGGATCTTTTAAATTCGCAGTACACTGCGACTTTCGGATGTCCGCAGTTTACGGTCACAATTGCTCGCCAGCGACAAAAAGTACCGCGAAGTTTGTGATACCACGCGATCCCACTATAAGGGGCTAGACGTACAGAAAAATACTATGGGGTAAGGACGGTGCACGGGGGGGGGGGGATGATAGAGAATCTATAAGATCCCAAAGATTGTTTGTCTATGGCGCCCAGCAGGTGACCACATGGTTAGATTTTCTCTGCATTCTAACGAGATGCCACGAATCGCGTCTCCATGATATACGCAGTTCCTACGATCACCTGTTTCTACGGACGACACGTATAGGGCCGAGGCCCGTCTGACCTCGGTGGGAGAAGGGAGTCGAGTGGCGGCGGGGTTGTAGCGAGACCCGTGAGAGGCTACATTGCTTGCATGGTACAGTCGCTGAGTACTATGTAGATACATACCCCATCCACCTGAAGGCGGGCACTCACGGAAAGACGCTATGCTGTGGGGATACACACGTGTATGTATGCCCTTAGGTGCAGAGTAGACCATAGCGGCGGATTATGCAACCGCTGCAGCTCCTGTGCATGAGTGGTTACATTGATATGTGCGTTGAAGGATGGGTGGCTGCTGAAGACGAAATGAGGTAGTTGTCCTGCGGCTTACTTATGTTACCATGTAGACTAACTTCGGAAGTTGGATGCCACGAACTTATTTTAGGCCGTCTTGGCGATCGATGAGTGGATATTTATCGCGAGCCTCGAGTACCATGTCGAGCGGCCCGAAGGTATATCTTTTACGAGCTATCTAGTGTTGCTTCGGAAGAATTATCCGTCGCTGATTCGAACAAGATCGTTCATTGCCACGATCTCAGCTTTTCCCTTTTCCGAGATCAACTAGGAGGGTGGGAAGAAGGAAAACAATGGAGAAAAGAAAAGAGCACAGCACCGGGTCTTCGGGTTCGAGACACTTCACCGTCCCCATTTCAACAGTGGATGTTAAGACAATCCAACGAGCCAATAAGCGTGATGGGGAAGGACGATCACTATACATGTCAGCCGCAATGCAACACAAGGAGTAATGGTGGCTGCCGATCCTTTGATCCAGCCGTTCCGATGACCATGCAAGTTCGATCACCTCTGCATGAAAACTCTGATAAACGCAGGCCAGGACGTTTGAATTGGCTTGGGAAGCCTCTCAACCTCTTAGTCAAGCCAGTCTCTCACGCGCAAAGACCGCAAGTGACTGGACGGGAATGCAAACACGACTAACCAAAGCCTGTATGATATCGCATATTAAATAAGTAAGCGAACAGCTTCTCTTATTAGGTAACTGCCAAAGGGATGGAATAACGAGCAACTTAGCTTGCCCTCGGGTGCCACTGGCGTGTAAAAATTACTAACCGCAGAAAATGAAGTAACGTATCGTGGGTCTGGTCTGAGCCACAACACGATACGACTGATACAACTCCAGTACTTCGTGTGGGGGATATGTCACGACTGCTGATAACAAGTTGACTTATAAACCATGCTCAGGTGATTACATGTGTTGAAATATATAAATGTAATATATACTGAGCACCTGGGCACGTACTTACATTAAGTTACATATAAATACAGTTTCAAGGTTGATTTAAGCTTAATCGGGGTCTCCACAATCAGTGTCGCTCCGAATAGGGTATGTGATACTTGATACCTCTCTTCCTATAGGCTAATATAGTAACATCGTCGAATCTTTTAAGGGGGCGTCATTCTCGTAAAATAGCGCCAACAGGAATTTGTTATACAGCAGAACCAATACCTAAAATTCCTCTACACAACATCATTGATTAATCTCCTGTATCCAGCCCAATCAGTGTCATGAAAGATATAGACGAAAATGAAATATATTGCTATTACTGGACCAGAAGCTGAAACCTGCATACGCCCACAGATGGCATAACAGCTGTGAAGGCGGCGCGCGGCGGCTGGCGGTCATCGGTAGTCATGGTTGTTATTGGTAACTACTACCTAACGCCGTTCCAGCACTGACAGGGGCCTTGATCCTAGGTCCCCCCCCCCCCCGTCATGCCGTCAGGGATACAACTCTTCGCTTCGTGCCGTGAACGTCCGCGCTGGCGGCACGTCTGTAATTTCGCTACCAGCGCCACGGGCGCTGGTCGCTCTCGACTACCCACACATATACTTCGAAGTTATCAATATGCTAGTTTTTAGCGAATAGCAGCAGCAGCGAGCGCTCATTGTATCTACTGCCGCTACCACACTAAGCCAGCCCAATACGAAGTGACTTCTAGCCTTTCCATAACGTCTCAACGATTAAAAACCAGGACCAGGCAATTACTCGGCACTCGATCAGGGTCGATCCTTCGCGTCAAAGTACCATACGAGCGGCAACTGCACGTATTGCTGGAACAGCCCGATCGGATCCTGCCAAAATGGGGGGAAAAAAATTGAAAAAGCATGCCGCCGCGCCGCCCCTATGTCTTCTTGCATCTGCACGCCTGTGGGTACTGTCAGCCCGGTCAAAAAGGGGAAATACACTGCCACGCCACTCTTTCTTGCGCTTTCCCTTGCCTACTCTAAGCTCATTCATGATAAGTATGAATACGGGGTGAACCGCTCTAGTTGTCGCGGTCGCAATCCACTTTTAGTTTTCTTTCTATCTTCTTCTCTTTCTATTAAAACTTCTCACATGCGGAGAAACAGTGCCAGTATATATTGGTTGGTTCTGGCATATGTTTTTCTTTTAAGTAATTAACCCAACACTCGTTATTCATATTATCAAGGTGGTGAAGGATGCTTCGTTCTCTTGCCTTATTGGCCTTAGGGCTCACCAAGATTGGCTATGCGGCCGACGTCGATCAAGAGCTCGACGAGGGTATCGCAGATACGGGTCTAGATACCGGTCCCTGGACAACGGGTCAGGTCCCGCCTCTCACCGATATGATCACGGTGAATGACTTCCAGATTGCGGCTAAGAACGCCTTGAGGCCCCGGGACTATGCCTATTATCGTACAGCCGCATTGGATGAGACCAGTACGTCTATATATCAAACCTGATTTCAACATCTTGAGCTAGCGCTGATAGGCATCGATCACAGCTTACATCAACAACCTCATAATATGGCGCAAGATCCGTTTGAATGGTTTCAGTTTCTCTGATGTATCTGATATAAACCTTGAGTATGCCACTTCCCTTGCGATTTGGAGGGTCTATTCATGAGTCAATATTGACTCAGTCCCCGCAGTACCACGATCCTAGGCTATAACTTCTCTGCACCATTCTTCATCGCTCCAGCTGCGAGCGCGGGGCGTGCGCACCCCAATGCCGAAGCCAACTTGGTCAGGGCTGCCGGTAAAGCGGGCATCCTATATGCGCCTTCCATCTCGTCGACCCTCGATATTGAGGAGATCGCGGCGGCGGCGCAGGATGGCCAGGTCATGTTCCACCAAGAATACATCTGGGCAGACGAGGACCGACTTCGGGACGAGCTTTCCCGCATGGAGGATAACGGTTTTCGGGCGCTGTTCCTCACCGTGGACAACACTGGCATCAACGGCGTGCGGGATCGGTCGTTACGTTTCACAAGCGGCGGCGAGTCAGCCCACAGTTCTACCTTCACCATAGAGGCGCTGAACCGGCTACGCACACTGACAGACCTACCCATCGTACCAAAGGGTGTCAAGACGGCGCACGACGTGAAGGTGTGCGCCGACCTCGGCTTCCCGGCTGTATACCTGTCAAACCACGGCGGCCGGCAAGTTGACGGCGTGCCCACCGCCGTTGAGATCCTCCTCGACGTGCACCGACAATATCCAGAGGTCTTTGACCAGATTGAAATCTACGCCGATGGCGGCGTGCGGCGTGGAACACATGTGTTGACGTTGCTCGCCCTTGGTGTGAGGGCTGTAGGTCTGGGCCGCTCTCCAATGTACGCCAACATCTTCGGCGAAGAGGGCGTTACGCGGATGCTTGACATCATTCGCCAGGAGATGATCACTGAGATGAAGCTCATGGGCCAGTCCGACATTGATCGCTGGTTTGGAAATACCACTTTCCTCAACACCCGTCAGGTCGAGCTCGAGTACTTCGGCGTCCCACTCGACGTGCCTACCAGCAGTACCCCCTTCGTGTACTCCTCTCCTCCTAGCGGAAACACCGGCAACTGAAGCGCCTCAGCAGGAATCCAGTACGATAATATAGAAGAAATGAAGCCAGGTCTAGCTCTATGTTCCAGTATACACAAAGATGCATAGACGCTTCTATGCGATAGTATTACAAATCTAATGTCTATTGATCCAGGGGTAACTACGTCGTTACCCCGCCCGAAGATGTTGACGCTGTATAAAGTAGCTACGTGGCGATGGGCGTCCATATTCGCTATACGATACACTGTTTTTATGCCATTTCGGAATACGAAACCCGGGGTCACAAGCCCAGAACATATCCTTCCACTCTCATTAGGATTCCGAATTATGGGTATCATCGATACCATGTACGAGCAAGGCTTGTGGATATATATTTATTATCACGTTTAAAAGACCGTAGTGGCAGACATATGATTTGATTGTCTTGGCAACGAGAAGGATCACTGCATACAGGTCGGGGTGATTCCCCTACTCATATACCCAGACGATCCTCCCCCTATCTAATGGTCCCACTTCAAGAGGCGGAACTGACCGTGACGTCTGGTTCATTTCTCCACGATAAAGGAGAAGTGAAAACTCGGCATAATGAAATGGTAGATTATTTAGTTGATAATTGTATACCGATTAATAGTTCATCCTCTGAAGGAATTGCTATGTTCGTTAATCCGTGATACAAAACCACGATCAATAGACAACAGTATACATGCTTTAAGGTAAATTAGCATATCATTAAAACTACCCTTTCACGTTAATCATCTCGAATGTAGCATTTTATGTTAGAGATGGCTCGCTCAGCTTAGCTAGTGCCATCCACCTGACTTCAGAAGATTTCATTCTGGATCATATTCCAAACGTGTAGCCATCTTCTATCCATTACTATTAAATTCAATATTTTTTCCCTATCGCTTTAATGCATTGATAAAATCAGAACACTACGTCGACACTCTAGATTTTTCATCAATATGTGACAGGTCATCATTCTTATCAATTATGGAACTATATTGAGCTACATCATCCACTTCGATGAGATCCGCGATAGTCGATGATTTTTACATACTTCGATATTATTGAGACAAAACAATATGTTAAAACCAACATGGAGTGACAAGCGTGCAAATTCTCTATATATCATTTAACAGTAGCAGTCTCGGGATATTTCATCAACAAGCACAGTTATAGACAGTTCATATACTACTCCTCTTAGCCTAGTGTTGCGGAGTGCGCGACCTGCCTATTGTGTGAAGTTGATGTAATCTGCCAAAAATTGCAAACTTAGGCTTCCCAGTTCAAGAGAGTGTGGCCTTGCTATATACGCATACTTGCTATGAATAGATACCTACTGAGCAGTCCAGAAATGCCGAGTATGGACTATAGACCGCTGGCAGCGATGGCCCAACCACCTCATATATGATTTTCTGCCTCCTTTACTTCAAGGGTAGCGAGTCGTACCATCTCACCAGCTGCCTCCGGTATGACGAAAAGTAGTTTAGAAATTTCAAATTCGCTGCCTTTCACGGCATTTGAATATAGCTGAGCCTTGATGCCGGAAATTCCCAACAGTTCCTCCAGCTTCGGATATCTACGTAGCTTCATAGTTCCTTAGGAATTGAAATCGTCGGAAAGTGCTAGATCATCAGGAGTCATCGAGCCAGCTAGAATGTTGGCCCACTCGCTTGTAGCTTTTATTCAAATTCACACATTGTCTCCTCTAATTAATAGTGATAACCAAGGCGATATGATTCACCCAACCAAACGTGTATACAGTCAAATATTCGTCGATACACAGGTTCGAAAACTGCGCTGGGCATCAAATAATCTGCAAAAACTCTGCTCCCTGTCTATGCGCACATGAGCAACCCGCCACAGCGTAGGTCGCTGTCTCTTGGAATAGGTCAAAATCTCAAGTATAGTAGGCAGCTTTCTTCATAGTCATATAGCCCAAACCACGCCAAATCGTGACTAGCGATGTTGAGTTGAACTTGAGAAGAACACATTCTACACAGTGGATACACTCATATCATTGAATGATTGCAGACTAATGTTGCCCAATGGCGACATGAATATATATAGACGACCGTACCGTATTGAGGATAGCGACTCGAGATATAATAGTGTCATTCTCAAAGGTTTAGGGCCTATTATCGATGCTCAGGTACCGTGAACGCCTGATCATTCCTCACCCACGTGAGCCGGTGGACAGGTCCTGGCATTCTTTGCATTGTTGTACAACTCCTTACACAAGGTGGGCGGAACCAATTTGCCAGAAGAACCTGCATGGATATCCGCCCGCGTGTTATTATTTATAACCCATGTCTATGGCTTTGGCTGCTCTATTGTGTCTGAAATTGGAAGATAGCGGAAACGATTGATGGTAATCTATATATCGATCCCGACACCAGGCCCTCTGCTTCGGCTTCTACAGCCCTCTTCCACTAGCTCACATCCTTGCCCTACACAGTATCTAATTTGACCCGACGACTAGTGCGTTGTACAATCAGGGGCCGAAGAGTACTTCTGCATGAAGAAACACATGCAGCTGCCTTCGAGAGATAAGTAAGTAATGGGAGTTCAAAATTCCGAAGGAACAACAGGTATCGATACGTTTATATGGTATAAGCGACTGAATATATCACCTCTTCGACAAGGTGGCGGACCTGAACACCGGCTATCAAGCACAGGAAGTATAACGATATTCTTGGGGGCAGGTTTGAAAGTAAAACCTTATAAGTCATGTTGTGAAATACACACCATGTTTGCACTCGGGCAAAGCCTTCAGTAATTAGGAATATTGTGAATCCTGACACCTTGTACATCAAACATACTGGTTTAATTAATAATGTTAATAATTACTAGAGCTTGCTCTGGCGGAGCAGCGATCAATACATAGTGAGACCTAACGACTCCGATTCGCTCGAATTTCCACGAGCCACGCCTGAAGTTAGGAAGCTAGCGGCGGATGCCGTACCCAGGAGTTTGGCAAACAATGCTCTACGACGATAATTTCACTTCACTTCTATATTATTTACCGGTAAAACTATTAGAAAATACTTTCTTTACACGCTGTCTGTTTTTAGCACGAATGATAACTGTGATGATAAATTGAGCCACGGCTTAAATGCCTGCCCTAGTGATTAGAGAACAAAACCCTGGTGGTGCATAACCGGCGATCATCCCAGAGTAGGGAATAGATTTGCCTGGCGTGTCAACGGTGGACTGATCGTCTCCCCGCCCGGGTGCGTCCCGAAGAGCCTGGACGCGTAAACCTAGGCGGTGGAGAGAGGTATTAGAACTAGATCTTGTACCATCGATCAGAACGTGTTTACTAAACTATGACCTGCACGATGGATGGCAGCAGACAAACATTCTGCACGAGACACATATTATCTACTAACTGCCGAGTTAGCGCACGCAGCACTGTAGTCCTGAGCCGCCCGCCAGTGTCAAGCAAGCAAGCAAGCACCATTTTTCGCCCTTTGAAACTGCAAAGAGTTCAAGGGTGCTTTGTCACTAAATTTCTTTTCTAGTCCCTGCTAATTGCCAACGCAAGGACACACCGCAAGGGCACTCATTCGATGCCTCTCGGACCCCCAACAGCAAGCGGTAACATGCCAAGAAAAAGGAGATGTGCTCGACGAATTACCGCATGTGGTAATCCTCGAGCTAGGGTATCGTTAATACTCAAATGGAGTATCAGCGGCGGGAATAAGTGTCTGCTATTTCAGGTTCCAGACTCCAGACGGATTCTGAAATCTGGAATCTCTCCACAGAACCAAGTTTTCACATCACACAATGGCGAACAGATACGCGGAAAATAACCAGCTCTTTGTGCTTGTTCCAATCGCCTAAGCATGATTAAATCTTGAGAGGTAGAGACCGACATAGGCATTCTGATATGGTCTTGTTATGGAAAATAAGGAATTCGCACAAGTCGCCCACGATCATACGTATTGCTACAGTACTCGGCAGCGTTTACTCCTACCCTGGAGCTGTCCCGCGTTATTCTATGTCTGGTCTCCGAACCGCATTGAAGACTATATGCACACGAGCCCTAGCGCATCTCGTCCACCAATATATTAGTTAACCTCGATGGGCAACCACACCAACTCGAGAGGGTTTGCAGCTCATGCGAACATGGGTGTATGTGTGGGTGCAGCTATGGCTGGCCCAAATGGCTGCCGATATCTGCCGTGTGTGCCACAATGATTTTCCGGCCGAAACCCGAGAGTAGAAACTCGGAGAACCTACGAATCGGAAATTCTCCTCTATTGGACGAAGTGATGCTGTTGGATGGTCAGTCGTTCGTCTTCGTAGTACTGAGGCGTTTGTTTCACCACAGGAGAGAAGAGAGGAAAACTGTCTGTACTATGTACCACTCGCTCCCTTCCCCCTCCCCCAATCTTCGGAGCGGCCATGTTGTCTCGCCCTACATTGCGCAAGGGTCGAACGGGCTGCAGTGCCACGTCGCGCGCATGTGATTCCCAGCACACAATGCTCGGTTGCCTACACAGCCAATTGGCTGGGCCAGAACACCAGTAGAGAACGTTACGCTGGCAAGGTAGTGTCGTTTGCTGGAGGACGCCATACTGGAGGAGATGCATGTCACAGCCGTGGTCGGCGTTCTCTGAGCCAAAGTGCCGGTGAAATAAGGTTACGACCTGAGTTCCCTAAACTGCGGGAGAGGCTGTTTTTTCTCTCTCGGAGAGGTGGCCGATCCAGATTCAGCCCATCGAGCAGGCTCGCATCTTGGGGAGGTTCGCAATCCCTGTGTGACCGCTTCTTCGGGGACATGCTCTGTCTCCTAATATCGCACCAAGTTACATGAGTTATAGTGCGACGTTGAGGGATGACTGCTGCCTTAACCCCACTAGCGATCTAGATGAGTGCACGCCGTTCTAACGGCGACTTGAGAGGCTAACAATGGAGGACTACAGGATGGGGATTTGTAGTTCGTCGTGTGGCAGACATCCTCGGCGAGTATCGTATTCTAAATCTCGATCCTTCCGTTTGGAACACTCCAACGACAGCCTGGACTCGTTGCCAAAATCTAGATGACACACTAACAATGCCTGGGTAGCCTTGGATAGCCATCACGGAGCACCACCCGGTCGTGAATCCCGCAAGTTCGGCAGTCGGGACACTACTACCCAAGTGACATTCGGGTTCTGGAGCTCCATTTGGGAACCATCCGCACCACTCGGGCACTTCAGTGCATGGTTAGTTAATTTGTTTTCACTGTTTCAGAGGGTCGCAACGCGGGGACATCACTGGTGTTATCATGCCCTTTAAGTGCCTTAGACTGATACACGACTGGTGACTATTCCGGCGACATCCTGCCATAGCCTAGCATCTCCAACGGATAGTTATCAGTCAGAATCATAGCACCTGGGTGACAATGAGAACCGCATCCCACTTGTTCGTTAGGTTCATCTGCAGGAAATTATTCGATGCGCGGAAAATTCTTCAATCTTGGCGACGGCTCCCGCCGTCGATTTTTTGGGGAAAGAAGGGGTTAGCGGAAGCAGAAACACACTCTCGAATGAGCGAGCAGCCCCCAACTTCTAGTGGTCATGGTGCCATCTACATACATAGTAAGAGTCGGACGAAAAGACCGGGTTCGCTAGTGCTACCTCAGGAGCAACTTGCCGCATACCTAGGTGCGGGCCAACAGTCTATGCTACATAGTGAAGTAGAAGTTTCTGTAAAGCCAGCCATTAGGTGCAGGAAACAAATTCGCCGCCCTTATAATGCCGTCTGTCTTATTAGGATCCAGGAATGTTATTTGAAAGGCGACCGCGGACCCAAATGGAGAGAGGACGGCTTGCTGCTGCATCGTGGCTTGAGGCCTTATTAGACCTTCCAAAATTCCTACCATGTAGCTTAAGATCCCCTCTTAGCACGTACACGCCTCCACATGGTCGCCAAGGTCTTGCTTTCGTGTGGCGTCCCTGTAGATCCCAGACGCACATACCCGGGAAGTGGGAATAACCCCAGTTAAACGACGCATGGATGAGTGCATGAAGAATGCAAATGGCCGTTAACACGAGATCGTCGATATATTCATATAAAGCACGAGATATGAGACATCTCGAGGAAGATCCGTGTTACCAAGTAATCACGTAGACTATAACATAACCTATGTGTATCATGGTGGAGGTTCCGTTGGATAGGAACAAGTATTGACTACTGTAGTTGTAGTGTACTCAAACAATAGCACCGTGGGCTACGCTATTAAAGGCGCGAGCCCACATGTCACGCCTCGCCGGCCACACAACCTTATTAAATCAGACAAACATGGGTGCCGATCCCGTTGCATAATACAGGCCGTACAACGCGCTGCTACGGTACAAAAATAAACGTGTGCTCTCCACAGATTAGCAATCGACGACTTCCCCCGGTCTCTTACCCCGTTACCGTAAGTGCTATTGCATGGTATGCTACTGTAATTAGGTAGCCCTAGCCTTATATAGATGTCCCCAGGGTCCAGTCTCTCCCGAGACCTGCTAGGAATTGAACTAATTAGGTAACTCCACCCACTGATTACGTGGACAGGATCTTGGCTATTTTTCGGCTCGTGCCCATTGGCTATAGTGAAGCTTAATGCATGGGTAAGTAAAGTGGCAGAGTGGGTAGAGGGGATGGTCCGAGGCTGCTGGGATAATGCTTGTTGGATCCGAGAGGCCACTCCGGGCTTGTCGGCTTATCCTTTTGCTTGTAACTAAAAAGGGCAATATCGCGGGCAATGCCTTCGCAGATCATGATAACCGAAGACGGTGAAGCAAGCCGAAGGCCGGCGGCTTGGTTAATCCCTAAGGCTACTCGTGCTATGTAAGACATCATTTGTGAGTGTGCTGTAGCCTGTAGTTCCTGGGTGTTGAAGTTAGAATTCGGGGCGTCCGGAGAGAACCGAGGAAATTGGTGCCCAGCTACATAGGTAACTTAGCTACTTAGGCATCTACCATGTACACTGCATATTCAACATATTCTCACTGATTTTACTATGTGAAGCTACTGAGTAAAAGGCCCGACAGGTTTAGCCTTATATAGCGCTGTTGTTAAAGTGTACTATGGCCGTTATCCGGAAGGAGAATTAAGTAGGACGTAGTTGTAGGGATTTTCATTTTCAGAGTGATTCACCAACCCATCAATCCCCATGCGATTTTGAACGTGCCTGGGGCTACTATATAGAGCTTCGAAGTGTTTGAACCTTCTACTTGCCAGCCTGCCTATTCTTATGCACCGCGCATATTCTTTGGGACCACATGCTAGACTGAACTCGTTGATCAAAGTTCATTGCCACGTTTTTTCATCGTCGATAATGCCCATCTCGCCAGTAACCGGATCCGGAAGTACACGTATCACTGAAAGGGCATTGTACCATCGTGTACTCCGTCTAGGGGTATGAGCTACTACTGTAAAACAATGGGGCCTCCAAAAGGAAGTAGATAATTCAGAGTATCGTGCATAAGAGTTAGATTACGGCTGCGTAAGGGTTGAGTATGGGTGGGCACAGATTTTTATTCGCGAATCACGTTGGAGATTGATTAAGCATCTGTCTTTCTCGCGTGGGATGGCGAGGATTAAGGAAATCAAGCGACATTCTGGAAATGTTACCCAAGGACATTACATGCTAAGCGCTGCATGCGTGCTACCGAATTGATAATGCGAATGCGTTCCTGGACCAGCAAAGTGAGAATATAAACCTCATACTACGCGAGGAAGGCTTTATCCGAGAGAGGCTTGGTTCGGAAGACTTCCGATGCGTACGTAGCCATAGTTGTATCTAATACCGGCATCTCCATGTATATACAGACGCGGGAGCTAGATGGAACCAGAAACATTAGTTAGCTTGCGAAACAAACTGCTATCCAAAACCCAGGGGTAATCACATAATATCGCCGGGGTTCCTAACTAGTAATTAGCTGAAAGATCTCTGCGCAACTCAATTTACATCGTATATTTTATATATCCATATGCCAGCGTCCATTATGAGGAAGGGAAACCCGGCAGGCCGCATTAATGAAACGGCCGGCCAAACGGCAACGACCGAATATACGTACCTGCTGCCAACTTATGCCATGCCACATACAGGCTTTCAAATGGCGTCTTGAATACCTCCTATATTGTGACAAGATGTACGCGGCCAGATACGAAGTACGTAGTATGATTGTCCTCTTAGTTCCGTGGATCATTAACCAAGAACAGAAATTAGCCCTGCAATTATTGGAAAAGGGAAAGCTTCGAACACCGGGTCGGCGGGTGGGCGATTACTTTTTAATATTATCACCATTGTCTGGGCAGCGACCGATCTATTTTTATTGCCGTGTACGACTAATAATGTATCACTCTACATAGCTGGCTGGGCTGGGTAACGTTTTATACGTACTTCATAATGGTGTATCTCTTATGGATTGTATTTTCTTTCCGATGCCAAGACCAATTTTATACTATGTAGCTGGCCTCCAGGTGGGCTCTTCGTCCCGCTTAAAAACGTGTGTTACTGGGTTTCTTATAACAAGTACATACCTAGCAAGCCTTGCCAGGTTCTCGGAGGAGCCCGTCATAAATTTATCGCTTAGCATTCAGCTCGGCCGCATGTGGCCCTCCGGGATGACAGCCATTATGTATGTATGTGTTTCTATAGTTGGAATAGATGTTTAAGTTATCAGATCCCTACCAGAAGCCGTCAACTTATCAGGGGATCGGCTTAGAACTTGGCAATTCATCAGATCTTACTTGAAAGCCTGGCGGACTGGGTTGTGGCTCGTGGGTGAGGGTGGGGATGCGGTCTCCCGTACTCGACCACGCGGCTAATCGACAAGTCCCGACCCTACGCGATCTGGCGGCTACATTAGTCCTTAATATGGTATGTGCACTACATGGTAAGTAGTCTGAGTACATACTACATCGCTAGAGAACAATGGGGAGATCTCCAAAACGCATACCTCATTCACCAACTTTTCCATGCCGGCCATGCCTACCCAATGTTAGAACCCTTCCTATTTCTTGCCATGCCATCCGTTGCTACCTTTCCGCGTGCTCCTGGGACGCCGCTAGCCGTTTCATTTTCGATCTGTCACCCATCCGAGTACATCCATGCCCTGTAAATTACTGTGAGGTACAAATATCGCGGGGGAAAGTATTAGCATGGAGTCGTCACCTTATTACAGAGTTCAATGAAAATCTACTATCATTACGACTACCTATGCTACTGTTCCAAGCCATCGATCGAGCTACTTAGATTTATTATGGAAGCAATGCAGCCAGTCTATGACAAGTCCAATCCTGTCTTGTTCTTCATTTTTGTCTCCTATTGCTAATTGAATGAACCATCGTACATAGGAGAGCTCGTCTGTGTGCTTTTATAACTCGTTGTGCAGTACTAGGCGCTGTTCGGTTTGAGTGTCTCTCCACAGGCACT
The DNA here is from genome assembly GCA_023313575.1 of Eutypella sp. D-1. Lineage (NCBI taxonomy): Eukaryota > Fungi > Ascomycota > Sordariomycetes > Xylariales > Diatrypaceae > Eutypella > Eutypella sp. D-1. The sequence continues at coordinate 47,611 of JAJTTP010000008.1, read as the reverse complement.
GGGAATCATGGCACTTTTGTAGCTGATCTTGTTATGTATAGTGGATCACTGCCAATCACTGTTGCTTGAGAACGGCAAACTCCAGCCTCTGTCAGCGCCCGAGAAATTCCTTCGGTCGGTCGGGCATGCGTGGATTGTGGGGGCCCCAGCTTTGTAGTTAGTAGAAACGAAGTAAAGAACTATGCCTCCTACATTATATCCATGCTAGTTATTCATGCGGCCGCGCCTTGCAGAATCCCGCACTACGACTTCTTGCATACGGACAGGAGTACGTGCGATTTCCATGTATGAGCCAAGGAGGCAATGATTGTCTTCGACTTCCTTCTTTAAGGATGTGAGCGGATTCTTCCCTTGATCCTTATACTTTCCTTACGCTTCAATTCGTAAGCATACTACCAACAACAATGAAAATAGAGGACTAGACTATATTATGGTATAAGAGGTTATATCTGACGCCACATTATTTGAGCAATCTGCACCTCTTGTTACCGGCGATATAAATAAATAAGCACTCATTCATTGACTTGAACAGGGGCCTGAGGTGGCCGGGGCATGGAGTAGGTACTCAATTCGGCGGATGATGTTACATCCTTACCCGCACGGAGACCTGGGCATGTGCGTTTCGTTCTTTTCGGCACGTTCCAAACCTGTTCCTTTTCTTGTTCTCCACGACCCTGGCTAGTCTGATGATTTGCCCTGTCATACCTCACCACGGTTCCGAGCGTCTCGCGTCTGGACGTTTTAGGGCGCCGCCAGTTGTCGAAACAATGAAACAAGAGTGTCGCTCTTCAGCGCGTACTGTGTATTGTCCTACGCAAGAATGGAATGTCGACGGTAGTTAAAAACGCGCCCCAGGCGTCACAATTGGTAAAAAACGGTCCGGCGCATCCTTTGCCTTACCTCCTGCCCCTTCCCCAAATACCCTAAGCAGGATCCTTCGCACCAATGGCTGCCGAGCTGAGGAGCAGCTGAATAAGTAGGGCCATCGTACCACAAGGTACGCACACCGGGGACTAATCAAGAAACTGAGGAAATATTGCCCTTCTATAGAGCCATCAGATGCAAATGGTTACCCTCAATGAAACAGAGTTGACATCAAATGTAGCTTGAACGGCGTCAGTTCAGAATTTGTTCGCTCTCTTCGTTCTATGAGTGAGGTGCGCGGCTATATAATTATCAAGTGACAACTTGTACCGACTAGGATGGCTGCCCGAGATATCAACGATATTGAGAATCGGACCACATGTGATGACGACGTTTCCTAGGATTGATATCTGCATGAAACTCTATCTCATAATCCCCGGCTGGATTAGCTATATATTGGTATGTATAGAATTATAGATCTCCTGCGCTTCTAGTATGCTGTGTGAGAACGGAGGTCGCTAGCTTAGCACCCCAGACTATGCTGGTAGTTCAGCGACGGGGCCAAAGGCATTTTTATAGGCCTTTTTGTACTAGTAGAGAGGCGGGTAGACGCCAATTAGTTCACGGCAAACCGCCTTGTCCTAGAGTGTTAGCCGATTCGCCATGAATGGTGTTCAGGTTGTGTTTGGCTGGGTCCGTCAAGGGTCAAGGGTTCATTGGCGACTTGCCCAAGCCAGGACCGGGCTGGCCCACTTACCATTCTCTCGAAACACCTTACTAGCGATTTTGGTCGATGAACATCACAAGCCCTGTTCGGGTCCTCCCTGCGTTATTACAGGGATACTTAGGAAGGATTTCGCCCCTCCAGACAGTAGTATATAATTCCGACTTACGTTTTAACAACACCGAAGACCCCCGGGCCTTGGCTGAAAAAGAGCTGAGGAACCGCCCTTACCGTCCCGGGACCGACTAGCTAGATCATATCTCGTCTTCTCCTTCGTAGGCCGCGGACCCTTCCAGACTTGCTTTCCTTCTATTACACCCGCCCGGCGCTGCCTCACTGGACCGATCATTCTCGCCGTACAAATCTCTAACGTAGTACTACAGACAAGCGTCCTGCTGTTGTGGTATCAGCACTTATTTAGAGAAGTGTTGCCGTCCGGTGCTGCGCCGTCTGATTTCCGGTTTAGGCAGTCCTCTCTCCCGATGTGTTCGAAGCCCTCTGAGCAGACACAACCAAATTCATCCAAGCGTCGATTACAGATGAGCTTCATGTTTACCAAGTACTTCTGCTACTGACTGTCCATTTCATGTACCTAATCTTGGTGTGGGCCTGGGACAGATCGCTAGAGAATACCCAGAAATAGAACGGCCTTCGAGTAGTACAACGCTGCTGTAGCGCTACGCAGTACTGGCTATCAGCATCTTCAAGAGGGGACACCGAGGGTTTGCCTGCACGAAAATCCGAGTCTGTGGCATTGGTGCGAGGGTAGATCTCTTACCGCCTAGGCCAACCCGCCGCATGTTCCTCCCTTCGACACTCGACCTGCGGCGGGAATACGTCTAAAAGTCTCTCTTATACCTGACTGATCCCAGAGAAAGTTTAGCGGAAACGACCTGCATATTCCTTGCTCGGGCAGTACTTATAGTCCATTCTCTTGGGGAATCCGTGGCAAGTCCGACCTATCAAGGTTCTAACTTCTGGAGTTTTAAGTCTTCGAAGATGACAACGCCTTCGCATAATGCCTTCCCTCGATCCCCGAATCCGTCCACCAGGTCTTATGATTCTTCGTCGGTATCCTCGGCGACTTCGCCTAGGCCACAGACCCAGTACCTAAGCAATTTGATGAATACCACGGCGAGACCCAATGCCGCACCCCAGTCTCAGCCAATAGGTGGCCTCCCAGCATTACCCTCAGTGAGCCAGTCAGCGTTTCAATCCTATACACCAGTGGCAGCGACCCCAGTGATGGGTCGTGAATCCTTGCCGTCAAGCGATTCGGTATCAAACCCCCTCCCCCCGACCATTAGATGCACACCTTCCGCTAACCTTGAGCTCAGAAGCGAGCATACCGTCAAAGAAGGAAAGATCCGAGTTGCGATGCCTGCCGCGAGAGGAAAGTCAAGTGTGATGCGACGGAAACAACTAGCTGTTCAGAGTGTTCGAGCCGCAACGTGAAGTGCCAATTCACCAAGGAGACCAATAGGCGGATGTCTTCCATTAAACAAGTCCAGGACCTCGAGAAGCAAGTCGAGAAACTGAAGAGGGAGAACAATGGTCTAAAGCGGCTGCTTAGTGAGCGAGATGGCCAGATGGATGTAGATGTGGAAAACGTCGAGCAGTTACCACTTCCACTGCCGGATATACATTCCGAACCAAAGCGACGAAAGCGGGTGGCGCCATTGCATGATCCCTCGCGGGCTAGGCTAAACTTGAGAAATTTCTCAAAGGGCCTAGTCAAACCACCAGCGCCCTACCGGCATTCAATGTTCGCCGCTACCGTATTCGATCCTCCGAGGCCGCCCCTACCCCCGAAGGCTATGACAGAAAAGATCCTTCACTCATACTACGGAGCTGTGCATATCATGATGCCGATTCTTCACTGGCCGACGTTGCAACACGATGTGAACGAATTATATCAGAGCGCTAACCTGCAGCGGGTCTCAGCCTCGTGGCTTTGTATGTTTTATGCTATTTTGGGGGCGGGGAGTTTGTTCAGCGATGAGCTTGAACGAACGAAACAAGCCAGTGAGTTCCTCGATGCCTCACGTGGTCTTGTAGATCCGTGGTGCAACGATTGGACACTCGATAATGCTCGTGCGTTCTTTCTTGTCTCTCTAGCGCTGAACGAGCTCAATCTCAAGTCTACTTCGTGGACGTGGTTGGGAACTGCCGTCAGATGCGCACAGGATATGGATCTTCACTTGGAAACGGGTGCTCGATCTGTCATAGAAGCGGACATGCGGAAGAGAGTCTGGTGGGCCATTTACATCCTCGATCGTACTTTATCATTAGAACTTGGCCGCCCTTTCGCCATCGACGATGCCGACTGCGACGTAACTCTTCCCGAGCCTTGTGACGATCATCTTCTTCAAACCGATAGACCTACTCACCCTTTGAACACCAATCCTCTATCGCATTATTTACATGTCGTCCTCGACGTCGTCCGAAGTTTCTCTGCAATGAGGAAAGCTCTTGCGGTCCCTGTCGTTCCGCTCACACGCTTAAAGACATTTGATGCACACTTTGTGGCCTGCCAGAGGTCTTTCCCAGCCACTTGCGACCCACAAAGTGATCTCCCCATTGCTCCATATATACTTATGCCTCTTAGCTATCTTCTCAATGCGCGTTTACTTCTCCATCGACACAACCTTGCTCCAGCCTGCCCTCCTGAGGTACGAAAAGGGGCTGTTGAGCATTGCACTATCACTGCGTTGGATACAGCAACCCTGATTGGTCGAACCAGTGCGACCCTGGCTGACACTGCGACCGCACTCCTCACCACCCATATCTTCCGCTGCACACTGTTTCTACTCCTTGCAGGCCATTACGAAGCTGCCATGACGTGTATTCGGGCACTATCATCAATAAGCGGCCGGCGGGATGTTGCAGTACCATGCGGACGATTCCTGTCTTTCTTCGTGTCTGTATTGGCGAATAAGCGAGCCGAAGTAGCAGCCTACGCCCCCCGTTCAACCTCCCACGGCTTTCCCCATACAGCCGCTCAGGGGCCAGCCACCATTCAAGAGTCTCTGCTTAGGGATGAAGAACTCCTCATATACGTAAGCGCCGACTTGCAGGCGGGACCCGAATCATCTTGGGTATGGGCTGGCGCCGAACGCGACCCACCTGTCATATCAGCGAAGCCGGTTGGGGGAGGGTTGTTGATGCCAGAGAACAGGACAGGCCTTACACGCGAGGAGATGCAGGACTGGGGAGACTGGGACGGGCTTTTCTCGCATATCAAAAGTCTGGCTTCCGGACATTCCAGCCCTGCTCCTGCGTTCGCGCCCCAGACATTACCGCCGATCAAGATGGAGCAAACACCTAGTATAGCGCGAAGTAATACCACTGCGCCTAGAAGTAGTGGAAATAGTCCTGCCCCGGCGACGAGCTCCGCTGCGCGAAGCACGGAAAGGATTAGCATTGCGAATATTATCTAGCGACGAGCGGGTCTCTTGTACTCCTGCCATGGGTTACATAAGCCCGTCCAGAAAGCATGACGATTCTACACGCATCTACGAATTTCACGATCCAGAAGATATCCGTTTGTTTTGCTATCTCTCACTTCACGGCAACAAAGCGATGCATTTAGGCAATTAAAGCGTTACATTCCGTTTCCTATATGATCTAGTCCCTTAAAATCTTAACCGTCCGGTATTTTGGACTTGAGTTGTTTTTTTGTTGGGTTTTAGGTTTTTGTTTTCGTGCAAGACTTAGCACAGCCCTCATATCAGCTGATGTGGCGATCAAGCATCAGTTTTTTCTCTCTCTTTTTATTTTTTTAATTTTTTTTATTTTAATTCTCTGCATTGCCTGTGGTTCTCCATGATACAAAAATCGGGCAGCCTACGGCGTCAAGAGCATGCGATGATATATGCATTTCGTACTTATTTTATACCCATGGTGTATTGATATTTAGCAAAAAGGAGGATATCACGTTGCTTCCAAGGAATTGATCCTATGCGATAATCTCATGATTTTGTAGCTCTTATGACAATACGTAAGTCGTAATAATATCTGCGGCCCGCGAGTCTTACTCGGAGCCAGCAGGTCTCGTATTAGCCGCTGCTCCGAGCTGGCCATGCCTCGGTTTACCAGGGGGGAAAGGAATTGTGATTCCAGCTGCTTCCTTCATTTAGTAGCAAAACCGCTATTGTAATTCCTCAATGTACGAATGACCCTGTTGCCGGATTACGCGCTCGTCAAGTCCCAATCTGGCCAACTAGCTGTAAATCCTGCATACGTGATTCCCCACGACGTACATACATATCAACCGTTAGTAAAGTCGATTTCGTCTACAAGACATGCCTATTATGGTAAGAAGAAGTTTTTGTACTGCAGACTGTTGATCACTGCCCTTTTGCTTCATAAGCCGGCCTAATCACTGCATATTAATATTTTGACAGGCATTGTGAGTCGGTTCAGCAGCTATCACATGCTCTACAGCCCTGCAAACTGGATTCATATGGGTACACTAACTAAGGACATTTTAATACTGGGAGCTATGAATAGCCGCGTCATATTAAGAGCCCGTTAATAGACTCCGGTTTTTTTTAGCCCGCTCGCTCAATGTAGGGCTATGTGGCCGCAATTTCTTGGTATTGATTAACCCGAAGACAAAAGGCCGGCACACATAGTGGAAACTACTCTCTTCATCCTGCATCAAGGGTCCTTGCTGATTAATCGAGATACATAGTCTCCTTGAGCCAATAGGGCCAACCCTACTGTACTTAGAAGTCCATGCTTAAATATTAGCAGGCTTACCAGTCTGATCCGGATTGTCTGATCACGACTTCGTAATCAGCCAGACAATAGTAGAGTAGCTATTCGATGGGTCTAAGTTATTTGAGCTAGTTAGGCGTTGTGATAATGACTGGAGAAACGTATAGGAGTAATAACACTCGACAGATGAGGACAACTTATGTCGGCTATTATGGACTTGATACTATCGTCTTGGTTGTAGGGCCTATTGAACGACTGATGTTCGCTAATTGCTAGACTATGAACTGATGTGATCACTGAATTAATTATGGCTTTTCCCCCATCAACGTATCCGACCTGATATTCGTAAGGATAGTAGTGATGTAACTATGAGGCCGGCATGCTGGAGTGCTCGATAATATTGCTAATAACTGGCCAGCTACATGCTAATTTACCGGCGGCAATTGTTCAAATGTATTATTGGTTATGATATACCACCAAAAGATATTGCTATTAAGTCTATTATCTATTCATGTAAATGGCTTTGCTAATCGTATATGGTATTATTCACAAAATATTCCCAGAGCAATATCCACCACCGATCACGGCACCTATCCACCTTGGCCTGGTGACTGAGAAAAACTTGCTATGAAGAACACATCTTCATCCCATGCCCTGAGGCTGTAAAGAGTCCCCTAATAAGTAGTTGTTCGATCGAAAATAATCCTGCATTCTACCCATAACAACAGGATTAGGTACACACCACGATCCATCAGATGCCCATGAATCAGTGCCCGTGCTCGTACTGAGAAGGCTTGCCCGCTGACTTTGTGTGTTTTGTTGATATGCGAAGGAGGAAGATGTGATGGAGTCTATTGGGCGCTGCCCATATGTATGTTCATCCTCTTCTTGAAATGGCGCGTCATCTGTCTGGATGCTAGCATCTGTATACGCTGGTCTCGTACTTCGCAACGTGCCTGTCGACTGAGAACTCTGGGTACTTCCGTGGCACCCGCAGGTGCAGTGGCTAGTGCGGCTGAACTGTTCGCGTCTCGATTCAACCAATGGCTCCTTTGGTAGCGGACTCGGACATTCTTTGAGTGTTGTCAACTCGTCCTGGCTCCGTGGTCGGGTTTCCCAGTTCATCCTCCGATGCCGTGCGACAGACGGCATGAGAGATGAACGATGTGACCTATCTGTGGAAATTGAGCGGATATGTTTTAACTGTGGTCTAACAGGAGGGCGAGTGATTTGATCCGGAACCGGCGTGACAGATGGAAAGGTGCTTGAGCGCCGCCTCTCCGTTTCCTTCGGCGTCGCTGTATTGGTAACCCATCTTTTATTCTCAGCGGCCGGGCTTGTAAGGTTTATTGTAGTCGCGCGTCGTATTTTCCGCTCGAGATCTGATGTTTCGCTCTTGATCTCGCCATATCTGTCGGACGCGTAGAAGGCATCCTCACTGGATAGGATCACCTGCAACGTCTCGAAGTCCCGCGTGCTGCCGTCGGCGGGAAAGAGCCAGCGTTCGAGCGCGCTAGGTAGCGCATGATGATCTGCGAAAGCATGTCAGCAATTACCTTGGAATGACCTCAGGTCTCGATTGCGTCGGCTTACGCTGTCTATATGAGCCACTCGGTGTCTTCCAGCAGAGGTAGTGTCGCCCTCCCGTACCAATAGCGGTCACGACGAGCTCCGCAATGCCTTCAGATTCCGTTGAACTGTCGCCTATTGATTGCAGTAAGCTTGCAAGCATGATTCCTTTCCGAATTGAGTTACATCCATGAAAGATAGCTACTCAAGCGTTGAGTCTGGTCTCTAATGAAGAAGAGGAGTGTGATAAAGTTGTACCTACATAACGTCTACAGGGGGGCTTGTGAGGCTCCAAAATGTCTTGTCATGGTGGTTCGATTTAAAATTCTTGAAGGATGTTGTAGGGATGTGCTGGGTAAGCGGTCGCGGACCAAGTGGATCGTCGGGTGAAACCCATGTTGTTGCGCGCATGGGGAAGTGCTGAAACGTCCAAGTCATCATCGCCGCGCTTGGTGACCTTAAGAGTTCTAGACTAGGCGATTTCCGTGGCTACGCGCTATGATGAAAAAGCGACCTACTGTAACCTCTTACCTGTCAGAGTCAGATAGCTGCTGAGTACGTTTTCTGTATCGTTTCTTACGTAACTGCTAACTCAATATATCAAGTTGTCCTACCGTCTTCTTCGATTGGGAACCGCGTAGTTCGGATTTCCCATATTGGCATCTCCAGCTTCATCACAAGGAACATGGATTGAACTATTAGATGTTTATATAATGAGATTAAGTTACGCTATAGTATAGTATCTTTGGCCATTCTCATTCGTCCTCCACGTAGGGTTTCTTGTAAACACCCCCCTCGAACTCCGCAGGAGCTTCCAGTACCCCATCACCCCGATCTAAAACAGAGCTCACTGCAGTAACGGAAGCACCATCGTCGCCGTCTTCTGCTCTTCGTTCAGCGGACCAGAACGACAGGTTGCCGCTAACCGCACTCGGCGATGGAGGCTCTCCTGTCACGGGAGCAATATTACTGGCCAGACCGGTGTCTTCGTGCGAGTTGGTCGCCTCTTCTGTATTCTCGATGGTGACTTCAGTCGTAGAGTGGTCTTGAGTATGCTGCTGGGCATCAGGATCCACGAATTGCTGCCTATCCTCCTCCTCTTTTTGTGTCGCCTCCTTGTGCTGCTTCATCTTTTCATCGAGCGTCTGAGGCTGGGTTGGGTCTGGTTCGGGTTTCTTCTCCTTCTTCTCTCGTCGTGTAAGCTCGACCTCGAGAACTCTCGTACCCATCGGCACTTTCGTTACCAGGCCATCGTCGTCTCTGTCGAAATATAGAGCCCATATACCAGGAAACTCCTCGACGGCAGCAAATCCCTCCCATCCCTCCAATGTCATGCGTCGGTCCTGCCGAGTACAGTCAAAGGGGCCCGTCAAATGCTCCTGTGCATCGGCGCGCACTCCATATTTCACCTCATATGTGTTCTTATCCACGTATATCCAATTCAGCATGGGAGGATCGTCAGCGATGGTGCTGACTAAACCCTCATATTTGGAGTCTGGGTATGGCAGGAAGTAGCCAGCAAAAGGATGACCGCTGACCACAGAGTCTGATGTGCTATCACCGAAGGATGGGACTTCGTTCGTTATATATAGCTGCAAGGACAGACGTCAGCATAACTTATTTACTCTCATTCCTCAAAGGACTTGCCTTGTTGTCTCTAAGCACAATCAACTTCCCATTGATGTCACGACTCCGGATCGAGGGCTTCACACAGGACACAACAAGGTTGCATCTCCGCGAGCGATGTTCTTCTCTCTTATTTTTGGATTGACTCTGCCGAATAGCCTCCTGCGTTCCCAGCATGGCCGGGCACACCGTGATCGCCAGAAGAAGTGCCAGAGACATGATGACCTTCTGGGCGTCGCCGGCAAGAACCGCTTTGCGCGTTGTATCAAGGACCTCTTCCAGGTACTTATCGCGAAAAGTATTGAAGGTTTCTTGTATGTTGCTGCCGTCCGATGGCGTCGACATGGGTCCAAAGCGTGTTTGTTCTTTGTAAAATGCTCCAACTGGATAGAATGGTAATGAGGGTACGAAGAAGTCTAAGCAACCGGAACGTATATTTCAAACGCTGTGTTTTTTCTTCGCGTTACAAGTTGGACCAGTTTTGCTACTGGCATAATCGGCCGTTGCCACCAAAGATCTAGATCAGAACCCCCGCAGAAGTGTAACGCGGTACCAAGACCCTACTGTCCAACAAGACAATCAAAATCCCCGAGAGATCATGCCATTTCGGGATCGACTCCATCAGATCATATGCGAAACCAGGGGTCTAAGGAGACCCTTGAAGTCTGAGGCTCTGTGCGATGGGTCCGCTTTCCCCACAAACAACCCTGGAACCCCCCTACACGCACCTAAATTCCTTGTCTAACGCAGCCTTGGCGAACTTGAGACGCAAGTTCCCGCATGGCTGCAGTGATAAGTAGCGTCTTGGATTAGCTGATCGTGCGATATCGAACGATGGCTTTGAGGGGGGATCCTCTTGGTGCTGGTCTTAGTGACACAACTAAGCTTTCAGTGGAAAGTGCAGGGATCCCATTGGTGGCTCTTCCCGTAGAGCCCCCCGGGGCTCATCAAAGAAACGGCGAAGCACAGACGACTAGATGTTGTGCAACGGGACGTATAAGAGCAACACTGACGCCGATTACAGGAAGACAGGAAAGAAGGTCAGCATCGCTCTCACCAACCTCGTCTTCATCAGTCAAATTTCCTCCTTTCAGCTGGCCTGATCTTGATATTAATACCCCATCTACGGAAACCAACCGCTCATCACGTTTGCATTTTCATCCATCGCAGGTCTAATTCCTTAACCTAATCCTTCCTACCTTAATTCACCATACCAAAATGTCTTCTCCGAACGTGTATGGGCCTCCCTGTCAAACTATTTTTGTTTTGATGCTAACATTAACATAGCACCTCCACTCTCCCCAAGACCGGCAACGGTCCCTACAACAGCGACTCTGACTCCGACGGACAGGCTCGCGGTGGACGGAGACCTCAGACCCAGGTCGCACCTTCGTCTCTGCCGCACTTGCCAACTTCATCAGGACTTTCTCAGCCAGCCGGTAAGCCTGGGTTCACGGCGTTCCCCTTGCTTCCTGACGATTGACTAACGATGCACAGGCCAACTCCTGAGGGGTGCGACTGACGACCAAGGCAACCAGAAGTCCGCCGCCCTATTGGTCGGTATCAAGTTAGACCTGGAAGCAGAAGTGCACCTGACTGCCAGAGTCAGGGGTGATATTTGCGTTGGCCTGTATTAGATAGCGATGGTTATATTCGGGGATCGGCACTGGCTGCTGACCGCGGTTGGATGAAGATGGTGTATGAGATACCCCTATTTGTATTTCCGCAAGCGTTTTGAGATTCCAGGCAATCCGACAGCTGGAGGCCACGATGCAAGGCGAGGGACAAAACCAAGGTTGCTCTGATATTACAAGATAGCAAATAGTAAGCGGGCTGGCTGGCCGCCGCTTGTAATATCAAACCTTTCGAGAGCCAAAAATAACTAGTTGACACTTGACGTGATGGTTCAAACCGCCCAAATTTCGCATAGTCTAGTTTGGTAACCGACATCGCCTAAGTTCCGGATCTAACTTCGCGAACCCTAGCTTGCCAGCATCATAGAAATAGAAAAGCTTAAGTATTGCAGCTGTACAATGACCCAACGAGTATAATGCATCTGACCCTTGCAACGACACATGTCCGACTAGCTTAATTTTATCCCATAGCTTGGAACAACTTATCATTATATAAGATTAGGATTTGCCCTACCCTTCACGTATACATAACCCCGCTTCGTCGTTCATTCATTAGCAAATTGAATGCGTTTTCCCATGCTTTCCCTGGATCGAATGCTTCTCATTCTGTTAAACTCGGTTAGCGTCAATAAGACATAAGGGGGGTAGAATACTCGCCCTGAATCTTGGGTGACTGTGTTTCGAATTCGGGCTGTGAAGTACGTGCGAGCGGATAAATTCCTCGTGCTTCTTGATGCTTTCCTGGTCCATGACATCCAAGCTCTCCATACAGAACTTGATGTCGCAGATCAGGGCGTCGCACCGGCTTTTGCTGAAATCCTCGCGGACAACCACCCGAAGCATTTTCATTTCGTTCGTGTGCGGCGCCATCGTGTATGCCGGGACAACCCAACCGCGAGCACGAAGCCTGTGGGCGATCGTGAACTCATCATACTCGCGGTTCTCCTTGGGTTGTAGTCGGAAAGCCACCAGCGGGAGGCCCTCGCCGGACTTCTTACTCATGATTATGAAGCCTAGTGCCTCGAGAGAGTCGGAGAGGTAATTGGAGTTGCGGGTCAAATTGGACATGATGGCCTTGTAGCCTTTCTTTCCTAATCGAATCAGCTGGTAATACTGACCGATAACATGGCTTGCCCCCTTGGAGAAATTTAGCGTGAATGAGGCTTGGTCTGCTCCCAGGTAGTTGATATTAAAAACCAGCTCTTGTGGCAAGAACTCCGCGGACCTCCATACAACCCAGCCCACACCTGGATATACCAAGCCATACTATAGATGGGTTAGCTGTACAGCCATGATTGACATCGTAACCGCATTACCTTGTGTCCAGACGCGTTGATCGAGACAACCTTCTCGCATCGGAAATCCCACTCCAGTTCTGGCACTACGAAAGGGGCCACGAAGCCGCCGCTTGCGGCATCAACGTGAATCGGACAGTCTATCCCCCTCTCCACTAAAGCATGCAGGGTTAGCATCTTACTTGAAAGCAACGCGTCGAGTCGGATGGCACTCTTAGGGGTTACAAGTAGTAGCTGTGGTTTACTTACCAAGAAGGTCATTTACAGCCTTGACATCCTCATACTCTCCAGTGTATGTCGTGCCCAATATGGCGCAGATGCCAATGGTATTCTCGTCGATTAGATTTACCGTCTCGACGGGATCAATGACGTAGCGTTCGGGGGTGCAGTAGACCAACTTCTCTTCGACGTCGAAGTAACGGGCGGCCTTTTCCCAACAGACTTGGACAGCTGACGACATGATGATGTTGGGATTCTCCGTCGACTTCCCGGCGGCTTTCATCTTGTTCCTCCAGCGTCGTTTCATCGCGAGCACGGCTAGCATAATCGCCTCTGAACTACCCACGCAGGAGGTGCCAACAGGTCCGCTATCACCATTCGCCGGTGCGTGGAACAGGCGACCGATCATTGATACGCAACGGTTTTGGATATCGGCTGACACGGGATATTCTTCATAGTCGATGAAGTTCTTGGAAAACGAGTCACTCATAAGCTTCTCTGCTTCATCCTCCTAGACTTCAAGTCAGTACTGATTCCTCGGTATCGTAATCTCAAGGAAGAAGCAGCCTTTATCTGAACGAATACTGTGCCCTTACCATATATGTAGTGACGAAAGATGCGAGGCTTCAGCACATGGGTTATGTCAGCGTACAGACTATGCTACGAATATTTATATAGTAGTCAATTGTTCGCGTACTTAAGCATCGGGTTCCCATCCAAGCTGAGTTCATCCTTGATCAACTTATAGGCGATCTCCTTGGGCATCTCGTGATCGGGCATCTCAAACTTAGGCAAATCCGCGGCCGCGAACTTGGATCCGTAGACACTCGTCGTGAAAGTGTCATCGTCGTTGCTGAGCTGTAGGCTGACCTTGCTTCCAGTAGCCTCGGGCAGGCTCTTGTCCTTGTGGGCCTTGCGAATGGAAGTGAGATGAACCATATTGCTTGCGACCTTCAACTTACTGATGACTCTGAGAGGCTTTGAGGTGTACTATGTAGAAAGTTGAATGATGGGAGGATGAACGGATAGACGGACGGATAGGCACTTCAGATAGATGCCGCTGAAGGAGCGGGAACCTAAGCCAAGAGCCGTTATTCCGTATGACATAAATCTATTCGACGGGTGATGCGGGGTACCAAGTATGTCTGATTCTTTGTGCTATCCCTGTGTTACTAAATTGAATGAGAGTCTAGGACTTAACGTTCCAAATGCGCAAGTGATTCGCTTCGATCTATGGAGACTGACTGCACCCAAATACAATGTACGGCCCGACAGGAATTGGACACTTTGTTGTTTTCCATCCAAGCAAAAGGCGCCATCTTCCTTAGTTGTGTTTCTTAACGGCCGGCGCCGAGATGCTAACGTAACGGATCTATGGTAGCATTAAGAGTTCAAGGTGGTGTTCTGTCATTGGGCCAAGCCTAAAAAGCCTGGTCATCGGCAAGATTGCCCGCTTTTGCCAAGAATCGACCAGAAAGCTTAGCCTAGGGGAAATCCCACCACTAGCAGGGATCATGAACAGACGCCAAGGGAATTCGGGCAGGAACTCCAGCTTTCCGACCCAGACGGGAGAAATTGCGACGACAACATTCTCTCATGCTCGATTTTTAAAAATACCCAGAGGTTGAGTTAAGAGTAGAGCCTGTTTAGAATTTGACTAGACTAGCGTTTCTCCTAAGGCGGTTGACGCTCGCGTCTTCTCTCGAGGGTTGACTTTATTGGTAGGCTTCGTCATAGAGGCTCAGCCACGGTACGTATTTATGAATAGGGGTCGCGGGGTCAAGCGGGGTCAGCGCGATGGCCCGAATCTCGATGCCACTGAGGGGTGACCACGTCACTGGTCTGATAGTCTATTGGTGATGTGAGAAGGTATGTGTGTCAGGTATAGTACATATATCCCCTCATCGGAGATCCCCCTATCACATTCTTACCCAACTCATTTTCTCAAGTATGTTCTCTCGTATGGCTGGTGTTCGGATTAGATAGGCTCACCGCAAGTCTCGTATCCCGCCTTCCGGATGGCCCGAGAACCAACAGAGTCTGGCCCTCTGCTCAACGATGTTACGCTATGCACGACCAACCTGTTTTCAATACATGGTGATATGACGTCTCACTACCTGGGACCAATGGACAGGAAAAGGACGTACGATGACTCAACAATTTACCAGAGAAATCGGAATTAACGCCTTTTAATGTTTGCTCCCTTGAATTTCGACAAGCAAACAAGCTAGTTAGTACAATCACCTACCTTATGAAATAAATTGCTTACAGGCTTCCGCCGAATTTCCAGACAGAATGCTACCTAATCATGTGTTGTGATGACTATGGACTCCAGTGTTACTTGCGAAAAGTATCTCATATTGTTCCTCGTCCCATTGGCGTCTCACTTCCCGACCGATCCGTGGATAGTAGAACGACAACACATCATCCCTTCCTTCCCACAAGACTGACCTGAACCTCCCTGTGGTGAGATCTAGAAAAGTGATCTGAATATGAACTTCAGTTAGTATGGAGCCCGCGAGAAGAAACAGAGTGGCGTAAACCTGACTTACGACTGTGCCGTGAATATTAAACTCATCCAGCGGGATCATGATGCGACCATGAATCTGGTGCATAATGTCTAGTTGGGCCACAAACCGGACACCGTCCTTGACCAGATGATGCTCCCGGAGTAGTCGGCGGGGGTCGGCCGAAGAAACCACCCCTTCATGCACCTTTCCGGGGGCCAGTTTTGGGGCCTCGACTTCCCGGGTAATCTCACGCGCCAGATCCGTAGTCTCAATGTGGAGCTCGCACGTCCTCAGCTCTCCATACTGGGCGAGGCAGCGTGAGACAGTGGGCGCGCCCTCAAGTGGCAGCTCAAGGCGGCGGATATGGCGCACGTGAGTCTTGGCTGGATCCGAAAGGTGCTCCGTTAGCTCCACGATGCCGGCACGTGTGGCGTCAAGTCGCGTCTCGCGCCAGTATTCCGCCAGTCCCTCGACATAGAATTGCCGGCATGTCAGTAAGGGCGCCCAGTGCTCCGTGGTGATAAAGGCACCTTCTCGACTGCGCTCAGTGAGGTCCTGTCTCACCGGTCCCCTCCGGTTTATGTAAGTAATCCTGGATCCGCGGAATGCTATTCGGTAGATCATGAGGCGCAGCTCTATGGGCAGTACGTTGAACGGGCAAGCTTGCACGCTAGAGCTCGATATATCCATTCCTACAAGGGGTTATTTCATATGCTAAATTAATGATGGGATTCTCGTCGTGTCTCTTTCTATCTGTGAATACTTAGTGATTATATCATTTAGACCAAGGACTTTGAATTTATATTAGCTTCTGTATCCGGCTATTCTGATGTTGGGAGTGATTAATGTCAGGGACTCAACGATGGTCAGACCTAGTCATAGTGAGTCCTCCCGATTCTATCTTGTTTGGTGAAACTCACCAACACGTCAGAAGCCCGTGTTAAGGAAACGATGAAAACCGATTTCCTTACCATTGGTTACTGTCACTGGTAGATGGTCTATTTAGTGTGGCACTGGAAGAGGCAATGAGAGTGTATTTAACAGTCACAGTTCGACGTGGATGATTAGTAGGTGATGGACTTGCTCACTCATTCGACAATGCCCCTTTTCTAAAATCTTGGTGGTACCCTACTCGATCAGCATATGCTAGGTGGACGGTTTCCTGTTCCGACTTATTCCTCTCAAAGTTACATCAGGATGCTGAAATCCCAAGTATATGCCACGAAGCCGTGTGGTATAGTCTCTGAGTATGAGGGTCGTCTGGTTCCAGTGAATTCATACTAAAAGTGCATTCTTCACATTTTTGAAAACATTATATCTGACTTGGATTCATTGTTATGGCGTTACTAGTTGATCTTATTATACAATTCATGAGATCGTGGTTAGAAGAGCTATGAATTACTACAGGGGGTAAACTATGAGAAGACTGGCAGAATTGTGCTTAAGCCATTGGAGCTGCGTTTACTCTCAGCCTCACCTGCAGAGAGTGAGATTGAGATGGAGAGAGGTGGTGGTGCCCGTTCTTTTTAGGTGGGAAGTAGGCGGAGGGATGGGAGGGGATGTTATGTGTGCATTCACCCTAACTTCAAGGGCCCCCTGACAATGAGTTGATCCTCCAGTAGACAACCTGTGGGCATGCTTTCACCTTGCTTAACACTTCCGCCCAATCATCACTATCGAACTCGACCATATTGAGGTGCCTCAGTGAAGAATTGGACTGCTCCAGGATACGCACTACGGTTTCTGTGGTCATGGTTACCTTACTCAGCCTGAGAGACTTCAGCCGAACAGCATCATTTAGCTTCAGGGCGTCCATGTTCAGCTTATCCGAACCCCGGATAGAGAGGGACTCGAGGCTCGAGCAGAGCTCGATAAGCTTGGTTAAGGAGGATACGAAGTCCGCATTCTGGTAGACGCCGCGGAGAGCGGAAAGCGGCGCGTCGCGCGGCTGGCCTGGGTGGAATTCCGTGTAATCGGTGACCGAGACCTCGAGCTGCCGCAGCTGGCGCATCACGTCACTGATGGGGATCCGGGAGGCGGTAAGATTCTCGGTGAAGAGGTTTCCGAACTCGTGCGTAACGGGCAAACGAAGGTTGAGCTCGGTAAGGCACGGCAACCTGACGTAGCGTAACGTGGACACCACGGCATCTGTGAATGACCGCATCGGCTCTTCAACAACGGACACGGTGAGGGACGGGAAGAGGGGCCCACACACATATAGAGCTTCGAGACGCGACAGCCTGCTGAGACAGATAGGTAGAAGGCGGGACGCGTCCTCGGCGTACAGGCGATACCTGCTCCCGGGCGCCCACTCGTCGGCGCCGGGGTAGTCGTAATAGTTATACCCCACATGAAGACGCCGGACTAGCGGGGCATGGGCGCTACTGCAGAGTTCTAACAATCGCTGGAGCGGCCAGGCGTCGTCACTGATAGACCTGCTGATCGTTGCGCGGACGCAGCGAAAGAGACGAGCCGATGCGCTCAAGCAGAAGCGTCTGCTGACCAGGCGCAGGGTCTTTAATCGCTCACGCGCTTCGCGGGGCATCGCGGCGTACGGCTCTCCGTAACGCGATGTATAAGGTCCATCGGAAGCTGGGGGATCTTCCACCAGCAATGTGATCTATAGAAACGGCATTAGATCTTAGGTACATGTGCGCATCAGTGGGGGTTACTTACTGCGTCATATAATTCCGCCGGGATCGAATCCATGGCTTTAAGTCTTTCGAATTCACGGGACGATAATGTAGACAGTTGATGGAATGAAAGATATCGTGCAGCCTCAATTAATTAATTACCTCTGATTTCTTTGTTGTTTTGACTACCTTAGAGCCCTAGATACTCATCCTTTATAACAAGCTGGACAGCTGCTGCCTGGCGCGATCCGTTGCTGCCTTAGCTGGCCAGTGACAGCCAAAGACGTTGAAAGCTAAAAACAAACCACCCCCAAAATAGAAGGGTTCTGACAGCTTCAGGCCAAGAGAAAGTGCTTCGAATATAACTAGCGTTAGGTGCCTTCAACGAGATCCTAAGAATGCTAGCAGTAAGCCAGCTTGATGGTCAAGTGGTATATTTTTCGCTGTGATAAAAATGGGCGAATGAAAATACGTATCAGGGGACAGGTAGAAACCAACTCGTGGTTTTCTGTGTCAATTGTACAACCTGACTTGCTAAAAGTCTATGGAAGAATGGCTCCCTATTGATAACATTCAGGCATCGGTTCAAGATAACCTTAATACCCATTCAGCCAGTTCAAGAATCGCGCGCTAAACCTCGAGTCCCACTATCCATGTATTTGGTTTCACAGTCACTCATAAAAAAGATGGGAACCTTTGGTACAGATGTCGGGCCATGCAAACTTCGTCTAAAATGCAGAATTTGTATTCAGTAGGGTGGTTTCGCAGGTATCGTCCCATGTGTCGACTGGGTCACCACTTCAGCCGCAAGGGTTCATTCGCGCCGGCGGCGCCCGATTCGTCCACGGCGCCGAGGCGTTCAGAGAGGTTCGGGCGCGAGCCCGGAGCCTCTACACCCTTTCTCCAAACTCGCATTTAGCCGGGAGTCGCGATGCAACGGTTCCCCAAATCTTACGTCGGTTTGGAGGATCTCGAACCGGAAAATATGACTGGCTTATCGGTGACATGGAATATAAGATGACAGTGGCGTCTTTGGGGTAGAGGGCACGAAGATGAAGACAAGGGATAAAAAGCTGCCGCATACCTGGAATTCTTCGTCTCCAATGTAGATAGTACTTGCATCCCGCGATTTACACATTCACGTAGTTGCGCCTGCTATAATTATGCGCCAGATTCTCACGCTGGGAGCCGTGGGGCTCATCGCAGCCTCTGGAACCATTGCTGCTGCCGCCACCGACAAGGAATACGATTACATCGTCGTGGGGTCCGGACCCGGCGGCGCGCCATTGGCGGCCAATTTAGCGAGGGCTGGACAGTCCGTGCTACTTGTCGAGGCGGGCGACGACCAGGGCTCGAACCCAACGTACTTGGACATCGCAAACTTCAACGAGGCGGGCAATGACGAGTTGTCGCGGTGGGACTTCTTCGTCAAGCACTTCGAAGACGAAGATGACAATGCGAAGTACGAGAAAACAACGTGGCGAAAGCCGGACGGCTCATTCTACGTCGGTCTCGACCCGCCCAAGGGCTCCGAGCGCCTAGGTGTCTTCTACCCCCGTGCCGCCACCCTCGGCGGCTGCGCCATGCACAACGGTGGAATCTGCGCCTTGCCCGCCGACGATGATTGGAACAAAATCGCGGAGCTGACGGGCGACGAGACGTGGCTGGCTGAAAATATGCGCAAGTACTTCGTCAAAATGGAGAATAACGAATACCTGCCGGCCGACACACCTGGCCACGGGTTCGATGGTTACCTTCACACTACAATCAGCGACCCGTCGTTCATGGATATCAAGTCGGACGTGCAGAAGCTGGCGGGCGAACTTGTCGACCTGGTAGGAGGCGATGTTGCTGGTGACGTTAACCAGCTCGACCCGGATCGGGACCAGACTACTGGGGTTTTCGGGCTCGCGATCCACGCGGATAGCGAGGGAAAACGGACAGGAAGTAATTCTTTCATCAGATCGACGCTGGATGACGCTGCAGACTATCCCCTGACTGTGCAGTTGGAGTCATTGGTGACCAAGGTCCTCTTCGCGAAACATACCCTTGTCCCTACCGCAATCGGCGTCGAGTTCCTGCAGGGCAAATCACTGTACAAGGCAGACCCACGGCACAATGCTTCGAGCAAGGGGGAGGTCGGGCGAGCCTACGCCAAGAAGGAGGTCATCCTGTCGGGCGGCGCGTTCAACTCGCCCCAGATCTTGAAGCTGAGCGGGATCGGGCCCAAGAAGGAGCTGAAGAAGTTTGGCATCAAGGTGGTCAAAGACCTCCCCGGCGTTGGCGAGAACATGGCGGATAACTACGAGGCGGGCATGTTGGGCCTCGCGAACAAGGAGCTGAACGGCACAGCGGGGCCCGTGGCGGTGTTGTTGAAGACGCCGACTGCGCGCGAGAACCGCAATATCCACGCGTGGTGCGGGTCCTTCAGCTTCGAAGGGTTCTACCCGGGCTTCCCGACCGACTACGGCGCGTCGCAGTATGAATGCGCCATCGTGCATATGAACCCGCGGTCGCAGGCGGGCTATGTGCGCCTCAACTCGGCAGACCCGCGCGACGTGCCGGAGATCAATCTTCGGTTCTTCGAGGATGGGGCGGACGAGGATCTGGAGGAGATTCTGGACGCGGTGAAGACCTTCCGCCAAGCTATGGCTAACGCCGGACCGCCTATAACGCCCTTCGATGAGAAGCACCCGTGCCCTGGTAAGGACCAGGAGTGCAGCGACGAAGACCAGAAGGAGTACATTAAACTGCAGTCGTACTCGCATCACGCGACCAGCACGTGCGCTATCGGCCCTGCCCATGACAGGCGCGCAGTGCTAGACTCGAAGTTCAGGGTCCATGGCGTCAGGAACCTCAGGGTAGTGGACGCGTCGGCGTTCCCGACGGTACCGGGCGCGTTTCCGGTCTGTCCCACGTTCATGCTCGGCGAAAAGGCGGCCGACGATATTCTTACCGAGCTGCGGGAGAAAGAAGGTGCATAGATGATGCTACTCTTGGAGTATACAAGTATACATACTTAGGTAATGTAGAGGGCGGTGCATTATAGATAGATCAAGGCATATCTACCTAAGTCAACCCGAGCATAAACAAGTATGCATGTCTCAACTTTCCGGCTCTTTCATAATTAACATTGAAAAGAGGCGGGAGTTTATCTTGTAGTGTTTCGTCGCTGAGTCATTCGAGAATTGAAGTTGATCAGGTACCTGTTCAGGACGGCTGGCTGGAACGAGGAACGAGTGGGCATCACTAAATCACCTAGCTGTATAAGAGTGGATCCGTTAGATCGGGGTTGAATTAGTGCCACCGCCGTAGTGGGTAAGGTACATGCCCAAATACCTAAGGGAGGTATGTAGATAAGCAGATAAGATATGTAGATCTTACTGATAAGCTTTTTTCTAGGATCGCATCCATGGATTGTATCCTCTCAGTCCTCTCTCGCCTTTACTTCGTACATATTAATACTTACCCAGAGCTGCCAGGTATGTATATATAGGTAACCTGGGAGCGTCCGCGTCTCTACTTTGTAGATTTCCCAACGCCAATTTATTACCCTCTTCATACATCGTATATTACTTGTAGGTTTAGAAGATGCCGAAACGGAAAGTGGCCGCGCTTGAGAAGGTCCAGGCCGATCTGGCTGGCCTTCAATACAAAATGAGGCGTGATCCCGAGTATGTGCTTTCTGTCTTTTTGTCTTTTTGTCTTTTCTTGATTTCCTTCCAATCTTGAATTTGAATCTTAAATCTGAAACTGACTGTTATACGGTCCTTAGCGATTACGAAAAGGAATTCCTGGAAGTGTGGAACCAGTATGAGGCTGCTCACGATAAATTCATGGCCTCTCCCACGAACGCCGACTCGAATGCCCTCATTAATTTCCACGAACTGGTCGACTTGATCGCACACGTCGCCGACCTCTACCCCCAGCACACAGCGACTTTTGCCCCTGGACTCAAGTCTGTTCTCGTCCAGCACCATGCGTCGTTGGAACCGGAGCTTCGTGAAAAGCTCGTTAGTAGTTTGGTTCTCTTGCGGCGGAAAAATGTGATCGATTCGAGCGAACTCCTTCCGACTTTATTTCCTATCTTAATTTCTACTGGCAGCAAGACCTTACGAATGTTACTGTGAGTGAACTGAAATCTTGCCTTGCATCTTGCCTTGCATCTTGCCCTACATCTTTATCATGTCTTGCTTGTAACTACACTCACACACTGCGAAGATTTCAGAAGATTTTAAGCGACCTTCGAAATTCAAATACGAAGTCCATCAACCATCGCTTAAACCGAACCATGCAAACTGTCTTGTACAACCTGGTTACCGCCGATCGATCAGACCCGAAGGCCATATGGGCAACCAAGATAATACGAGAACTATGGAAACGCCAGCTTTGGACAGACTCGAGGCCCGTCGAGATCATGAAGGAAGCAAGCTTGGCAGATAATGAAAAGGTTGCAGTAGCTGGCGTGAGGTTCTTCTTGGGCTCAGATCAGGACCGCGAAGAAGCCGACGACGACAGCAGCGAAGACGAAACCCCGGACATGAAAAAGATGAAGCACCAGATGCTCATCAACAAGAAATCCAAGAAGAAGGCCAAAGCTCTGGACAGAGCCAAAGAGAAGGTGAAAAGATCCGATCGAAAGAAAAACGCTGCACACCCCCTCAATTTCTCAGCTTTGCACCTACTTCACAACCCACAAGGTTTCGCCGAGACGCTTTTCGAGAAACATCTTCTCAACTCCAAATCTAAACTTGCCCTCGAGAGCAAGACCCAGGTTTTACAGCTCGTCACTCGTTTGGTGGGCCTTCACCAACTGACCGTAGTCCCCTTGTATTCCTGGTTTATCAAGTACCTTACGCCGCGCCAAGCTTCGGTAACCTCATTTCTTGCTTCATTAGCTCAAGCGACACATCACCTTGTTCCCCCAGACGTGCTGGAGCCCTTGATACAGAAGATCGCAAATGAATTTGTTTCAGAAGCTTCGGCCCCGGAAGTTGCATCGGCGGGTCTCAATGCCATCAGGGAGATCTCAGCGCGGCAACCGTTGGCCATGACCGATACCTTGCTCCAGGATCTAGTACAATACCGCAAGAGCAAGGACAAGGGTGTCATGATGGCAGCCAGAGGCCTACTCTCCCTCTACCGGGAGAAGGGCGCCGACTTGCTGAGCAAAAAAGACCGCGGAAAGGACGCCACGATGGGTCTTCGGAGCGGAGAGCTGAAGCAGAAGAAGTTCGGCGAGGAGGAAGTTGGGGAGATCGAAGGTCTCGAGCTTCTGGCGAAGTGGAAGGAGGAGCAAAAGAAGCGGAAACGTGAGGAGAACGGTCTACCTGAAACGGGAGCAAATGGGGAGAAGGGCGACGAAGAGGATGAGGACGAAGCGAATTCGAGCGACTGGGAGGTCGCATCGACCGATAGTGACTCTTCTGGGGAATGGATCAGGGTGAGCGATTCCGAGGATGAAGCGGAGCCGGTCCCGAAAAAGCAAAAGGCAGCCACCGAAGAGCCGGAGAATGGAGACAACGAGGAGGATCACCAAGATGGGAGCAAGACTGATGCCGGGGACGAGATAATGGCCCTGCAGAACCTCGCAATGACCCAGATTCTTACGCCGGCGGACTTGGCTAAGCTGCGGGAGCTTCAACTGGAGGCGAAGCTAGACAAAGCGATGAGAGGGTCTAGCCGGAAACGCAAGGCGGACGCGCAGCAGCGGCACCTGGACGAGGGCTTGACAGCGGAGCAAATCGAGGCCCCCGCGAAGCTGCGGAAGAGCACTAAGGAGGAGCGGGTGGCGCTGGCGCGGGAGGGGAAGCCGGACCGCGAGGAGCACAAGTCAACGCAGGCGATCCGCAAGTCGCGCAAGGAGGCCGAGGGCAAGTCCACCACGAACAAGGAGAAGGCCCGCAAGAAGAACTTCCTCATGACCCTCGGCAAGGCCAAGTCCAAGAACAAGCGCAGCCTCGTCGCCACCCGCAACGCCCTCAAGAACCATATCGAGAGGAGCAAGTCGGGCGGCCGCAGGAGAAACGGGAAGGCCCGGTAGTGGTCATCATGTTAGGACTCAAATTTTGCTTGCAGCGTAGATAGCATCTGAAATACTAATCAAGAAGCATATTGGGGCAATGCCTGTCATCTGTAAGGTGACCTTTGCAGCTCATCTAGCATTCATGGCCTTGCGCGCCTCCTGAATTACAGCGTGGTTAATGTTTATGTGGTCATAATCACCCTTGCACTTTCACGTGAAAATGATCGGAACATGATATATGATATATGACACTATGTGTGCCAGAGCAGCCTAGATTTGCGGAAGAATCCTTAACGCCAAACAGTACACCACTTACTCAGTAGCCTTGTCTCTATCAGGGCCATGTCTCCAAATCCCCACCGCCGCCGTTCCCCATACTAACTTACAACCTCGCACTAGGACGACGTTCCCGCGGGCCGCCATGCCCTAGTTGGTCTTGGTGGGACAGAGAGCATTCACTGTCTCGGTAGTCATAGTTGTCGTAATGTGAATCGTGTTTTTAGACAAGAGTATACTTGCAATGCTACTCTCTGGATTAGAAGACGTCTATATTCAACTGTAAATCGTATATATTCGCTGTAGCATTGGGTTCTCTCGGCCTCTCGCGTCCGCGAACGTCGCGTCGACGGCGCCGTCGCCTCCTTTATGGGGAAGAATTAGGAGGAGACCCGCTTCATTGACCCACTTACGTAAGAACACTACAACGTCTGGTGCCAATGTATGAATTGACATTCGTAAGCCGAGGCGACCGGGAGTTGGAGGTGGGAAGAAATCCTGCGGGGATCATCAACATCAACTGGGGAACTCAACTACCGACTTGACATCCGTTGTCGTAACTATATGTGACAACACCCTCCTTTCCTCTCAACCTACCTCACACTGCACAGTAGAAATCATCTTCACGCGCCGGGAATAAGTGATAAGATCCGGGCATTTCCGTGTCAAAGTGAGGGGGGCTATGCCCTAGACAACCCTCCTTGAAAGTTGGGATGCTTGGCCTCGGCCTAAGGGGCCTGATATCTATTTTACTATATTAGAATGCTGTTTTTCTTCAATTTAGTTGAGCTTCGGAAACATCGTATACGCATCTTCGATCTCTGAGCATCGACAATGGCTCTCGCGCAAAGCATTCTTTCGCCGTGGTTACTGGCGGTGGGCGTGCTGGGGCTAATCGGCTACTACTACCTCTATCCGTATTTAGTCACTTACGGCCACCTACGAGGGATACCCGCGCCCTTCCCGGCGCAGTTCACGAACCTCTGGCTGCTGTCCGTGTGCCGGCGGGGCAAGCGCTTCCTGGTCGCGGACGAGGTGCACACGAAGCTGGGGCCCGTGGTACGGATCGCGCCGAACCACGTCAGCATTGCCGATGACGAGGCGATCCAGGTCATCTACGGCCACGGGAACGGGTTCCTCAAGTCCGAGTTCTACGACGCCTTCGTCTCGATCCGTCGCGGGCTCTTCAACACCCGCGACCGCGCCGAGCACACGCGCAAGCGCAAGCTCATCTCCAACACCTTTGCCCCGCGCTCCGTACTCCAGTTCGAGCCCTACATTCACCAGAACCTCGCGCTGTTCGTCGATAGGTGGGATGATCTGGTCGAGAAGTCCGCGCAGCCTGACGGCGCTGCCCACGTCGACTGCCTGAAGTGGTTCAACTATGTCGCCTTCGACACGATCGGCGATTTGGCATTCGGTGCTCCCTTCGGAATGCTCAAAGCCGGCGCTGATATCGCCGAGGTTCGCATGTCTCGAGACAGCCCGCCGATCTACGCACCGGCCGTCGAGATCCTCAACCGCCGCGGCGAGGTCTCCGCTACCCTGGGCTGCCTGCCCCAACTCAAGCCGTACGCGCGCTGGTTACCCGACCCATTCTTCAGTAAGGGCCTGACCGCGGTCCAGAATCTGGCGGGGATCGCCATTGCGCGCGTCAAGGACCGTCTCGAGAACCCGCCCGATATCGACCGCGCGGACTTGTTATCGCGCCTCCAGGAGGGGCGCGACGAGAAGGGCGAGCCCCTCGGCTTCGAGGAGCTGATTGCCGAAGCACTAACACAGCTAATTGCCGGCTCCGACACGACCTCGAACTCGTCCTGCGCGCTCCTCTATCACGTGGCCAGGACCCCCGGCGTCCTTCAGAAGATGCAGCAGGAGCTGGACGCCGCCGTCCCGGACGACGGGGTCACAAAAGTGCCGACCTACGAGGCGATACGGAATCTGCCGTACCTAGAGGCTGTGATCAACGAGACGCTGCGCCACCATTCGACGTCCGGAATCGGACTGCCGCGCGAGATCCCCCCGGACTCCCCGGGCGTGACGCTACGGGGCCAGTACTTCCCGCCGGGCACTGTGCTCAGCGTGCCGTCGTACACGATCCACCACTCGCGGGAGATCTGGGGGCCTGACGCCGAAGAATTCCGGCCCGAGCGCTGGGCGTCCCTTACACCGCGGCAGAAGAACGCCTTCATTCCCTTCAGCCACGGCCCGCGCGCCTGCGTCGGCCGCAATGTCGCCGAGATGGAGATGAAGATGATCGCTGCCACCTGGGTCCGGCGCTACGACGTGTTCCTGCGGCAGGAGGTCATGGAGACGCGCGAGGGTTTTCTCAGGAAGCCCCTGGCGCTCGAGATTGGCCTGAAGCGGCGGAGGTGAAGCATTCGGTGGGGATTCGATTCTTGCAGATACGATTGTACATTCAGTTCATGGACCGTAAATGGATCGATGGATACCGGAAATTAAATTTGCAGTGCTAAAACTTGCTAAGTATGAGGAACCTCCTTCATCTCTTAAGGTGACAAAGAGGTGACAAAGCGATCGACATCACTGAAATACTGCTACTCCGCTGTAATTCAATTCAAGACCGTTTAGCTACAGTAATCCACACTCGCGAAAGCTCACACCAACTGGACTAACGATCCACGCATAGACACTTGCAATGTCGTGGCGGTGGATCTCATATTCAATGTACCCGCTTGCTCAACAACAGTTCTACTCCTGCACAGTTGTGACTTGCGGGCGCCGCCGAACCCGACCGGCATCATCGTGGTCCCTGTCCCACACCGGGAGCTCCTCAAGAGGCACTTTGACCAGCCGATGCGTATTTGCCCCGTTGTCATCAACATCCAGCACCTCCGTTCTAATTCTGTATCCTCCCCACTTCGGCAAAACATAAATCCAGGCAACGTAGTACAGACCGCATAAGACAATACTAGATGCGCCCCAATCTTGTCAGTTCGGCTTCTCACTTTAGCTGGCACACGGAGTGCGCCGCTACTCGGGAACGAGCAAAGACTGATACTTACATGCCGACACCAACGACGCAGTACGTCGCGTACCAGAAACTGACGTCTCCGGCATAAGGACCTCCCGCTGGCGGCCACCAGGGCATCACGATGAGGTAGACTTGGATCAGGGTGAAGAAGATCAGGACGGGGTCCCACGCTCTGAATTCCACCGGGGGACGGCCGGCACGTTTGTGTCGATACCGGATGAGCTAATTGTGTTATATTAGCCAGCGTGGTCGTATTAGAGCCGACCACCTGCACATTCCACGCCACGGGAGGTATGGGCTATATGGGTCCGGGCAAAGTGACTTACGTAGACTCCGAGCGCCATCGCGGTGTAGAAGAGACCTTCGGGGTATGACTTCAAACTCACGACTGTATATTCTGTTAGACATTGTAGTGCAGACTTCACGAGACTATCTACGTACCGAATGTGAAAGCGTCGCCCGCCGGGGGGGCCACGATCATGATGAAAGTCACGACCCACTTGAGAATGTACGGCCCTAAAGGCGTGCCGAACGGCTTGGTGGATACCCAGAATGATGGGAAGGGCAAGACACCTTGTCTGAGACACCGATTTAGTTAGCCATCTTGTCATGGAAAATACTTAACTGCACGGGATCAGCTCACCGCCCGATCTCGCGAATGACTCGGGATTGACCGATTAGGACTGCTAGGAGGTTGCCGAACGCGGAAAGGAGGACGAGCACGTTCAGCGCCGTCTCGGCGGCCCCCGATCCAAAAACCGTCGTGAAGAATACGGCGGCAGCGATTTCCTTTGACTGTGCGAACTCTTCCTTGGGAACTGGAATATAAGGACCATGGTTAGCATCGCCTCCAGAATAGCGTTCGACCAGACTGCGTTGGGACGGGCTGGGCTTTGTGTACTACTGGAGGGACGATAACTCACCAGCGGCAAAGTAAGCGATGTTGCACAGCATGTATAGGACGGCCACCACGCCCACAGAAATCGACGCGTGCTTCTTTAGCGTCGGGATGGGATTTTTGATCTCGTTGACGACGTTGAAGGCGTTCTGGTAACCGCTGTACGTGAAGGCGATGTTGACCAACGCATTAGCCAGGTCATTCCCGTTGTCGGTGGTGCCCTTGAAGGAGTTACGATAATTGATTCGTGAGTCCGGGACGCGAGAGACGCCGCCGCCGAGCACGACGAAGCCGGTGATAGAGATACTGCATCAGCGATTAGCACGGCTTTATTTGAACCTCTGTTCTCGCAGTCGAGGGACGTCTTTCCACCTACAAAATGAGAGTGATGATCTTCAACCCGCCGAAGACGTTGGTCAGCCAGAGAGAGTATTTGTTGTGTGCGATGACCACTGGATCAGACGTTAGTGTACGGGCTTATAAAGCGTCAGTCGAGTTTTCGTTCAACTCACGTATGACGGCGAGGGAGTAAGCAGCGATAGCTACCCCTTTCACTTCCCAGTCCGTACCCGTCCTTCCCGCAATCCTCCACACGTAGCGCGAAAGGACTGCGAACAAAATTTAGTAATCACACGGCTTGTATCAACGATAGACTGTCGGGCTAGTGGAACACATGCTTACCTATGGCGTTGCTGCTGCTGAATGATAAGACAACGGATTGCACCGCGAACGCGATGGGAAAGAAGTGCTTCGGTCTGGGATACGCTTGCTCGAGGTAGACGACCTCGGCACCGCTGCGGTTTGGAAAATAGCTGGCAAGCTCAAGGAAGACGCAGACGCCCGCGGCGGCCATCAAAAATCCGATAAACCAGTATATGAGTGCCAGACCAACAGACCCGGTCGAGTTGAGAATAGATCCCGCTAATACACACAAAGTAGATACGCGTGTCAGTGTTATTTTCATAGGTTTAACATTATATTCGATTGCTGACTGGGGGTCTGCCTTACGTGTGGAGAAGACACCAGTGCCGATCATCTGGTTGACATTGAGGAAGATAACTGTCAGCCAGCCGACGTGGTAGCCCAGCGGTGAGCGCGACTCGACGGGTGCACCAATGGCCTCTTGCCATGAGGGCTTCGAGCCGTTCTCCGCCTTCGCAACCGTGTAGGCAAGGCCCCCATCATGGATGACCGAAACGTCGGTGCTCGACGTATGGCCATCGCCATTGCCGACGACCTCCTGAGAGGAGGCGCTTTCGTGGCGCTCGAAAAGCTTGGAGAAACCCATGCCCTCTTGAAGACTTCCCGGCCGGTCTGCGAGATCTCAATCGAAAGATATGTTTCCACCAAAGGGGTGAAGAGAAAAATCAGAAGGACGGTCAATCCGACATTGATCGACGATGAGTAGATTGGAGCTCTTATAGAACATTAAAGTGCTGATATGCAAGTGGGCAGGGGGGGGGAGGATGGCGTGCATCCTCGCGCCTGAAAGTCTGGAACGTTTCCATATTCCTCACCCACTCAACTCGACGGGAAGTCGCGGTATAACACCATTGCACCATATGCGACCAAGAGTCCAAGATCATGTTTCCTAGGGTCGCTTATGGGGTCGAATCCCTGCGATAGGGAGGCGAAGGACTGGCCAAGGATTGCGCAATGCCTCTCATGAATGACGACCGTAGTAAACCATCTGCGATGTGTTCACGTCGGAATACAGTGCAACTTCTGCACAAAAGATGTTCAGAGGATTCGTGATAGGACACTATAAAAATAAGCCGTTAAGTTAGAGAGGCCGTTAGATAAGTAAAAGCGACTATGGCAATTGTTGTTTTAGTCAAGTTATGTATAACTTCTACGTAGTCCCCTATAACGTCGCTTACCCGCTCCCAAGACACTTAAAAACCGTTATACCCAGGCTAGGATGTTTTATGAATCATGTGTATTAGAACGCCGAGACCATCTTGTGATTTCTTGTTGCGAACTTTCCCATGAGACATACTATAATCATACTATGAGTTCGTGATAATCATAATTAAGAGATATTTGATAAATGGAAACCTGGCCTTGAATAGCCCCGAAGAGCTCCCTAGCTCCCTAGCTCCCTATCACAAGGATGGAATGCCGTGCAAGAAAATGTCTGGTGTACGTTTCTCAAACTAGGTAGCTCCTCTCTTCGTAATGTGTCTTTAGCTGGACCGCTTCATCGTCCAACGTCCGGTCATATTTCTATATACGGCACCGACTTGGAGACAGCGTGTATGACGCAATCTCGGCGCCAATGACATGCGAACCTCGACACTTACCCCACCAACACGTACAAGTATGGACTTGTCGAAATGATGCAACTACGCCGGAAATTGTATCTTAAAACCCATCCTGGGCATTTATGATAACCTCACTCTAGGGATCGCTCTCGTATCGTTCGACCTCGTTTCGCCACTAGGAAAACATGCCCTCATCCACGTTCGTGACACCGGCTGCGGTTGCCCCCCCAGGCCAGCCGGATATCGCATACGCGCCCGACTTTGGGAAGTGGCAAGCCCGAACCAAGCGCCGTCTCAAGGAGGAGCAGAACCTGCCGAAGACCGTGCCAGCAGGATTTCCTACCGAACTTAAGGGCGACTTGGTCTGGGACGGCGAGACGCTCGCCGAGACGTACGACTGGACGTACACCCTCAGTCCCGAGCAGCTAGCTGAGGTCGACCGCGCTGTCGCGCACTTCAAGTGTGAGCCGATTAGCTTTTCTCACCATCGAAAGGAGTCTCGCATCTCATACACAATGCGTTATCACTGTTCTCGGATGCCATGCTAACCGATCTGGTGAAGCACTGGGCCTCCCGCTTGGTCACATCGCGCCGGAAACATTTCCCCTCCCAACACTCCGTCCAGAGCTCCGCCGCCTATCGGACGAGCTGCACAACGGACATGGCTTTTTCGTGCTGCGTGGACTGCGGGTTGACGAGCATACGCGCGAGGAGAATGTGATCGCCTACGCGGGGGTGTCCTCTCATGTAGCCCCGAAGCGGGGGCGGCAGGACTCCAAATTCGAGGGCCGACCGGCCGACGTCGTGCTAGGTCACATCAAGGACCTGAGTGTGACGGCCAACAAGGGCTCTATCGGCAGCCCTGCCTACACTGCCGACAAGCAGGTCTTCCATACTGACTCGGGCAACATCGTCTCCCTGTTCGCCCTCGAGACCGCCGCCGAGGGTGGCGCTAGTAAGCTCGCCAGCACCTGGAAGGTTTACAACGAGATCGCTCGCTCAAGACCCGACCTTATCCATACGCTGAGCCAGAACTGGGACGTGGAGATGTAAGTGAGGGAAAGCGAAGCGCTGTCCTGTTGACCTGATATGAAGCTTCTAAGCTGACTGTGACGTCACATCAACAGATTCACGAGCTCGTCCAAGCAGGAGTACACCACGCGGCCACTCCTCTACTTCCAGCCGGCGAAGGGGTCCGCCCCCGATCGTGTAGCACTGCAGTATGCTCGACGGTACTTCGTGGGCTTCGGCCAGCTACCGCGGAGGCATAGCATTCCGCCCATCACGGAAGCTCAGGCTGAGGCGCTCGACACCCTCCACTTCCTTGGTGAGAAGTTCCACGTCGCCACCAACTTCCAGAAGGGCGACATCCAATATGTTAATAACCTGGCTGTTTTCCACGCTCGTGACGGTTTCACGAATGAAGGCACAAAGCAGTAAGTATCTCTGTATCTCTTCTGTATACTGGATTCCCACTTTCTGCCCCTTCTCCATCACCCTCAAGCGGCGATCTTTCTATTGCAAATCACAGACTGGCAACTCTTAACTCGACTACCATGTCAGAGTGATAGCTTCATGGGTTAAATAGATCGCTAATTCTTTGTCACCCTCCTTAGACGACATCTATTGCGACTCTGGCTGAGGGATCCAGAAAACGCGTGGGACACTCCTGAGCCACTGAAGCCGAAGTGGGCGGAACTGTATGACAACGTCACACCTGAGAACCAGGTCCTACCTCTCGAACCCTACGTTCGAAGCGAGAGCAATAAGGCTCGCTGAATGAGGCGTGCAAATGGCACGCTATATTATGCGGTATTTCGCGGAAACAGAGCGTGTTCATGTTTCTGATGCTGTATTTACTACTCATGGCACAGGCCTGAGGCTTCCCCAAGGCGAGTATGAATAGCTGCCTGATATGGAGTTTCCTCGACTTCCACCCAATGCTTGGTCTGCGGATCCTGGAAGCCCCAGCTTGGCTTAACTGGATGTCAGGATAACAAGATTCGCCCGTAAATTTTCGAATCGCAGCTTGGTGTCCATTCTCTATTGAGGGAAGTATCGAAACTTTGAGTCCCCGGTGAGAGTGAGATCTATCTAGTTATGATACATCTATCCTTCACTTTAAACGGAACCACATTCCCAGTGACGCCTATCACACCACTTGTGTGTTCCATGCCCAGTTGAGAAGGGCCGTGATTCTCACACGGTGTATCGGAAGAAAGTAGCGTTGTCGCCTTTTTCACGCTCTGCCACCTTCTCCTCTAGACTATAATCGCTGGGCGCCTTGTGCTCGCGGTCTCTACGAGCATTCTCACGGCGGAGATATATCGTCATGATGATACACAATATCATAGACATAGCTAGTGAGCACGTGTTAGTGTGGCATGTTTGGGTCGAGATAATAGGAGTTAAGCTTACTGAGACAAGCGATCAAAGTACCATGACCAGGATAATACTCCGGCTTGTCCTTTGCCTGGTATACTGCAGCGCGCAACATTAGTTATCTGCTTGTTCAGCTCTGTGGCGATGAGATTGGGAAATGTCATCAAATGTATGCTCTCCGAGGAAGACTTACGGAACCCAGCAATGGCACCACCCAGGTTTCCAAAACCTACGTGCATAGCGATTCCCACACCTCGCTTTGTAGAACCTCCGATGTTGTTTCCATTCCAGGCAACGCCTTGGGGCACGTTCGGGTAGATCTGCATGGCAATGTCAGCTACAGCACTACTGCCCATGTTCATGGAGTCTTCTCTTCAGTCTTGATATTGGAACGTACACCACTAGCGGCAAAAAAGGTGCCAGCGTATTTAACAGCATGGTTCGACGTGGCGATTTGCATGACAAAGCCAATTATGGCCACGACGTTGAATACGATCATGAAGATGCCTCGTGTGCCCCACCGGTCAGCTAGGAAGCCGGCGCCAATGCAGAAGAAGCATGCGACCACGTAAGGAGGGACGGTCATGCTACAACATGTGGAGTTAGCCCCAGAGTATCGACACCAGTCCTTTGGAAGAAATTTGGTAGATACATACAGCTGTGCCGTGTTCTCGGTGTAGCCAAGATTGGCAACGATGGTCGGCAGGAAGAGGGAGAACGAGTATAGCGGAGTGTACACTCCGATGGTGATAAACATGTGGACCCTGTCATGGATTTCATCAGTGAATCGAACGAACAAAGTCTTCGTGAGTAAAACAGAACGCAGGCAAGAATAATACTAACCAAATCTTCCAATCCCGAAGAGCGTCCCAAAAATACTTCAAGTCGAACTCATCAGAAAGAGCGGAGCGGTCCTCCTCTAGCCGGCGTTGAACCTCCTGCTTCTCAGAACTGCTGAGGAACTTGGCAGTGGCAGGATAGTCCTGCATTACAAAGAACGCGGCGATGGCTGCGAGAAAGTGTCAGAGCAGAAATTCTCCATATAAAGTCCCTTCATTTATCGGTCGTAGATGGGGGGTCTTAGAGAGCACTAACCAACGAGCAGAGTGGCTATTCCCTCTAACATGAAAATCCACGCCCATCCCGCATGACCGCCAGCTCCGTCCATCTCCATGATTCCGCGTGCTAGCAGGCCACCGAAAGCGCCTGAAGCGGTAGCAGCAGAGAAGAAAATTGCCATTCTGAGACCACACTCGTGGCGGCGGTACCATAGGGTTATGCTGGATTCGTTAGGATAACTGAGAAGTCGATAGGGAATAATCGAAGAGAACTCACTACTACAAGGATGTTAGCAATTTCTCTGGAGAATCAAGACTATTTATGACTTACGTAGGTTATACCAGGAAAGAGGCCACCCTCAGCGACACCTAGTGCCATCCGGGCGGCGAGAAGGCCAGCATAGTTCGTAACCACACCCATGCAGACGCAACATATGCCCCAGGCTATCATGATGATAGGGATCCATACCGAGGGCCGGAACCGTTTCATGGCCAGGTTGGAGGGGATCTCGGCAGCCACGTACCAGGGAAAGAAGCAGGAAAGGGCAACGTTGTACTGAAGGGATTTGGGATCCATGCCCAGGTCCACCTCGAGGCCGGCGAGACGGGCATTGCCGATGTTGGTGCGGTCGAGGAAGGATAGCAGGTAGAGGAGGGCCAGGAAGGGCACCAGGGTCCAGTCGATCTTGCGAAGGAGCTTTTTGGTCGCGTGGGCGTCAAATCCCTGGGCCTCGGCCTCCGAGATGCCGTAGTCTGCGGGCGGCTTCTCGTCCAGGATGGGGTTTTTCTTGTCTGCCTCGATGCTCGGGGCCTCGGAGTTGCCTAGGCTGTTCTGATTATCTGCAAATGCCATGACTGCTTATTTGACCTATATAAGTGTTAATGGTACTGCGAAATACCAAGTTCGCGCAAGAAAAGCTGATGTCTCACAGGGAATTGACCGGCTAAATATTCGTGAGTAGGTAAATGATAGAGAATATCTGGGTTGCCAGATCAATCAATGATAGAGATATCAATGATATGCCCTGTCGGCTCTTTGGGGTATTTGCAGCTGTTTCAGTTGCTTAAACCCAGCTCCTTGGTAGGTGGTAGACACCTGTGTGCGTTGGTATGGAGGTAGGTAAACAAATATTGCCAAGTAGATGAAAGCTTTAGATGAGTGAGAGAGGAAGATTTCAGCAGCAGCATCGGAACCGCTGAACCCTTGCTGGCAAGTAACACGACAGAGGCAGGTAGGTGCCAGGTGGCGGTGTCTCACCGTGCCTTATATAGCTATTTGGGTAGCTCGTTGTACTCTGTGTGTGTGTGTGTGTGTCTGTGTGCGTCTGTGTCTTGACTCTTGACCTCTGTTGCCCCGATCTTGGCTGACAAGACTTTCATCATACGGGACAGAGGACATCAACTTAAGATCGTGTATTTCTTGTGCTTCGGTCTGATGGGTACTCGCGTACCGGACACTTCCTGAGTGTACAGCCAACCCGTCCATTCCTATGTATACCCTTCGTACTTCATCAAGGTATACACATACTATATACCGTCACTCTTGACCTGGTAGGTACTTACATAGTAACTCATATCATGTATGTAGCTGTGTTATGCACCACTATTGCTCATGTGTGGCATGTACCAGTGTACTGTATCTATTCATGCAACATTCCTCAGCTGGGAGACCACCTGGTAGGTAGGTCCCTAGGTACCTAGTCCAATCAATAAAAAGACAAGGCAATACCATCACACAACATAACGCCAAGGAGAATCCTGGACGTGTAACAATGACCAGTTGCTCGAGTATCACCAACCTTCCCACCTCTAGAAACTGATTAACTGAGTGGTAGACAATGCCCAGCGGCCGAGTCTGTAAGCCACTCGGCCTTGGCATTATGGTGCAAGCTTCCGATTTCTTGGTATAACGCCCCGTTCACCCTAGCTTACCGTGTACCCCAAATGTTGGACTTGCTTAAACGAAGATCGAAGTCATTCTCATCAAAAGGGCATTGGGGAGGTAAGGGAGAACTCAGAGACCTGGGCTGCTGGGATAGACATGAAGTATTTCCCACTTTCCGTTTCCTCTATCATTCTAGACAGCTCCGGGGCTAGTCCGCATTGTCATGTACCCTGGCGGGTACACTGGTACATAGATCATCTAAGAAGTTCTCCTTACAAGGTTGTGATAGGCACCCGATCTATTCTGGGCTGAGATGAATGAGGTCTCAGACATTTTGTGCCTACTTCATCATCACCAACGCCATTGTATTTTTACAATGCAAGACAGAGTCTTATCATAGGTGCGCCCGGGACAGCTCAGACATGCAACATGCAGATATGTCAGCTCGGCGCCTGCCTGTCCAAGCCTGTCAGCAAAATTGCCAGCCGAATTATATGAACTGCCCAATTCCCTGGTTATTAGGGAGTACACTAACTAAGTCCTCGAGTCTTTGAGGCTAAGGTAAAATGTGCCTACCAAAGCCGCCTAGGTGCCGCCCATGAAGGCAACGATGCATGTGGTAAGTTCCACCATTATGCACATGAAATGCGCACGAATAAAGTTCTTCGTTACCGCATGTAGCTGGCACTTCAGTTTCAGGAGGCCCGGCTCCTTAAACGGCAAAGATTGTGGGGTGCAGCCAAAACAAAATAACGTTCCTACCTACTACAGGTAGCTGATGGATCCATTTTAGATCCCGGGTTTACATGTGAGATAACGTTAGCCTAAACTCTAAAGAAGCCCGTGGCCAATCATAACCTACTATCCTAAGAGTGAGTATCTATCTTTATGGATAGGATTTCTCATATTGACAGTCCCCCGGGCTCTCTGCATGGGAAGCCTAAGCAGGTACCTAACTTCCATATTGGATGGCAGATGGCATATCAAGATTTCACAGGCGGTTCTGACTGCGCTATGCAACTGCCCTGGAGTACCTAGCTAGGTATGCACAGCCATGTTGGAAATATTTAGTTGACTTCATATAGCCTCCAAAACTACTTCCAGACAAGGCATACCTAAGTAGCTACCCAGACCCGGGGAAGGGGGATAATATTTACCTGGTTGCCTGGCAGCCCTGGGTAGCGACCCAGCTAAAATAGCCTTGCATCTACCCCACTTCCCCTCCACCCCTTAAGAACCCCACTTCCCCAGCTTTTATCTTTGATCGATCTCTCCTTAACGGGACCCCCCCGCACGCCTTGGCTCCGTCTCCGCCCCGCCCCCTTTCCCCAGTTCGTCGGGGCCTAGCGTTAGCAAATCTCACAGATCTAAGTGTTCTAGCTGATGATTCCTGTAAGCTTGCAGATTCCGCAATCGTCGTCAACGCCAACAGGAGTAGAATCAACTAGCTAGTCGCCAGTATTCTTGGAAGTTTGGAGTCGGTCAGTCATCACTTGGCTCACCGATAAGCTAGACTGCGCCTCGCGGGCCTGAGTCCCAAGTTAGATCTATAATCCGGGAGGCCATGGAGTTACGATCTCATCTGTGACTCTCACAAGATATATTCGGTTTACCGTATTCGCCTGGATAAGTCGATGCCCAACAACAAGATGAGGGCGCACCTAGATTGTGCGATGTGCAAACTTAGAGAATGAGCTTTTACCAAATGTTTACATTGTAATACTCTATGGTAATGGGGATTAATGGCTAAACCTCTTTTCTGGTCTATTAGACCTAGTTTATAGTCACGTGAGGGTATCAACAAGTAAGTTGCTACCGGTTGGTTGAGGCACCATGACTGGCGCTCTTTTCAATCGCTCACCAATAGACCATACCGGTAGTTCAACGCACACAAAACCAAGATAAAAGAAGAAGAAAATACTTACGTTTGAAAAAATTTTGTTATATCTCCGTAAATTTACTTGATAAGTTGCGAGGGCCCTGTTCAATGCGAGCATTCTTGTTCGTATGCTTTTCACAAGTGACATGCTCTGAAGCAGAGAGCTACTCGGAGGTATCGAGGACTCGGACATGCCGACACATTAATCAAGCTGTATCGTCATCCACACCTCATCTTCGTCTCCCGTATTGCAGTAGTCCACTCATTTTCGGTGGCTTGGCATCGATGATAGAATCACCAACGAAGCTGATTACTTGGGAGAGTCAGGGATAGACAAGGGTATCACAGAGCAGCCCAAATCAAACTCCATTATCTGGTTCTGTAGTCCTGGCTGCTCAAATCCATCAGTGTTCTCTTCTGTCCGCAGAACGGAAGGGTTGGCTGTCTGCCCACCATCGTTAGGATCCGGATTGGTGTTCCCTGAGTCGTCCAGCAACTTATTCGTACTGTATGGAGTCCTGGCCTCGCGTGCCGAAATGTCAAGGCCTTCAAAAAGGGAGAGGTCATCACTGGAGAAAGGATCGGAGTCTCTGCAGATATCAGCAGAGGGGGGGCGGTCCGTCAGCAACGGCAGAGGGGGCTTGCAGGCGCCATGACCTTCCCTGACGCATGTGGAGCCAGGGTTGGGCCTTTGACCACCAGGAAATATACACGCCCTGCCAGTTTCCGCACAGTTGAGACACTTCCTCTTCCCCTCGACCACGGTGTTCAGACCATTCTGGATCCACGCTGCATCGGAGACTGGGATGAGGCAATACTTGCCTGACTCGGCGCATTCGTTACAGTCTGGATGAGCGTGAGGGCTGTGACCCACGTCGTCGATATCACAAAGGTCACCATTATGCTGTTCAGGGACTGGCGCCTTGAGGCTCCATTCCCTACCCAGAGGATAATCTTCTGATGAAAGTTGTGAGGCCATATCGAAGAATGGATAGAGGATATCAGGCGAATGAAACAATCTGATTATGGTCGAAGAGGCTGTTCGCTACTGCACGTCTTTGTAATCGTTAAGCACAATGGACGTAGATGTAGTCTGTAATCCGATACAATAATATATCTATATAGAGCAGCCAAATATTATTGAACACAATCTTTGACATGCCATGCATCGTTTGTGCTATGTTCGCTACAGTCCCGCTGTTTGATCGTAGTCCGTGGTAGACAATAGTGTCGATCTCGAACAGATGAGTAGAACCGATGTGCAGTCGGGGCTTTTCTCTTTGTCTTCTTCTTTTTCAACATATTGACACCTATTCGATTTGACAGAAGTCCGCTCATGAATAACAGTCTACTATAGACTTCCAGTGTCTAAGTATCGCGTCTATAGATCTAAGATAGTATGTGGGAAAATCGTAGATTGGCATAAAAAGAGAAGGTGATCTTGTAGTTACAGAACGGGGGTGCCCTGGGCCTATATACCCTGCCGATCCCCGGAGATACGGCTCACGTGATCACCTATATCCGATTTCCCCCTTTTATAGTACCCCTATTCTAAGTGAGGCTCAACTGGCCGTGATATTAAGCCTTAGCATGAGGCCTGCACAGGGCTCCGAAACCACATACTCACATAGCCGACGTGCTGGGTATTACGTTTCATGTATAACTTGGCAAATGAAAAGGCTCCTAATTACAGCCTCTTAGAGAATGCCGCGAAATTCTTTCTCTGTAGAAGAACTGTTGGTTGTTAGTGGTCACTGGTATGGACCCACATACCAGTAGGATGTACCTATGTACCTATCTCCCGTTTATATAAGGATATAAGCTTCGCCCGTATCCTTTTTAAATAAATAAATAAACTTTAAACCAAAATATTATATTAATTTTACCATTTTTTATTATTATTATTTATTATTTTTTTCTTTTACGTACGTATTTATTAATATTAATTAATATTATTAAATAATTAATAATATAAATTAATAAAATTAAAAAAATTATTATCGCGATAATTTAAAAATCTTTTTACGTTAATATTATTAATAAATTTTTAATATTAATATTAATATTATTTTCTCCCGTTTATTTTTATAATAAATAATAAGCCGGATTATCGTTTAAAGTTATTAAAAAATAACCTTACGGAAAAGAAAATTAATAAATAAGGTTATAAATTAAAAAAGCCGTTTAACGGGAGAATATAAATGTTTTTATTCGGTTTTTTAACTTTATTTTAAAACGTATAACATTATTAATTTAAATATTTAACCTTACGGTTATAAAATAAACGGAAATTAATTTTTAATAAATTATTTATTTTCGATAATTTTAAAATAACCGATAACCGCCCCGATATTAACCGAATAACGGAAAAAATATTTAATAAATATTAAGATTATTTTTAAAAATTTATAAAAATAAATTTTAAAATTATATTTAAATAATTTCGGTTTATTTTAAAACCGGTATTAATATAATAAAGTATATATATTAAAAAAATAATATGAATTTTATAATTAAATTAATTAATTTTATTATTTAATAATAATTCCCGGAATAAAAATTTATTAAATTCGAAATAGTTATAAATAAATAGTTTTATGCATTAATATAAAAAATATCGGTTTATAATATAAAGTACGGATTAATTTATTTATAATTTTATAAATTATTTATATATTTTATTATTTGGTTCGGGACGTTTATAAAACCGTCCGGTAAACCTTAACATTAACCGTTTTAAAATAATTAATTAAAAACTTTAATAATATAAATTATGTTATATAAAATAATAACCCCGTTTATTTTATTATTTAATTTTTTACGTTAATTTTTAAAATATGTTTTTAATTAACTTTTTTTTTAATATATTTTTACCCCGGATTAACCGCGTACCGACTTAAGTTTTAACCCGGAACGTTTAAAATTTTATAAAATATTAAATATTTTAATAATATTTAATAACCTTTTTTTTTAAAACGGACTTAATTTTAACTTATTCCGTTTATATAATAACCTTTTTTTACGTAAATAACGTAACTTTTTCCATTTTCCCTTTTTATTCAATTTATATAACCTTTTCCCGGGAATATTAACCCAGGGTATCCGTATTAATACTTTTACCTTCCGGGATACCTTTAACCAGGATATTTTTATAACTATTTAACCTATCCGTTTTACCCGGGCATACCGGGTTATTTATTTTAACTTATAAAAAATAATTAATAACCTTTTAAATAACCATATTTAATAATAAAAAGGGATAACCGGACCGTCCTTTTTTAAAAAATTTAAATTAACCTGTATATTATAAGATTTAAATAATTTAAAAAATACTAATTTTTAACATTATTTCTTTTCTTTTTACCGATTACCTTAAATAAAAAGCCGGGGCCCGTAAAAATGTTAAAAAATTATAATTCCTTTTTTTAAATAGTATTTAAATTTACCCCGAAACTTAATTTATTATTAAACCGGACCCTTATATTTATTAATAATTAATAAAAATAAATTTATTATATTACTTTATTAAATAATATTCGGTAAACGTAATTTTATATTATATTTTCGATTATTTTATTAAAACGTATAATATTATTTTTTTTATAATATCCCCCGTTATTTAATATTTACCGATATATACTTTATTATTGTTATGACCTGGTCAGGTCATGAAAGGCCAAGTGGGGCCAATAACGAATCACGATCCCATCCGAAAGAACGAGGTTTTTAAAGAGACCTAGCCACAGTGGGTCAGCCACGTCCGAATCACGTGATAAGAAGGATAGCTAGGATAGCCAGCTATCCCAATGATCCAGGATAGCTGGGATAGCCAGCTATCTTAACGATCCAACAGCAACCATACATTCCAGTGTCAGGAATAAAGGATATAAATAATATATAACCACGTTTATTACCTTTTTTTTAAATAGTTTTTAAGCTTATTAGCTTATAATATAACTTAATTACTTAAAGCACCTTTTTCTTTATTATTACCAGACGTAACTACTTATTATTTAAAACCCCTAGCACTCCTGTTAATATAGATCCCTTAACTGGACTAATAGTTAGGAATAGACCAGCCGTTATAATTATAAAACGTTATTTTAATATTAAATAAAATAAAATTTAATACCATTATAATTAAATTTTTATAACTTTTTTTAATATTAAGGTTAAAAACGCCGGTAAAAATGATTTAAAAATATTTTAAATTATATTTAATAAATTCTTTTTATATTACAAAATATTAAAACCCGATTTCCGAAAAAGATAATAATTAATCGCCGTTATATATTAAGCTTACAGTATAATCCTTTAACTTTAACATGCTTTTTTTAAATTTACTATTTATTTTAAAAACTTAATAAATAAATTACAGGCTTTAATTAATACCTATAAAGTTATAAAAAAAATTAATTAATATATAGCTAATAAAAGTAATAACGATAATAATAACGATAATAATAACGTTTTTTATATCGACCGTAAATATTGTTAAAACAATAAAAACAGGAAGTACTACTAGAAATAAAAAAAACCTAACCGATAATAAAAATATAAATATTAAATATATAAAAAAGAAATATTAATTTATTAAATATTTAAAACGGGAACGTAAAAAAATAAAGGCTTAATAAAAGGTTAAAAAGGTATCCCGCCGTAATAATTATACCGCTTTTTTTATTAAATATTAAAAAATAAACCCGTTTTAAAACATAAAAAAAAAATACCGCGGAATATTTTAATTATTTAAATAATAATTAATATTTTATAATTATTTATTTATTTAATCAAACTTTTTAATATCGTATCGATCCTTTTTTACCGGTTATAAAAAATAATACCCCCGATATTATATTCGTTTTAAATAAATATATTAAAAACATATTTTAAAAATTTATGCCGGACATAAATATAATTAAAATATTTATTGACGGGAAAAAATAATATTTTACTTTAATAAAGGAATACCTTATCTAATAATTAAGAATAAATAAAAATTATACAAAAAAAGCCAATATCCGTTTCGGAAATAAACCCTGTATTAAATTATTTAACATAATCTTGGTTAATACTTTTTTCGGTTAAATCGATTTTTATAACGGCTGGTCTATTCCTAACTATTAGTTTAGTTAAAGGGTTTATATTAACAAAAATGCTAAGGTTTTAAATAATAAGTAATTACGTTTAGTAATAGTAAAAAAAAAGGTGTTTTAAGTAATTAAGTTATATTATAAGTTAATAAATTTAAAAATTATTTAAAAAAAAGGTAATAAACGTAATTATATATTATTTATATCTTTTATTCTTAACATTAAAATATATAGCTGTTATTAAATCGTTAAGATTACATCCGAGTATAACGATTTAACGTTATTAAAATTATTACCGATTTAACCGATCCTTTTTAATCTTATGGCGTATATGGCTTATTTTAATATGGTTATTTTTTTTTAAAAAATTTAAGTTAAGGATCTTTTTTTATTATGTTAGCTTTATTAAGCTTAATGGCCCGACCGGTTATAATATGATCTCTCCTTTTTTAAGGTTTTATTTTTAAAACTTATTCCGTTTTTTTTACGTCTTTTAATAAATTCTTTTTTTTTTCTTTTTTTTTCTTTTTTTTTCTTTTTTTTATTATGTTTAATCGTATGTTTAAACGTATTAAACCTTTTATAAAAATAACGTAACGCGATTTTTTTTAACTATTATATTATCCGTTAATTTTTCCGATATAGCTTTTTATTTTTATTACGAACGTTATTATTTTAAATATAAAGTTTCGGAATCGGATTTTTTTTATTACTTTTTTTATATTTAAAAAAACCAGCCTCGGTATAACGTTTTTAACCTTATTATTAAATAGTTTTTTAAAATATTTTCTTAATATCGTAAATTAAAAACGGAATTTAAAAAGGTTATAAAGGTTAAAAAACGTGCAAAAGCGCA
The DNA here is from genome assembly GCA_023313575.1 of Eutypella sp. D-1. Classification (NCBI taxonomy): domain Eukaryota; kingdom Fungi; phylum Ascomycota; class Sordariomycetes; order Xylariales; family Diatrypaceae; genus Eutypella; species Eutypella sp. D-1. The sequence continues at coordinate 4,204 of JAJTTP010000008.1, read as the reverse complement.
TATTTAACGTATTTAAAAACAGAAAAAAATATGATATAAAAAGATAATAAAAGCGGTATTTTATAATATCGATAATTTAAAAGAGTTAAAAAAATTAAAAAAAGAAAAATATCGGGCGGAAAATGCGCATTTTACAGGGTTTATTAAAACGTTAATAAATTTTAAGGTTATTCCGGATTTTAATTAGTTTAAGATAAATATATTAAATAATTTTAATTAAGATATTATTTTTATTAATGTTTCCGTTAGCGTTAATAAAATTTTTTTAAAAAACGTTAAACGTTTATTAAATAATTAACGGGTTTTTATATATTTTCGGAATTATTATATCTTTTTTATTTAACCTTATATTTTATTTGTCCATCCTTTATTTATATATTTAAAATTTTCTTTATTTTGTATTTGTTTATTTTTATTTCGACGTTATTTTATCTTATTTTTATAACGTTTATATTCGTTACGTTTTTAAGTAAGGAAATGTAAAAAATTAAATAAATTTTAATTTTTAATAATAAGTTTAATTCGTAATTATTTTTTAATATTTTTTTAATAATTAGGTACGGTCCGATATACTTATAATCAAATTTTTTATTAAATCGTTTTATCGTAATATTTTTTATAACTAAATAAACCATATCTTTTTTTAAAAAAGTTAATCCTTTTAACCTTTTTTAGTTATAATATCGGCTTATTTGTTAATATACGAATTCGAGTTTTTTTTTTATTTTCTTATATAATTATTTAAGTCGTTTTAATATTAACATGGCTTTAATATTATCCGGTCCTTTTTTATAAACGTTTCGATAAACGTTTAAAATAAATCCGAAATTAACGTTAATAAATATTATCCGTATATTTTTATAATAAGTTATATTATAAACTAATTATATAATAAATAACCACTTTATTTAATTATTTTATTTATAATTAATATATTATCGAAAATAAGTTTTTAATATTTAGTTAATTCGTTTTATTTATCCGTTTACTTAAGGTTTAAAAGTTATCGTAAATTTAAGGTTTAATTTTAATCTTATTATAAAATTTTACCAAAATTTCGATATAAATATTATTCCTTTATCGGAGATGATTTCGAATATAAGGCCGTATATTATTATAATATGTCGTAAGAAAATATATACTATTTATTTTACGTTAATGTTTTCGTTATATAAAATAAAATAAAAAAATTTTATAAATCGGTTAATAATTATAAATATGCTGTTATAACCGTTACGTATTATTAAATTTTTTAATATTAATAACTTAATAATAAAATTAAATATAATAAACTTTTATAATCGTTTATTAATTAGTAATAGTTATAATTTTTTATAAGGTTTATATCGTTTTATTTTAATTTTTCCGCATATATTATATCGTTATCGTATTTATTATATTATTAATTTTATTTTATTAAATACATAAGTCCGTTATAATCGTTTAAAAATTTTATAATCTTTTAAATATCCGTATAAAGGATATTCGTAAATCTTTTATATTAATTATTCCTATAATTTTTATAATATTTATAACTTTTTTATTTATTTTTTTATTAATAATTTATTATTATATTATTCGATTTATTTATATAAATTATTTTAAATAATTTTAATAGCAGTAATTTATTATTATTTTAAATATCCTTTTAGCGTTTATCGGAATATTGCATATTTAATTAGTATATATTTTTTTTCTATAATAGGTTACCTGTTAATAATATCTGTTTATCCGTTTTTTAATCTTTTTTTATAAATAATAATATAATCGAATTCCGTAAGATACTCGGCGTATTATAACTATTTTCCGTTAAAGGTTTAAGTGGTAAAAAAATATATAATATTTTTATAGTTAGTATAAATTTTAATTTAATATATATTTTTTATAAAATAATATTTAAATTTTTTAAATACGTTAACGATAATAAGAAATTTCTTATCGTAAATTAAATAATTAAGTTCGGTTTTAATAAGTTTATAAAAATAAAATGTAATAAAATGTAATTTTTTTTCTTTATTTCGTTATTTAATTTATGCTCCGAAGGTATAATCCGAGGCGTTAATTTTTAACTTAATAGGTTTTTTAAAATCGTATATAATAAATACTAATTCGTTAATAATAACGTTTTTTAACTTTTTAAAAACTTCGTTTACTTTATTAATTTATATAAACCGTTTATCCTTTTTTATTAATTTCGTAAAAAATGTTATAATATATTTAAATCGTTATATAAATTTCCGATAATAATTTATTAAACCGAAAAAAGCCTGTATTTCCTTTATATTAATAGGTATTTTTTAATCTTTAATAATTTCGATTTTTTTAAAATTTATTTTAATATATTTGGGGGTAATAATATATCCGAGGAATTCCATTTCCTATATATAAAATATATTTTTTTCGGGCTTTATTAATAAGTTAACGTTTTATAATATTTATAATATTTTATATATATATTTTTTATGCTATTTTTTAAATCCGAATAAATAAGGATATCGTTAAAATAATAAATAATAAAAACATTAAAATATTTTTATAAAACGTGGTTAATTATGTATTAAAACGATATTAATATATTAATTAATCCGAAAAATATAATTAAATATTTAAATAAGCCGTATTTCGTTTTAAAAGCTATTTTTTATTTATTTCCGGGTTTAATTTTAATATAATAATACTTATCTTTAAAATTTAAAGTGGTAAATTATTTAATTCCGTATAAACGGTTTTTTATTTTAATAATAAATAATAACGGTATTCGGTTTTTAACGGTAATTTTATTTAATTATCGATAATCGATTATTAATCGTAATTTGCCGTTTTTTTAAGCATAAATATAATAAAATATCCTGTTAATAATTTTAATTATCGAATATATCCTTTTATTAATTTATCTTTAAAATATTCTCGTAATTTTTTAAGTTCGATTTTGTTAAAGTTATAAATTTTATAAAATCGTAACGTTTTTCCTTTTATAAAAATAATCTTGTAATTTTATTTATTACGGTTTAATAATCCTTTTTTAAATTTTTTACAAAATACTTTATCGTATTAATAATATTATGGTAATACGTTATATATTCGTAATGTCGTCGTATTTTCTTTTTTTAAGATATTATTAAAAAAGCGGAATTATTATCGGATAAATGTAATAATTTGTTTAATCCTTTTTTCGTATCCTTTTTTTTTAATTTGTCGTATTTTTTTTAATAAGGTTTTTATCGTATCTTTATGCCCGTACTTATTATCCGTTAAATATTAAAATCTTTTTTTTAAATTATCGTCGGTTTTTAAAAGATAAGGAAATATTATTTAACCAGTTTTTAAATTAATCGATAAATTATATTAATAGAATTATAATTATTTAAAAATTATATTATATCCTTTTAAAAACATAATATCGAAAATAACGTTTTATTTTTATTTTTCGATATATACGTTAAATTAATCGGTTTCCCGTAATATTTTTTTTTCGTCGTATTAAAAAGCATAATTTTCGGTTTTTATTATGTTATAAAAATATTATTTTTTTTCCATAATAATTATAATTTATTATATAGTTTCGGGGTTATATAATTATTTTCGGCTTTATTATTTATTATAACGGTATATTAATTATTTTTAATTTTTATTTATATTATAATATATCCGTATCGTTTTTAAGCTTTTAAAATAGCTCGTAAATATCGTATTACGTTTTTAAGCCTTATAATACCGTTTTATAACCTTAATATAAACGGCTTTATTTTTTTAAATCTTTACCGTAAATTTATACGGCGTTATATAAGTTATTATAAAGTTTTTCCTTATTAGATTTTTTTTATATATCCGGTTATTTTTTTATTATTAAATTTTTATAAAAATATTTAAAGCTAATTTTATTAAAAGTTATCCTTTTTAATAAATCCTTAAACGTATATAAGTCGGCATTTAATAACTTATTTTTTAACATCGGATTTTATGTTTTTATTATTCGATCTTGTTTCGGATCTTTATAACTTTTAATATTTAATATATATATTCGTTATAATAATATGCTTAATATCCTCCGGGGCAAAATATTTTTTTAACCATTTTTATTCGTACGGTACGCGGTTATAATAACGCCGAATTTTTTTATATTATCGTTAATCGGTTTCGTTTTTTTTTTATTATAAAAAATCGAATCCTTTTTTAACCATTTATTTAATTCGGTTAATAATAC